>JALHLI010000012.1:6541632-7261632 GCA_023349425.1 Anthopleura sola | reverse complement strand
ATATAGAAATAAACAATCGATAAACAAATTATATGACTGATACACTGTAGATATAGAAGATAATTTCTCAGCATCTTTGCAGTAAAGTAATACGATAATTCAGTGGCGTCGAGTCTTTTTTCTTTGATGTATGATGTCAATGCCACGTGCATCCCCCGAGTTTTTGGTAAATAGTTTTTATTCTAGTTGCCCCCCCCCCCCCCCCCCACCTTTATCCATCTAGTTGAGAGTGTTGCTTGCCTCTCTCCGAAAAACATTGTTTGGCACCCAAACCAACGAACATTTCTGCCAAGCCGGTTTGGTGATTTTACTCAAAAGTGCACGATCTTTTCGCTAACATACCTTACTACATGTCCTTGAATCTGCTACCACAGGTATAAACAAGTACACGTGCAATAGACATTTCCCGAATTCGCTTGGATGATCCCGAAACATTGGTTTCAAGTCGAGGTTGCAATGATGAATAAAAGAATCAAGTTCAGTCTCGACTTGCATGAAACCATTGTTTCGTGATCATCCAAGCGAATTCGGGAAAGGTCTATTAAAAGTGCATCTAACCCCTGATACATACTTTCAGTATTGATTCTACAAGTGAATAGTCGAATGGTAAAATATCTCTTCATTTGAGAGAGTGTTGTGTCTTTAGAAGGGTCTCAGCGGGGTTAACCGTTAGTCGTAAAAGGGCCCAAAAATTTAGTCGTTAACGTTAGGGATAAGAATGCGGAAAAATGAAGCGTTAGGCATAAAACGTCTTTAAAACATTAACCGTAATTTTTTTCATAGTTATATTATTTATCGCCTGGCATGGGGAAGGGGGGAAGGGTGGAGGATTTTGGGAAATGGGGGTTCAGAAGAGCTGAAAGGCGGGATCAGTCCAAAATCGTAACTATAAAAGGGGTAACACTTAAAAGGTGGATGACTTCTTAAACAATTTTAGTGTGTCTAGTAGCTTATTTTCGAAATATCGGCATATCAATTTCTTTTAGCAAACCACTGGTAATATCAGGAAGAGTAAAGCCTTTTCAACTTGATCGTCAACAATTATATTTTTGTTGGGTCATTCTCAACACTAGTTTGACATCGTGGGGCTGTAGCTACCATGAGGCAAGCGAGGCAGCTGCCTCGCTAAAATTCCAGATATTATTCAGATATTACATTTATAATTACTTTATTTATAGCGCATTTTCTATAAGTCTAATACGCTATATTTCTTTATACGAAAATAATTCGGAAATACGAATTTTTCATGCCTAAAATTAAAACTGCTTTTAAAGCGTTAAAATTTTATGAGCGCTCACCATGATCCTCACCATGCAGGGCTCTGCCCTGAACCCGCTGTCACACTCAGCTCCTTTCAGAAGAGATAAACGTAATTATACAGTTAGGATCGCAGTTAGGATCCTCCATCGGGATCACAATTAGAATCGCAATTTGGATAACTTCATAATAACTTTAAGCCTTTTGTGCAAGTTTATTTTGTATTTCAAAGCCGACGACTAGGACTTGGTTGGATTTCAAAGTCCACCCAGGTACCTTGGCGTGCTACATTCGTATTCCTGCTTTATCAAATGTGATTGAAAAAACCTTTAGTGAATTGAGTCAGAGATTGTGAAACACCGGCACTGCAACTGCTACGAGCATTTAGATATCTTGCGCTACTGCAAATAAATAAGCATTCAAACAAGCAGGCATGGGTCAGAGAGAAACAAGTGTCTAAGCCTTTTACTGTAAGTATTAATGCACTTATCATTTGCTTCCCCGTGGCTTGACCCCCGGGAATTTTTTATTTTTTATTTTTTTTAAATGAAAAACAAAATACATTCAAAGCCCCTGCGTAAAGGGCATAAAATGCCTGACGAATAGCCCTCCACCTGGGGGAGTATTAACCTACAACATGATGTACATTTCCTTTTTACTTTAGAAACATCCCACAATTTGAATAACGGCATATTCAAAGAAAAAACTGAACAATGCCCCTCCCCCGCGGGAAGAAAAGGAATACCAAAACTGTACCATTCCCCGCACGTTCCCGGGGGTTCGCCGGGGATCAACCACCGGGAAAGCAAATGATAAGTGCATAAAGATTCTTTCGTAAATGTTTTGGAGGATCCCGATTGAGGATTCGATCCTAACTGCGATCCTGACTGCATGCGATCCTAACTGCGATCCTAACTGCGTGTGATCCTAACTGCGATCCTAACTGCGATCCTAACTGCATGCGATCCTAACTGCGATCCTAACTGCATGCGATCCTAACTGCATGCGATCCTAACTGCATACGATCCTAACTGCGAACCTAACTGCATGCGATCCTAACTGCGATCCTAACTGCATGTGATCCTAACTGCGATCCTAACTGTATGCGATCCTAACTGCGATCCTAACTGCGATCCTGACTGCATGCGATCCTAACTGCGATCCTAACTGCATGCGATCCTAACTGCAATCCTAACTGCATGCGATCCTAACTGCGATCCTGACTGCATGCGATCCTAACTGCATGCGATCCTAACTGCATGCGATCCTAACTGCATGCGATCCTAACTGCATGCGATCCTAACTGCGATCCTAACTGCGATCCTGACTGCATGCGATCCTAACTGCGATCCTAACTGCATGTGATCCTAACTGCAATCCTAACTGCATGCGATCCTAACTGCGATGCTAACTGCATGCGATCCTAACTGCGATCCTAACTGCATGCGATCCTAACTGCAATCCTAACTGCATGCGATCCTAACTGCGATCCTGACTGCATGCGATCCTAACTGCATGCGATCCTAACTGCGATGCTAACTGCATGCGATCCTAACTGCATGCGATCCTAACTGCATGCGATCCTAACTCCAAAAATAGCAAAACTCCCTATTCTACTCAAATGTATGCATGCGATCCTAACTGCATGCGATCCTAACTGCATGCGATCCTAACTGCATGCGATCCTAACTGCGATCCTAACTGCATGCGATCCTAACTGGGATCCTAACTGCATGCGATCCTAACTGCAATCCTAACTGCATGCGATCCTAACTGCGATGCTAACTGCATGCGATCCTAACTGCGATCCTAACTGCATGCGATCCTAACTGCAATCCTAACTGCATGCGATCCTAACTGCGATCCTGACTGCATGCGATCCTAACTGCATGCGATCGTAACTGCGATGCTAACTGCATGCGATCCTAACTGCATGCGATCCTAACTGCATGCGATCCTAACTCCAAAAATAGCAAAACTCCCTATTCTACTCAGTTGTATGTATGCGATCCTAACTGCATGCGATCCTAACTGCATGCGATCCTAACTGCATGCGATCCTAACTGCGATCCTAACTGCATGCGATCCTAACTGCGATCCTAACTGCATGCGATCCTAACTGCAATCCTAACTACATACGATCCTAACTGCGATGCTAACTGCATGCGATCCTAACTGAATGCGATCCTAACTGCATGCGATCCTAACTGCATGCGATCCTAACTGCATTCGATCCTAACTGCGATCCTAACTGCATGCGATCCTAACTGCGATCCTAACTGCATGCGATCCTAACTGCAATCCTAACTACATGCGATCCTAACTGTGATCCTGACTGCATGCGATCCTAACTGCGATCCTGACTGCATGCGATCCTAACTGCGATCCTGACTGCATGCGATCCTAACTGCATGCGATCCTAACTGCATGCGATCCTAACTGCGATGCTAACTGCATGCGATCCTAACTGCATGCGATCCTAACTGCATGCGATCCTAACTGCATGCGATCCTAACTGCATGCGATCCTGACTGCATGCGATCCTAACTGCATGCGATCCTAACTGCATGCGATCCTAACTGCATGCGATCCTAACTCCAAAAATAGCAAAACTCCCTATATATTCTACTCAGTTGTGAAAAAAAATTATATATTATATCAATTATATATTTTAAATCCTAAACTCAAGCTAAAACTTGGGAAATACTCTGACATGAATTTTAAAATATTGAAGAAAGTGAAATTCCACAGCCTGTCACTGATTCAAGTAATATGTATATTCAAATGGTTTTGATACGGTTCAGTCAATTTAATGAGAGAACACTGAAATTTTTAGTGATTTCAATCCGTGTATAAATTAAGTATTGATCTAATCTAATCTAAGCTATTTAGAACTGAATCTTGAGATGGAACACTGCTAAGGAAACAAAAGTTTTTTTAGCTTCGACTGGTCGTTCACACACTGAACTGACTTCAGAATTACTGCATGGATGGGGTGGTAAATGACATTCTGCTGTGGTTTCGCTTTGCATGGTCATCGACAATGATTTTTGATTGAACCAAGTTTTCAGATACGAAAATACCACTAATATACAAAAAAATGCATACCGTTCAAAAGGGGGGAAGCCTCCCCTTCGGCCCTCACTGCCTGTATCCGCCCTAAGCCATCAATATTTGGAAGGTCTTGAGGACCGTTGTTGGTGCGAATGGTCATCATCAACACTACATGAGTTGTGATATGATACCGTATCCCCCAAGATAGCTTAAAATAGCCGGTGGAGTTCAGTGAACAGTTTTCGAAGAGCAATAACGATTCCTTTTTTTTTAATTTTTTTTTTTTTTTATTACCTTAAGAGGAGTAGTCCATAAATGCCACCTGAGGGATGCAGAATGAAAAAAATCAAAATCGCTCAAATTTTGTCAGAATGTAGGCCTTAGTGAATTATAACTGTTGTGTAAGTTTCACTGCAATCGGATAAATAGTTTAGGAGAACGGTACCGAAAACCATTTTTTCTGATCACTTCCGGTTTTTTCTCGATTTCATCACATACCCAAAAACCCTAAAAATCACAAAATTCCTTTCGCATTCCTCGGCAAACAATTCAATTTAATGATTAAGAGATCTTAACCCTTATTTGGATGGATTTGTCAAGCATTTTGCTTAAAATGGGAATATTTTATCGATTTTTACATTATTTTAATTATTTTGAGCAATATTTTATACCCTATGTTGCAAGGCTATTATCTCCAATGGTACATCGATTCACATAAATTAACTACTACAGGGAGAAAGAGCAATGTCTTATCTTTACTTTTGTCAAATAAAATTTTGGGGCACTCGAAAATTCGAATTTTGGCAAGACGAAATACAACCCCTATTGACCCCCAAAATAATGACAACTTGAGTCGTAAGCGGTCACGCTTTATGCGGCCCAAGGGGGGGGGGGGGGGGTAATTCAGGTCGTTTCATACGGGGATGCTCCGCCCGGACTCTTGACCCCTTACCCTTTTCTATACCAAATTTCAGGAAAAAGGTACCCCTTTTATATACCTTTGAAGAAAACCTACCCTTTTCATACCAAAACTCACAAATTTCCACCCTTTTTCTATACGTGTGGCCTGAAAAAAAGTACCCCTTTCGGGCGGAGCTTCACCGTATAGTCAATTATAGGGAGTACCCTCCGGGATCCACGGTATGCCACGAGAAACCATTGTATAACCAGTTTATCCCACACCATAGAAAACACAAATGCGCATGATTTGAAGGAAGAGTGAAATACCGACGAATATACAACGGCTTTCCTGCATTCTGATTTGCTGTATTTTCTATGGTGTTGGATAAATATTTCTATTAAAATATCTGGCGGTAGGCAGTCCACGTACGAGTTAAATCTGATGTAGTGATGACGGGCTACCTGTGGTAATATTTGTCACGTAATCCTGCAAAGTCAGTTGGACTATTGAGTTATTAGCATGGCGCCTGGCTTCAACGAGTTTATTTTCTACAAATCCAAGTGTAATAAGGTACAAATTGTTCATACTGTATTAGTAAGGTTGTTATATTGTGGTTGAGGTTTTTTAAAGACAACCTATACCAAATATTATCGAAAATCGAAGGGGCAAATCGTTTGTATCGAGTGTCACAACAAGGAGACTCAACTTGGTTGTCCTAAAACAACTAGACGCTCTTGGAGCGTAAACTGGGTTGCCTGTACGAGAGCTCCCCCACTCACCAATCCTCATACTCTATTATTTCTTACCAAAGTGTTCCTTTTGGGTTCAAAGTCTCCCTTTATTAAGAACATTTTAAATTCTAGTAAGACATTAGTGTTGCGTTACTGACTTGTCAACGCATATTATATTTCTACTTGACCTACTAGAGTACCTTTCAAGACTAGCTGATGAAATAAACATATCTATTTCAGTATCGAACTGTTCGCTGCAAAACAAACGTTTTATCAATGTAAATACTCTTAGCCAAAATGTGTTTAACTGTACATTTGTTTTTCCCTCAGTTTTTGTTTTCTGTATTTTCATAAATGGAAATATTCAACAAGGAGTCTTGGCAGTTCGCTTTCTTGTAGATCACTATCAGCTCGTCTGACTTCTACAAGTTCTTGGAGTCAGCTTTCATCAAAGCTTTGTTTGTCACTCGTTTTGTAGTTTGTCTCTCGTTCTGTAGTTTGTCTCAGTATTTTTTTTTTTTTTTGTATCTGAGATCTGGTAAGATCTAGTTTGATCATAGCTAGGTAGTTTATAGATTATCTTAGTCTATTTTGTCTAATTCTACGATTCTCATATCGTAGTTTGCTCATAGATTCTCAAAGATAGCTCATAGATTCTCAGACTTCTCTATTTGAGTATGTAGACCAACCCGTTCCAAAATCGCTCAATAACATCTTTTAGTGTGTGTCTACCACGTACGGCGTGTGTGTTTGTAAGTAGTTTAAGCATAGCGTTAAAAAACCTAAAGACAATCGTACGCAACGTGCCTACTGAGACAAAATAGTACTTCACGAACCCTGAACGAATGAATTTATAGTGACACAACACTAAAAGCTATAAATACATCGTCCTCGATGTCGTGTGGCAACTTCATTGGACATTGGACATTGTTGACAATCATGACGTGTGAAATTATGGTCTACCTGACGCCCGAAAAACGGATCTCATTTTAAGACTGGTTTGCTACCATAGCAACCCAGTAATAACAATTTCACTTGGATTCTTTTAATATTTTCTGAGAATGTCAATAAACGTTTTATCTTCTACACCATCGAGTTTCTTGTCTATTAGAAGCAGTTTAATGGACCAAATAATTTATCTTAGCTTTCGCATAAAGCGTGACCGCTTACGACTCAAGTTGTCATTATTTTGGGGGTCCGGCAATAGGGGTTGTATTTCGTCTTGCCAAAATTCGAATTTTCGAGTGCCCCAAAATTTTATTTGACAAAAGTAAAGATAAAACATTGCTCTTTCTCCCTGTAGTAGTTAATTTATGTGAATCGATGTACCATTGGAGATAATAGCCTTGCAACATAAGGTATTAAATATTGCTCAAAATAATTAAAATAATGTAAAAATCGATAAAATATTCCCATTTTAAGCAAAATGCTTGATAAATCCATCCAAATAAGGGTTAGGATCTCTTAATCATGAAATTAAATTGAATTGTTTGCCGAGGAATGCGAAAGGAATTTTGTGATTTTTAGGGTTTTTGGGGATGTGGTGAAATCGAGTGAAAAAACCGGAAGTGATCAGAAAAAATGGTTTTCGGTGCCGTTCTCCTAAACTATTTATCCGATTGCAGTGAAACTTACACAACAGTTACAATTTACTAAGGCCTACATTCTGACAAAATTTGAGCGATTTTGATTTTTTTCATTCAGCATCCCTCAGGTGGCATTTATGGACTACCCCTCTTAAAAATCGTACCGGCCCTTCCTGTGGACAAAAAACTGAAGTGTTAGCCTGGTGGGGTTATAGCCACATAGCCCCACCCTCTCCGCGGCCTCTGTGCAGATACGGTTAAAATAGCTTCCCGTGTTAAAGGGGCACTTTAAAGTCCGAATACTGAGTTCAAGTATTTAAGAATAATATGACTCAATCATGATTATGAAAACCAGATTGGCAAAATTTTAGCTATGGAGCCACTCGCAGTTGAGAAATTTTGGTTTAAAAACTAAAAGAACAATAGGGTTGAGTAAATGAATTTTTATCCGCAAATTTTGAGTGTGAAAAACATGTTGCTTGGCTACTATTTGGGTCATATAGATAAGTTTAACCAAGTTTCAAGGCATTTCCAATTTTCATCTATTTTCATCCAAGTGTTCCTTTAACGCGTTTCAACTTTGATATATCCTTAATGCAAATAATGCAGCACTGCCTCGTAAATAAATTAGTGATATGATTTCCTCGTTCATTTCGACTGAGAAGGAATGGAAACGAGAGTAGTGCCAACACTCAAGTGGTCCCGACCTTAGCACACGTCACCAGTTGTCGCCAGCCTTCAGAGGGAAAGCAGATCATTTTTAAAGTACCAAGCAATTTCTAAGTTTTTGTTTGAAGCATCTTACTGAAAAGCGAGGAAAACTATGGCAGCCGTCAGACTCCTTGCTGTTTTGTGTTTTGCTGTGATGACTGTTCTCGTGATGGGAAACAGGCAGGTTAGTTGAGCCTTTGAAACTATCTATTAAACTGAGACGAAAAGGGAAAACACTATCTAAGAAAAAAGAAAAAGGAAAGCTATCTAGTAATGCCGACTTCCTTATTTTTTCTCAGTGCACCAGCTATTGCAAGGCGAGAGATGGACAAACTGGCAGGGATGGACGAGATGGACGGGATGGACGAGATGGAAAGGACGGAAGAGATGTTTGCTTTGAGGTATACCTAAGACTTGATTTTTTACACTTTTTGTGTGTGTTGCTGCAGTGTTAGATAGCCAATTGCAAATAATATTTAATACCTTCGACTCGCACAGAACTAAAATCCGTATACCCATAGAGAAACAAAACATTTTAAACAGGAATAAATCACGCTAGAAAAGAATCAAAGAAAATCGTGTCTTAACATGTTATGACATGTTAAGACACGATATTTTTCTTTGATTCTTTTCCAGCGTGATTTAACATCCAATTAACGTCATATGTCAATAATAGGGGTTTGTGAAGCGCATGTGTCTACTGCTATAAGAAATAAATAGGATATTGTTGAATTAAACAAAACTAAATGGATTAATAATAACAAAAAATACATGAATTTAATATGTACACGAATGCGAGAATGTAATATGATAATACATTACATATAGAATTGTACCGTAGAACGAGTCACGTTCGATCCCGAGTCAAGTACGAGTCTTGCTTTAGTGCCAATTCACGTTGATAAAAAAAGATATGAAAATTTCTCAAATTTTTTCTTCGATTTGAAAAGAATTAATAAATTTAGGGAAAATTGTTTATGACTCGTGGTTGACTTGTTCTACGGCACAACTCCATTAAGGCCCGTTCACACGGGCGATTTTTGGTGCGATTTTTGCGAAGATTTTGGTCATAGTCAAGAATGGTAAAGGATTAACTTGTAAAGTCTTATTCAGGACACCAAGATTACCTGGATATGCAAATGCCTCTTTAGAAGCATGAGTTGAAATTTATTATATTTTCAAAAATCGCCGCAGAAACCGCAGCTAAAATCACACGTGTGAACGGGCCTTTACGTGTATATGGTGATAGTTGTATTTCATGATTACCCATATGTAAGCCAGTTCACAGCATGTTTAAGAGTCGTTTTCAGTGCGCATGCGATTTAATCCCGAATTTCTCACCTTCTTTTGTTTACAAATTCTTTTGTTGCCAACGAAGTTTGCCGAATATAAAGGAGTTTCAGGAGATTTGAATTTGTTACGGAAGTGCGTCATTTCTTTTGTTCTAAACAGGTTTGACTGGTTTACCCTCCATATAAGGAAGTGTACATAGTTTCGTTGTGAGTAATATGTGACGCGACGTACGTCGACGAGACGAACTGGCTGCTGCAAACTTAATGCAATAGGTTTTTTTGTTCCACTTCTAAAGATTATCTAAACAGAGCTGGTTGTTTATAATCAACGAGTGTTCGCGCCGAAACGCTGATTGACAGGTGCCATGGTCACGAGCCTGGCCGTCGTCCCGGGTCGGGATTTATTATTCGTGGTATCGTTGTGGACTGCGGCTTGAGCGTAACTCAAAACTGCAAGTCGCTGTGTGCAAGTCGTTTCACAAGTCTTTAGTTCGCAAGTCATAGTTTGTAAGTCGAGGCTTCGTGAATGTTTTTGGAATAAATAATTGATAGACGATCGAAGTCGATGCCCTGTTTTTGTGCACGAACAACGAGCGTTAGTTTTGCTGTCTCGCCTGTTCATGTTGGAGTAGCTGGAACTCTCGACGTTAACATCGGCCTTAAAATTGAATAAAACGTACAGAACCTTTCATTTGACCGTCCAGAAAGAGCAAATGAAAGCTGTGATAAATAGCATTACTAAATTTTCTCAAACAAAGCATCACTTCTCTTACTTGAAGTCTGAACCACGAAGTGAAACCACTGCATTCATCTGAAAGCCCTTGGGTAATGATCGGTAAAACGAAGTAATAGGCAGATTTCTTTACTTGAGGCCACAAAAACCAAATTCCAACTGGAAACTACCAACTACAGAGTCTGCAGTAAGTTAATCAAGTTAAACTATTCAAGTGTTTTTCCGAATAATATTTTTTTAAGAAATCCATTTATGCCAATTATATTAATCTTCATTCTCTCTAATACAATCTCTACGATTTTTATAATGCACTGATTTGTTCTTCGTTGATTTTTTTGTCAATTGAAAAGGGACAATTTTGCAACAGTTTTATGATAAATGTAACGAAACCTACGTTTTCCTCCCTCCCTCCCTCCCAAGTCTTCCTTCTTCGTTACAGAAAAGCTTTCCCTCATTCATATAGTAATTCAGTTTTTCTTTCAACAGACTTTGGGTAAACCATCAATTCACTTGGACGGAACAACGCACAAGAATATTCCTTTTGTTGCCAACCAAGGTAGGTTGCTGTTTTATCTCTAATTAATCTCGTTACTTGTCAGAGAAACACATATTTCTTTTATACAATTCATTAGCCCGACCCAATTTAGAGCACTGTTTGCTCTGTTTGGGGAAACTGTTCCTCTGACCTTTGAAATTCTTCAACAACTCATTCTCGCACAAAAAACGTGCAGTAAGATTATAACTTAACGCCGACCTCTCATCTCACTTACTCATCTTTTTCAAAAACTCTCAGTACTACCTATCTCTGATGTTATCCGTCAAAGAATTTTGAACCTCACCTTCAAGTGTATGCATGGTCTTGCACCTGATTGTCTCACAAATCTCATAAGTCAACCACGTTATCATTATGCAACCAGAGGGGTATCTAACCTTAACTTGACTATTCCAAAATCCAAAAATAATGCTCGCAAACGTCGATTTTCCTTCACCGCATCTTCCATGTGGAATGCACTACCCCCCAAAATACACCACTAGATATATTCTTACATAACGTTTTATAGTAAATGTAAGGACTTCTTCTATAACAGTTTTTAAACTCTTCTACAGAGCTCAATGTGTCTAGACTTTATTAATATAAAGTAACGCTTCTGTCTTCTCCCAGTTTCACTTTTTAGTATTTATTCAATTAATGATATGTTAGTTTAGTTTATCTTAGTTTAGCTTGCTTAGTTTAGATTAGTTTAATTATAGAATCATTATATAGTTACGAAATTTAGGTAGTTAAATGTAAATATGTATAGGTTAAATTCTGAACGAAGTTAGTGACCCAATAAAGACATATCATCAATTCATCATGATCATCATGATCATCATCATCATCATCATCATGATCATCATCATCATCATCATCATCATGATCATCATCATCATGATCATGATCATCATGATCATCATCATCATCATCATGATCATCATCATCATCATCATGATCGTCATGATCATCATCATCATGATCGTCATGATCATCATCATCATCATCATCATCATCATCTTTATCATCATCATCATCATCATCATCATCATCATCATCATCATCATCATCATGATCGTCATGATCATCATGATCATGATCATCATCATCATCATGATCGTCATGATCATCATCATCATCATCATCATCATCTTTATCATCATTATCATCAATATCATCAATATCATCAATATCATCATCATCATCATGATCATCATCAATATCATCATCATCATTATCTTCATCATCTTCATCATAATCATCATAATCGTCATGATCATGATGATCATGATCATCATCGATTAAAATGATCATCATGATCATCATGATCATTATCATCATCATCAATATCATCATCATCATCATCTTCATCATCATTATCATAATCATCATAATCGTCATGATCATGATGATCATGATCATCATCGATTAAAATGATCATCATGATCATCATGATCATTATCATCATCATCAATATCATCATCATCATCTTCTTCTTCATCATCTTCATCATCATCATCATAATCATCATAATCGTCATGATCATCATCGATTAAAATGATCATCATGATCATCATCGATTAAAATGATCATCATGATCATCATCATCATCATCATCATCATCATCATCATCATCATTATCATTATCATCATCATCATCATCATTATCATCAATATCCTCAATATCATCATCATCATCATCTTCATCATCATCATCATCATAATCATCAATATCATCATCATAATCATCAATATCATCATCATGATCATCATCATCATCATCATCAAAATCATCATCAATATCATCATCAGAATCATCATCAATATCATCATCATAATCATCAATATCATCATCAATATCATCATGATCATCATCAATATCATCATCATGATCATCATCATCATGATCATCATCATCATCATCATCAAAATCATCATCAATATCATCAGGAGAATCATCATCAATATCATCATCAGAGTCATCATCATCATCAATAAAACACACGAAAACAGACACTATTTCGATGCAAATCAGTCCAGTAAAGAGAATTCTTTTATAATAGGAACATCAAAAAATCATTGCGCAATAATTGTTTTCCTTTTATCTTTTCTGACCACTCCACTCTTCCAGCCACCAAAACCGTCGACCACTGAATTAGCGTGTTCCAATGTTATCACGTACAAACGTACTTAGAGTATCATGAAGCAACTGAGAATTTAAGCCATAAGAACACGTTTGCTGCTTGAATCTGGTTTCTGAAAATTCAATACTATTCGCTTTTCTTCAAATAAATATCAAATGAATGTTTCCTTGCAAAAGTTTGAAAATTTGCGTGCAATTGAAGTCGCTATTTTTTCTTTTATATTTTGATTTGAGCATTTTAATTGCTGCTGAATAAACTGAATAACTGTTTTCACCAGTCATTAACATGTGGAGTACTTCTGGTGCAAATGGTCACATCTCTGGTGGTATGATGTATGCCAATGGCCAGATTACTGTACCAGTGACTGGCATCTACTTTGTGTACTGTCAAGTGTACTACAACCTACCGAACAAAGCAGGTAGACACGGGTAAGTCTCTCATCATGGGTAAGTCTCTCATCATGGGTAAGTCTCTCATCATGGGTAAGTCTCTCATCATGGGTAAGTCTCTCAATGTTATATCCATAACATAAGGGGTGGAGTGTGATTGGATTGAAAAAAATAACAGTTCTTGTAATACTTTGTCGGTTTTTTAAAGAAATAAAAGATGTGATAGGAAATCCTAAAAAATATAACCTTAGAGAAAAGACTGACGGACCGACATGTACAGACTGATTAACAGAGCAACTGACAGGAGTCTGGGGCGGGAGGGGGAGTCTGAGGGGGGGGGGGGGGGGAGGAGGGGGATGAGGGGTTAGCCACACGCACAGTGTGTTTCCTGAAGCTTTGACATGATTCTAATGCTACAAATATGTTGCAATATAGGCCATTCTCCACTTTCCATACACTGGTTCACTGGTCAAACACAAAGCATTCGGTCGAGGTTGCAAGGTTAAAATTTGAATAATCCTTTGAAATACCTTGAAGCCTGGCGTGAATGCTTTGTCTGTTACCAGTGAACCGATGTATATACGTATGGAAAATGATGAATTACATACATATACATACATACTTTATTTGCATCTCCCTGACATTAAATTGACAATACATCTAAATATATAAGAACATAAAATATATCTCATTATTTTCAAAATCCTAAATTTATAAAAATGATTATGATGTAAAAATAGATTTTAATGTTAAAAAAAACACACAACAAATAGTAATATCTATGCTGATATATCCTTTAGATAACGCATCAATTCAGCCCAAGGTCCCTTGAGAAGACTCTGCTGCACAGCAAACAAACTTTAAATTGCTTTGTATCTGAAATCGAAAGTATCTTATAAGCAGGTCCGTAGCAGGGGAGGGGCCGCACCATTCCCCTCCCCCTAAAAAATGTCGGTGTACTGCATATTGAACCTTATAAAAAATCTTAAAGCTGTTACTACTACATAGGAATATAATTCATATCCTCAATCGTGCTGGACCTTTGTTTTGGTACGTTGGTCGAGTTTTAAGTTTGGCGTATTTTTTTGGGGGGTTTGGGGTATTGTTTCCCCCCCCCCCCCCCACCAAATGCAAAATCCTGAGTACTCCCCTGTAACCCCCAATACTTTTGATATAGGGCCCCCAATATGTTTGGTGTTGCATGCTACGGCCCTGAAATTCGAAAAGGGAAGATAGTATTTTGAAAAACAAAGTTTTAAATTTGACACTGAAGCCCGAATGTTCTTTGTTTTGTTTTTTTTTTGATAACAGTAACAGTCACGTGATTATGTCCAGCAAAAGGCCTATTGTTCCTCAAAACCGCGGCACTGGAAAGCGCATTTTCCAAGATCCGTAATTTCAAAATTTTCAGGGGGTGATGGTATTCCCTCAGACCCCAGATTAACCCCCGGCTCCCCACTCAAAACTTTGCTTCGCGGTCCCTGACAGACCGACTGACTGAACTGGATGGAGAAAATGATGGACGTATGGATAAAGATTCAACGAATTATAACTATGAAGAAGCAAGCTATTTATATATAAAGGGCATGCTAATCTAGGAAATTCCATTTACTTTATCGTCCTTACGCTCTTTCTGCTTTTTCTCAAAACAAGGATAATCGTAAACAACCGACGAGTTGCTTTGGCTGGCCGTGCGGGGATTCCAACAAGTGGTACCTGCTACACTGGACTGTCCTTGAAGCTGAAAAAAAGAGACAAACTCTCTTGTAAAATTGCGTATGACACTAATGTGTGGCCAGGAATGGAGCACACGTTTTTTGGAGCATTCCTCCATTAACTTTGCAATGTACTCAAAAATACTTAAAGATTAATAAAAGGAATGCTACTGAAACCAGGTTAAAACAAATCTAAAAACAAATTCAAATGTCATGCAGAAGAAAAGACTAATTATAACACTGAGTTGATAATATCTCTGAATAATTTTTAATGTAAAATTAGGAAGAAATTCTAGTAAATGGAATCCCTTATTATTATGTATGTTTAATAAAAATGCAAACTGTTATATAGTGAGTGTCGTGAATTACATGGGGAATCAGTGATGTGCTATAATATAGGCAAACGAAAGACAAATGAATTCACGAATCACAAACAAATATAGAAATAAACAATCGATAAACAAATTATATGACTGATACACTGTAGATATAGAAGATAATTTCTCAGCATCTTTGCAGTAAAGTAATACGATAATTCAGTGGCGTACGTACGTAGGGGTGGGCAAGGTAGGGCCCCCCCAAGATTTTCGGGTCGAGTCTTTTTTCTTTGATGTATGATGTCAATGCCACGTGCATCCCCCGAGTTTTTGGTAAATAGTTTTTATTCTAGTTGCCCCCCCCCCCCCCCCCCACCTTTATCCATCTAGTTGAGAGTGTTGCTTGCCTCTCTCCGAAAAACATTTTTTGGCACCCAAACCAACGAACATTTCTGCCAAGTCGGTTTGGTGATTTTACTCAAAAGTGCACGATCTTTTCGCTAACATACCTTACTACATGTCCTTGAATCTGCTACCACAGGTATAAACAAGTACACGTGCAATAGACATTTCCCGAATTCGCTTGGATGATCATGAAACAATGGTTTCAAGTCGAGGTTGCAATGATGAATAAAAGAATCAAGTTCAGTCTCGACTTGCATGAAACCATTGTTTCGTGATCATCCAAGCGAATTCGGGAAAGGTCTATTAAAAGTGCATCTAACCCCTGATACATACTTTCAGTATTGATTCTACAAGTGAATAGTCGAATGGTAAAATATCTCTTCATTTGAGAGAGTGTTGTGTCTTTAGAAGGGTCTCAGCGGGGTTAACCGTTAGTCGTAAAAGGGCCCAAAAGTTTAGTCGTTAACGTTAGGGATAAGAGTGCGGAAAAATGAAGCGTTAGGCATAAAACGTCTTTAAAACATTAACCGTAATTTTTTTCATAGTTATATTATTTATCGCCTGGCATGGGGAAGGGGGGAAGGGTGGAGGATTTTGGGAAATGGGGGTTCAGAAGAGCTGAAAGGCGGGATCAGTCCAAAATCGTAACTATAAAAGGGGTAACACTTAAAAGGTGGATGACTTCTTAAACAATTTTAGTGTGTCTAGTAGCTTATTTTCGAAATATCGGCATATCAATTTCTTTTAGCAAACCACTGGTAATATCAGGAAGAGTAAAGCCTTTTCAACTTGATCGTCAACAATTATATTTTTGTTGGGTCATTCTCAACACTAGTTTGACATCGTGGGGCTGTAGCTACCATGAGGCAAGCGAGGCAGCTGCCTCGCTAAAATTTCAGATATTATTCAGATATTACATTTATAATTACTTTATTTATAGCGCATTTTCTATAAGTCTAATACGCTATATTTCTTTATACGAAAATAATTCGGAAATACGAATTTTTCATGCCTAAAATTAAAACTGCTTTTAAAGCGTTAAAATTTTATGAGCGCTCACCATGATCCTCACCATGCAGGGCTCTGCCCTGAACCCGCTGTCACACTCAGCTCCTTTCAGAAGAGATAAACGTAATTATACAGTTAGGATCGCAGTTAGGATCCTCCATCGGGATCACAATTAGAATCGCAATTTGGATAACTTCATAATAACTTTAAGCCTTTTGTGCAAGTTTATTTTGTATTTCAAAGCCGACGACTAGGACTTGGTTGGATTTCAAAGTCCACCCAGGTACCTTGGCGTGCTACATTCGTATTCCTGCTTTATCAAATGTGATTGAAAAAACCTTTAGTGAATTGAGTCAGAGATTGTGAAACACCGGCACTGCAACTGCTACGAGCATTTAGATATCTTGCGCTACTGCAAATAAATAAGCATTCAAACAAGCAGGCATGGGTCAGAGAGAAACAAGTGTCTAAGCCTTTTACTGTAAGTATTAATGCACTTATCATTTGCTTCCCCGTGGCTTGACCCCCGGGAATTTTTTATTTTTTATTTTTTTTAAATGAAAAACAAAATACATCCAAAGCCCCTGCGTAAAGGGCATAAAATGCCTGACGAATAGCCCTCCACCTGGGGGAGTATTAACCTACAACATGATGTACATTTCCTTTTTTACTTTAGAAACATCCCACAATTTGAATAACGGCATATTCAAAGAAAAAACTGAACAATGCCCCTCCCCCGCGGGAAGAAAAGGAATACCAAAACTGTACCATTCCCCGCACGTTCCCGGGGGTTCGCCGGGGATCAACCACCGGGAAAGCAAATTATAAGTGCATAAAGATTCTTTCACAAATTTTTGGAGGATCCCGATTGAGAATTCGATCCTAACTGCGATCCTGACTGCATGCGATCCTAACTGCGATCCTAACTGCGTGTGATCCTAACTGCGATCCTAACTGCGATCCTAACTGCATACGATCCTAACTGCGATCCTAACTGCATGCGATCCTAACTGCATGCGATCCTAACTGCATGCGATCCTAACTGCAAGCGATCCTAACTGCGAACCTAACTGCATGCGATCCTAACTGCGATCCTAACTGCATGTGATCCTAACTGCGATCCTAACTGCATGCGATCCTAACTGCGATCCTAACTGCGATCCTGACTGCATGCGATCCTAACTGCGATCCTAACTGCATGCGATCCTAAGTGCAATCCTAACTGCATGCGATCCTAACTGCGATCCTGACTGCATGCGATCCTAACTGCATGCGATCCTAACTGCATGCGATCCTAACTGCATGCGATCCTAACTGCATGCGATCCTAACTGCGAACCTAACTGCGATCCTGACTGCATGCGATCCTAACTGCGATCCTAACTGCATGTGATCCTAACTGCAATCCTAACTGCATGCGATCCTAACTGCGATGCTAACTGCATGCGATCCTAACTGCGATCCTAACTGCATGCGATCCTAACTGCAATCCTAACTGCATGCGATCCTAACTGCGATCCTGACTGCATGCGATCCTAACTGCATGCGATCCTAACTGCGATGCTAACTGCATGCGATCCTAACTGCATGCGATCCTAACTGCATGCGATCCTAACTCCAAAAATAGCAAAACTCCCTATTCTACTCAGTTGTATGCATGCGATCCTAACTGCATGCGATCCTAACTGCATGCGATCCTAACTGCATGCGATCCTAACTGCGATCCTAACTGCATGCGATCCTAACTGCGATCCTAACTGCATGCGATCCTAACTGCAATCCTAACTACATGCGATCCTAACTGCGATGCTAAGTGCATGCGATCCTAGCTGCATGCGATCCTAACTGCATGCAATCCTAACTGCATGCGATCCTAACTGCGATGCTAACTGCATGCGATCCTAACTGCATGCGATCCTAACTGCATGCGATCCTAACTGCATGCGATCCTAACTGCGATCCTAACTGCGATCCTGACTGCATGCGATCCTAACTGCGATCCTAACTGCATGTGATCCTAACTGCAATCCTAACTGCATGCGATCCTAACTGCGATGCTAACTGCATGCGATCCTAACTGCGATCCTAACTGCATGCGATCCTAACTGCAATCCTAACTGCATGCGATCCTAACTGCGATCCTGACTGCATGCGATCCTAACTGCATGCGATCCTAACTGCGATGCTAACTGCATGCGATCCTAACTGCATGCGATCCTAACTGCATGCGATCCTAACTCCAAAAATAGCAAAACTCCCTATTCTACTCAGTTGTATGCATGCGATCCTAACTGCATGCGATCCTAACTGCATGCGATCCTAACTGCGATCCTAACTGCATGCGATCCTAACTGCGATCCTAACTGCATGCGATCCTAACTGCAATCCTAACTACATGCGATCCTAACTGCGATGCTAAGTGCATGCGATCCTAGCTGCATGCGATCCTAACTGCATGCAATCCTAACTGCATGCGATCCTAACTGCGATGCTAACTGCATGCGATCCTAACTGCATGCGATCCTAACTGCATGCGATCCTGACTGCATGCGATCCTAACTGCGATGCTAACTGCATGCGATCCTAACTGCATGCGATCCTAACAGGGTTTTCCGATTTAGCGGAATTCCGGCCGAATTGGAACTTATTGTTTAAAGTTAAGATTAAGTCAGTGAAAGAGAACAATGAAATTAATTATACTACAGCTAAAACTGTTATTGAATCCCAATTAGCGGGGTTAGAATGCATTGAAATACTTGGAATTTGCACAAATTAGTGTAAATCAATATTTCTATCTCGAGTTTGAGCGCAGTCCAAAACCCCGTAAAATAAAATAAACAAAATTGTGCTGTCTGTTTTACAGGCAAATAGCGGATAGCACTCGTAGGGAAGAAAAGTGTGGAGGTGGTGTTGAAATAGTACCGCGAAAAGCGGCCTTTACAAAAAAATTTCTTCAAAATTCATTCCTTAGTTCTGGTTTGAGCTGTCTGAAAACCGGACTGAGCATTTCAGTCGAGATACACCATGCCTTTTATTATTTAACTAATTTGGTGACGTTGTTCGCTCACACTCGAAAAGTGTGAAGAATGTGCTGACTTTTCAAGTTATAACTTTCCTCACAACTACATGTCAATCAAAACATTTTCTTTCTGGTTTACTTGCTTGTGATTCTTTTGTTGAAAGAACTGTATTTCCATATTTATGAAAGGAAATAAATCTGCATTCATTGACAACGACAATTCGTACGTATGTCACCATGATACATCCGCAATTATATAATTATATGTTCTTTCACGACCTTAACTTGATAACAAGGACCGCGGAGACGGGGGGCCAACTTTTTCCTATTTTTCATAATAGTCTCTCATATTTTCCAATCATAAACCCCCCACTTTTTCCCATACTACCCCCCCCCCCCCCCCCCGGGTTAAAGCCGGGTCCTGAAGGGGTAAGATGGGTGCTAAGATTTTTTTGGGGAGTGGGAAAATGGGATTTCTTGGGATTTAGCCATTACAGGGACTGGGATTTTGCAAAATCTCTAACTCTAACTCTATAACTCGGACTCAGATTTTGCATGACTGGTACTGGGATTTTTCAACTGAAAATTTTGGGCTGGGAAATGGGATTACAACCCCCCTTCAGCTGGGCACTCGTTAAACACCTGCGATATGGATGACTTTCCACCTCCACCACCAACATTCCTAACAATCTCAAGTTACTATCTTTTACTCGTGCTGCAATTATAACAACTAACCATGTCCACAAACCACGAAAAAATGATTCCGCCACCATAGTTTCTTATTCCAGTTTACATCCTTACCATAATGTTCTTGGCAGTGTTTTCGGGTATAATTAACGGTACTGTTGCTGAGAACATTTATCGTATTGCACTGATACTATTTATAAACTACCAGCATTATATTTCATGACACAGTTTAAGAAAATGGCAAACATTTCTGGGTAGGAAGGTTGTGCGAAACCAACGACAACGAAACGCTTATAGGATTTTACAGTCTATAAGAGACAAAGATTTGTATTTTTTTTTAATTATCGAAGCACATTTACACTGAACATTTTGACACCAAAGGCAAGTTTTTCCGTTTGTCGTAGCTAAATGTGGATTTTTATATTAATTATCCGAAACATAAATAAATACAATAAATAAATGTTGCATCTATGATTGTCCGATTTATTGTCGAAATCATATTGTTCATATTTGTGTTTTATCTTCCCACCTAGCTCCATATCTTTTCCTGGCCCAAGAGATTTGACCCAAACTCCTTCAGCAATTATACTATATATATATAGTATATAGTATATATAATGTTTGAAAATTGCGGTTTAGCTGGCCAAACAAGCGAATAAGATCCCATATTTGATTACAAAGCAGAATATTTGACATATATGAATGATTGAAAATGCACAACTGTTTTAGTCACATTATTTTATATTTTCAAAAAAAAAAAAAAAAAAAACAGTGCTGACACAGGGAATTCGCGCTGCGCGAAATAGGTATCAACTTTAAATAGCGACTTCTTTCTTTGTATTGCTTCACTAGTCTAGTTGTTCAGCTGGCTGACTTAATCTGCAAAGGTGCGTGGTTCAAATCCTAGACAGGCCATGTAATGTATTATTGTCGTATTTTTTATGCAAATATTACTTTAACTGATATTATATCATATTAAACTTACATAAAGTGATAATCAATCCTTATCTATTAAAATTCGGAATTTTGGGTGAAAATTCCGCTAAATCGGAAAACCCTAACTGCATGCGATCCTAACTCCAAAAATAGCAAAACTCCCTATATATTCTACTCAGTTGTGAAAAAAAATTATATATTATATCAATTATATATTTTAAATCCTAAACTCAAGCTAAAACTTGGGAAATACTCTGACATGAATTTTAAAATGTTGAAGAAAGTGAAATTCCACAGGCTGTCACTGATTCAAGTAATATGTATATTCAAATGGTTTTGATACGGTTCAGTGAATTTAATGAGAGAACACTGAAGTTTTTAGTGATTTCAATCCGTGTATAAATTAAGTATTGATCTAATCTAATCTAAGCTATTTAGAACGAAATCTTGAGATGGAACACTGCTAAGCAAACAAAAGTTTTTTTAGCTTCGACTGGTCGTTCACACACTGAACTGACTTCAGAATTACTGCATGGATGGGGTGGTAAATGACATTCTGCTGTGGTTTCGCTTTGCATGGTCATCGACAATGATTTTTGATTGAACCAAGTTTTCAGATACGAAAATACCACTAATATACAAAAAAATGCATACCGTTCAAAAGGGGGGAAGCCTCCCCTTCGGCCCTCCCTGCCTGTATCCGCCCTAAGCCATCAATATTTGGAAGGTCTTGAGGACCGTTGTTGGTGCGAATGGTCATCATCAACACTACATGAGTTGTGATATGATACAGTATCCCCCAAGATAGCTTAAAATAGCCGGTGGAGTTCAGTGAACAGTTTTCGAAGAGCAATAACGATTCCTTTTTGTTTTATTTATTTTTTTATTACCTTAAGAGGAGTAGTCCATAAATGCCACCTGAGGGATGCAGAATGAAAAAAATCAAAATCGCTCAAATTTTGTCAGAATGTAGGCCTTAGTGAATTATAACTGTTGTGTAAGTTTCACTGCAATCGGATAAATGGTTTAGGAGAACGGTACCGAAAACCATTTTTTCTGATCACTTCCGGTTTTTTCTCGATTTCATCACATACCCAAAAACCCTAAAAATCACAAAATTCCTTTCGCATTCCTCGGCAAACAATTCAATTTAATGATTAAGAGATCTTAACCCTTATTTGGATGGATTTGTCAAGCATTTTGCTTAAAATGGGAATATTTTATCGATTTTTACATTATTTTAATTATTTTGAGCAATATTTTATACCCTATGTTGCAAGGCTATTATCTCCAATGGTACATCGATTCACATAAATTAACTACTACAGGGAGAAAGAGCAATGTCTTATCTTTACTTTTGTCAAATAAAATTTTGGGGCACTCGAAAATTCGAATTTTGGCAAGACGAAATACAACCCCTATTGACCCCCAAAATAATGACAACTTGAGTCGTAAGCGGTCACGCTTTATGCGGCCCAAGGGGGGGGGGGAGGGGGTAATTCAGGTCGTTTCATACGGGGATGCTCCGCCCGGACTCTTGACCCCTTACCCTTTTCTATACCAAATTTCAGCAAAAAGGTACCCCTTTTATATACCTTTGAAGAAAACCTACCCTTTTCATACCAAAACTCACAAATTTCCACCCTTTTTCTATACGTGTGGCCTGAAAAAAAGTACCCCTTTCGGGCGGAGCTTCCCCGTATAGTCAATTATAGGGAGTACCCCCCGGGATCCACGGTATGCCACGAGAAACCATTGTATAACCAGTTTATCCCACACCATAGAAAACACAAATGCGCATGATTTGAAGGAAGAGTGAAATACCGACGAATATACAACGGCTTTCCTGCATTCTGATTTGCTGTATTTTCTATGGTGTTGGATAAATATTTCTATTAAAATATCTGGCGGTAGGCAGTCCACGTACGAGTTAAATCTGATGTAGTGATGACGGGCTACCTGTGGTAATATTTGTCACGTAATCCTGCAAAGTCAGTTGGACTATTGAGTTATTCGCATGGCGCCTGGCTTCAACGAGTTTATTTTCTACAAATCCAAGTGTAATAAGGTACAAATTGTTCATACTGTATTAGTAAGGTTGTTATATTGTGGTTGAGGTTTTTTAAAGACAACCTATACCAAATATTATCGAAAATCGAAGGGGCAAATCGTTTGTATCGAGTGACACAACAAGGAGACTCAACTTGGTTGTCCTAAAACAACTAGACGCTCTTGGAGCGTAAACTGGGTTGCCTGTACGAGAGCTCCCCCACTCACCAATCCTCATACTCTATTATTTCTTACCAAAGTGTTCCTTTTGGGTTCAAAGTCCCCCTTTATTAAGAACATTTTAAATTCTAGTAAGACATTAGTGTTGCGTTACTGACTTGTCAACGCATATTATATTTCTACTTGACCTACTAGAGTACCTTTCAAGACTAGCTGATGAAATAAACATATCTATTTCAGTATCGAACTGTTCGCTGCAAAACAAACGTTTTATCAATGTAAATACTCTTAGCCAAAATGTGTTTAACTGTACATTTGTTTTTCCCTCAGTTTTTGTTTTCTGTATTTTCATAAATGGAAATATTCAACAAGGAGTCTTGGCAGTTCGCTTTCTTGTAGATCACTATCAGCTCGTCTGACTTGTACAAGTTCTTGGAGTCAGCTTTCATCAAAGCTTTGTTTGTCACTCGTTTTGTAGTTTGTCTCTCGTTCTGTAGTTTGTCTCAGTATTTTTTTTTTTTTTTTTTTTGTATCTGAGATCTGGTAAGATCTAGTTTGATCATAGCTAGGTAGTTTATACATTATCTTAGTCTATTTTGTCTAATTCTACGATTCTCATACCGTAGTTTGCTCATAGATTCTCAAAGATAGCTCATAGATTCTCAGACTTCTCTATTTGAGTATGTAGACCAACCCGTTCCAAAATCGCTCAATAACATCTTTTAGTGTGTGTCTACCACGTACGGCGTGTGTGTTTGTAAGTAGTTTAAGCATAGCGTTAAAAAACCTAAAGACAATCGTACGCAACGTGCCTACTGAGACAAAATAGTACTTCACGAACCCTGAACGAATGAATTTATAGTGACACAACACTAAAAGCTAATATATAGATTTAGGCACTGCCTAAAAGCGGAGCTCCCATAAATAGTATATTTAGTGCTAAAAGCGTGACAATTGTGTGACGCGGCATAACGCTGGTTATGGCGTTACCACATTGTTTGATTTTACCAGAATTCAGGAGGAAAAACTAAAAGAAAAACCATTATTTTAAGCCTTCAAAAGCATTAGAGAACTTTTCAATTCGAAGAATAATAATTATAGATTGTAGAACATATGAATACATGTATAGAACGAAGGATTTTATTCAGCAAATCTTAGTAATCAAAGTTGTAAGTTTTTTAGGTGGAAAGTAAACTACACTGAAAATTGTCGAAAAATATTACTGATAAGCTTAAGCTTACATTCACTTGAACTTCACACGTAAAAAGAGACATATTCATTAATGCAAGATAATAATTTTCTTTGTTAGTAAGTTGGTCTTTGAAAAGTATTTTTTTTTTAGATTTATTCTTAACTTTATTATCGAGCGAAAAATCTTACAAAAACTAAAGCTTATCCATAAAAAAAAACAAGCTCATCATTTTTGCGATTGTGTAATAGTAATAGCTGGAAAAGCCCGATAAATAGTAAATATTTGGTGTCATATGTATTTCTTTTTCATATTTCATTCAACATTAGAATAAATTATCTATAAAAATGTCAAAATATTCATATGATTATGAAACCGGAATCTTGTTTTGACTTCGCGTAAGGTTCGCTGGCCGTCAAATATATTTTTTCAAAGAACCAAGTCTTTTTACTAAGTCTTAGCCTTTTTTCTTGAAATGGGATCAAAAACAAATAATCAAAGCTTCAAATATCGCTTTTTTGGTTCACAAGTAATGAAGAAAAAGATGATAAAAATCTAGAATGCAGTAAAAACGACAAACTATCCAAGTTTCTCTGACAACGTTTGCCGAACCAACGTCCTTGGCTTGTCTGAGAGTTTCTTCAGCTAGTTTACACATTTCTTGTCGATTTTTTACGAAATATTAGTTAAAATTAATGAATTTACCTTCTATGAAGTGTTTTCTACGAAACTGAAATATCACTCTTGCAGTATAATCAGGTTTTTCTGGTCTACAGGCCACTTTTTCTCTCACTGAAGTTTCAGTCACGAAACTTAATTCATCGTAAGATTAAGAATCTTCCCTCGCTTTCCCTCGCTAAATCTTCTTTAACAAGTCGCTAAAGTCGAAAAACTGTTTTTGTTCACTTTAAGACATACATGACTTCGATTAAACGTATTTTTCGCATTGCAAAAATAAGAAAAAAAATACTTCTTGATCCATTGACTACATTATTGCAATTTTTCTGTGCATTTGTGAGTAAGCAAAGCGCGCGGGAACCCTGTGCAAAGTGGTACACGGACGTATGTACGTATGTATGTATGTATGTATGTATGTATGGACAAATCAAGCCATGAAAAATCAAGTCGATGGGTTACCATTTTTTCTTAAGTATGGTGCTCCGCTCGCGCGGGCCTTGGGCCCGCGCGGGAGCTCCGCTATAAATACATCGTCCTCGATGTCGTGTGGCAACTTCATTGGACATTGGACATTGTTGACAATCATGACGTGTGAAATTATGGTCTACCTGACGCCCGAAAAACGGATCTCATTTTAAGACTGGTTTTTGGGGATGTGGTGAAATCGAGTGAAAAAACCGGAAGTGATCAGAAAAAATGGTTTTCGGTACCGTTCTCCTAAACTATTTATCCGATTGCAGTGAAACTTACACAACGGTTACAATTTACTAAGGCCTACATTCTGACAAAATTTGAGCGATTTTGATTTTTTTCATTCAGCATCCCTCAGGTGGCATTTATGGACTACCCCTCTTAAAATTCGTACCGGCCCTTCCTGTGGACAAAAAACTGAAGTGTTAGCCTGGTGGGGTTATAGCCACATAGCCCCACCCTCTCCGCGGCCTCTGTGCAGATACGGTTAAAATAGCTTCCCGTGTTAAAGGGGCACTTTAAAGTCCGAATACTGAGTTCAAGTATTTAAGAATAATATGACTCAATCATGATTATGAAAACCAGATTGGCAAAATTTTAGCTATGGAGCCACTCGCAGTTGAGAAATTTTGGTTTAAAAACTAAAAGAACAATAGGGTTGAGTAAATGAATTTTTATCCGCAAATTTTGAGTGTGAAAAACATGTTGCTTGGCTACTATTTGGGTCATATAGATAAGTTTAACCAAGTTTCAAGGCATTTCCAATTTTCATCTATTTTCATCCAAGTGTTCCTTTAACGCGTTTCAACTTTGACATATCCTTAATGCAAATAATGCAGCACTGCCTCGTAAATAAATTAGTGATATGATTTCCTCGTTCATTTCGACTGAGAAGGAATGGAAACGAGAGTAGTGCCAACACTCAAGTGGTCCCGACCTTAGCACACGTCACCAGTTGTCGCCAGCCTTCAGAGGGAAAGCAGATCATTTTTAAAGTACCAAGCAATTTCTAAGTTTTTGTTTGAAGCATCTTACTGAAAAGCGAGGAAAACTATGGCAGCCTTCAGATTCCTTGCTGTTTTGTGTTTTGCTGTGATGACTGTTCTCGTGATGGGAAATAAGAAGGTTAGTTGAGCACTTAAAACTATCCATTAAACTGAGACGAAAAGGGAAAACACTATCTAAGAAAAAAGAAAAAGGAAAGCTATCTAGTAATGCCGACTTCCTTATTTTTTCTCAGTGCACCAGCTATTGCAAGGCGAGAGATGGACAAACTGGCAGGGATGGACGAGATGGACGGGATGGACGAGATGGAAAGGACGGAAGAGATGTTTGCTTTGAGGTATACCTAAGACTTGATTTTTTACACTTTTTGTGTGTGTTGCTGCAGTGTTAGATAGCCAATTGCAAATAATATTTAATACCTTCGACTCGCACTCGCACTCGCACAGAACTAAAATCCGTATACCCATAGAGAAACAAAACATTTTAAACAGGAATAAATCACGCTAGAAAAGAATCAAAGAAAATCGTGTCTTAACATGTTATGACATGTTAAGACACGATATTTTTCTTTGATTCTTTTCCAGCGTGATTTAACATCCAATTAACGTCATATGTCAATAATAGGGGTTTGTGAAGCGCATGTGTCTACTGCTATAAGAAATAAATAGGATATTGTTGAATTAAACAAAACTAAATGGATTAATAATAACAAAAAATACATGAATTTAATATGTACACGAATGCGAGAATGTAATATGATAATACATTACATATAGAATTGTACCGTAGAACGAGTCACGTTCGATCCCGAGTCAAGTACGAGTCTTGCTTTAGTGCCAATTCACGTTGATAAAACAAGATATGAAAATTTCTCAAATTTTTTCTTCGATTTGAAAAGAATTAATAAATTTAGGGAAAATTGTTTATGACTCGTGGTTGACTTGTTCTACGGCACAACTCCATTAAGGCCCGTTCACACGGGCGATTTTTGGTGCGATTTTTGCGAAGATTTTGGTCATAGTCAAGAATGGTAAAGGATTAACTTTTGTTTACAAATTCTTTTGTTGCCAACGAAGTTTGCCGAATATAAAGGAGTTTCAGGAGATTTGAATTTGTTACGGAAGTGCGTCATTTCTTTTGTTCTAAACAGGTTTGACTGGTTTACCCTCCATATAAGGAAGTGTACATAGTTTCGTTGTGAGTAATATGTGACGCGACGTACGTCGACGAGACGAACTGGCTGCTGCAAACTTAATGCAATAGGTTTTTTTGTTCCACTTCTAAAGATTATCTAAACAGAGCTGGTTGTTTATAATCAACGAGTGTTCGCGCCGAAACGCTGATTGACAGGTGCCATGGTCACGAGCCTGGCCGTCGTCCCGGGTCGGGATTTATTATTCGTGGTATCGTTGTGGACTGCGGCTTGAGCGTAACTCAAAACTGCAAGTCGCTGTGTGCAAGTCGTTTCACAAGTCTTTAGTTCGCAAGTCATAGTTTGTAAGTCGAGGCTTCGTGAATGTTTTTGGAATAAATAATTGATAGACGATCGAAGTCGATGCCCTGTTTTTGTGCACGAACAACGAGCGTTAGTTTTGCTGTCTCGTCTGTTCATGTTGGAGTAGCTGGAACTCTCGACGTTAACATCGGCCTTAAAATTGAATAAAACGTACAGAACCTTTCATTTGACCGTCCAGAAAGAGCAAATGAAAGCTGTGATAAATAGCATTGCTAAATTTTCTCAAACAAAGCATCACTTCTCTTACTTGAAGTCTGAACCACGAAGTGAAACCACTGCATTCATCTGAAAGCCCTTGGGTAATGATCGGTAAAACGAAGTAATAGGCAGATTTCTTTACTTGAGGCCACAAAAACCAAATTCCAACTGGAAACTACCAACTACAGAGTCTGCAGTAAGTTAATCAAGTTAAACTATTCAAGTGTTTTTCCGAATAATATTTTTTTAAGAAATCCATTTATGCCAATTATATTAATCTTCATTCTCTCTAATACAATCTCTACGATTTTTATAATGCACTGATTTGTTCTTCGTTGATTTTTTTGTCAATTGAAAAGGGACAATTTTGCAACAGTTTTATGATAAATGTAACGAAACCTACGTTTTCCTCCCTCCCTCCCTCCCAAGTCTTCCTTCTTCGTTACAGAAAAGCTTTCCCTCATTCATATAGTAATTCAGTTTTTCTTTCAACAGACTTTGGGTAAACCATCAATTCACTTGGACGGAACAACGCACAAGAATATTCCTTTTGTTGCCAACCAAGGTAAGTTGCTGTTTTATCTCTAATTAATCTCGTTACTTGTCAGAGAAACACATATTTCTTTTATACAATTCATTAGCCCGACCCAATTTAGAGCACTGTTTGCTCTGTTTGGGGAAACTGTTCCTCTGACCTTTGAAATTCTTCAACAACTCCTTCTCGCACAAAAAACGTGCAGTAAGATTATAACTTAACGCCGACCTCTCATCTCACTTACTCATCTTTTTCAAAAACTCTCAGTACTACCTATCTCTGATGTTATCCGTCAAAGAATTTTGAACCTCACCTTCAAGTGTATGCATGGTCTTGCACCTGATTGTCTCACAAATCTCATAAGTCAACCACGTTATCATTATGCAACCAGAGGGGTATCTAACCTTAACTTGACTATTCCAAAATCCAAAAATAATGCTCGCAAACGTCGATTTTCCTTCACCGCATCTTCCATGTGGAATGCACTACCCCCCAAAATACACCACTAGATATATTCTTACATAACGTTTTATAGTAAATGTAAGGACTTCTTCTATAACAGTTTTTAAACTCTTCTACAGAGCTCAATGTGTCTAGACTTTATTAATATAAAGTAACGCTTCTGTCTTCTCCCAGTTTCACTTTTTAGTATTTATTCAATTAATGATATGTTAGTTTAGTTTATCTTAGTTTAGCTTGCTTAGTTTAGATTAGTTTAATTATAGAATCATTATATAGTTACGAAATTTAGGTAGTTAAATGTAAATATGTATAGGTTAAATTCTGAACGAAGTTAGTGACCCAATAAAGACATATCATCAATTCATCATGATCATCATGATCATCATCATCATCATCATGATCATCATCATGATCATCATCATCATCATGATCATCATGATCATCATGATCATCATGATCATGATCATCATCATGATCATCATCATCATCATCATCATCATTATCATCATCATCATGATCATCATCATCATCATCATCATCATCATCATCATGATCATCATCATGATCATCATCATCATCATGATCATCATGATCATCATGATCATCATGATCATGATCATCATCATGATCATCATCATCATCATCATCATCATTATCATCATGATCATCATCATCATCATCATCATCATGATCGTCATGATCATCATCATCATCATCTTTATCATCATTATCATCAATATCATCAATATCATCAATATCATCATCATCATCATGATCATCATCAATATCATCATCATCATCATCTTCATCATCTTCATCATAATCATCATAATCGTCATGATCATGATGATCATGATCATCATCGATTAAAATGATCATCATGATCATCATGATCATTATCATCATCATCAATATCATCATCATCATCATCTTCATCATCATCATCATAATCATCATAATCGTCATGATCATGATCATCATGATCATCATCGATTAAAATGATCATCATGATCATCATGATCATCATCATCATCATCATCATGATCATCATCATCATCATCATCATTATCATCATCATCATCATTATCATCAATATCCTCAATATCATCATCATCATCATCTTCATCATCATCATCATGATCATCATCATCATCATCATCATGATCATCATCATCATCATCATCATCATGATCGTCATGATCATCATCATCATCATCATCATCTTTATCATCATTATCATCAATATCATCAATATCATCAATATCATCATCATCATCATGATCATCATCAATATCATCATCATCATCATCTTCATCATCTTCATCATAATCATCATAATCGTCATGATCATGATGATCATGATCATCATCGATTAAAATGATCATCATGATCATCATGATCATTATCATCATCATCAATATCATCATCATCATCATCTTCATCATCATCATCATAATCATCATAATCGTCATGATCATGATCATCATGATCATCATCGATTAAAATGATCATCATGATCATCATGATCATCATCATCATCATCATCATGATCATCATCATCATCATCATCATTATCATCATCATCATCATTATCATCAATATCCTCAATATCATCATCATCATCATCTTCATCATCATCATCATAATCATCAATATCATCATCATGATCATCATCATCATGATCATCATCAATATCATCATCATGATCATCATCATCATGATCATCATCAATATCATCATCATGATCATCATCATCATCATCATCATCATCAAAATCATCATCAATATCATCAGGAGAATCATCATCAATATCATCATCAGAGTCATCATCATCATCAATAAAACACACGAAAACAGACACTATTTCGATGCACATCAGTCCAGTAAAGAGAATGCTTTTATAATAGGAACATCAAAAAATCATTGCGCAATAATTGTTTTCCTTTTATCTTTTCTGACCACTCCACTCTTCCAGCCACCAAAACCGTCGACCACTGAATTAGCGTGTTCCAATGTTATCACGTACAAACGTACTTAGAGTATCATGAAGCAACTGAGAATTTAAGCCATAAGAACACGTTTGCTGCTTGAATCTGGTTTCTGAAAATTCAATACTATTCGCTTTTCTTCAAATAAATATCGAATGAATGTTTCCTTGCAAAAGTTTGAAAATTTGCGTGCAATTGAAGTCGCTATTTTTTCTTTTATATTTTGATTTGAGCATTTTAATTGCTGCTGAATAAACTGAATAACTGTTTTCACCAGTCATTAACATGTGGAGTACTTCTGGTGCAAATGGTCACATCTCTGGTGGTATGATGTATGCCAATGGCCAGATTACTGTACCAGTGACTGGCATCTACTTTGTGTACTGTCAAGTGTACTACAACCTACCGAACAAAGCAGGTAGACACGGGTAAGTCTCTCATCATGGGTAAGTCTCTCATCATGGGTAAGTCTCTCATCATGGGTAAGTCTCTCATCATGGGTAAGTCTCTCAATGTTATATCCATAACATAAGGGGTGGAGTGTGATTGGATTGAAAAAAATAACAGTTCTTGTAATACTTTGTCGGTTTTTTAAAGAAATAAAAGATGTGATAGGAAATCCTAAAAAATATAACCTTAGAGAAAAGACTGACGGACCGACATGTACAGACTGATTAACAGAGCAACTGACAGGAGTCTGGGGCGGGAGGGGGAGTCTGAGGGGGGGGGGGGGGGGGGAGGAGGGGGGATGAGGGGTTAGCCACACGCACAGTGTGTTTCCTGAAGCTTTGACATGATTCTAATGCTACAAATATGTTGCAATATAGGCCATTCTCCACTTTCCATACACTGGTTCACTGGTCAAACACAAAGCATTCGGTCGAGGTTGCAAGGTTAAAATTTGAATAATCCTTTGAAATACCTTGAAGCCTGGCGTGAATGCTTTGTCTGTTACCAGTGAACCGATGTATATACGTATGGAAAATGATGAATTACATACATATACATACATACTTTATTTGCATCTCCCTGACATTAAATTGACAATACATCTAAATATATAAGAACATAAAATATATCTCATTATTTTCAAAATCCTAAATTTATAAAAATGATTATGATGTAAAAATAGATTTTAATGTTAAAAAAAACACAACAAATAGTCATATCTATGCTGATATATCCTTTAGATAACGCATCAATTCAGCCCAAGGTCCCTTGAGAAGACTCTGCTGCACAGCAAACAAACTTTAAATTGCTTTGTATCTGAAATCGAAAGTATTATATAAGCAGGTCCGTAGCAGGGGAGGGGCCGCACCATTCCCCTCCCCCCAAAAAATGTCGGTGTACTGCATATTGAACCTTATAAAAAATCTTAAAGCTGTTACTACTACATAGGAATAAAATTCATATCCTCAATCGTGCTGGACCTTTGTTTTGGTACGTTGGTCGAGTTTTAAGTTTGGCGTATTTTTTTGGGGGGTTTGGGGTATTGTTCCCCCCCCCCCCCCCCCCACCAAATGCAAAATCCTGAGTACTCCCCTGTAACCCCCAATACTTTTGATATAGGGCCCCCAATATGTTTGGTGTTGCATGCTACGGCCCTGAAATTCGAAAAGGGAAGATAGTATTTTGAAAAACAAAGTTTTAAATTTGACACTGAAGCCCGAATGTTCTTTGTTGTTTTTTTTTTTTGATAACAGTAACAGTCACGTGATTATGTCCAGCAAAAGGCCTATTGTTCCTCAAAACCGCGGCACTGGAAAGCGCATTTTCCAAGATCCGTAATTTCAAAATTTTCAGGGGGTGATGGTATTCCCTCAGACCCCAGATTAACCCCCGGCTCCCCACTCAAAACTTTGCTTCGCGGTCCCTGACAGACCGACTGACTGAACTGGATGGAGAAAATGATGGACGTATGGATAAAGATTCAACGAATTATAACTATGAAGAAGCAAGCTATTTATATATAAAGGGCATGCTAATCTAGGAAATTCCATTTACTTTATCGTCCTTACGCTCTTTCTGCTTTTTCTCAAAACAAGGATAATCGTAAACAACCGACGAGTTGCTTTGGCTGGCCGTGCGGGGATTCCAACAAGTGGTACCTGCTACACTGGACTGTCCTTGAAGCTGAAAAAAAGAGACAAACTCTCTTGTAAAATTGCGTATGACACTAATGTGTGGCCAGGAATGGAGCACACGTTTTTTGGAGCATTCCTCCATTAACTTTGCAATGTACTCAAAAATACTTAAAGATTAATAAAAGGAATGCTACTGAAACCAGGTTAAAACAAATCTAAAAACAAATTCAAATGTCATGCAGAAGAAAAGACTAATTATAACACTGAGTTGATAATATCTCTGAATAATTTTTAATGTAAAATTAGGAAGAAATTCTAGTAAATGGAATCCCTTATTATTATGTATGTTTAATAAAAATGCAAACTGTTATATAGTGAGTGTCGTGAATTACATGGGGAATCAGTGATGTGCTATAATATAGGCAAACGAAAGACAAATGAATTCACGAATCACAAACAAATATAGAAATAAACAATCGATAAACAAATTATATGACTGATACACTGTAGATATAGAAGATAATTTCTCAGCATCTTTGCAGTATAGTAATACGACAATTCAGTGGCGTCGAGTCTTTTTTCTTTGATGTATGATGTCAATGCCACGTGCATCCCCCGAGTTTTTGGTAAATAGTTTTTATTCTATTTGCCCCCCCCCCCCCCCCCCCCACCTTTATCCATCTAGTTGAGAGTGTTGCTTGCCTCTCTCCGAAAAACATTTTTTGGCACCCAAACCAACGAACATTTCTGCCAAGCCGGTTTGGTGATTTTACTCAAAAGTGCACGATCTTTTCGCTAACATACCTTACTACATGTCCTTGAATCTGCTACCACAGGTATAAACAAGTACACGTGCAATAGACATTTCCCGAATTCGCTTGGATGATCCCGAAACATTGGTTTCAAGTCGAGGTTGCAATGATGAATAAAAGAATCAAGTTCAGTCTCGACTTGCATGAAACCATTGTTTCGTGATCATCCAAGCGAATTCGGGAAAGGTCTATTAAAAGTGCATCTAACCCCTGATACATACTTTCAGTATTGATTCTACAAGTGAATAGTCGAATGGTAAAATATCTCTTCATTTGAGAGAGTGTTGTGTCTTTAGAAGGGTCTCAGCGGGGTTAACCGTTAGTCGTAAAAGGGCCCAAAAATTTAGCCGTTAACGTTAGGGATAAGAATGCGGAAAAATGAAGCGTTAGGCATAAAACGTCTTTAAAACATTAACCGTAATTTTTTTCATAGTTATATTATTTATCGCCTGGCATGGGGAAGGGGGGAAGGGTGGAGGATTTTGGGAAATGGGGGTTCAGAAGAGCTGAAAGGCGGGATCAGTCCAAAATCGTAACTATAGAAGGGGTAACACTTAAAAGGTGGATGACTTCTTAAACAATTTTAGTGTGTCTAGTAGCTTATTTTCGAAATATCGGCATATCAATTTCTTTTAGCAAACCACTGGTAATATCAGGAAGAGTAAAGCCTTTTCAACTTGATCGTCAACAATTATATTTTTGTTGGGTCATTCTCAACACTAGTTTGACATCGTGGGGCTGTAGCTACCATGAGGCAAGCGAGGCAGCTGCCTCGCTAAAATTTCAGATATTATTCAGATATTACATTTATAATTACTTTATTTATAGCGCATTTTCTTTAAGTCTAATACGCTATATTTCTTTATACGAAAATAATTCGGAAATACGAATTTTTCATGCCTAAAATTAAAACTGCTTTTAAAGCGTTAAAATTTTATGAGCGCTCACCATGATCCTCACCATGCAGGGCTCTGCCCTGAACCCGCTGTCACACTCAGCTCCTTTCAGAAGAGATAAACGTAATTATACAGTTAGGATCGCAGTTAGGATCCTCCATCGGGATCACAATTAGAATCGCAATTTGGATAACTTCATAATAACTTTAAGCCTTTTGTGCAAGTTTATTTTGTATTTCAAAGCCGACGACTAGGACTTGGTTGGATTTCAAAGTCCACCCAGGTACCTTGGCGTGCTACATTCGTATTCCTGCTTTATCAAATGTGATTGAAAAAACCTTTAGTGAATTGAGTCAGAGATTGTGAAACACCGGCACTGCAACTGCTACGAGCATTTAGATATCTTGCGCTACTGCAAATAAATAAGCATTCAAACAAGCAGGCATGGGTCAGAGGGAAACCAGTATCTAAGCCTTTAAGTATAAAGCAAGATGTAAAAACTTACTTATGCCTTATAAAAAACGTAAATAACTCTTTATGCTTATACTTTCACTGCAAGATATTAATGCACTTATCATTTGCTTCCCCGTGGGTTGGCCCCCGGGACACCCACGGAGAATTGTTTTTTTATTATGAAAAACAAAATACATCCAAAGCCCCTGCGTAAAGGGCATTAAATGCCTGACAAATAGCCCTCCACCTGGGGGAGTATTAACCTACAACATGATGTACATTTACTTTTTACTCAAGAAACATCCCAGACTTTGAATAACGGCATATTCAAAAAAAAACTGCATAAAAACAGTAGAAACGACGAAGAATATACCAACAGAAAACCAAGTTTGGCATAGAATGCTATGAAATGGCGCCAAAATATCTTTATCCTGGAGCGATATACCGCTGACCGAAGTCGGACAAATCCCGCTGCAGGTACGTCCCCGTGGCCTAGCGTATTCGCTTCCAAAACTGAACAATGCCCCTCCCCCGCAGAAATAAAAGGAATACCAAAACCGTACCATTCCCCGCACGTTCCCGGGGGTTCCCCGGGGGTCAACCCACGGGGAAGCAAATTATAAGTGCATAAAGATTCTTTCGTAAATTTTTGGAGGATCCCGATGGAGGATTCGATCCTAACTGCGATCCTGACTGCATGCGATCCTAACTGCATGCGATCCTAGCTGCATGCAATCCTAACTGCAAAAATAGCAAAACTCCCTATTCTAGTTAGTTGTGAAAACCAACTAAAAAGGTAGGGAAAATCTAAACTTTGGATTCAATTATATATTATAAATCCTAAAATCAAGCTAAAACTGGAGAAATTCTCTGACCTGAATTTTAAAATGTTGAAGAGAGTGAAATTCCACAGTCTGTCACTGATTCAAGTAATATGTATATTCAAATGGTTTTGATACGGCTCAATTTAATGAGAGAACACTGAAATTTTTAGTGATTTGAATCCGTGTATAAATTAAGTATTGATCTAATCTAATCTAATCTATTTAGAACTGAATCTTGAGATGGAACACTGCTAAGGAAACAAAAGTTTTTTAGCTTCGACTGGTCGTTCCTTCACTGAACTGACTTCAGAATTACTGCATGGATGGGGTGGTAAATGACATTCTGCTGTGGTTTCGCTTTGCATGGTCATCGACAATGATTTTTGATTGAACCAAGTTTTCAGATACGAAAATACCACTAATATAAAAAAATGCATACCGTTCAAAAGGGGGGAAGCCTCCCCTTCGGCCCTCCCTGCCTGTATCCGCCCTAAGCCATCAATATTTGGAAGGTCTTGAGGACCGTTGTTGGTGCGAATGGTCATCATCAACACTACATGAGTTGTGATATGATACCGTATCCCCCGAGCAAGCTTAAAAAAGCCGGTGGAGTTCAGTGAACAGTTTTCGAAGAGCAATAAGGATTCCTTTTTTTGTTTGTTTTTTATTACCTTAAAAATCGTACTGGCCCTTCCTGTGGACAAAAACCTGAAGTGTTAGCCTGGTGGGACTATAGCGACATAGCCCCTCCCTTTCCGCGGGCTCTGTGCAGATACGGTTAAAATAGCTTCCAGTGTTAAAGGGGCACTTGGATGAAAACGCCACATATCTTGAAAGTCCGAATAGTTCAAGTATTTAAGAATAATATGACTCAATCATGATTATGAAAAGAAGATTGGCACAATTTTAGCTATGGAGCCACTCGCAGTTGAGAAATTTTGGTTTAAAGAAAGAGTGTGAAGAAAACATGTTGCTTGGCTACTATTTGGGTCATATAGATAAGTTTAACCAAGTTTCAAGGCATTTCCAATTTTCATCTATTTTCATCCAAGTGTCCCTTTAACGCGTTTTAACTTTGACATATCCTTAATGCAAATAATGCAGCACTGCCTCGTAAATAAATTAGTGATATGATTTCTTCGTTCATTTCGACTGAGAAGGAATGGAAACGAGAGTAGCGCCAGCAGTCAAGTGGGCACTACCTTAGCACACGTCACCAGTTGTCGCCAGCCTTCAGAGGGAAAAGCACATCATTTTTAAAGCGCACTGAGCAATTTGTAAGTTTTTGTTTAAAGCATCTTAAAAGCGAGGAAAACTATGGCAGCCGTCAGACTCCTTGCTGTTTTGTGTTTTGCTGTGATGACTGTTCTCGTGATGGGAAACGGGCAGGTTAGTTGAGCCTTTGAAACTATTTATTAAACTTAGACGAAAGGGAAAAAACTATGAAAAAAAAATCAATAGGGAAGCTACGTTTTTATATAATGCACTTTCTTATTTTTTTTCTCAGTGCACCAGTTATTGCAAGGGGAGAGACGGACGAAATGGCAGGAATGGCAGGAATGGACGAGATGGACGAGATGGAGTAAATGGAAGAGACGGAAGAGATGTTTGCTTTGAGGTATACCTAAGACTTGCTTTCAGTTTTACAATTTTCTTGTGTTGCTGCAGTGTTAGATAGCCAATTGCAAATAATATTTAATACCTTCGACTCGCACAGAACTAAAATCCGTATACCCATAGAGAAACAAAACATTGTAACCAAGAATAAATCACGCTATAGAAAAGAATGAAAGAAAATCGTGTCTTAACATGTTAACTGTTAAGGTCATATGCCAATAATAGGGTTTTTTTTGAAGCGCATCTATAAGAAACGAATAGGAAATTCAAGTGTTGAATTAAAAAAAAAAAAAAAGGATAAATAATAACACAAAAAATACATGAATTTAATATGTACACGAATGCGAGAATGATAAGTAATATGACGAATAAATACATTATGTATATATGGTGATAGTGTACGCATATATCGAAAGCGGAAAGTGGTATTCGAAATAAGACATGTTATGGGAAAAGAGAGTTTACTACAAATGGTTGTTTTATAAAATACAACAATTAAAAAATATATCGTAGTTTTACTAACATACGAAGAAAGATTATGCAGAAGGATAATATTGTGATATGTATGAAGTATTTTTTATCTAAAAGAGGAAATAATTATAATCACTTGAAACATAGAAATTTTATGATCAATAGATTAACATTGTTTACGATGCTTTTGATGTTTTACATGCATTTATACTGTCAACCACATGTTTAGTTGCTACAAAGTAGATAAATCACTTTTATCAATGTGAACAGGAAGAATATAATTAGGGTTTTCCGATTTAGCGGAATTTTCACCCAAAATTCCGAATTTTAATAGATAAGGATTGATTATCACTTTATGTAAGTTTAATATGATATAATATCGGTTAAAGTAATATTTGCATAAAAAAATACGACAATAATACATTACATGGCCTGTCTAGGATTTGAACCAAGCACCTTTGCAGATTAAGTCAGCGAGCTGAACAACTATACTAGACTAAACCGAAATTTTAAAACATTTCATTCTCATTCATTCAAAATATCTTGATTTTTATTCGATCGATTTTTATGAAAAGTACCAAAATCCATTGTTCTATATATATACGTAGCTAAATGTGGATTTTTATATAACCGTAGAAAGCTTATTATCCGAAACATAAATAAATACAATAAATAAATGTTGCATCTATGATTGTCCGATTTATTATTGAAATCATATTGTTCAGATTTGTGTTTTATCTTCCCACCTAGCCCCATATCTTTTCCTGGCCCAAGAGATTTGACCCAAACTCCTTCAGCAATTATACTATTTAACAATTAGAAGACGAACTCGAGATTTCTATCGGCTGATAGTTGACGAGGGGCTCCGGCCCCGAGTCAACTATCAAAGCCGATAGAAATCGAGAGTGAGTCTTCTAATTGTTTTAGTAAAATTCTCAACGAAACTATACAATTGCAAACAAGAGGTTTTTTTACGAAACTTCACAAAATCGCAAAGGGAAAGCCGCCATTTTTTTCAAAACAAAGCCGGCTTTCTCTACCCACTATCTATCGGCTGATAGATAGTGAGTACGTTAGCCAAACAGAATGCAGGATTTGCAATAGTATAGTAGTAGAATTTTACTAAATATATATATATAGTTAAAGAGTTAAAGAGTTAGTGTTGGAGATATTGCAAAATCCCAGTCCCTGAAATGGCTAAATCCCAAGAAATCCCATTTTCCCACTCCCCAAAAAAACGAAAGTTCCCATCTTACCCCTTCAGGACCCCGTTTTAGCCCCCGGGGGGTGGGGGGGGGGGTAGTATGGGAAAAAGTGGGGGGATTTAAGATTGGAAAATATAAGAGACTAGTATGAAAAAAGGGAAAAAGTTGGGGGGCTATAGCCAACCCAGCCCCCCGCCTCCGAGGTCCTTGTTATCAAGTTAAGGTCGTGAAAGAACATATAATTATATAATTGCGGATGTATCATGGTGACATTGTTACGATTTATCGTTGTCAATGAATATTCATTGACAACGATAAATCGTAACAATGTCAATGCAGATTTATTTCCTTTCATAAATATGGAAATACAGTTCTTTCAACAAAAGAGTCACAAGCAAGTAAACCAGAAAGAAAATGTTTTGATTGACATGTAGTTGTGAGGAAAGTTATAACTTGAAAAATCAACACATTCTTCACACTTTTCCAGTGTAAGCGAACAACGTCACCAAATTAGTTAAACAATAAAAGGCATGTTGTATCTCAACTGAAATGCTCAGTCCGGTTTTCAGACAGCTCAAACCAGAACTAAGGAATGAATTTTGAAGAAATTTTTTTGTAAAGGCCGCTTTTCGCGGTACTATTTCAACACCACCTCCACGCTTTTCTTCCTTACGAGTGCTATCATCTATTTGCCTGTAAAACAGACAGCACAATTTTGTTTATTTTATTTTACGGGGTTTTGGACTGCGCTCAAATTCGAGAAATATTGATTTGCAATAATTTGTGCAAATTCCAAGTATTTCAACGCATTCTAACCCCGCTAATTGGAATTCAATAATAGTTTTAGCTGTAGTATAACTAATTTCATTGTAAACAATAAATTCCAATTCGGCCGGAATTCCGCTAAATCGGAAAACCCTAATAGGTAGTTGTAAAATAAGAGGCTGCTTTATTCCCTTAAACGGCTTTTTTTTCGCATTACGGGCATTTGAATCTCATCTGCAAATGGAGTTTCCTGCTAGCAGAGTCTCCCTTTTGGACGAATCCTGGGAGACTCTGCTAGCAGGGAACAAACAGAGGATCGATTGTTCATAATCAACGAGCGTTAGTTTTGCTGTCTCGTTAGTTCATGTTGGAGTAGCTGGAACTCTCGGCCTTAAAATTGAATAAAACGTACAGAACCTTTCATTTGACCGTCCAGAAAGAGCAAATGAAAGCTGTGATAAATAGCATTGCTAAATTATCTCAAACAAAGCATCACTTCTCTTACTTGAAGTCTGAACCGACACGCGTGAAAAACGTCTGCGCATGCTCTAAGTCCGCATGCAAATTAGTCAAAATCAAATACATTGAAATTCCATCAGTTTACGTCTTTGGGACTATTAAAAATACAAAATAACTATAAATTTGTCCAATTTTAGCTGGTATCTCTTAGGGGTAAAAATATCTTGTTGCCACGCCCACCTTTGTAGGACTCAGGTATCTTTTAGGGGTCATTTTTTAAATTTCCGACGAGCACCCCCGCCGATTTCCGGCCGGAGGGAGAAAACAAGCATTTATTTTCTCACTAAAACTCTTGTAAATTCTTGGAAAGCGTGCTGAAAGGCACGCATGCGCAAACGTTTTTCTCTAGTGTCGTCTGAACCAAAAAGTGAAACCACTGAATTCATCTGAAAGCCCTTGGGAAATGATCGGTAAAACGAAGTGATAGGCAGATTTCTTTACTTGAGTGCTGATTGGTCCCGAAGTTTATTCGTCGGTTTTGGGTCGGTTGCCATTCGTTTGGTATTGGTCAAGTGCTGATTGGTTCCGAAGTTTATTGATTTAGCGCTTTTAGGCTTCCTGTGGTGTTACGGACTCACGGACACGCAGACTTTAATACAACCCGAGTAGCCACAATAAAAACGAAGTCTCAACTTTCATATATATTTTGATCTTTAAGGGACAAGGTCAAAACAGTTGTCCAAAATGGGGACCCGATTTTATTGATTTAGGTGGTGGGTACCGGTAAATACCCCCTCCCCCTCAGAGACCTGTTGAAATGCTCGATACTGGGTGTCCGTAGTGACTATTTCTATCCACAAATACGTTGTTTAGCATACATGAAAACAGAGAGTATATTCATTTATAGGTTTTGACTTTTAGTTTTGGAGATATTTGAGGACAAAATCCAGGATTTCACTTCCAGAGGTGGTGGGTACCGGGTAACACCACCCCTCCCCCTGAATCGGGTACCGTAAGATGACAATTGTTTTGACCTTATCCCTAATAAGTCAATCAAAACTATTCAAATGTTTTTTCCGAGTGAATGACAATTTTTAAGGAACTCGGTTATGTCAATCTAGTACTTCGTTCTAATCTCTATTCTCTCATTCATATACCCGAACAGTAATACTCGTTTCCTTTTTCAACAGTCCTTTGGTAAACCATCAATTCACTTGGACGGCACAACGGAAAATAATATTCATTTTGTTGCCAACAAAAGTAAGTCTTCAGACGACAGGCTACAGTACCAGTTTCGTGACACTTACAAATAGTTAAACTCGTTTTTAGCGACGGCTATTTAATATTTCGGAAAACGAAGAGAACCGAAAGAAAGACGAACATTCAACTTCGGAACGCATGTTTTGGCGATCTTTTTAAAGAACGTGTTTGTCAAGGAGAAGCCATGTGAGTGGAGTTTTCTCGACGAAAATCTTTGATTTTCACTGCGCAGTGAATTGCCCTGCGCTCGAAAACTAGGCATTGAAGTTGCTTATTCTCAAAGAAACAACTTAAGATTAGTACTTCAAATTTCACAACAAAATAAAGTTAAAGGTAAGAAAATATGTTTTTGATTTGTTTTATCGAATTTTGTCGTGAATTACTTAGAAAACAATGCATTTTTACAACGTGTCACGAAACTGGCCCAGCTGTCACGAAACTGGGCACTTAAGTGGCCGTCGAAATATTCCTTTTATTTTAACAAATTAAAAGATTCGAAGAAAATATCTACATCATAATGTTACCTGATAAATTTGACTTTATGTGACAAAATTTTATAGAATTATCTTTTTCCGTAGAGAAGGTATAGTATTCACCACCTGAAGTGTCACGAAACTGGGCAACATACTGTATGCATGGTCGATATTAGCAGAATGAATGTTTTTAAAAAAATAGAAATATATTTGGGAATCAATATGTGTGTTATTTACCGGGTGGGAAGACCGGATAGGGAAAATTGTGCCCGAAGTCTTATATATAATATACAATTAATTATAATATACCGACCGAGGCCGACCGCGATTTTTTAGGATACCAGACTAGAAAAAATAAGATGTTTTCCTTTTTTCCCTTACCTTTTGTGACCGCTTCACTTTTCCGGCAACCAAAAACGTCTCTCTCTTTGTTTTAATTGCCACTGAATAATTAAAACTTAATAAATGTTTCCCCAGATATCAATATCTGGAGTGCTTCTGGTGCAAATGGTCACATCTCTGGTGGTATGATGTACGCCAATGGCCAGATTACTGTACCAGTGACTGGCATCTACTTTGTGTACTGTCAAGTGTACTACAACCTACCTAACAAAGCAGGTAGACATGGGTAAGTCTCAATGTTACATCCATTTATATTCATGATCAGGATTTCGAATAGTCGAGGTCACAAAATCAAGAAGGTGGGGGAAATAATAGAAGAAAAAAATGACTTAAAACGGGTAAAAACCAGCTAGGAAGGATCTGACATACTATCAAAAACGATATTTTCGACCCATATATTCGCTGTATTTATAAGCTTACATGCAAGACCACTGCTTGGGCTACGGCCTGTGGTTGGAGGTGTGCTAAACCTGGACCATTCTTACTGAAATATCGCTCTTTGAAAAAATATTGACTGAGCTAGTTCTGTTCTTGAATTAGCATTTCGACTTTTTTTATGAAAAAGTCCAACTTAACTAAGACATCAAACACTGAGCAGCACAACTAACTAAATGACTGAATATTATTGTCTGACCGACCGACCGATCGACCGACCGACTGAATTGATGGAAAGATGAAAGTTTGTACAATACCCGAAATGATCCCCGACCCGACATGATCCGGCCCCATCTTGTGCCCGAAATGATCCCAAGGTATAAATTTGAGGAATTGTCAGTCCATTTCATATATAATTTCAATTCATATACTTCAAATCCATATATAGTCATTGCTTAAAGTAAAGGACCGGTTATTTATCGCCTGCGGGGGTGTAGGGGCTGTCAGAGGACCTTTCACTTAAAAGCTGCAAAATTCATTTGATCCCCCTTGAAACAGTACAATTTTAGTGACCCCATCTGAAGTAGTGGTAATTTTAATGACCACCAACCCCCCACCCCCCCCCCCCCCGTCAATAAGTGTTTTGTTATATACCAAGTGTCAAACAACACAACAAAAGTATTTGATTTTTTGATTATTTGACTTTATAAACTTGGAAAAACTCTTACGTTTCCGGTGAAATCACTTCCGCTTGTCCACTGTAACCATACATTCTTTGTAAATTTTCAACACTTTTGAAAGCTTGTAACTCTGCTTTTTTCTAACGAAACACGTTCAAATTTGCCAGACTTACTAATTTCGAGATGCTTTATGCTTGATGCTTTATTAATATTTTAATATATAGTGTAATTATCTATATAAAATATTTCGAGGGCCACAAGTTTGTAAGCTTTAGCTTTTGGGTGTTACCCTCTTTAAATAAAGCATATTATTATTATTATTATTATTAATTTCTGCTTTTTTTCCAAAACAAGGATAATCATAAACAACCGACAAGTTGCTTTGGCTGGTACACACACCGTTAATCCAACAACTGGTACCTACTACACTGGACTGTCCTTGAAGCTGAACAAAGGAGACAAAATATCTTGTAGACTTTCGTATAACAGCAATCTGTGGTCAGGAAAGGAGTCCACGTTTTTGGGAGCATTCCTGCAATAACCTTGAAGTGAAAAAAAAAGATGAATAAAAGGAATGCTAAAACCAGGTTAAAACAAATCTAAAACTAGACTGATTCCATAAGTCGTAGTTTTCGCTCATTTGTAGATGAAGGTCGTGAGAACTGGGACCAACTTATGGAATCAGCCGAAGCTAAAACATAATTCAAATGCTAATAGAAGATAAGACTAAGATTGGGTTGATAGTCACTGAATAATTTCTGTAGTAAAATGTATTGGCCGGAGGGAATTCTACTCGTAATCCCTTATTATGATTAAAGATGCAAACTACTATATAGTGATTGTTGTGAGTTACATGATGAGTGAAACAATCGATAAACAACTTATGACTGATATCAAGAGAGTATGAAGTAAGAGAGCACATCTCCCATACATAGGTCATTCCCCATGAAACTGTTTTGAAAATCTAGTTTTAGCAGCCTGAAATATTTTTGTCATGCGATTCCTGATTCAGGCTGCGCGTGGAGCTAAATTAGATTTTCAAATAATTACCATAGGGCACGGAGATGTGCTCTTTTACTTAATACTCTCTTGATGAGACTAGTATGTGAAAGAAAAAAAAGTAGGGAAAGCTGTCAAGCATGAATTTCTTGTACTATTGTTATTGTAATAAGACTTTTAACAACAGGATTTTGGAAGAGGTAACGAAAGGATCGGCTCTGAAATAGTAAATATATGACGATTTCTAGCTCTTTGCTTGGAAGCAACAGGTCGTTCTTTAAAATGCAGCTCAAAAAGTTCATATCTCCATAATTTCAAAACGCCTAGATTTAAATCGCTGAAGGGAATGACTTCAACTTTATATTTATGAAGTTTTAAAAGAATCTGTCAAGGAATTTAGGAGCCAGATATAAAAATCCGTTTTTCGGGATTTCCCCATTAAGGTAATATGCAAATGCTGATTGTCATGCCACAACCTCAATTCTAATCTTTGACCCTTTATTTGTCACAGCTGTGAATATATTTAAGCTAAAGCAGGGGGAAGATGGATTATAAGCGCTTTCAACACAGTCAGTTGACGTAGATCACTCTTTCCAGCCAACTTAAATACTAAAACAATTACCTCAGATTTGTTGTCAACATTAAAAAAAATCTCACGAAAAGCATAAAATAACTACTTATCAGTTTTGGTGGTTTTGGAAACTTTCGCTTGAATAACAAGACTGATGGAACTGGATTCCCAAACTTCACCTACAAAACTGGCATTTTGCCTGGCAGATAAAATGGCGGATTGCATTGTTTTCGGCACACAGTCCAATTGGATTTAGAACCCCCCACCCAGATAAATATTGCACAGTACTTATGACCTTGGTCTATAATACAAATCAATCAATCATTCAATCAATATTTAACTTAACGTCGTAATATCATAAGCGCCTCAGGAAACTGATTTTACTGGAGGCCCTCCCTCCGGGATGCATCAGTTAGTGGGGGACAAGTTTACAATAATTCATAAGGAGGTCAACAATCAATGACATCAAGATACCCGATGACAAGCGCACAGCTGGGATTATCAGGCGACTAGCGAATGGGATCTGTGATTTCTTCGTGATGGAGGTATAGATTTTCCTAGTGAGCGTGAGCATGAGTCAGGATGGGTGCTTTGCAGGAGCGGGTTGCGGACCATAATACAAAAGACTTTACGTACTATCAAAAACCCATGACGTCTCCCTTCACTGTTCTTAACAAAGCTGCCATGCCCTCTAAAGTTAGAATTGAGAATTGCGTCAATCAAGGTGTAAGAAGACTCAGGAACACCTGCCCACGCTTACATAATGAGGTGAAGAAACAACTGATGAAAGACTGGACAGAACTATGATGGTATCAGGTTATCCGAAGGGTATCAAGAGGAAGGTAATCCGGGGGGGGGGGGGGGGGGGGGGGGGGTTCTTAGGGTCGTTTCATAGGGGGATGCTCCGCCCGGACTCTCGACCCCTTATACTTTGAAATACCAAATTTCAGCAAAAAAGTAACTCTTTTATACACTTTTTTGCCTGAAAAGGTACCCTTTTCATATACTTTTGAAGAAAACCTACCCCTTTTTATATCAAAATTCACAAATTTCCACCCCTTTTCTATACCTGAGGCCTGAAAAACGTACCCCTTTCGGGCGGAGCATCCACGTATAGTCAATTATAGGGAGTACCCCCCCGGAAGGTAATACAGTGCGCTGTCGTGGGTTATGAGAAGATGGTGTCGAAGGCAGAGAAGGGAGAGTGGCCACTCTATAGACCGCAGCAGTGGCAAGAAGATGCGAGGAGAGAGAAGGAACTCATAGAGAAGACTGCATGGTTCAGACCACATGATAGTGTGATTTTCGAAGGGTGAATTAGCTAAGGAGGTGAGAAGAGTAGTCGGTGAGGAGGGGCCAAGGATTGGAATGAAGATCAAGGTCAGCAGGTCACCGTAGCGGTGAGAGCGCTTGCGTCTCACCAAGGCGACCCGAGTTCGAACCCCACTGGGCTCGGTGTCGTATGTGAGTAGATTTTTTTGTTGTTGTTGTCTTCTGTGCTTCGAGGGTTTTTCACGGGTTCTCCTCCCTCCTCAAAATTCAACTTCTAAATTCCAAATGGAATGCAGTAGAGGAAGAGCCACCCGATAGATTCCACTGTTAATTCTCATTTATTTTTTATTTATTCATTTTATTTCAAGCAACAATTAGTCAAGACTGAGAAAAACAAAAAGATTTGCGCTTTACGCTTGCTAGTCATTTGTTACTCACGTCTGATTACGGAGCTATGCTCTGAAAACGTTTACGCTTACGTTTTAAGTGAACTTTACTGGCTTATAAAAAGAAAGAGAAGAAAATATTTCTACAACATGCATGATTTTACTTCCCAGCAGCTTTTTCATTATTGGATGATAAAACAATCAGACTCGAAGGTGCTGACAAGGGACCGTTCATTTTTTATTTTTACGGGCAGGTGGGTGGGTGGGTGGGGAGTGTGGGCTGATGGGTTTCATATGACCCAAACCCCCCCCCCCCCCCCCAATCCCTGACTCAAAAATGGCAGAGAGCAAAGAGAAAAAATATGTTTAAATAAAAAAACAAAAATAAAAAACAAAAAAATGGCAGTGCTTTATTGATATAAAAAAGTCAGGATTTTGAATCGTAAAATGAAAATTAGTGACAAAATTAAATATTTTTTCAGCTCTTTCACGGGTAGGTTTTTTAGTTTACTCCCATCTTTTGCTAATTCCCCCATCAGTCATAAGCACTGTACAGTATATTCTTACAGTCTAAAATGTGGAATTTGAAACCATCGCAAATGCTATTTCCAATGTATTTGAAGAGAAAATTATGATATCATTTTGATTTCAACTTTGAATTCCCTCTCACTTTCTACCATCACATGATCAGGAATTTTTTTAACGTGACCCCCCTACTTAGCCAATTATTTTGAGGTGGGCCCCCCTTAATAGCCATATTTTTACTTGCCCCCCCCCCCCCCCCCCCCCAATCCTACCAGCCTCCCATGCCCATAAAGAATGAACGGTCCCTTAATCAAATGATTCATTATTTAATTAGCGGCATCCAACCTTGTACCATCCAGTAAAAATCAACGTTATGGCAAGTGGGATAGTCACAATACTTGTTTCCCTGATATTTAGCACTTCATTTCCCACTCTTACGATTCCACTCACTAAGCTCATGGTGAAGCCACTGAGCTGAAAGTCTTGGATTTTATTCCATCAATTGAAGTAAAGTCTACCACAATACTGTGTTTTGTAGGTGTAAATTGTCTGTAAAAAATAAAAATAATATTTTTCTTAGGGACTGGTCAGAAATTAGCAGGGGGCAGGGGGGTGGAAAAAGGGGGATGGAAAAAGGGGGAGGGTCATAACTTTTCATCATCATCATCATCATCATCATCATCATCATCATCATCATCTTCCTCCTCCTCCTCCTCCTCCTCCTCCTCCTCCTCCTCCTCCTCCTCCTCCTCCTCCTCCTCCTCCTCCTCCTCCTCCTCCTCCTCCTCCTCCTCCTCCTCCTCCTCCTCCTCCTCCTCCTCCTCCTCCTCCTCCTCCTCCTCCTCATCATCATCATCATCATCATCACTGCCACCATTCTCATTCATGGTTAAAGGCATGTTGCTTGATATCAAAGAAACATACTTGTACATACACATATCCTATGTTTGTAAATATTTAAGGTTTCTGGATACATACAGTATGTTCAATGACAGGTCATATTTCAGTTGTTTTGGGAGACATTATCTGTGCAGGGGGAGGGTCATGATATTTTATGCCCACCCCATGGGGAGGGTCAGGAAATTTAATTCCCATTGCACATTGTTTTCGGCACTCAATTTCAAATCTCCACCCCCTCCCCCTGCTAATTTCTGACCAGTCCCTTAATGCAGAAAAATATATGACTAGGAGTCCCTGCCAGCCATTACATAAAATAACATGAGATCAAGAGATCCATTCAACAGTTTGAAAATAAGAAAATAATTCTCTGACGAATGTGCACAGGGCAGATCCAGGGGAGGGGTGCAAGGGGTGTGCTCCCCATGGGACAACTTTGTGCCCCTACTGCAGCTTTGAACATATCAAATACATAATAACTTTCTCTTTCTTGGATGATAAAGTGTTGTTTTTTTTTTCTTTTTGGTTCAGTGTTTGTCTTGTATGGTTGTCCTTCCAACTCTGCACCCCTCCCTGAAGAAAATACTGGATCCCATCAAATTTTTCTGACAACTATTTTTTCTGATATCAACACATACTTTTTTTACTCTCTTGAAGCATATCTTCTGAATAAACCAATAAAACATTAATAATTTGTTTACCTGCATTTAATACCAGCCATGTCCAACATCCTTCTAGAAGCTACCATGGCTGGCTTGTCATGATACTTGTCTGAGACATACACGATTTCTTTCAAACCAGCTTGAATCACAATCTTTGTGCACTCATTGCATGGGAAGAGGGCTACGTACATACAACAACCTTTGACATCTGCTGAGTTCTTATTGAGAATAGCATTCATCTCTGCATGACACACTGCAACAAAAAAGATATCGTGGAAAATGTTAGCATATCAATTGCAGTTTTTAGAATTCTTATTGGATTATTCTGAATGATGAACTTAATGTGATTTGTCATTTCTCTCCGATTCTCTATTCCCTCACCTCTTCTTGATGGAAAATAATATAGGAGACCACAGGGCTAGAATAGAGTTATGAATCTAAGATAAAAAGAGAGACAGTGGGAGGAGTATCCCATCTAGCTATTTGTTGCTTGTAGCTAAAAATAACTTTATTTCTTTAGTTAAGCAATTTGTTATCTCATTAGTTAACCATGAAGGCTATAATAGCTTAGTATTATATTTGATACTGCTTTATCAGGGGTGGATCCAGGGGTGCCAAGGGGGTGACTATATGTCAGCACCTCCTTTTACGTAAACCAAAAAATGTATTTATGACTGAAAACATTTATCTGACTAAACTTTCAACCAGTTTACTTGAAGCTCTCAATTTGAGATGCCATTCTTCTACTATTTTCCTGCCTTTTATGGGTTCCTGTGGTATTGGTCCACATGTACTTTGCCACATAAGGAATTTAAAAAAACAATAGTACTAGTTACCCCCTTTTAAAAAACCCTGGTACAGGGAAGGGATATTAACATTTACATAGTCCCTGGGGAAAGATTTGCTATTAAAATTGTTAAAGTTGTTGCTGTTAAAATTGTCAAAACTGTTGAAGTACCCATCAGATTCCCTATATATCCCCAAGCAGGAAATAGTAACCATTAGCCATGGCATGCATGGCATAGCAGGCATGGTTAAAAAACCTTTTGTTAGAGTGCATATATGTCAACATCATCAACAGTATCGTCATGCATCCCTGTGATTATTATAATTCAAAGAATAGGGGTCACTTAGGGGAAATGATGAAGGCTGGTAAATAGAGTTGTCAAGTGCTTATGTTGTGTTGCCTAACAGTTATTTAGTTTTAGTGCTAAACAAACACATTAGATTCCCTGTATCCCCAAGCATTCATGCTGTTGAATGTGCTTTAAGTCTCTGGCTTCACCATGTTAATTCCCCATCCTGTCCTGTGGGTTGGGGTCAGGGTTTCAATTGACTAGCTGGTTCAATCCTTGAGGTAACTAGCCAATCAGTACAAAATGAACCTGCACGTTAATTCCCCATCCTGTCCTGTGGGTTGGGGTCAGGGTTTCAATTGACTAGCTGGTTCAATCCTTGAGGTAACTAGCCAATCAGTACAAAATGAACCTGCACACCCCTACCAAATCCCCCCTCCCCTCCCCCTCCCCCTCCCCCGTTATGATTTTGGTTCAAACTGACAATTTGATGCTTGTGGTTTTTAGTTTGCCGAGCAAGTCTGCTAGCTATCTTATTCATGGTGACTCCTTTCTTCAAAGAAGCTCATTAAAGTGCACTTTCGGCCCATGGTATCTTGATATTATCCACTTCAACTCTTTATGGTTAGCTTTCAATTCTTCTAGAAATGTAATTGAAGCAATTTGAGCTGCTCTGACAAGGTTGAGTAGAAACAGTGTGAAAGGTAATAAGTGTGATCAGATGTCTAAATAATGACAACCTTTGTGTGTAGGATTTTGAACAACATTCGCAAGAGAAAACATGATGCTGCCAATCCTGAGAAATGTCTTCCATTATAATGGGGGTGCTCAGGGCTCGAAATAGGAAAAAATTATAGCCTGCCAGTGCAGTTAATTTCGTCTGCCATTTTATGATTTTTATCATCCATTTGGTAGTTCACAGTTATTTTTGCTTGCCAAATCTGAGATTTGCTATATTGAGCCTTGGGTGCTACTATTCTCTCAAACGAGACAAATAAAATAATATCATATGAAGATGAAAAGAAAAACTATCATTCCTGTGAACATTATATGTATACTTGTATTATATGAATGTATATAATTCACACATTCACACATTGAACATGCAATGTTATCACTTTTTAGAGATAAAGAAAAATTAGATGTTTTATCAATGAATATAAATGTTGTATTTTTTGCTTGTGAATTGTTAAATCTTAATTTAAACATCCTTTTTATGGCAAAGTTATCTCACCAAAAGCGAGCTTCATTGCTTTTTCCTACAGTCTGTGTGACGCTTGTGTGTGACACTACAGCATTGCAGGTATTTAGTGCTAACTAGCTTTGAGTTTTGCCATGAAGGCATATGGTCACAAAATATTCAACTAGCTGAGTGCATAATGTCAACATAATCAAGAGTATCATCATTCTTGTGATTATTAATTAGAGAATGGAAAGTTTCTGAGGGGAAATGAGGGAGGCTGGTTAAAAGAGTTACTTACATCATATTGCCTTGACAATGAATTTTTTAGTACTAAATCAACTGGATATGACCTTTGTTTATAAAGTCTCTTTCTTATAATTTTCGTATTTTTCAAATAGAAATAATTAGAGGATATTAGACATGGAAAGGCAGCTTTGTCACTCAGAACAGATAGTTCTCTTAATACTGTTTATGAGTAAAATAAAAGGCATTTCAATAACATCTTGAAATCTAGACCAAAGATTACAATATGGTTCAGTGCTTCCTGGATGTAAACATCATTCTAAGAGTCATGATTGTAATAGGTTTTTCTATTTTCCAAACAGAGAAAAGAAAAGGCAAGAATACATGAGATAACTCTGTTTACAGAGGTGAGGCAATTTTTATCCATAACGTTTTACCTGGGCCCGGTTGTACGAAGGGTGGATAGTGCTATCCGATGGATAAATCCTTATCCAGTGGATAAGTCGATGCTGTTATCCAAAACAATTATCTACTGGATAAGAATTATCCATTGGATAGCACTATCCACCCATTGTACAACTGGGCCCTGGAGTTTATAGCTGTTTGTTCCAAACAGAGGTCTGTTTAGAAGTAAAAATTTCGTCGTCAAGGCAATGTGATGTCACACTTGGCCACTCTATAAACTAGTGGTAATTTGATTATGTTTAAATAGTACTAAATTTTGTCTCCACATCTAATGACTTTCTGAAAGTGATGGTGTCCCCCTCTCCCTTCCCCGACCAAACCTAATGTTTATATAGACAAGGCCTCTTATTTCATACCATAAGGATATTTGGTGTCCAATTCATTTTCAGCTTCTCTATCCCAAGGCAATTCCTCATCACTACATCCATTTGGCATTCCATTATAACCAATTCCAACTATCTTCTTCTCTGAGTTCACTATACAAGCGCCTACTTGGGATGAAGGATCCTTGCTTCGCTGTGCTGACAAGAAGGCTACAGCCATGAAATAATCATCCCATGGAAGATAATCAGTCCTTTTTGAGACCCTGCTCTTTTTTGGCAATCCCTCGTTCACTTTTGAATCTTTATTTGGAGAGGAGTCTTCCTCAAAAGGTAGCCCATTTCCTGATATTTTTCGTTTGATAGCGAACTTTCTCCATCCAGTCGCCATGTTTATTCCGGGGGCTCGAGTAACCAATTTTCCCGCGCAAACTGATGACGTAGGAATTAGAATTAGATCGACAAAGAAATTCAACAGAATTCACTTATGATTGACGTTTATCTTCCTTTCTTCTGTATCATTCTATATATTTTTCTTCTTCAACAGAAAAAAAATCATTTTTTTCAAAAAAACTTAACTCTGCATCATTCGAATATTCGAGCAAAAATATTGAATAATCTAAAAAACATTTCCATTGGTCAATATATTTAGTAATCGTTTCTAAACCAATAGGAAGCTTTGTTATTTGAACCACCGTACAGCGGTTGCTTGCCTCGTTGTGACGTAGGGTGTGAAGAATATGGTTCTGAGGCCAGCAACCAAAAGCTGTATTAGCATGTACATAATTTTCGCAGTTTTAAGAAACTTTGTTTTCGACTGATTTGGGGTAAAACCCAATACATTATTGCCTTAATGTGTCGTCATGGATTCCTCAACTTTGAATGTTGTGTTGTTAGTATTTGAAGTATGATGGAGGCTTTGTTGTCAAGAGAGAGCATCAATGACAAGGGTACATTCAATGTCCATCTTGCTGGAGGTTCGCCTTGGGGGTTTACTCTTCATGGAGGACGAGAATTCAATTCAAAGCTCTGCATCTCGAAGGTTTGTGCTTAATTTTCTCATTCAGTCCAAAGACTGCGATATACACTTGTTTGTATGCCCCCTTTCGGCAAGCATTTGGTGGAATTATAAGCTTTGAAAAGTTTAGCGATTCAAGTTCAAACGTTTCGGTCCGGCCAGTAACAACAGTGTTTTAAATCGTCTGTAAATTAAAATATTTGTTATATCGGCTGTCCGTTAAGTCTCGCCTTAAATTAAAACGACGGCGGTGGTAACCCCTATATAACACTCTTCAAGATTTTCACGATATTTTTGTTGACATTGAAATAGGAATCAAGGAAATAAAGCAACCAGCAGCCACCTTAGGTGAATAATTTCATCGGGGAAAAGCACTAAATTACCACTTCCGATACTTTTTACCAGACCAAGGATTTTTCGACTTGGAAATCTCGATTTTATCTCGGATCTACTAGCTGTAAGTTCGCGGTGTTAATCATCTGGCTATTTTTGGCGAATATTCATTTTGGAATGTCTGGTTTTCGTCAGTCGTTTGGTGTTCAGTAGAAGTTTTCTTTCGTCGCTTACCAAAACAAAACGAAATTTGAGCCTTGTGCCCGATTCTCTTGGGTCTCATTCGGAGCAACCTTTTCATCAATAAGGAAATAATATAAACGTAGAATATCTGCTAGAGTCTTCTATCGACCTCCACTGGCGTTGGTTTGCAGTCAGTATATCAAGACGAAAGGGATTATCTCTAGGTAAAACAACATTGCTGTCTTATATTTACATCGTTTATTTACAGACTCGAGCGCACTCTATGATAACTCTCCAGATATCGAGAAAATACTTCAGCTTTGAGGTCATTTTACTGCTTCTCGAGAACTCCATCTCGGTTTGTTTGGGGAGGTTTTCTTTGACTTGTTTCAGTCAAGCTTTTCGCTTGGCTGCTTCGGTTAAGTGTTTAAACGTGGTTTTAGAAATGCACTTTGCATGGGACGTATTTTTAGTTTATACACCAGTTATCCGCCAAGTATGTATGGAATGTTATCCATTTCAGCACTAAATGGGCTTTTACCATTCGATCACGAGAAAAAACCACTAAAATGCCAACATCTCGATGGCCTTGTCATTTATGCCGACTATGTAACTCCTTATGAATTCAATTTGAAATAACAAATCTAGTGAAGCGTAGATCATATTGTGAGGGTTAGTTATTTTTTCCTGTCTGTGGATTCCAGCCTATGTAATTCAGCTTGAAAATGATATTTCTTTAATACCAGTGATATTAATTCCCGACTGAAAAAGGAGAAACACTTAGTGATGACGGCGTTGGATGTCTAAGGCATAGATTATAATTTAGATGATTTTCTGTGTAGATCATTTGATTATTATATAAAGTGAGTCTGTCCTCGATGTTTGGACTTGTATCATCTTGTGGTCCGAAAGGTTAGAGATAAAATTCTATACCGCTTATAAAGCAGCCATCAACATGCCAGTTCTCAACCCTTCAAAATCCCACAAGACAAATATTTTTCGTAGAACTTCACTTGTAAATGATGAAACCTCAAAACAAAAACAAAAAATCCCAAGACGCATAACTAATGTGACTGCTTATTTGAGTTCTTTCTATAATGTGATTAAATTTCACCCCAAAAAAATGTAAAACAAACACATTAATATTCATAAATCTATAGTTTATATTATATCCACAAATTGATAAGCTAATATTCTGTATCATATGATAAAAGCTTTAAATTTACAGAAAAATGCTACTGTAGGTTATACGAAAGAAAGGTTTGTTAACAAATAAACTTCTCTTTGCTAGGGATTTCTTTATGCCTTGATATGTCATCAAATAATAGTTATACTAGGTCTCTTAACCAAGAACTATTTCAATGTTTTTGTCATTTCTTGTGCAAATTTAGCATGCCATGAATTAAATGTTTTTTCCTTTCTAGGAATGTGAAATGTTAGTCTCAAAGTAAATGGTATTTATATCACATTTCATATGTCATATTTATAGCAGTTTTCAGAATTGGTTATTGGATGATCGATGTTGACAAGTTATTCTATAAACATTTATTTTGCGTTTGTTATTGAATATTTATTTTCTTGCATAACTAAGATGGACAAAACAACACTAAATATGTTACAGAAATATTTTGTTTTTTTACCTATACTCTATCACTAAATTATGATAAAATATTTTAGGTATGTTGGGGTATACATTCTTGTATTCCTGTGATTATATCTATCTATGGCTTAATACTATCTTGAATCTTGATAACCAATGTGGATATCAATATAGTACTTGTGTCATTGGTTGCCAGACAACAAATTACCATAGCAACAATGTAAAGTTAAATTTAAATAATTGAAATACCTTTCATTAAAGTATCCTTCATTTTTACCCCTTTTTGGTAACATTTTGTTTTCCTGGTACATATATAGTCCTAAGAATGAATTCATTTTTTGGTACACAGTTTATGAGTATTTATGGCCATAATTATATTTTATGGTTTCAGAATGAAACAGAAACGTTGTATTCTGCTACCTTTAATTTTCATTATTAAATTGTATTTTTTGACATTTAATAAGAAAAAAAGATATAGAGAGATTACTTCATGGAAAATAAGAGTATACAGTTTTTATTCACAAGTTGTTACATATCATATTAAGAAACTAATGAGTTAAGACTTTGAGGGATTGCTCATGTGTTTTTATGATACAAAACAACAAGTGAATAAAAACTGTACAAAGCATGTTCAATAATCCTGTTTATTAATATATGCATACTAAGATTTTTAATTTGGTTTGAATTTAAATGGTATTTTAGTTTAGAAAGCTGAACTAATTACCATGCAAAAGCTATTTTAATTCAATATAATTTAAGAATACCATTTTTACAATTACATGGTTTAGTTTACATGAAAAATAATTGAGAATTAAGCTTATTGAAGTTCTATAAAACAGGCTTCTGAATGGATGTATCATTTTTCCTCATCCATTAAAAAAGCCATATGCAAATTGTGATTGGTTGTAGGGAACAGTGAACGAACGAAAATATATTAGTCACAGGTTTACTGAGTAAATTTCAGTACGCATTTAACCTTGGCAACCTCGCCACAGGTCACCCTTGGCATGTACCTTTCACACTGTATTTCCAGTGGAATTGCTTATACTTACCACATCTGATCTCCAGGGAGAGGGAGTTTGGGGCCAGTGAGAAACGCAAGCAGATGACACAAGCAAATGCAAACAGCAATGTCTAAGTTAACAATAATGTGCAGTGGTTGAGCAACATAGCTAATGAGCATGTGCAATTAGGAGCTTATATACTGCTGACCAGCTACTGCCAGCTCCAAGTTAACTTTGCTTGTATAAATAACGACATATAAGATGAACTTAAAATGAACATTTTATATTGAAACAAATTAGAGTATTATTCCTGACTATTGTTATTTGATTAAAACCCATACAGTACCTGATAATAATGAAATAATATTAGCTATTCTTTACCTGGCAAATGTCCCATTCACAGTTCCCTGCACCATCTAGAAAGGCCTTTGCATCAAAGCAAGACCAACGGTAAGCTTGCAATGATAGAGACATGTGAATAATTTTATTGTTCTAGGTGTTTAAAAAGGTCTCTATCATTGCAAGCTCACCATTGGTCTCGCTTCAATGCAAAGGCACAGCTACCTTTCAAGATATGGTGCACATAGGACTGTATAAACTTGCTAAATTTTGTGAGTTTTCTGAGTTCAATTGTTGCATTTCCTCCACAAAAAAATTGACTTCTAAATTCCAATTCCAACATAGAATGAGAGCCACAGATTTGTTAGCCACTGGCTATTAAGTGTTAATATAATACCGTCACAGCACAATAACTATTTATATTTTATTTCCAGATAACTCCAGGAGGTAAAGCAGACAAGACTAGAGGACTGCAAGTTGGAGATGAAGTCGTTGCTATTAATAACATGGAATGTTCTGCCAGGGCAGAGGCTATAGAACAAGTCAGGTGTTCAAGGCAGAGCCTTAACCTAACAATTAAAAGGTTTGCTCTATTCTTCTATTCTTAATGTTTTTTCTTCATTAAAATTTGTATTAAATTTAAAGTTATTACTTAGATACATTTAAGGTATCAGGATATGTTTAGGACCCCTATACTATATGCGTTACCTCACATTTCACATGGGCTTTACAATATTTTGCCATTAAACTATACAATTTCTGAAAGCTAAATGAAATTAATGTATGGTGGTTTTCGAATATTTATTTAAAATTTTCTATTTTGGAACACAAAAAAAGTTATTGAGTTCAAAGTAACATTCTACCATACTTCATTTGACAGCTTCTCGCAGGATCTGCTATGTTGATCAAAAGTACTGTCATTATTAATTAGCATGCTCTGTGGATAATGAGCTTCAAAACAGTGTCTCAGATTTTTGATATCTGTTTTAGATCGGGCGCAATGACGTGTTAAATCTGGATGTTTGAATTTTTGAAGGTCATAATTGCAAAATAGACAATATCTTTTGAATGAAAAAGACATTTTGCATTGTGATTTATCATAATTCAAAGTTTCAGTTTGATCCGAAGTAATCCGAATGAGCTACAATGTTTTGAGAAAGTTATTTTGATCACTCAAAAACTGTGGAGAAACCCAATAACTTTTTTTGTGTCACGAAACAGAAAATTTCAAATTGATTTTTGAAAACTACGCTTATTTAGCTTTCAGAAAATGTATAATTTTATATATTGATATTGAAAAGGCAGCGAGAAATTTGGCTCCTGTGTAAAGTAATGTCGAAGGCCTCAAACATATCCTGATTAAGTGAAATTGCAACATTATAGCAAATCTTAAAAGCTTTCTGAAATCTATAATTTCAAAGGCTTTTCTAGGGAATTACATGGTGAAAGACTGCACAAAGCAATTTTTTTAAGAAAAAACAATAATTATTGATTACTTATTTCTATAGAAATAATGCTATTTTAAATCCCAGCACATTATGATCAATAATATTATTATTGCTGTGTAGCTTAGTGTTTCTCAGAAATATATTTTAAGAAACTTCAGTCATGGAGTATTAAAAATATATATATTGTGTACCTTTTTTTTCAGGGGGAACTCAAAACAAAATGGTTTCCAAGGAAGGACAAATGAATATCCTTTACCAAACCTATACAAAACAGCATTAGAAGTTTCTGTAGAGCCAGACGATTTTTATAAAACATATTCTGTAGACCCAACGATGTATAAACGGATAGCACTACATTCTAAGGATAGTGGAGCAAGCTGGACAAGACATGATGATACTGAATTAAGTGCATCTAATGAGGATCTGCTGGAAAGTTACAGAAACCAAGGGAGTATGGTGGGAAGTGATGAGGCACTTGACAGGGACCGGGGTACAAAGTCTAGTTTTACAAATGGAAGAATAAGCCCACAAGATAAACAAGAGGAAAACAGGTACAATCATCAATTTTCTTGATTTTCTTTCAGTTTTACTCACTGACAAAGGACTAATGTCTGAAACGTCAGTACAGTTGCAAAGGGTTTTTACACAGTGTTTAAGTTTTTTCTTTATATTTACTTGTTGTGTTCCACACACCCATTCAGTCCCAGCAGCTAGTATACCACTAGTCTTCAATGATTTTGATACAGATGTATCATACTGTAGCTAGGACAAATGCCGCGCATCCCTTTTCTTAATTCTGCCCCCTAACCGATTCCAGGTGTTTGGCATTTTGGCTTCTGTCAATCAAACTACTATGGACCAAAGTTCATCCTGATGCGAAAATGAAATTCCCATGACTCGACAGCCATTTTCACACGGGAATTTCTTTAAAGGGATGAGCTCAGGCAGTCATAGTTTGATTGATGGAAGCCAAAACGCCAAACGCCTGGAGTCTAGCTGATCTGTTAGGTCGCAGAATAATGAAAAGTGCTGTAAAATATTTACACGTTAGCACATATATATGTACTAGTGGTTATTAGTTTGCGCCATTGTAACATGATCTGCAGTTCATATAAAATTGCATATTTCTGTATACATACTATATACATATATATGTATGTGTGATATACATAGACCATTTTCCACTTCATGAAATAACTCTGGCCACGTATTACACACTCATTTACTCAGGGTTAATCTCATTTACTGAATTTTCCATGCAAAATCCAGGCTAGCCTTGAGCAATTTTAACAGATATATCCAACAAAAACTGGAGTATCATGTGGATTCTAGATTTTTCTAGATTCCAGAGTTTGACTTGCATGAAATTGACTTGCATGAAATTATATAATTAATTGCATGTGCAAAAATTACTGTAAATCATTCTGTGATTCAAATGAATGTATAACCAGCTGCATGGCAAATTTAAATATAAACATTAATGTAAATCTCTATGATAATGCATGTATTCTAAATGTTAATCTGCTCAGAGTAGTCACCTCTCCTTTGAATGCTTTTGATTCAGCTACGCTAATGAGCTGCATCCTTCACAATTCAGCTACTAATATAAGCTGCAAGAAAGAATCATTAGCCACTTATTAGCTAGATCACATTATTTTGTGCTTGATCATTAAAAGTACGTATAATCATAAAACTACCTTTCTTAAAATTGTGATGCAGAGGTAAAAATCTAAGATCATTAAAAACAATAAATAATAAACTCTTCAAATTAATTCAACCTCTAATTATTCTTATTTCTCTATTATATCCAGCTGAGTTGATCACTTTCCCTGAAAGGAATAATTAATGCGTCACTATCTTCGGTTAGCATTTTTCGAGCATTTTCCAAGTATACAATGTAGACTTTACTTGTTGATTGAAATAGAATTCTGCCATGAGTTCGACTAGTGCTTACGATTAATTTAAAGAAGGAAGAACTTGTATTTCATAAATTCTCTTGGCAGATTAATGGGAAATGCTAATCAAAATATGATGTCTAATCCTCAATTCTGATTGGTTGACCTTGAGTTTGTTCTAAAGGTCAACTCAGCTGGATATGGTTATAAACCTCTTGTATATGACTAAACAACGTTTTTTATATATTGAGAAAGTTTTCCATTATTATATTTTTTCATGATAACTTGTAATTTACCCTCTGAGCAGAGTCTCCTTTTATTTACCTCTTGCCCATGGAGAAGGTAGATATAGTCACTCTGCTCTCAAGGTAATTGTAATTGAACCAATTTTCTGTATTCAGAATTCCACCTATTAACAGACAACTAATAAACTCGTTGCATTCAAGGGCAAAGTCTTGGAGTGAACATCGGTAAACATTAATTATTAATTATTTCTTAGGCATTAAATGATACATCAATATGCCGTCACAATGGAGTCCTGTTATCTCAAACCTCCTGGGAACCAGGGAAAAGGTTTGGAAGATATCCAGGATACAATTGTGGTAATGAAAGTCTATGGGATGTGTGGGCTTGAGATAATGGGACTTCACTGTATACAGAAATATTATCATGCTTAAATACGGTCAATAGGAATTTATAATTAATAAAAAAAATTAATTTAAAAGATAAATAAATTCAAAATCAAAAACTATAATTTAGTTTAATATAATTTAAAGGCTAAAGGCCTTTTCATTTTATAGTAATACTTTTGATAATATTACTAATCATGTTGTTCTGAAGTGAAAAATCCTGATCAGTTTCTACCGAAGCTGAGTGTTTTTAAGTGTTGAGAAAAAGACACTATAAATTTAAGGAAAGCAGCTGCCAATTGAAGGATTATTTATTTATTGGTTTGATTATTTCTATTATTAGTGGACAAAGCTTACCAGAGTCTAATCAATTACATAAACGGACATATACATCACCGGATTATATTCAGAGGGTCAAGATAAGAAGTGCCAACATAACGTCATCAAGTTCAACATTCAGTAGTCCAGAGGATGATGGGTAAGATTGTATTCCTTTCCTTTTGGGAGAAGACCTTTCCTTTCCCACTCTTTCTTTTCATCTTTCTCTTTCCCTTTACTATTTAAATTTTGTTTTCTTTGTTTTGTTTTTCGTTTCTTTCCTTTTCGTTTTTTTTCCTTTTCTTGCTCTCTTTGTTTCTCTCTCTCTCTCTTTCTCTCTTTCTCTCTCTTTTTTTTTTTTTTTTTCTTTCTCTCTTTCTTTCTTTCTTTCTTTCTTTCTCTTTTTTTTCTTTCTTTCTTTCTTTCTCTCTCTCTTTCTTCCGTTCTTTCCTCTTTTCTTTCATTCTATCTTTCTCTCTCTCTTTCTTCCATTCTTTCCTCTTTTCTTTCATTCTCTCTTTCTTTCTCTCTTTCTTTCTTTCTCTCTCTTTCTTTAATTCTTTCTTCTTTTCTTTCATTCTCTCTTTATCTCTCTTTCTTCCATTCTTTCCTCTTTTCTTTCATTCTCTCTTTCTTTCTCCCTCTTTCTTTAATTCTTTCTTCTTTTCTTTCATTCTCTCTTTTTTTCTTTCTCTCTCTCTCTCTCTCTAGTTCTTCCTTTCTTTCTTTCTTTCTCTCTTTCTTTCTTCCTTTCTTTCTCTTTTTTTTTTTCTTTCTTTCTTTCTCTCTCTCTTTCTTCCGTTCTTTCCTCTTTTCTTTCATTCTATCTTTCTCTCTCTCTCTCTTTCTTCCATTCTTTCCTCTTTTCTTTCACTCTCTTTCTTTCTCTCTTTCTTTCTTTCTTTCTCATTCTCTTTCTTTAATTCTTTCTTCTTTTCTTTCATTCTCTCTTTATCTCTCTCTCTTTCTTCCATTCTTTCCTCTTTTCTTTCATTCTCTCTTTCTTTCTCCCTCTTTCTTTAATTCTTTCTTCTTTTCTTCATTCTCTCTTTTTTTCTTTCTCTCTCTCTTTCTCTCTCTCTCTCTCTCTCTCTCTAGTTCTTTCTTTCTTTCTTTCTCTTTTATCTTTATTCCTTTCTACTTTACCTTCTATTTTTTTGTTTACTTCACAATGTCTTTCAATTCTTTCCCAGTTTATCATTTTATTTTATTATTTATTTACGTTGCTCTCCTGTCTTTTTTTACACTAGCAGCAGACAACAAAGTAGAATCTCTCCAGCTAAACCCAGTCCAGTTACAAGACAACATCATTTGATAGAGCCAGCTGTACGCAACACTGAAGATGACTGGGTGGATCGTTGGCTAAGAAATGAGAAGCACAGCGTAACTCCTGAAGAAAATGTCTCAGTGAAAGACGTGCGCTCAAAGTTTGAGGAAGGAAATAAACATGTTGAAGGAAATAAACATGTTGATGTACCTAGTTCACCGTATGTACATTCTTATTGTATATTTTCTGTATCTCTTTACAGGGATAGGAAGGGAAAGGGAAAGGGCAAACAGGGGGTGTCTGCTGACATGTACCAGCTTTGAAATGAATGGCTGATTTGTACTTGATTTGTATCATTCACTGTTGTCGTCATCACCTCTACAGTGTGCTTATTATGCATGGTCCCTAACATGTTGTCCGACATCGGAACAACATTGCACTTTAATGATCCTAAAAATGTATACTTTTCAGGGTGCAAAACAAATCAAATTTTTCAAGAAGTAAAAGCTTCAGTGGACGGCCTTCTTATGGTGTAGTTTTTGGCACTACTGCTGTAAAGTCTAAGGACCATTCCCAAATCACTGCGTTCCAAGCTCCTCTTCCTCCTGCTAGGTATAGCTCCTCAGATTTACTCAAAGAGAAAACACGTCCAAGTCTTGCAGCAACAGACAGTTGGCAATCCTCTACTATTTCTCTACCAGTTGAGATGGATTCGCCTTCGCGGGTAGTAACGACTATCCAGGAAGAGAAAAATCAGCCAATAGGAGTACGACTCTCACGGAAATCTTTAGGATCCATGTCAATGGTTAGTAGTACATCTAGTTTGGATACTGTTGGTAGCTCTGACCGACGTCTAGGTCCTGCACCACCGCCACGACGCAGTGAGTCAAAGTTGCTGAGTTCCTTTCGCTCGTCGAGAGGGAAAAGAATGCATCCTCATACGGTTAGTATTTTTGCTTCTTTCCAAAACAACCTGTTGCTTGTTTTGCATTGTTTTACAATTGCTGGACTACAGACTGAATTATGGATGTTGAAAAATCATTCAGAAAATGGCTCTCGGAGGGGGAGGGGAAGAAGAGGGAGAGCTTCCGCCCCATCCCCCTCCCCCCACCCACATTAAGGCTCCCTTTTGTTCTAGATTATTCTTATATATTTACACATGCCGGCGAAGTATGCAAGGTTACTTGTCACGAGCAAAATATTAGACCTTTTCTCTGAGGGTAAAGAAAGCTCGTGACCAGCCTTCTAATTGATATTTTTTACAAACACCTATTAATTCCAGGCCAGCTCTGGTACAAGGCGAGAAGCGTTGAAAAATTACGTTCGGAATGAAAATCCAAAGCACATGTCGTCGAAATCATGGCCTAGTGATCACCTTGGCAACGAGGTCCAAACCTTACCAAGTAAGGATTCAAATAGGCAATCCTGGCATTCCCAGGAACCAACTCACAAACACGATCAATGGGAAAATTCTCCAGCCGAGCAGCCCTCCAAAACCGGTCAAACTGGTTTGAAGTGTAGCTCGTCTGTTGTCATAAGGTCCATCAAGACGTCCCCATCGTCTTCAAACTCGGAGGATATTTCCTCCAAACCTAAAATTTATCGTAGCACTTCCCTTGAGCTCCAACCGCAAGTGGCGACGTTTGAAGGTACGTTCATCCATTTTATATCCGGCATGTCTAACACTACTGATACCCTGATATTTATAGAATTCTCTTTTTATTCTCTCTTTTGTACTTGTTATTCATTATTCCTTAAATATTGTTAATTGTATTATGAGTAAATTTTCGGAGTTCCGAAAACCCTTTTATTAACTCCTAGAATTTTCGTTTAAGCAAAATTGGCATAGGCTGAACCGAGGTCTTGTTTCGGAATTCGAATTTACTAAAATAACATTCAACATTCCTTCATTAAAGGTCGCTGACACAGAACTGTGGTTTGAATCCAGTCTTTATATCACAAAATTCCTATTGACAGCAAATGTCGACATTTGCTGTCAATGGGAATGCTAAATCTAGTAAATGAAGTTGCAATGTTTTAATCATGTTAATTTGGATTATTCATTTTCTTATAATATCTAATATTATGTATATATTAAGTATACGTTGAAGTTTGTAGTTGAATTTTTAGTCTTACAGTAGTAATCTTAATATTTTTTTAGTATAAATATTTGTAAAGCGCTATTGAACTCCAAAGAATTGGCGCTAAATAAATTATAATTTATTATTATTACTATTATTATTGTGGCCTACAAAAACATTCTCAAGATATTACGATTATTGTCCTGCACACTGTTTTAGATTAAGGTGATTTCATTCCTGTTCACAGCCATCAGGCCTCAAAGTGCACGAGGCAGGGCTCAACCTGTACGCGAGAAACCCTCAAGTCAATCACAACAAGAAAAACCCTGGAGTCTTCAGCAAGAAGCGCAGTCCTTATCGAACCGTATTGAAGATACACAGATTTTACAGAAGCTGATGAAAGACAATGAAGTAAATAGTCAACCCACATCAGTAAAGTCAAGAATTAAGACATTTGAAAAAAGTTCATCGCATCCGAATTTACTCGAGGAGCCTGATGTGTCACAGCTGAGACCGCGGTCAAACCATCCAAAACAGCGGTCATGGGATCATACTTACACCTCTTCTGATCGAATGTAAGTTATTTAGTATATGACCATGGCCATGACCTGGTTTCTTATCCCACCACAAATATGAACTATTTCAACTAAACCAGATTGTTATCTTTCAACTCCATTCCAATTTCATTCCCTTTGTTGTTGTTGTTGTTGTTTTTGTTGTTGTTGTTGTTGTTGTTGTTGTTGTTAACCTCACTCATGATTATATCAATGCCATAAATCCTAAAATAAATCATAATTAGAATTTGTGCGGTAATAGCAGTCCATGAAAGTCCTCCAAAAACAGTTTCATGTAAAACTGATACGTTTGTTGGCAATGGCCCAGTTGTTCCCTCTTTCTTTTTTCAGTTATATGTTGTTGTTGTTGTTGTTGCCCCACACACACACACATATACTTCCCTTCTCTAATAGTATGGTGGTAAAACTGGTGTTGGTAGCATAGATAGTTGAAGTGGGGGGGGGGGGGGGTAGAGACACGCCCTCCACCTTCTTTACTTCAATCAATGAGGCATATTTAATCGTAGTTGAACATTTTTTTTTTTAATTTTCGAACCGACTCATTTCTTCATGAGCCTGGTCAGGGCCTTTTACTCTGTGAAAAACTCGCGATAAGACGATGAATTGTTCTCCCGTCCAATTACAATGCCGGCTTCTATTCCTTTTCAGTTGAAATTCACGCTGACGTGACGCACTGATACTTAATCCGCACTAAACTGATTACCTGTTGATTGACGCTCCAAATTTAATTAACACTGACAAATATTTAACCTTGGACACTCGATATTCGTTGGAAGTCTCATCTCTAGTTAAAACATCCCAAGTATTTTGCCTTTAGTGTTCTGTAGCGGTAATAGACAGCTATTTATCTGTCAATCGTTGCATAATTGCCATGTCTAAGACGACGGGCTTTCGAGATTCTGTTCGTTTGCAAACGTGTATTGCGTCGAATGGCGAATTAGGAGTGTGTGTTCTTGGATCGGAGTCGAATATAAGGTGATTCATGAGATGTTTACTTTGGTTCGCACTATGGGGTAGCTATGTTCTAATATTATAACTATTATTTACAAACAGTCGCATAAACGGGGTATTTTTTATTTTATTCTGGAATACATTTCTTTGATTGCGCTTTAGAAACATTCAATGATTTTGCGTGGGTCAGTTCTTGTTCATATTTGTTCACTAGAGATCCTAGAGTTCATCGTAGAATGCTTTCTATACCTAGTTTAACAGTTACAGCATTCTAACTTGTATATATTCGCAAATTAACTGTATTTTTTCTTCATGCAATCCATTAATCCAAGCTATTTTTTCCAAGTTATTTTTAAAGCTGGAGTCAAAGGTCTAATGACTTGAATGTGCATGCTATTTCTAGGTCGCTCAACGACACAAAAGCCGAAGACTGGGCGCGCGGACGCATGGCATCACCGGAAAAACTCGTTCATACTGCACCAGAAGTTGTAGCAACATCAAAACATGGGGTTTCTGCTGTAAATTCTAATGAGAAAGAGGCAGGATCGTCGCCAATAAAGGTTACTTCAACGGTCAAGGAATTAGAGAAATCCGAGTCACCGATGAGGCTATCGGCTCGCATAAGTTACGATATCAGAGACGAAACAATCCCGAACAGTTCAAGCACATCTAAAGCTAAGGATGAAGGTAGCCCAGTCGTGGAAAAAATTACCCGAACACAATCAACAAGTTTGCAAGAGAAGGAGGTTCTTGTTGAGGAGATGTTTAAGAGATTAGAGGTTGAATCAAATGTTTCATCAAAGAAATTCGACGAATCGAACAATAATTTTGTCATATCTCAACAAAGAAGTCACAAGACACCGTTCTATTCCGTTGGAGATGATGACGTTTTCTCAAATTTAGCTGACGATGACTCGCTTCCACCCCCACCCCCACCGTTGGATCTTGAAACGTCACATGACAATCTACCTCTCCCTACTCCCCCTAGGGAGCTGTTAGTCGAAGAAAATGCGTTACGAGCGGAGATTGTTTCCAGGAATAGAGAGCGAAATATTATTGAAGTCAAGGCGGTTGAACATACATTTAAGAAATTAGAAACACCTCGATGGGGCGATATTCCATTGGAAAAGAAGAGATTATCTTATTCAGAGGAAAAGTTACACGAAGAGAAGAATGTTACTGAAAAGGCTATTGCTAAAAATAGTCCTCAAGAAAAAGAAAACTTGGAAGAAAAAGAATACAAGAAGTATGGAATCGAAAAATCATTCAAAGAGGAGGAGGATATGAAAGTTTGGAAAGAGAAAAATATCAGGAATTATGAAATGCGTCATGAGAATGAAAGAGAGAGTCCAGAAGATATCGACTTCATTAAAACGGAAAGCAAGCCTGATGATTCAAATTTGTACGAGAACGAGTACGCATCCCTGGAAAAAAGCACAGATATTTCACTCGAGACTTCCAGGTCAGAGTATGGCAGTACCACAAGATCCCCACCCCCTCCCCCTCTCGTGATTACATCTACCCCCACCACTCCCCAGGAGGCTGATGACGGCAGTAGTCCTGATAATGACATGGCTGGTAATACCAGTCCATTTTCTGGGTCTAGTCTATCAACACCGTCAAGCAGCAGACCAGGAAGTATGGTCAGTCCAAAGCTGGAAGCACTAGATAAGGAAAAGGTACGTTGATCCTAACTTCACGGGGACTATATATGGTACTGATGTGACACTGAAATGAGACTAACTCAGGTCACTGGTAATGAAAATAGGCAATGCGCATCAAAGTTCATAAAGCACTCTGGGAAACCGAGCCCTGCAAAAAGCAAAAATGAAGCAGAAAAATCAAAGGAAATATCAGAAAAAAAATACTCTGTTATTCTCGTTAAGGTATCAGGATACGTTTGAGGCCTCTGAGATTACTTTACGCGCGACCAAAATTTCGCACTGCCTTTTCAATGTCATTATATAAAAGTATACATTTTCTGAAAGCTAAATAAACGTAGTTTTTAAAAATCAATTTATAATTTCCTGTTTTGGAACACACAAAAAGTTATTGGCTTTCTCCGCAGATTTTGAGTGACCAAAATATTGTTTTAAAACACTGTAGCTCTTTCGGATTACATCGGATCAAACTGAAACTTTGGATTATGATAAATCACAATGCGATCTAAAAAAATTTGTCTCAGATTTTTGAAATGTTTCTTCATTCAAAAGATATTGTCTATTTTACAATCATGACCACCGAAAATTCAAACTTCCGGATTTAACGCGTCATTGTGCACGATCTAAAAAAGATATCAAAAATCTGAGACACCGTTTTGAAGCTCATTATCCACAGAGTATGCTAATGTAATTTTGATCGAGATAGCAAAAATTCTGATCCTGCGGGAAGTTGTCAAATGAAGTACGGTAGAATTTCACTTTGAACCCAATAACTTTTTTTGTGTTCCAAAACAGACAATTATAAATAGATATTCGAAAACAACGTTTATTTAGCTTTGAGGAAATGTATATTTTTATGGCAAAATATTGTAAAGCCCGTGTGAAATTTGAGGTAGCGCGTATAGGGGTCCTAATCATATCCTGATACCTTAAAGTTACTTTAAAATGGTAATCTTTGCAGTTTTTGTATGAGTGGCAAAATACGACAAATTCGTAGTCGTACTATAGCCGTATCGTATATACTGTATTACCTTAGCCATGACTGCGTGTTGTGATTGGATGAATTACTGGAAGACAATGGTAATATTACGGCATGTCGTATCATGTAAGTCAGTACCGTTAGTTTCCCACTCAAACGAAAACCGCTCTAACTCATATCAGTACGTTACTGTATTACATAACTATTGTTTTGTTTTATTTAGGGGCACTTAGTCGAAAGTATGAGAAAGAAGATTGAAGACCTTAAAACTCAGATGAATGAGATAAGCGACGAAATAGAAGAAAACGAGAAGTTGGGCGAGAAAGTAGCTGCACTGCTCGAAGGCAAGACCACGCCATCGGAATTATCGAAATACCAGCGCTTTACTGGAGAACTGAACAAGATTGTATTATTATTACTCTCACTGACTCAAAGAATGCATCGATATGAAAATACTTTACAAGAATTGGATATGTCAGAGGAAGCAGACAGACAACAAAGGGTAATGAATGCTTTTTTACCTTCCTGGTTAATAATTCATTCATTCATTCATTCATTCATTCATTCATTCATTCATTCATTCATTCATTCATTCATTCATTCATTCATTCATTCATTCATTCATTCATTCATTCATTCATTCATTCATTCATTCATTCATTCATTCATTCATTCATTCATTCATTCATTCATTCATTCATTCATTCATTCATTCATTCATTCATTCATTCATTCATTTATTTTATTTATTTATTTATTTGCCAATATTTGACCAGGAGTTGCCCCTTTGGGCATTGCTGATATCCCTGAATGGATGGGGCTCCTGGTAATAACAATAAAAATAATAATTTTTCAAAAAAAACAAATGCAATCTCTTTGCATTTGTTTATAATACCACATCTATAAAAAATACTCGATTCTGATTGGCTGACGAACTGTGACATTTTTCTTAATACTGTGCAATTACTTAATTGCACACATCCGGGAACTTCGCGCGTAATTAATTACACACATCCGGGAACTTTGCTTTCGGAATGCTTGACATCCATTCAAGAACAAAAACAAACTTCGTATTTTTTTATAGATTTGGTATTAACAGGAAATTACACCTATGTTCTCGAAGAATTAATGAAAAATACCGCTTGTATTTGATGAAAGTGAATTAATACCACGAGTGCGTAGCACGAGTGGTATTAATTCACTTTCATCAAATGCGCGCGGTATTTTTCATTAATTCTTCTCGAACGGTGTAATTTCCTATATCAAAGTAATAATAATAATAATAATGATAATAATAATAACAATTAATAATAAGAATCTCCACGCGGTCTGAAATTGAAAACATTACGTTCATGGTAAAGAGGTATATTGGGCTGATTAATGAAAGTCGGGGTTGCAGTGAACTCTAGAACACGAAAAATCGTTTGTGCTCAAATTCTGCCCCCCCCCCCCCCCCCCCCCGCGCCTGCTAGTTGCTTAGCAACTTCTTTAATTATTATTTGTTTTCTATTACATTTTTAAGGATATTTTACTGGATAAAATAGAACACGTCAAGGCTCAATATCAGGAAGCTTGCAAAATAAAGGAAGTGAACGACAAACGAGGAGAAGTAGTTTCCAAATTCTTAGAAAATTATTTGAATGAAGACGAATTCGCTGACTTCCAGTACTACATCGACATGAAGACCCAACTAGCATTGATGCATGCTGAAATTAGAGACAAAGTCAAGATGGGTGAAGAACGTTTAAATGCACTGACTACCACGTCTATTGACTGGAATACGCTTAGTCTATGTAACTATTGAGTTGTCTGTGAAGTATGGAAAGATAGAGACCGATCTTTGGTGACGCCAATGTTTATATTTTGCTTCATTAGCATCACTTTTTAGCCAAAATCACCCCAAAACTGTTCTGAATATCGAAGAGCATGATAAAATTAGCTTATTTTTTAAATTTTAGCTTGACACATGAAATAGTTTTTGCGTGAAGCGGGTCAGTTTAAAAATCTCTAAATTTTACAGAGAATGTATGTTTTTGTCACCCAGTAACTTTGGAATCTGATATCTCGGAAAGTATTGCATGTAAAGAGCTAAAGATATCGTAGATTGCTTATACCAATGATATCTTTTAAGTTTTGGGTTCAGATTGTATTTTTCTTAACGTTAAAACTTATGCTAATGAGCAAAATATTGTAAACAAGGATTTGCCTATTGGGAGCTGGAATTCCTCAGCAGAGGAGTGAAATGTCGTTACTAGAATAGAACATAGAGTGAATTTCAGCGCTCAAACAATCGCCATTGGGACTAATGAACATGTGACCAGTCAATATGACTTGCCCCTAAGGGGGGTTGGGCCTAGCTTCCTTTGCAGACGTTCTTAGGGTCGTCACGTCGTCACGCAACGTTGCGTGACGACCCTAACAACGTCTGCGAAGGAGGCTAGGTTTGGCCGGACAAGTGCCAATTTTGTGTGCTGAATATTTTCTGTTGAGCGAGCTTTGAGCCATTCTGACCTCACTCACTTAAATACTGATGACTTTGAAAATACTAGTCTCTTCTAGTTCTCGTGAGATCGGGAATAGTTACTCAAATTTTAATTTCAAAAAAATTCATTATTTTTAGTGGTGTGTGAATATTATTATTAGTACAGAATGAAAACCAAACAATTAGAGAAAAAAGAACAAAAAAGAGAAGGAATTTTCCTCCTCATTTCTATATGAAAATCCAACCTTTCCGGTAAATTTTTATACTAGTTAGCTGAAAAGAAGTTACCCTGCGGGTAGAGAAAACTAATAATAATAATAGTAGTCGCGGGGAATATTATTACCTTTAATCATCTTTATTATTTAACTAAGAAATTTTGGTTTTATTCTTGGCGTTCATGGATTTTAAATAATTCCTTGGCCTATTCAGGCTCTGCCGAGGGATGAGCTGAGATTTTGGGTACATCACTTATCAATTTTTTTTAAATATTAGTTTTAAAAAAACTCGAAAAATTCAGGAAGCCTCCCTGAGATTAATTAATTAGGCTCAGAAATTCTTCAGCTTTTCATTGTTAGGTAACGTCGTCATAAGTGACAGCTATATATACGAGAATTAGAATACTACTTTGCAACCAACTACTTTTAAAATACCTATAATATTAAATTCTTATTGTGAATTGTTATATATAGAAAAATGTATATTTTGAGCACCCATTCCAAAATAGATCGTTGTATAATCGTTTTCTTAAAATTAAATGGTGTAGATCATACAAAAGTTGAAGGGCAACGTTTTTAATTTGTTCGGTATATTTTGGGCCTTTATTCTGATCCCCTAAAAAGACTTTTAAAAATTGTTATGTATTTTTTATTTACACAGAATCGGATTGCACTATACCGTTAAGATGTGTTAAAACTGAAATGATATAAATCAAAAGTAAAAAAAAGTAAATCAAATCGATCCAGTGGGGTTAAAGCCTCCGATCCCTATAGTAGTTCGCCCCCCCCCCCCCCCCCCAGATTTTAAAGTAAAAATGAAATGCTAGAAAATCGAACCGTAGAATTTGCTGAACCTACTGGATCCGTCCCTGAAGAGATCCTCTTTACGTTATCGATTTACTTGCATGGGATATCAGTCTGTATCAAATCCGTAGCACTGCTCAGTTACTAACGATGACTTGTAAATAATGCTTATATAAGGTTATAGAGTCATTCCAATAAACCTGGACACTACTAATTAGCTGTTAGTGTTTACTAGATGCAAAGAAAATAAAAACAAAAGGAGACGAAAAGTTAAGCATCTAATAATTTTTATCTGATTAATTAGTAGTGCTAATGCAGATTTATTGGAATGACTCTATCTTAACAGTAGCACAGGTGGCTAACGGGTAAAGTGCGCACCGTCGGCTTCCTGGGATACCAGCCACGTAGCTGAAGGAACTACCGACGTTAAATATAGTTACTTTACCTTGACCTTGACCACAAGACCAACAGTTGACATGAGTTGGTTTGGTTCAAACCTGGATTTGTAGAACTGGACTAAGATTATCGCGTTACTGATCCGGGCCGATTTATTTCAATTCAACCACAGTAGAATTCAACATCTGACGTCTATTAACTTTGATTCAACATGTATGAATCAGGTTTTTATTCAAACCTAGATTAGCATTCATCTATCAGACTTGGTACAACTGGCCCCCTGAAGAACGCTTTCTAGAACCCAGGGCTATAGTTTGGCTGTTAGCAATTAAGGGAATCGACTAGCCATGTGTTCCGAAAGAAAGGAATTTATGGCTCTCTCAAGAAGCACTGATATCTTGTCAACAGTCACAAAAATAGTTTAATAAAAAGAATATAGTGAGAGGTGAAAAGGCGTTGGTTACTAATAACGTACATTTAGGCGCACTTGCATGCAAAGTCGGTGGGAGATGCTCATCATCATGACTCAACGGTGGATAGTGAGCGCGGAAATCGACGCAAAGTAGGGCTTGAAGCGAAGCATGAAACGCCTTGCGAAACAGAAGACTGGGTGACCTCGAATAACTTCAAAGATATGCTTGGCTTGTCACTCACAATGGTTTCAGTACGAGGCGGATAATTTTTTTCTTTTCTCCTGTCACGAATTACTGAGCATTTAGCACGGAGCCTCACATTGAAACCTTTGGGCGTGCGAGCGAAGCATATCTCGGAAGTGGGCTATTACAACAACAATAATCCTTTTCGCGCTTAGTCTTTTGTGAGCTGAAAAAAATGCGAGGAGTATTGAGAATCGGGAACCCTGTGCCTTTGCTGCTGAGAGCAACTGCTGATCATTCTTCTGAGCCTGCAATCCAAGCACCATGAAGATGGCTGACAAAATACTAACAAACATACCTCAAGGTATTTTGCAGAATTTAAGCATAAATGCATCTAATTCACGCGTTATTCTGAATTAAAATCTACATTAAAAAAACTTTGTTATCTAAATTTATTGATTTCATTTATAGGTTTTAACGCAGCTGTGGAAAAAATCAAAATCATTCCTCAAGATATTTTTGCTGAGATAGTAAGTATAACGTTTCAAAACTAACCATTCTGTTGAAGAAAAACAGGAATTATTTTAAGTATTCTATACATTGCTATTAATATATAGGATAAGTAGAACTAATTGCCACTTAGGGTAGGGAAGAAAATGTCAAAAATGGGGGAAAACACGTACATGTACACACACATAAGCTTAATGACAGTAGTACATTGTTGGATGAGGACTTTGAAGAAGGGGTGTTCGTTTTCCCCGCCCCCGACACAAAGACCACAGAGCAACCTAAAAAAAAGTTTGTAAAATATAGACTAGTATAGCCCCTAGCCCCTCCCCCTCCCTGCTACATCCCCTAGATTTGCCACTGTTTGGATCAGATTCAAAGGGGAGGACCATGGAGCTGCAATACACCACCTGGATCCATCACTAGAGGAAAGTAACATAGTTCTTGTTTTTAGTGCCAAGATGTTGCTGATTTTCTACAGTACAAAGTTAGTGTAATAAACATTGAACAACATCAAAAGGTATTGTAAAAAAAAAAACATTGTAAGATTTCATGCATCTTAACCTTATTGTTCAAGCTTTTCAGCACATATGTGATGTTTCTACTCAATTAGCAGTAGATATTGCCCACAAATTACATTCATTTACAGTCTGACTGTTTTGCCCAATGCAGGCCTTCCTGGATCAAGTGCTCACCTCTAGTCTGCCATCCTATTTGTATTCTTGGGGTGCAACCAAATGATTCAAAATCCCTTCAGATACGAATAACAAAAATAATACTGTATTATCAAGCAACAAGGCAGCTATAACATATTTGCCCACCAGATTGAGCTGCATTCCGACATGCTGCAAGGGATCTATTGTTTTAGGGTTGGTACCTTTTAGGTGTAAACATCATTACTTCCCACACCAGCCTGGATAGGACTTGGGTACCTTTTAGGGGTCATTTTCAAAATTTCTGAGAAGTATTCCCACCCTATCGTATATGGGAGTTCCCTTACCTCCCCCCCCCCCCCCCCTCCCCCTGGGCTTTAACACCCCAATGAAATTATCATTAGCTAAAGAAGAAGGACTAAGAAAAGTAAAGCACATGGATTCCTTTTTTGTTTTTTTTAATATAATATAATGTTTCAATTAATTCCATATCAGAGGCTGCACCAAGCTGGTATTGACTGTGATGCAAAACTTGTTTCTAATGTCATCACATACATTTTCAGGTAACCAATCATTTGATTCAGTTTCTTAGGCAGTGCTTTCCCTAGTCCACTAGTCTGGGACTAGTAAATCTTTAATCCAGGCTACTGAAAATTAGGACTCAAAGGTTATGCATAAAAATTATTCTATTTCCCAGGAAATAGACTTCTGGGCTTATAGATCTTCTAAATCTTCTAAATCTTTGATCTGTTTCCCATCACTACAGATATAGATTTATTAGCCTAGTATCCAAAAAAGTTAGAGCGGAGCACTGTTAGTATTTTTAGTGTTGTTGTTAATGAATTATTAATATTATCCCTAAAATATAAATATATCTATATATATAAATAAAAATATCTCTTCATTTTTAGATCAACAGCTAAAGCCAAGGCAACAGCAAATCAGTTGATTGAAGAACTCAGCGCAGCTATGATTTGGGAAGAATCCTCACTTGCTGTTATTAAACACATTTGGAATGAACAGGTACTTCAATTGATAAACTTTTAAACTTATATATTATATATGATTGTTTAAGAGTATGCACAGATAAGGATGAGGCAAGGGAGGAATAAACAAATGATAAAAAGAATGAAAGAACAAAGTTGTTAAACAATGAATGGAGGAAAAAAGGGAGGGAGGAAGTGGTTGAAATGAAAACGAAAAAAGGAAGTAGGGGAGGAAGAAGTGCATTGAATGAAAAAGAATACACAAAAAATCTACTTGCATCCCATTCTTTATTAGCTTTTCTTAACAATATATTTTTTTCATCATTAGGGGAAGTTTTTGTGCAGCCCAGATCTTGTGAAAACTTTAAATGTTGGACAGGTAGGCTAATTAAGAAACTAATTTTTGGTAGTACTTCTAATTTCACTATTTTTGGGGTCTTTCTGCATTATGTTACTTGAAAAGATATACTGGTTATTTAGAGGGTGGACATTTTCCATAACTATCCAATTAGCACTCTCCATAGAAAAAAGGATCAAACACTTTTTTATAGGCATCATCAAATCACAACAAATGGCATAATTTATCTGATTTAGCAGTTCATAAGTTCACATGAGAAACTTTAAGTTAAAAATCAACTAATAAAAGATTTTGCGTTGTTTGTTGTGATTGCATGAGCTGTTTTGACTGTAAATATTTATTTGGTACAAATATTACCGGTACTAAATAATTATGAATTACTGTTAAATGTAGAGTTCATGAAACTAGAGCTCATATTTCAGAGGATTTTTCGTAATTTTTTATTTTATTATTTATAGTTGGTAGATATGAGGTGGAAGATAAGTGTTGGAATGAGCTCAAGCATCTGTCGCAATCTGAATGCTCCATATATCACCCTCTTGATTACTGTTTCTGATTCCTCTGGAAATCTTAAGTCCAAATCCTGTGAATTAACAATCAATGAATTCAAGGTATGTTCATTCTGCCCTAGACATATGTATACATCCTAGTTATGCAATGGTTTCGAGTGGCATACTGTGGAATATCCCACAAGTCACTTGTAATTTCTACTAAAAACATGAGCCTTTAGGCGAGTGTGTATACAAATAAAATACAAGTGATGAGTGGGATATCTACGTTATGCCACGAGAAACCATTGTATAACCATTTTATCCCACACCATAAGAAATACAAATGCGTATGTAGATTAAATGTACAGTGCATGATGGGAAAGAAGTGTAATACCGAAGAATATACAACAGCTTTCCTGCTTTCTGATTGGCTGTATTTTCCATGGTGTAGGATAGATAGGTATATATGAAGACACAGACACATGCATCCTTCTAGCAAGTGATGCTGGTGTATGCAATTCACCTTTGAGGCAATAGGCTTTCACATGGTGACGTAGTGTTACGGTCACCAAAAAGTTTGGACATTGTTGTTGAATTGCCATAGGATCATACTAACTTTTCTACAATTTAACTACTTGTTTTGTTTATTCTGTTCTGTAAATCTTAGCAAAACTTCTTTAAAAATAGAGTATTTAGATAGTTTCGCTAAAAAAATTTGAGAACAGAATAAACAAATTAAGTCAATAAATTGTACAAAAGTTTTTTTTGGTGACCGTAACACTACATCACCATATGAAAGCCTATTGCCTCAAAGGTGAATTGCAAATGCATGTCTACATTTCTGTGGACTACTAATTTTCAAACTTTTTTTTCCTTTTTTTTTTTCAGAAATTTTCTAGTCAGATGAGAGAAATGTCTTCAATGCTTGAAAGTGTTTAGAGAACTCAAAAGTGTGATTCAAAATCATTTCAGTGTCTCAATATGTAGTTATATAGCTTATTATTAATCATTTTCGACCATCCAAAAATTGGCAAAGACCAGTCAAAAATGTATTTGGTCATCTTGACCGGCGTATGACTGGCCATTATTTTGAGTTCTGCATAATGAAATTATCTATATTTTGTACATAGACATGATATTGAAATTGTACTGTTAGAAACTCATATGGGATCACATGTATGAGTTCCTGATACTGTAAAATCCCCGGGGGGGGGGGGGGGGACTCCGATGGTAAAGTATCGGGTATGCTCGTCGTATCTCTTAGGGGTAAAAATCAACGATTTGGTATCTTTTAGGGTCTAAAATTTGAGGTTTAGCAAATCAGCACTTTCTGGTATCTTTTAGGGTGTTGAAAAAGGAACTAGCCCATTGCATAATAACGCAATACGTATGTCTGCGTAAACTCAGAATATTACTCAATGTAATTTAAAGTATTTTTAAATAGTATTATCTTTGTGGTATCTCTTAGGGGTTAAAATTTGCCAAGCCACGCCCTTTTGAAAAACCTTCCGGTATCTTTTAGGGGTATTTTTGAAAATTTCCGACGAGCATACCCGATACTTTACCCCTGGAGTCCCCCCCCCCCCCCCCCCCGGGGTAAAATCATGCTTATGCGCCTCCCCAGTTTTTAGCCCACTAGTCTGTTGATGCAAATTTCCTTTCTACTAATTGCAAGTTTATGGGATTGATGAAACAAAAAAGAATGGTTGGGAAAATGAAAGAATAACCATACCTCTTTTCATACCAAACTCACTTTCTTCTTGGATATTTCCCCACCAGTTTATAAAAGATTTTAACTAAGAGATACTCAATCTCAAGAAAAAGAATTTATGTTGCTATGTTATGTTCCTATGGAAGCAAGAAAAATGAATATTAGATCGAATAAGGAGGGATAAATCTGGAGTAGGATTTAAGAAATATAAAAAAGTTTTCCATTTTGGATACTCTTACCTAAACATGTGGGATGCTGAGAGGAGCTTAGAAAACTATGATGTGTAGTACAGGGCCGTTCAATATACTGTACATTCAAAATTATTGGGGGGGGGGGGAGGGGGGGCCTGGCACCCCAAGCCCCTTCGCTTGCTACGGCCATGTAGTGTAATGGTGTCCAGCTTTTTAAGTGTTCTCCCAAGTGCTTAGATGAGAATATTTAAAATAGAAAACTGTTTTATATTTCCTTTTTAAAATTTAAACAATTTTTAGAATCAAAATAAAAAATATATTTCTAATTAATTTCTATTTGTTATTTTTATATGACAAAGTTCTTGCAATAAACCATTTTCGAGATGAGTAAGTGTTTTAAAAAATATTGCAAGCACACACATGAAAAAGAGGCATTTTCAACATGATAATTTTCATGCTACTGACGCTGCCAAAAAATTATGCCTGGGGATCATGCATGTCTGCCACTGAAATATTTTTGAAAGCGCTCACACATCTCGAAAATGCTCTATTAGGTGTATGGATATAGTAATAACATCATTGTAAATATATAAATAAATAATATATTGCATATAACATCTATAGGGGAAGGAGTACATCTTGGATTAGGGCCCTAGCAAGAACAAAATGCTCTATGTTTTAGTAAAAGACCTAAACTTTTCAGTGTTCAATATTCAGCACATCCGAAATTATTGGGGGGCCGGTCCCCCAGGCCTTTCCCCCTGCTACAGCCCTGAGGGCAGGGGTGGCAGGCTTCTTGGACATTTCTGAAGTCAGAAAGTATTCAAACGACTAAGTAACGGGATGGGCTACCTGTGGTAGTACTACTGCGGTGAACCTGGGTTAGCTATCCCATGAACCTTTGCGGGTCAATTAGCCGCGCAAAACAAAAATTTGGTCGAGTTGGTTACTGAGTGCAGGACAGACACACAGTGAAGATTTTACTCCATTTAGACACTAAATATCATTCTTAAAACAACATTATACAAAACTACGACAATGGTAAGTCATTCTTTTTAATATTCATTCGCTCAATCTTGTTATATCAGCGTTTTTAGTTGGACTTTTTTGAGACTTTCAAACGTGTCTCGATAACTGCTTTTGTAGTGTAAACACAAGACAATCCGTTGACATTTACTCGTGTTTTCCTAAGCAACGGCCACGCTATGTAGACAAATTGCATCAGTGGGAGTATTAAATACGAAACTAAATACCAAACAACTGATAGATGTTGGTTAAAACTGCAAGACACGAGATAATTAGGATAGCTGTAGCGTCGACATTGACGGTTAACGAACAGTCAACATTCTTCTGTTGTCGAAGACTCCAAGTGCTTTTGAAGAGTCGTTGGTTATTTTTCCAGCCATTCAGCCTTGGGCTATTCAAGACTTTTTTCAACCCTATTCTTGGTAAATTATTTCAACAGTCCTGCAGTGTTATTGTTGATTTGCTCTTCAGTATATATTGACTCTTGACGTTTAAATTTGTTTCTTTGCCTAGTGTCACTGTAAATCAGTGCACAAATTACTCAAACAGGATTATTTCCGACGAACTAGATTCGAAGATAGATTAGTGAAGAGTACCGTTGTCACAATTACTCAAAGAATAACAGCATTCCTTTTCACCGAGTTAGATGAATTACACAACTTGATGTTTTTGTCGCAGGCGTCTGCATACAGGAAAGGTGGAGGTCTTGGAGCTGGACAACGAAAGAAAACTGGTATGATAAAACCTCTTTATACCCATTCACTGACTCCAATCCCTCTAGTTTTATACATTTGATCACCTGTAATCCCTTTGTATTGTTCGTACATTTATACTCTTTGTACAGTATACACTTACAAGTATGTACTACTATGTTCACTGTTAGTTATTTAGTTAATTAGTCTACTGTGCTGTTGATATGGACATTATTATACGGTCTTCGTCTTTTGAAATGTTTGGATTTTCTAATTCCAGATATTACGATCATGGTAAAATGTCTTCACATTGACATTAATATTCTGCAATTATCTTATTTCTTTTCCAAAAGTGCTCAACACTAACTCTTTTAGATACTACATAAGGGGCTAGTAAGTCTGTAAATCCAGTAGGCAATAAAATAATTTCTCATCATAACCTTCAAAAAACTGTGGAGCATAGATTTACTAAAGCCAGACTAGTGGACTTGCATTGGTTTGAGCACTGATTCAATTACTTCTGGAGCATAAATTTTCTTTTCCTTGTACTTTATGTTGTCTTACTAGTAAGAATTAGTAACAGAACACCTTACCTTTAAGAAAAAAATGGTAATTTATGGAGTTGATTTTTCATGGCTTGACTGCTTATCCGTACAATAATGGCGTCCATCTGTGTACCACCACAGGGTTCCCACTTAATTTCAAAGCAAAACTTGCAAATTCACAGAAAACATCCCTAACAACAGCAATTGATAATGTAGTCAAAGATAGATCAAAAAGTATTCTTTCTTTACTTCGAAAAGTGAAAAGTACATTTAATCTATGACTAAAAGCACAGAAGTCATGATTCAAGTGAACGAAAAAAAAATTGTATTCACTGAAAGAAGATTTATGATTTACTTAATATAAGCTCATATTTCTATAGAAAAGTTCTATAGATAATTACTAAAACTGGACATTTTCATAAGACTAGAAGTTTATTAAACAGAGATTTACAGAGATTTTTCAGTTTTTATGAGCATAACCAGGTGATCTGAGGAAAAATGATTAGTTAATCAAGTTGTGAATCACTTTTCTGAAAAAGAATCAATCCCATGCATCTTTTTGAGCCTAATCATGGATGAATAGCAGGCCTCAAAATAACAGCCAGTCAACGGTCAATCTCCGGCCAAATTTGGTACTTGACCGGGCAAATATGGCTTTGAATGGACATGTTGACCACTCATATTTGAAAAAGATAAAATAGAATATCATTTGCTGGACATCTTGACTGGCTTATGACTGGCCATTAGTTTGAGCCCTGGAATAGGGGGAAATTAAAGTAGTGTCATCTGCAAAAAAGGAAGAAATTTAGTAAATCAGAAGCATTAATGGTTTAATGGTTTAATAATAATTCATACACATTTTACAATTGAAGAGAATATGAAAAAAAAATAAAATTACATAATTATGAATAGAAATAAATATAATAATTAAGTATAATTTAATAGAGTGTATGTGGTTGTTGAATTAGTATAAACTTTCGAGTCAACAACCACCAAATTAATGATATCATTATATAATAATATTAGAAAATGTAGATGACCAAGTACAGATCCCTGTGGAACTCCCCACGGTTTTTTTCTTTATCACTAATGTAGTTAGATACATAAGACACTTTTTTGCCAGTATTCAAAATTTAATGGGTTTACTTAATCATTTGAAGGTCCAAAACCTGAGCTGACAGAGGAACAGAAACAAGAGATAAGAGAAGCATTTGATTTGTTTGATACTGATGGCTCTGGAACAATAGATGCAAAAGAACTTAAGGTACAGGATTACTGTGATTTCAATCAATCCATACATGTACAAATCTGCTTTTCCATTGAGCCTTTTTATTTTTTATTTTTTTTTTTTTTGTCAATATATTAATATTGTCTTCAAAATGCTGTGTATTTAATAACCTTAATATGTACATTGAGTTTTAAAATATGCTTTCATCACATTACTTTTAGGTTGCAATGAGAGCTTTGGGTTTCGAACCAAAGAAAGAAGAAATAAAGAAAATGATATCAGATATTGACAAAGATGGCTCAGGTAATCTTTTTGATTAGGTATTATTATTAACAAGTTGCTGAAAGAGTGATGCTCCTACTCTGCCCCCTTCTCAAAAAAAAATTTCTATCAATTCATCCCTCAAGTTTCTGGATCAAATGACACAACCCCAAAAAAACAATTGCAAATAAATAAATATGAATTGATTACTTTTTAAGTTGTGGATATTTGAAGCGCATTTGACCCAAGTTTGACTGTAAATGCTGCCTAACTATTGAAGATTTACTTCAAAAACCCATCAATTACAGATGTGAATGAAGACAAGTTAAATAACATTTCTAAATGAATTTGTAAAGAATTATCTGCTGATTCCACAGTGTGAATACAAATTTTGTTGGTTTGTAAGTAAATAAATTCATGTCACAATCGAGACAGGCCACATCTATTTGCAAAAGGTCAGGAGTAATGAAATACCTGTAACCCAAGACTGTTTAGGGAAATGCTCAAATCGGTGTCTAGGCAGAAAATATCACAAGGCAGAAGGCCTAAGCTAGACAAGTGGTTTTAAGATCTATATAAAGTTCATAGCTTATTTTCTTCAATCCTGGTCGTATATTTAAATTATTAGGTACCATCGACTTTAATGAGTTTCTGCAGATGATGACAGCAAAAATGGTAAGTAGACTTGATTAAAATTGTATTTAAACTTATATAATATATAAGACCTCATCAATTGGATATTTTTTAGCATCCGATCATGAGCATTGCTTATCAGTGGGAGAAGCATGGCTGGCCTGTGCTGCTAAGGGCATGCATAGTCAGGGGGACCCGGCCCCCTCCTCCATTGTGTCATTTTTTTTATTTTTTTTTTATTTTTATTTTTTTTTGGGTTGGGCATTTTTGGGCTGGGCATCATTTTGGTTGGATGTTTTTTTGGTTGGAGCTCTGAAAGCAGGTTTTGGATTCCTCACCCCCTAAGGCAAAATCCTGGTTCAATCCCCTGACTCCCCTGACCTAAAGTATGGAATAAAAATAGATATCTCATTGAAATCCAAATCAAAAGCTGTCTTTCAATCCAAATTCATGATCTGATATAATTGAAAAATACTAGCTTTTCCAATGCACTATTACCATCATGTCCTCTTCTGCCTCTGTATTTTTCTATCCATCTTTTTGTTATGCCTTCCTTCATTATGCTCTTTGTATTTGTGATACAAACATGCTGAAAGCTGTAGGGCATGAGAGAAGCAAGGTTCAGAACATGAGGCATAGCTGAGAGTTTCTCTTTCTTTTTGAGCGCTCACCAGCTACATCAGCAGCCATTTTATATTTCTTTTATAAGATATTTTTGAATACCGGTAATTTTGCATGAGCATGTCTCTGTCCTCTGATATAGACACGGTAGCCAATTATCCAATTATCCGTGTGCCCTTTATATTTCAAATATTTTATACAGCCAATCAGTGCGTGCATTATATTTCAAATCTTTTGAATATAAATTCCAATTTGATTATGGAATAAGAGCCACAGGTTTGTTAGACTTCACTGGCAATTATAAGTACTACCATCATAAATCAAGGATGATTTGAAGTATTTTTTTAATGTGGCATTGACTAGATCCAGAACTACGCTGTATGTTAAAACCATGCAACCTTCTTTTATTTTAGAGTGAAAAGGATTCGAAAGAAGAAATATTGAAAGCTTTTAAACTCTTTGATGATGATGAAACGGTAAGTAAACAAAACTAACTTCTTTAAATACATCTTCCAAGCTTTTCTCTTGTATTTTTAACATTCCCGTAGTTGATATTTAACATTGTAGCTCTTGCAGTTGAATTAACTTCAATCAGTGGTAGACCTCGGCTACAGCATACACATTACTCCATCCCACTCCTCCATTACTGAGTATTAAGGTGGCTCCATGAGGTTTTGAGGCAATAGCAAACAATAGAAAGCAGCATTCTAAGGCCAATACCGACAGATACACATACCAGATAGGTCAACCGTATTAAAGTTCATGAGTTTAGGATTCATTTTTTTATGAAACTGATTATGTATAATGTAACCATAGCAACACTAGGTCAACTATGAAGGTCATTTTTTTCTTTAAAAAATTTAAAATTCTAGTTTTCCATGGTGAATTTTTTAACTCTGTATAATCTAATATCATTAAGATATCTTTCACATGACAGAAAATTAAAGGATTTGGTATTGCAGAATTTGAAATAAAGCAAAATTTTGATTTTGCTGAATAAGACTTTTTCTATAGCACTGAAATTATTTATATTTTACCAATTACTTTAGCTTTGTATAATGAAAATTCTCTACAAATATGAAAACTTTTTATTTTACAGTTTTTGAGTTTCTTGTCAATAAAAATAACGCATGACAGACCTTTCCATGATGTCATAAAGATAAAAATTCTTCAAGTTGCAGTATTGTGCATGCTCCCACGTGCCATAAAACTGCATAGAGCCACCTTAAACCTCTTGCTTTTTTGACAGACCACTGAGCCACACTTGCTCCGAGTGTATTAAATTTCTATTATGATTTATGTAGTACCCTTTCTATATGTATATAATCAAAGGTGATATCATGTATTTAATTTTATTTCAAACTAATTTCATTATTTCTTGCATGTGAATTGAAGGGCAAAATATCCTTTAAAAACCTAAAGAGAGTAGCAAAGGAATTAGGAGAAAATTTAACAGATGAAGAACTGCAGGTAAGTTCATGATGAGAAAAAAGTAAAAGTTAAAAGCAATAAGTTGGTTAGAAATCATAGTGACCACTTTTTTGAATATCAAATTAATAATAATTTTAACTTTCAAGCAATTAATAGTTCATATTTTGTTTTGTGATGATTTCTAAGTTTCTCCTATTTTCCTTCAGTAAATAAATAAAATTTTAAAAATAGAAAAAATAAATATATGAGAATTAACAGTGGAATCCATCGAGTGGCTCTTCCTCCACTGCATTTTAATTGGAATTTAGAAGCTGATTCTTGAGGAGGGAGGAAAAACCTGAGAACCCAGAAAAACCTTTGAAGCACAGGAGAGAACCAACAAACAGCTCTACTCACATATGACACCAAGCCCAGCAGGGCTCGAAATCAGGTCGCCTTGGTGAGAGGCAAGCGCTTTCACCGCTACGCCACCCTTGCTTCCAATGTTCAGTGTTACTAAATGCTAAAAATTTTGGTATATCTTAAATATTTTAATCCTTCTTATAGGAAATGATAGATGAAGCAGATAGAGATGGTGATGGAGAAATCAATGAGGCTGAATTCCTGCGTATAATGAAGAAAACGAGTCTATATTAAGTCCTGTGCTACTTACAGCTTACTTAATTACTAACTTTACAAACACTCATAATGAAGAGCTAAAGACAAGTATCTCAGTCATTTCCTTTCCATTCTATTCATCCAGAATCTGATCTCATGGGGATACTATCTTATATACATAATATAATATATTTATTACAGGGTTCCCACAGTCAGGGAAAAATCAGGGAAAAGTCATTGAATTCTGAATTTTTTTCAAGCTCAGACAATTTTCAGGGAAAAGTCAGAGAATTTCTGTCAGTCTTCACAAAGTCGCTTTACATTCAAAATTCTTAGTTGGGCTTCCTTTGGTCAAACTACCATAAAAATATTTTCTTTTATAAAATAAGTGCAACAGTGTGGTTAATGAAAAATGGTTTTTGGTCAGGCAAAAGTCAGGGAATATTATTTTTCCGGATGAGTGGGAACCCTGTATTAGTTTTTTGGTAATTATTATTTCCTTTTATTCTTTGTGTAAAGGGAAATTAATTTAAATCAGCCGTAATACAGTATATCATGATAGGGATAGATCTCTGTTTATGCATTCTTTAAGTATGTAAACCAGATTTTAACCAGGACCATGCTTGCATCATAAAATGAGTGGTTGAAACTTGAGCCTTTTTTTCTTGTAAAATTGGCAGCCTAAAATAGCTGCTTTAATTTGCAAGCTTTGAAAAATCAAACCTGTATACATACACCTATTTAAAAAAGATTGTTGGTTGGCAATGTGAAATCTCAGACCGAAATGCATTGTGAGCTGGGAATTTTAATATGAAGAAAAGTGATAATTGTTTTGTCTTTTTAATTAGTACACAAAAAGTTAACATCTAATTATGACATCTTTGAGTAATGACCTGCACTGGTTCTCAGTCTGAGATTTTAGATCTCCAACCGACAAGGTTTTTCAAAATAGGTGTATACACATTGAAATGCTTCTCATTTCTGTTACATTTTCAAGAGATAGAGTTGATCTCAGTAGCCCTGAAACGATTGTTGTAAAAGAAAACTACATGTACAACTGTTTTAGAAAAAGTTTGAACGAATATCTGGGATGTTTTATTTGTATATATGTTGTTAATGGCACTCAAACAAGGTGCAGATTACAGTTGGTATATATAGCTTGTTGTGATTAACATATCTATTAGTTTTAAAAGTTATGCGACATTTGCTTTGTAATTTGAAAAATGATTAAAAGGATATATGCTGGCTTCCAGTAAGTCTTGTATCATAGTAGTAGTCTTGGAATTATAGCTTGAGTGTTGGCTCCCTAAATAAACTGTTGTTTTTTTTCATTTTAGGCCCAGTTCAAACGTTGAACTTCACATGAGCTGATAAGGCAGTCTTCTGTGATGTGATTTGGTTCGGCTCATAAGAAGATCAACATTTAAACTGGGCCTTTTAAAAAATGTTTTTCATTGCTTTACAGCTGTACTGCCATTTTATCAACTTTCAAGGTAATTGTTATCCTTTATTTCAAGGGATCTTGGGATTGCTAGAATGATTTTTTAATCAATTATGACAAATATTCTTAGGAATCAAAGCTCTTAAAGGGGCACTTGGATGAAAATGCCCCATTTTTTGAAAGTCCGAATAGTTCAAGTTATGGCTCAATCATGATTATGAAAACAAGATTGGCAAAAATTTTAGCCTGGAAGCCACTCGCAGTTGAGAAATTTTGGTTTAAAAAACTAAAAGAACAATAGGGTTGAGTAATTGGGGCCATATAGTTAAGTTTAACCAAGTTTCAGGGCATCTCCAATTTTCATCCAAGTACCCCTTTACACTGTAAAATTCTTGGGTTTCCGCAGAGTCTGGCATTCACACGGGCGTAGCCAGGATTTTGCTTGGGGGGGGGGGGGGGGCAAATTCGTTTTCAGAAAATCAACCAAAAAAAAAACGGCAAACACGATGGAGGGGGAGCCGCGCCCGGGCCCCCTGGCTACGCCCATGTCAGTAAAAATCACAGAGCCCGCCTAGGGTCTAGAGCAACAATCACAACACAGGCATCCCACATGTTAAAAACAAAATTCTTGGTAAATTACCAAAATGACATGCACATGCTAGGGTATAGTTTAAAACTAGTAACTTGATTCTCACGGGGGAAAAAATGGTTTAAGAAAACTACACTAGAATGTTTTTAGTCTCAAACCCACAAGAATTAGAACTGTTTGTAATAGCATAAAAAAATGAAGTGAAATCGTAGACTGACATGGCATACAAAATCTGTATCTATGTCTCATACCTTTTCATTTGAATTATCTTCTAATCAACACCTACCCCAAGTTTTTCATTGCAGAGGGGGGTACTTATTTTTAAAATATCTTCGGCTGTAAAACATCAATCAGGGTTTTGATTTTAGAGTACTGAATAAAAGTGCTTCTTACTTAGTAGTAGATGTAGTCAATCGTCACCTCGAAGGAATATTCTCAAAATAGATTCGGCCGTAGAAACATTCAATGCGAGTTCACAGATAACGCTTGACCCAAGCCTTATGTAGATAAACATAGCTCTGTTAAATAGCTTTTTAAATACTGAGATATCTTGGAATGCATTAAAAAGAAGGATGAATTATAATTTACGAGAGGAGAGGGGAGATATCAGTGTTTAGAATGTTTGTTTTTCGCCTTCACGTATACTCGCTCTGTGCTCATATTACTGCTTGACATTGATGGAAACTCTTTGTTTCACGAATTTGGTTCAGTTGTCGTTCATTTGACTTTTCGCTATACGCTGTTACAATTGGCATGGTTTCAAAATAGATCATCTCGAAGAAAATTTCAATTTATAATTGAAAAAGAAACGGGAATAATATATTAGTTTCTTTTTGGCCATGCGATAATTTCAGGACTGCATCAGTTAGTCTAGAATTTTTGGTGATATTATCCGGTTTCTGGTCGAATTTGTTTTCTTGGGACGAAACATCGTTGAAAATGCTTGACAGTGGATAAATAAACAGTCCTTTTGCTCAGCTTGCTTTGATTAGACTCGACGCAAGACTGTTATTAAAACTATTGACTTATGGTTTAAATTGATTGTTTACGGAAAAATAAAAGAATATCAAAAACAAGAAGAATCTACCTCACAGATTTGTTCCTGAAGCATAGGGCCATAAAAATGTGATTAAATTTTCCAAGAATAACATTTGTGATGATCATTATTTTTCACTCCAAAATCAATATCGTCTGTTTTGATTCCAATGATTTATTCCGTTTCAATTGATGCAGGCGAGATCAAAAATGCTACGAATATTAAAAACAAACAATTGATTGTTCTTTGACTTAACTAATTTCGATGACGAAGCAATGCAGCTATGCTGACATTCCCTTTTTGGGCAGTGGAGAGATAAATTGCGACTCATATGATAACTATTTTGGGCATTCCACAGCTTGGGCTGGGAGCGGTCACGTGTGAGTTAGTCTACGCTTCTAGGCTTACGTCTTTCCGCTTAGTTGTACTTGAGTGAATCACAGCAAGAATAACTGTAGTCGCAGCCTTGAGCTCAAAGAAATTGTAAAAATGGCTACAAGAAAGATGCTTGAGAAGGACGATGCTCTGTTGAAGGATATTTTTGATCTATACGACACGTCTGGCAAAGAAAAGATTGATGTAGGCCATCTTGGACAATGTTTGAGGGCTGCAGGATTAAACCCAACCCAGGCTGAAGTCCGCAAAGTAGAACGAGACTTCGGCAAAAACCTGATGGCTTTCGAAGAATTTCTTCCAATCTTTCACTCAGTTTCACAACACTGTTTGACCACAGAGAAAAAAGTTTCTTCTGAAGGAGTCATCGATTGTTTCAAGCACTTCGACCGGGCAGAAAGCGGCTTTATTTCTTCCTCGATGTTTCGACATGTTCTCACCTCTCTTGGAGAAAAGTTATCCGACGAGGAATTCGATGTTTTAGTCACTGGATATGTAAATAATCATGGAGAGATTGACTACGAGAGTATGGTCAAGGAAATCTTGATGATAGAATGACACTGAACTCTTAGTCTTTTAATAACTGAATTTAAAAACAAAGTTGTAACTTAAAACTTCTTAGAAAATTCGTAGTGAAGGTTATCTGGAACATCATTCAAGAGAATTGTCTCTCGCTTGTCTAGTGTAAATCTATTTTACAAGTCTAAGAAATATTTGTCAGTGCCGAAAGAAGTTTTTTAACTGGATTTTGTGAATAGGTTTTATAGCGTGATATAGGTCACAACGGTTGTGAACAAACGTCTTGAAGTACTAGAAAAATAGAAATAATCTAATGGCTCACTAGAAAGATTACAACTTTTATAAATATATAAAATGCTTGACTTCTAAACCTTTTATCTAAATAATCTTGGAAGATGTATAGGTTCTAGAGCAAGTATCGAAGTATTTCGGATGAATAAACATAACTGTTAAGGACAAAGACGATGTTTTCATTTGTAACAAATGCACGATTGCTGGCTTTGGGTCGCCATGAGTCATTGAATGGATGTATTATCATATTTATAAAGCACCCGTTGCGTGTTCGCTTTGAAGTAAGCCTCTATAATTATTCCCTTGGGACTAGTACTTGGCGAGTTTAACATAACCCTTAGTGACTAACAATAGCCAATCGACAGTCATAAATTTAATCCGTCTCGAGGGTCTAACTATATCATTGGACATTAATATAATTAATATATTCAGTTTGGTTTGTTTTGCAAAAAAGTCAGGAATATAGGTCGTAGATTTCTTGGTCTACATTTGTTACATAACAAATTGGAAGGATTCTTCTTATCGAGTGCATATAAAGAGTGCTTTTTAAAACGCGATACTTATACAAGTACATATAATCCTGTTATTTGTACACTCATGCAAAGCAATTAGATTCTTATCAAGCACATTGATGATTCCCGGCGCGAATAATCATGTGCTGTCTTCTGGTGCTCAACATCTGTCTTATGGTGACAGTCATAATTCAAGATTTAAAAAGTTAAAATGTTAAAAAGAGATGCTTTGAGAGAACGGATCGTAGCAAGTATTCCTTAAAAATCCTTTTAACACTGAGAATTACAAAATTTACATCGATGACTGATGCAAGTCAAATGTTAAGCAATTCGTAAGAACCGTATGTTGGATTATAACTGTCTAAACCAGAGCTTCGCAGAATGATTGTTTTTATCGAATATTATTTAAAAAAATACTAAATATATAACTTCCTATGATTAGTGATGCCCATGGCCCAAAAGGGAAGCCCCGGTCATCCTTGGCTAACAAGATCTGAGGCGAGGGCTTCGTTGGCTAAAGGAAAACTTGAAAGGGGAGCTTGGTTTTGCTTTCTTTTTCCTTCCTTCCTTCCATCTATCCATCCTTCCTTTCTTTCTTTTTATATCTATCTATCATAGATGATCTTTTATCAATTCATTATGATAATTTCTTATCATATTCAATGTATTCATATTCATATTCATCGTGATAAATTCTAATACGTACCTACCCTTCTTTATTTTATACTTTTTTTCCGTTCTGCTTGTCTACCAACCATTGGTCGTTTTTTCTTTCTTTTCGTTTTCTGTTTTGCATGGTTGCTGATTTAGGAAATGTAACCTTAATTTTAAGATTTTTTTCTGCTCCTGCAAAACGCTGGTGCGATACTCTAGCCAGAAAAGTTTATTTATTTTCAGTTTGATTCAATAAGATGGATTTGACATTGTTTTGTAAGTTAGACTGAACAATTAACGGTGCCACCTAAAGGCCCGTTCACACGGGCGATTTTTGCAGCGATTTAAGGTGCGATTTTTGCGGTCATTGTTAATAATGGTAAAGGATTAACTTGTAAAGTTTTATTCAGGACACCAAGATTACCTGAACAAATGTTTCTTTAGAAGCATGAGTTAAATTTTATTATATTTTCAAAAATCGCCGCAGAAATCGCAGCAAAAATCGCGCGTGTTAACGGACCTTTAGGCTCTTTATATGGCTTTATTCGTCTCTTTTAAAGCAAAGGAACTGAGACAATAATTAAACTGACTTGTTTGCTTTTAGGTTTTTTTTTTACCTACTAAAATGTCACACGCTTAGTTCAACATAACCCGAATATTTTACTTAGTGATTGTTTGGCCTGGTTATATGGTCAGTTGTCTGGGAAGAATCTATACTAATGCATAAAAGCTCAAAAAAATGTGTGCTGACTTCCAAGGTAGAGTTTGCTATCGTACGTAAGCTTGCAGCTTATTTTGTCGCCTTTGTTTAGTTTCTGGGTCAGCCCAACGTAGTAGGTACCTTCTGTGGGGAGTACTGGGTGTTTACCAGCCAGTGCTACAGGACGGTTGTTGATGAATATTCTAAGAAATATAAAGTTGCAAGTGAGAACTTCAATGATGTGACAATTAGGTGTCGGGCCATCTGTGATAGTGTTAATCCATTTTTTGTATCTATCTTTCCTTAGTATTTTCTTACTCTAATTTCCCTATTTTTAAATAGTATGTCATTGTAAATACCTGTGCCGTCCTGCTGTATTTGGCAAGTTATGATACACTTGACAATACACAAAGTACACCCCATCCACTGGTACAGTTATGTAGCCACTAGCGTACTTCATGGCACCAGTTACATAACAGCGGGTGCAGTTGTACTCCAATAATCCAAGTCTGAAAACCGACACATAATTATGTACATTGGGTAGGCCAGGGTAGGGTAGGGTAGGCCAGGGTAGGGTAGGGTGGGCCAGGGTAGGGTAGGGTAGGGTAGGGTAGGGTAGGGTAGGGTGGGTAGGGTAGGGTAGGCCGGGTAGGGTAGGCCGGGTAGGGTAGGCTAGGCTAGGCTAGGCTAGGGTAGGGTAGGGTAGGGTAGGGTAGGGTAGGCTAGGGTAGGGTAGGGTAGGGTAGGCTAGGGTAGGGTAGGGTAGGCTAGGGTAGGGTAGGGTAGGCTAGGCTAGGGTAGGGTAGGGTAGGCTAGGGTAGGCTAGGGTAGGGTAGGGTAGGCTAGGGTAGGGTAGGGTAGGCTAGGGTAGGGTAGGGTAGGGTAGGGTAGGGTAGGCTAGGGTAGGGTAGGGTAGGGTAGGGTAGGCTAGGGTAGGGTAGGGTACGCTAGGGTAGGGTAGGGTAGGCTAGGGTAGGGTAGGGTAGGGTAGGGTAGGGTAGGGTAGGGTAGGCTAGGGTAGGGTAGGGTAGGGTAAGCTAGGGTAGGGTAGGGTAGGGTAGGCTAGGCTAGGGTAGGGTAGGGTAGGGTAGGCTAGGGTAGGGTAGGGTAGGCTAGGGTAGGGTAGGCTAGGCTAGGGTAGGGTAGGGTAGGCTAGGGTAGGGTAGGGTAGGCTAGGCTAGGGTAGGGTAGGGTAGGCTAGGGTAGGGTAGGCTAGGGTAGGGTAGGGTAGGGTAGGGTAGGGTAGGGTAGGGTAGGCTAGGGTAGGGTAGGGTAGGCTAGGGTAGGGTAGGGAAGGCTAGGGTAGGGTAGGGTAGGCTAGGGTAGGGTAGGGTAGGCTAGGGTAGGGTAGGGTAGGCTAGGGTAGGGTAGGGTAGGGTAGGGTAGGCTAGGGTAGGGTAGGGTAGGCTAGGGTAGGGTAGGCTAGGCTAAGGTAGGGTAGGGTAGGCTAGGGTAGGGTAGGGTAGGCTAGGGTAGGGTAGGGTAGGCTAGGGTAGGGTAGGGTAGGGTAGGGTAGGCTAGGGTAGGGTAGGGTAGGCTAGGCTAGGGTAGGCTAGGGTAGGCTAGGGTAGGCTAGGGTAGGCTAGGGTAGGCTAGGGTAGGGTAGGCTTGGGTAGGGTAGGGTAGGCTTGGGTAGGGTAGGGTAGGCTAGGGTAGGGTAGGGTAGGCTAGGGTAGGGTAGGGTAGGGTAGGGTAGGGTAGGGTAGGCTAGGGTAGGGTAGGGTAGGGTAGGGTAGGGTAGGGTAGGCTAGGGTAGGGTAGGGTAGGCTAGGGTAGGGTAGGGTAGGGTAGGGTAGGCTAGGCTAGGGTAGGGTAGGGTAGGGTAGGGTAGGGTAGGGTAGGGTAGGGTAGGGTAGGGTAGGGTAGGGTAGGGTAGGGTAGTCTAGGGTAGGGAAGGGTAGGGTAGGCTAGGGTAGGGTAGGCTAGGGTAGGGTAGGGTAGGCTAGGGTAGGGTAGGCTAGGCTAGGCTAGGGTAGGGTAGGGTAGGGTAGGCTAGGGTAGGGTAGGGTAGGGTAGGCTAGGGTAGGGTAGGGTAGGGTAGTCTAGGGTAGGGTAGGGTAGGCTAGGGTAGGCTAGGGTAGGCTAGGGTAGGGTAGGGTAGGCTAGGGTAGGCTAGGGTAGGCTAGGGTAGGCTAGGGTAGGCTAGGGTAGGCTAGGGTAGGCTAGGGTAGGCTAGGGTAGGGTAGTGTAGGCTAGGGTAGGGTAGGGTAGGGTAGGGTAGGGTAGGGTAGCGTAGGGTAGGCTAGGCTAGGCTAGGCTAGGGTAGGGTAGGGTAGGGTAGGGTAGGGTAGGGTAGGGTAGGGTAGGGTAGGGTAGGGTAGGCCTGGGTAGGGTAGGGTAGGCTAGGGTAGGGTAGGGTAGGCTAGGGTAGGGTAGGGTAGGCTAGGCTAGGGTAGGCTAGGGTAGGCTAGGGTAGGCTAGGGTAGGCTAGGGTAGGCTAGGGTAGGGTAGGGTAGGCTAGGGTAGGGTAGGGTAGGCTAGGGTAGGGTAGGGTAGGGTAGGGTAGGCTAGGGTAGGGTAGGGTAGGCTAGGGTAGGGTAGGGTACGCTAGGGTAGGCTAGGGTAGGGTAGGGTAGGGTAGGCTAGGGTAGGGTAGGGTAGGCTAGGGTAGGGTAGGGTAGGGTAAGCTAGGGTAGGGTAGGGTAGGGTAGGCTAGGCTAGGGTAGGGTAGGGTAGGCTAGGGTAGGGTAGGCTAGGGTAGGGTAGGGTAGGCTAGGGTAGGGTAGGGTAGGGTAGGGTAGGGTAGGCTAGGGTAGGGTAGGCTAGGGTAGGGTAGGGTAGGGTAGGGTAGGGTAGGGTAGGGTAGGCTAGGGTAGGGTAGGGTAGGCTAGGGTAGGGTAGGGAAGGCTAGGGTAGGGTAGGGTAGGCTAGGGTAGGGTAGGGTAGGGTAGGCTAGGGTAGGGTAGGGTAGGGTAGGCTAGGGTAGGGTAGGGTAGGGTAGGCTAGGGTAGGGTAGGGTAGGCTAGGGTAGGGTAGGCTAGGCTAAGGTAGGGTAGGGTAGGCTAGGGTAGGCTAGGGTAGGCTAGGGTAGGGTAGGGTAGGCTAGGGTAGGGTAGGGTAGGGTAGGGTAGGCTAGGGTAGGGTAGGGTAGGCTAGGGTAGGCTAGGGTAGGCTAGGGTAGGCTAGGGTAGGCTAGGGTAGGCTAGGGTAGGCTAGGGTAGGCTAGGGTAGGCTAGGGTAGGCTAGGGTAGGCTAGGGTAGGCTAGGGTAGGCTAGGGTAGGGTAGGCTTGGGTAGGGTAGGGTAGGCTTGGGTAGGGTAGGGTAGGCTAGGGTAGGGTAGGGTAGGGTAGGGTAGGGTAGGGTAGGGTAGGGTAGGCTAGGGTAGGGTAGGGTAGGGTAGGGTGGGGTAGGGTGGGGTAGGGTAGGGTAGGGTAGGCTAGGGTAGGCTAAGGTAGGATAGGGTAGGCTAGGGTAGGGTAGGCTAGGGTAGGGTAGGGTAGGGTAGGCTAGGGTAGGGTAGGGTAGGCTTGGGTAGGGTAGGGTAGGGTAGGGTAGGGTAGGGTAGGGTAGGGTAGGGTAGGGTAGGGTAGGGTAGGGTAGGGTAGGGTAGGGTAGGGTAGGGTAGGGTAGGGTAGGGTAGGGTAGGGTAGGGTAGGGTAGGGTAGGCTAGGGTAGGCTAGGGTAGGGTAGGGTAGGGTAGGGTAGGGTAGGGTAGGGTAGGGTAGGGTAGGGTAGGGTAGGGTAGGGTAGGGTAGGGTAGGGTAGGGTAGGGTAGGGTAGGGTAGGGTAGGGTAGGGTAGGGTAGGGTAGGGTAGGGTAGGGTAGGGTAGGGTAGGGTAGGGTAGGGTAGGGTAGGGTAGGGTAGGGTAGGGTAGGGTAGGGTAGGGTAGGGTAGGGTAGGGTAGGGTAGGGTAGGGTAGGGTAGGGTAGGGTAGGGTAGGGTAGGGTAGGGTAGGGTAGGGTAGGGTAGGGTAGGGTAGGGTAGGGTAGGGTAGGGTAGGGTAGGGTAGGGTAGGGTAGGGTAGGGTAGGGTAGGGTAGGGTAGGGTAGGGTAGGGTAGGGTAGGGTAGGGTAGGGTAGGGTAGGGTAGGGTAGGGTAGGGTAGGGTAGGGTAGGGTAGGGTAGGGTAGGGTAGGGTAGGGTAGGGTAGGGTAGGGTAGGGTAGGGTAGGGTAGGGTAGGGTAGGGTAGGGTAGGGTAGGGTAGGGTAGGGTAGGGTAGGGTAGGGTAGGGTAGGGTAGGGTAGGGTAGGGTAGGGTAGGGTAGGGTAGGGTAGGGTAGGGTAGGGTAGGGTAGGGTAGGGTAGGGTAGGGTAGGGTAGGGTAGGGTAGGGTAGGGTAGGGTAGGGTAGGGTAGGGTAGGGTAGGGTAGGGTAGGGTAGGGTAGGGTAGGGTAGGGTAGGGTAGGGTAGGGTAGGGTAGGGTAGGCTAGGGTAGGCTAGGGTAGGGTAGGGTAGGCTAGGGTAGGGTAGGGTAGGGTAGGCTAGGGTAGGCTAGGGTAGGCTAGGGTAGGCTAGGGTAGGCTAGGGTAGGCTAGGGTAGGGTAGGGTAGGCTAGGGTAGGGTAGGGTAGGGTAGGCTAGGGTAGGGTAGGGTAGGCTAGGGTAGGGTAGGGTACGCTAGGGTAGGCTAGGGTAGGGTAGGGTAGGGTAGGGTAGGCTAGGGTAGGGTAGGGTAGGCTAGGGTAGGGTAGGGTAGGGTAAGCTAGGGTAGGGTAGGGTAGGGTAGGCTAGGCTAGGGTAGGGTAGGGTAGGCTAGGGTAGGGTAGGGTAGGGTAGGCTAGGGTAGGGTAGGCTAGGCTAGGGTAGGGTAGGGTAGGCTAGGGTAGGGTAGGCTAGGGTAGGGTAGGGTAGGGTAGGGTAGGGTAGGGTAGGGTAGGGTAGGGTAGGGTAGGCTAGGGTAGGGTAGGGTAGGCTAGGGTAGGGTAGGGAAGGCTAGGGTAGGGTAGGGTAGGCTAGGGTAGGGTAGGGTAGGGTAGGCTAGGGTAGGGTAGGGTAGGGTAGGCTAGGGTAGGGTAGGGTAGGGTAGGCTAGGGTAGGGTAGGGTAGGCTAGGGTAGGGTAGGGTAGGGTAAGCTAGGGTAGGGTAGGGTAGGGTAGGCTAGGGTAGGCTAGGGTAGGGTAGGGTAGGCTAGGGTAGGGTAGGGTAGGGTAGGCTAGGGTAGGGTAGGGTAGGCTAGGGTAGGCTAGGGTAGGCTAGGGTAGGCTAGGGTAGGCTAGGGTAGGCTAGGGTAGGCTAGGGTAGGCTAGGGTAGGCTAGGGTAGGCTAGGGTAGGGTAGGCTTGGGTAGGGTAGGGTAGGCTTGGGTAGGGTAGGGTAGGCTAGGGTAGGGTAGGGTAGGGTAGGGTAGGGTAGGGTAGGCTAGGGTAGGGTGGGGTAGGGTAGGGTAGGGTAGGGTAGGGTAGGCTAGGGTAGGCTAGGGTAGGATAGGGTAGGCTAGGGTAGGGTAGGCTAGGGTAGGGTAGGGTAGGGTAGGGTAGGCTAGGGTAGGGTAGGGTAGGCTTGGGTAGGGTAGGGTAGGGTAGGGTAGGGTAGGGTAGGGTAGGGTAGGGTAGGGTAGGGTAGGGTAGGGTAGGGTAGGGTAGGGTAGGGTAGGGTAGGGTAGGGTAGGGTAGGGTAGGGTAGGGTAGGGTAGGGTAGGGTAGGGTAGGGTAGGGTAGGGTAGGGTAGGGTAGGGTAGGGTAGGGTAGGGTAGGGTAGGGTAGGGTAGGGTAGGGTAGGGTAGGGTAGGGTAGGGTAGGGTAGGGTAGGGTAGGGTAGGGTAGGGTAGGGTAGGGTAGGGTAGGGTAGGGTAGGGTAGGGTAGGGTAGGGTAGGGTAGGGTAGGGTAGGGTAGGGTAGGGTAGGGTAGGGTAGGGTAGGGTAGGGTAGGGTAGGGTAGGGTAGGGTAGGGTAGGGTAGGGTAGGGTAGGGTAGGGTAGGGTAGGGTAGGGTAGGGTAGGGTAGGGTAGGGTAGGGTAGGGTAGGGTAGGGTAGGGTAGGGTAGGGTAGGGTAGGGTAGGGTAGGGTAGGGTAGGGTAGGGTAGGGTAGGGTAGGGTAGGGTAGGGTAGGGTAGGGTAGGGTAGGGTAGGGTAGGGTAGGGTAGGGTAGGGTAGGGTAGGCTAGGGTAGGGTAGGGTAGGGTAGGGTAGGCTAGGGTAGGGTAGGGTAGGCTAGGGTAGGGTAGGCTAGGGTAGGCTAGGGTAGGCTAGGGTAGGCTAGGGTAGGGTAGGGTAGGCTAGGGTAGGGTAGGGTAGGCTAGGGTAGGGTAGGGTAGGGTAGGGTAGGGTAGGGTAGGGTAGGGTAGGGTAGGGTAGGGTAGGGTAGGGTAGGGTAGGGTAGGGTAGGGTAGGGTAGGGTAGGGTAGGGTAGGGTAGGGTAGGGTAGGGTAGGGTAGGGTAGGGTAGGGTAGGGTAGGGTAGGGTAGGGTAGGGTAGGGTAGGGTAGGGTAGGGTAGGGTAGGGTAGGGTAGGGTAGGGTAGGGTAGGGTAGGGTAGGGTAGGGTAGGGTAGGGTAGGGTAGGCTAGGGTAGGCTAGGGTAGGGTAGGGTAGGCTAGGGTAGGGTAGGGTAGGCTAGGGTAGGGTAGGCTAGGGTAGGCTAGGGTAGGCTAGGGTAGGCTAGGGTAGGCTAGGGTAGGGTAGGGTAGGCTAGGGTAGGGTAGGGTAGGCTAGGGTAGGGTAGGGTAGGCTAGGGTAGGACATGAACCAAAAAATAGCCAACCAAAAACAATAGATTTTGTTACTTCTTCAAACATATACGTTAGGTTAACAATGAAGCCTTTGTTCGTGATGTCGGGTGTACAACCTCGTGTTACTAGACTGCCGTGTATATCTCTATAGCACGACCTTCTTTATTATGTCATTACATAATCACGTGACATACATTTATACTAAACACACCACACGCGGCAAGGTTTTGTTGCTTGTTGCATACCAAGCCCGAAATGCATTCTGGATTACGTGGATTCAATCAGCGAAAGGTCGACACAACAGCATATTTTCTTCTATGCTGACATTATTTATATATACAAATATGAAACATTTCAAGCTTGGTTGGCAATGTTCAACATGTAGCATGCAACAAGCAACATGCACTCATGCAACAAAACCTTCACCATCCTTTTTTTTTTTTTAAATAGCTGTATCAGTATTGGTATATTATTTGTACCAAAGTCCTGTATGGTCCATGAGGTGAAGAGTTCTAGCAGGAACCACGTGTCTGAGAGACAGAAGAGAGAATTGTGTATTACACAGGGAACCCGTACTTTCTGTTCGCTATGGTCGCAGCAAGGCTTTCCTTTTATAGGAGTCAAAGAAGAGGAAACAAATTTTCTCGTCTCTCCCTCCTTGCAACAACTCAGGAGCCTCTGCTATACAAGGTACAATAACCAGCCACTGAGTTAATGCGTTTCTCCTCGTTATATAAACAGGATAAAGAATTTCGGGATAATTCGAGTTCGTTGCTTAAAAAAAGTTTATACACTTTTGCTGTCGATGTAAATAAAATGAATAAATAAAAGCGAATTAACAGTGGAATCCACAGAGTGGCTCTTAATCCACTACATTTCAATTGGAATTTAGAAGTTGATTTTTGAGGAGGGAGGAAAAACCGGAGAACCCGGAAAAACCCTCGAAGCACAGCTGAGAGAACCAACAAACAACTCTACTCGCATACGACACCGAGCCCAGCGGTGCTCGAACTCGGGCCGCCTTGGTGAAAGTGAAGCGCTCACACCGCTACGCCACCCGTGCTTCCCAATGTTGGTTCATTTTGTGATGTAATGAATCATAGTATAGACTTCTTGCAGCACGTTGGAATGCAGCTCAATCAGTCGGAGGAAGAAACAATAGGTTCCAATTCTCAGGAGATGGAAATTCTTTTGTTTTGCCCTACAAATTGAGCTGCTCTGACGTCACGTGCAAGGGGACTATAGTTGATTGGCAGTGGGCAACTAAATAATTCCGCCGCCCTCTAGTGACATGTAACTTTAATTCTTGTAACGTGCATGTTACATTTCTATATCCTCACTGTGCGACCATGCAGTTAGCGACCAAGTAGTAATGCCGTAGCTAACCACACTTCACGAGTCAACAGACAAGCATTCGTGGCACATCGTGTCTTCAAGTTTTATAATTCTGCAAGCTTCAGAAAATGGGCGGATTTTTTGATTTGCTTGTCATTAAATTTGTCAACATCTGATTGGTGGATTTATTGTAAAAGTTGATTCAAACTTTCATTAATTCCTAAAATGCATTAAAAAAACATATGGCGTCAGTGCTAATTAACTATTGTTTGGGGATACAATAGCAGTTAAGCCCAAGTGCAATGTTTATCAGAGCGTATATCGGAAAGAAAAGGCTGTAGAAATATTGGGAATTCTATTTCAATGTAACTGCGTTCATGGTTCATTTCTTGTCACGGTTTTTCCAGCCACGACATTTTCCAGTATCTCGCTGGTAGGAAACTTTCCTTTATCCCCTGGCCGTGTCTCATGCTGCACAATCTCGGCATTCTTCCCTGAAACCCCAGCACATTAAATAAAGACATTTTATCACGTCTAAAAATTTATTTTTCTTATAAAATAATAAGCCGGTCGTTGTACAGCTAGGAAAGAAATGTCAAGAAAACAGCAAGGAAAAGATACGACTCAGGTCAGGCGCGAATCCAGTCGAAAGGATGACCGTTTTCCAGAGCTCTAAATGTCAAACCCCCCTCTTTCCAAAAAAAAAGCCAAACCTCGAAACAAAACGATAATCAGAAATAGGTAAAATCGAAATTCTCATTTGATAAGTCCGAAAGTTTTAACACTGTAATTTTTGACCTTTTTCGAACTGGCCGTTTTTGTGCCTTTAATAAGAACTGTAGAATGATATAAATGAGCTATGTAACTGCTACTTTGAAAATCTAGACAGTTTTCCGGAAAAACGTTGTTGATCTGACATGAATCTGCGCCTGACTCTTATGTTTTTCTAAAACTTTACGGCAACAAGTAATTTCACAACAGGAACAAAAAAGAAAAAAGCAAATGTCATTACATTCTTGTCCCTAGGATTCCATTTGAACATTACAGTCTTTCAAACTAGACTAGACTAGAGTTCAAGCACCTATTTTTTTAACTACGTTTCTTGACTAAGCCATTATAATTTTCTAAGCCCTCACGCTAAATGCGTCCCTGAGTCGGTCACGTCACTCTTTTGTTTTCAGAGTGTATTTTTTCAAATTTGGTAAAATCTTCAGTATTTTTTCCTTAGTTTCTGAAGAAACATAGCACTGAAAGACATGAATTTCCTTCAGCTTATTACAAGCGCTAGATAGATGTAAAAGAGAATTTTCTAGCTCTGGACTATTTGTCGTCGACAATGCTATTTTTTCAAGGGTGTTGCTATAATATTGAGTGGCAAAATAGACTTGTTGAACTAGACGTGCTTGAACAAGCAATCGTAGATAACATACAGGAATTTCTGGTTTAAGAATGGCGTTAACTTTGAACATAGGACACGACAAATCAAAATATAATGTAACTCGAAGATTTGGCAGTTTGGCTCTTACAATGTTCCATGTTTCAGAAGAAATGTCTTTGCCATATTTTTCTTCTCTTCTACATAAGACAGAAAGATGGTTCAAAGGTGATCTTTCTTCTTCTATAAAACTTAACAGGATCTCTTCCGTGATATTTCCGTAGTGTGTTGCTAAGGATTTCAACTTCCGACATCTTTGCACAAGCTTCAGAATGCAGCTTGGAGTCACTTTGCAAACCAGTGATGCGTTCTGTATGTCGAGATGTTCCAAAGTTTCAGCATTATGTTCGGCTAGGCAAAGAAGGAGTTCATCATTCAGTGCTACAGGGAGCCCACATAAATCAACACTCCTCAGCCGCGTGATAACTTGAACATTTTTTTCGACTCTTTTCGGTGGAGAGCCGAAAATTCCTGTTAAACATTCAACAAACTCCTGGCCAGCATAGAACAAAGGGTTCTCCCCAGTAAATTTTATCTTCAAACGCTCAAGTCTTTGTTTCTCGAGTTCGTAAAGACCGCGAATTAGCTTACAAGCATTTTCTCTGTTGATCTTGTCTTCTTGATTACATCGAATAAATACGGATCGTAGATATTGTCCATGCTGAAGAAGAAACGGCTCGTACTTGAAATCCTCTGGTGTTATAAATTGAAACGTGAACGAATGCCACAAGAATGGCGACTTGAAAGCATCTAGCCAAGACTTGCAGACCAATGCTAGTTTAGATCTTGTCGGTATACTGGTGTAAGAAAAGATAGATACGATAACATGCTCAGGTAAATCGGCCCACGATTTATCCTCCATCGAGAGAACAGGTTATAATAGTTGTAAAGAAGCACGTCTCTCCGAGCATCTGATCATGCACGATCGACTACATACCAAAACACAGTTTACTAAAATCTATTTATAGTCAAGATGACATATGAATTATTTAAATTCCATATAAAGACATATCAGCTGATCTCGACCCGACCTTTTGTCTTCTTAACAAAGGCATTTACGGACCGCAAATCTGTGCAATGAGCCCAAACTAATTATCAGAGGACCATGATATGTCAGAGAATCAGTTTGGCTTAGAAATCTTCGCAGAATATCGTATGTAGTTTTTCAATCATTGAAGCTCACAAGAACCATAAGCTTCCCAGACTGTCTGTGGTTTCGGGGTTTGGGCTTCCTGTGGTCTTATATTCGTTAGACTTCAAAGGGTGAAATAAAAATATAGCTTCAGGTAGGAAGCCTTTTCTGACATCTCTTAGCCTCTAAATTCTCATAGTAAAAGAACCGTAAAAGAAAGTTTCTTTATTAGGCTGTATGGTTGATGATCCGAGTTTTTAGCGTTTTTAGCGAGTTTTTATGAAGCGATATTTTTGTCGTTTTCAAAAGCCTTTGTATGAAGGAATGGATATGTATTTGATTCTATCAATAAAAGGCTTTTTTAAAGACTACCTTTGGTAGAGCATTGGAGTAATTCAAGTTGATATTAATGTTAAACATAAATTTCATTAAATAGTAAAAATGTTGAATTTGCAACCAGGATTCATAATTTTAAATCGATTAGTTGAAATCAACTAATTGATTTAAAAAATAAATAAATTTCATTATACAAGAGTGATCAGAATCCATTACATCTTCCTAGACTCGAAGGGCAGTCAAGGGCGGATCCAGGAATTTTTTAAAGTGGGGGTCCAACCAGCTGATCTGAAATAATGACGTAGAAATGATGTCACGTTTATTAGAAGTAGTAGCATGACTTGAGGGTGATTAGTGATTAAATGTCCCCGAAAGCCAAGGCCTAGGTTTTGTTGAAGTCCCGACGCCGAAGGCAGAGGGACTTTAACTAAACCTCCCGTGAGGCTTGAGGGGACATTTAATCACTAATCACCCGAAATGTCATGCTATTAGTTTGTAATATTATGATTACCGAGGAATAAAACTGCTCTTACGAAATATGTTAGCTTTCGTACGATGCATAAATTACGAAAATTTACTGAAGCTGTTGTTATGCGGCATACTTAAGGGAATTTGTCTTTGTTAAATGCGACAATGGCGAATTGAACCGGCATTCATTCATTCGTTGTGCTTTATTCTAATTCACTTTGATTGGTCTAGAGCGGTATTAATGAAGTGTTTTCAAACTGTCTTGATTACGTCACAAATAGTAAGAAAAATTATCGGCTAGTCAACGCATCCGCAAAGATTACTCATTGGATCCCACAAGTGCTGGGGTGTTGAATAGTGTGTAGTGCAGAGTCAATGCAAGCAAGCATGGTCCCGGTGATTGCCATATGAGGGAACATACCTCATGATTATGTTCATCACTATTCATCCAGGGGATGTTAGACCTAAAACATCCCTTTGGAAACAATGGACCCCGAGGTAATCATGACATGACCAAGCTAATCGACCGTCGTAGGCTGTAGCAACTAGTGGGGTGGTGGGGCATTCTCCCCCGAAATTTTTTTGAAATTCAGAATCTCGGAAGTACGATTTCCAGCGATTTGGTTCAAAAGAAATGAAACCTTGAAATCTAATTTATAAGCTCGCTCGATATTTTTTTTGCCGTATCTGACATACGATATTTTTATAAAAGGATCGAGAACTTGCTCGATATTTTTTTTTTGATTTAACCTACCCCCCCCCCCCCCTCCAATATCAAATTGCCTGTCCCGCCCTTTGGAGTATCCAATCATATCCTGGAGGATCCAATCATATCCTGTAGGGTCCAATCATATCTTGGAGTATCCAATCATATCCTGGAGGATCCAATCATATCCTGGAGGATCCAATCATATCCTGAAGGATCCAATCATATTCTGGAGTATCCAATCATATCCTGGAGTATCCAATCATATCCTGGAGGATCCAATCATATCCTGAAGGATCCAATCATATTCTGGAGTATCCAATCATATCCTGGAGTATCCAATAATATCCTGGAGTATCCAATCATATCCTGGAGTATCCAATCATATCCTGGAGTATCCAATCATATCCTGGAGTATCCAATCATATCCTGGAGTATCCAATCATATCCTGGAGTATCCAATCATATCCTGGAGTATCCAATCATATTGTTGAGGATCCAATCATATTCTGGAGGATCCAATCATATCCTGGAGTATCCAATCATATCCTGGAGTATACAATCATATATTGTTGAGGATCCAATTGTGATGGATATTCTGTGCTGTATCACCGCTCCAGTTCTACAAATATACACAGAAAAAATATATTGAGTATAGCAATTTTATGTGTGTTCAAAAAAATACGCCCATCCAATCCATCTCGTGTACATTCTTATTCCTATATGTTCATCCAATCCATCTCGTGTACATTCTTATTCCCATACGTTCATCCAATCCATCTCGTGTACATTCTTATTCGTATATGCCCATCCAATCCATCTCATGTACATTCTTATTCCTATATACCCATCCAATCTATCTCGTGTACATTCTTATTCCTATATACCCATCCAATCCATCTCGTGTACATTCTTATTCCTATGCGCCAATCCAATCCATCTCGTGTACATTCTTATTCCTATGCGCCCATCCAATCCATCTCGTGTACATTCTTATTCCTATGCGTTCATCCAATCCATCTCGTGAACATTCTTATTCATATATGCGTTCATCCAATCCATCTCGTGTACATTCTTATTCCCATACGTTCATCCAATCCATCTCGTGTACATTCTTATTCGTATATGCCCATCCAATCCATCTCATGTACATTCTTATTCCTATATACCCATCCAATCTATCTCGTGTACATTCTTATTCCTATATACCCATCCAATCCATCTCGTGTACATTCTTATTCCTATGCGCCAATCCAATCCATCTCGTGTACATTCTTATTCCTATGCGCCCATCCAATCCATCTCGTGTACATTCTTATTCCTATGCGTTCATCCAATCCATCTCGTGAACATTCTTATTCATATATGCGTTCATCCAATCCATCTCGTTTACATTCTTATTCCTATGCGTTCATCCAATCCATCTCGTGTACATTCTTATTCCTATGCGCCCATCCAATCCATCTCGTATACATTCTTATTTCTATGCACCCATCCAATCAATCTCGTGTACATTCTTATTCCTATGCGCCAATCCAATCCATCTCGTGTACATTCTTATTCCTATGCGCCCATCCAATCCATCTCGTGTACATTCTTATTCCTATGCGTTCATCCAATCCATCTCGTGTACATTCTTATTCCTATGCGTTCATCCAAACCATCTCGTGTACATTCTTATTCCTATGCGCCAATCCAATCCATCTCGTGTACATTCTTATTCCTATGCGCCCATCCAATCCATCTCGTGTACATTCTTATTCCTATGCGTTCATCCAATCCATCTCGTGAACATTCTTATTCATATATGCGTTCATCCAATCCATCTCGTGTACATTCTTATTTTTTTGCGTTCATCCAATCCATCTCGTGTACATTCTTATTCCTATGCGCCCATCCAATCCATCTCGTGTACATTCTTATTCCTATGCGCCCATCCAATCCATCTCGTGTACATTCTTATTCCTATGCGTTCATCCAATCCATCTCGTGAACATTCTTATTCATATATGCGTTCATCCAATCCATCTCGTGTACATTCTTATTCCTATGCGCCAATCCAATCCATCTCGTGTACATTCTTATTCCTATGCGCCCATCCAATCCATCTCGTGTACATTCTTATTCCTATGCGTTCATCCAATCCATCTCGTGAACATTCTTATTCATATATGCGTTCATCCAATCCATCTCGTGTACATTCTTATTTTTTTGCGTTCATCCAATCCATCTCGTGAACATTCTTATTCATATATGCGTTCATCCAATCCATCTCGTGAACATTCTTATTCATATATGCGTTCATCCAATCCATCTTGTGAACATTCTTATTCATATATGCGTTCATCCAATCCATCTCGTGTACATTCTTATTCATATATGCGTTCATCCAATCCATCTCGTGAACATTCTTATTCATATATGCGTTCATCCAATCCATCTCGTGAACATTCTTATTCATATATGCGTTCATCCAATCCATCTCGTGTACATTCTTATTCATATATGCGTTCATCCAATCCATCTCGTGTACATTCTTATTCATATATGCGTTCATCCAATCCATCTCGTGTACATTCTTATTCATATATGCGTTCATCCAATCCATCTCGTGTACATTCTTATTCATATATGCGTTCATCCAATCCATCTCGTGTACATTCTTATTCCTATCAGCGTTCATCCAATCCATCTCGTGAACATTCTTATTCATATATGCGTTCATCCAATCCATCTCGTGTACATTCTTATTCATATATGCGTTCATCCAATCCATCTCGTGTACATTCTTATTCATATATGCGTTCATCCAATCCATCTCGTGTACATTCTTATTCCTATCAGCGTTCATCCAATCCATCTCGTGTACATTCTTATTCCTATCAGCGTTCATCCAATCCATCTCGTGTACATTCTTATTCATATATGCGTTCATCCAATCCATCTCGTGTACATTCTTATTCCTATCAGCGTTCATCCAATCCATCTCGTGTACATTCTTATTCATATATGCGTTCATCCAATCCATCTCGTGTACATTCTTATTCCTATCAGCGTTCATCCAATCCATCTCGTGTACATTCTTATTCCTATCAGCGTTCATCCAATCCATCTCGTGTACATTCTTATTCCTATCAGCATTCATCCAATCCATCTCGTGTACATTCTTATTCATATATGCGTTCATCCAATCCATCTCGTGTACATTCTTATTCATATATGCGTTCATCCAATCCATCTCTTGTACATTCTTATTCATATATGCGTTCATCCAATCCATCTCGTGTACATTCTTATTCATATATGCGTTCATCCAATCCATCTCGTGTACATTCTTATTCATATATGCGTTCATCCAATCCATCTCGTGTACATTCTTATTCCTATGCGCCAATCCAATCCATCTCGTGTACATTCTTATTCCTATGCGTTCATCCAATCCATCTCGTGTACATTCTTATTCCTATATACCCATCCAATCCATCTCGTGTACATTCTTATTCATATATGCGTTCATCCAATACATCTCGTGTACATTCTTATTCCTATATACCCATCCAATCCATCTCGTGTACATTCTTATTCATATATGCGTTCATCCAATCCATCTCGTGTACATTCTTATTCCTATATACCCATCCAATCCATCTCGTGTACATTCTTATTCCTATATACCCATCCAATCCATCTCGTGTACATTCTTATTCCTATGCGCCAATCCATTCCATCTCGTGTAAAGTCTTATTCCTATGCGCCCATCCAATCCATCTCGTGTAGATTCTCATTCCTATGCGTTCATCCAATCCATCTCGTGTACATTCTTATTCTTATGCGCCCATGCAATCCATCTCGTGTACATTCTTATTCCTATACGCCCATCCAATCCATCTTGTGTACATTCTTATTCCTATACGCCCATACAATCTATCTCGTGTACATTCTTATATCGATACGCCCATACAATCCATCTCGTGTACAATCTTATTCTGATACACCAATCCAATCCATCTCGTGTACATTCTTATTTTGATACGCCAATCCAATTCATTCCATGTACATTCTCATGTATATTCTCCAAAAGCGTGCCATACGAATTATCACAAAATCTAACTTTGATGCCCACACTGCTCCTCTTTTTTTCAAAAACAAGCTTCTCAATTTAAAGAACATCAATTCTCAACAAGTTGGAATATTTATGTATCAGTTTCATAACAAACTACTCCCCAAATCGTTTCAAAATATGTTTGAATTAAATTCGCATATACATTCATACCCTACTAGGCATGCTGAAGATTATAGACCCCATTTTTGTAGAACAAATATTAAAAAATTCACTATTGTATTTCAAGGCCCTCAACTCTGGAACTCATTACCTACTGAAATAAAATCTAGTCATTCATACAACTCTTTCAAAGCAAACTTAAAGAAACATTTAGTTGACCTTTCACAACCTAGTTAATGCACTAAATGATTCTTTCTTCCAAAATACAAACTTTCACCTTTGCTATATATCCTTTCTTTTCTTTTTTTCTTCTTTTTTCTGATTCTTATCAGTGAATCTATAAATCTATAACTCTATAATTAAGTTTAACACAGCTAAGGCAGTTTAAATGTCATAAGCCATGTGGTTTCTTTTTAAACTGCCTTACCATCAGAATGTTAAATTTTCTCATATTATTATTATTATTATAATCTATTATCTTGTAAATAGCAAACTTTATTATTAATACCATTGCAAATACTCTTTTGTAAAAAAAAACAAAAAAAAAAAAAACAATTCTTCTATGTACTAAATGTAATATAAATAATACTGAACAAATTTCAAATTGTACAAAATGATATGTAATTTTCACATATTCTGATGGTTTTAAATAAATATTGATTGATTGATTGATTATTCTGATACGCCCATCAAATCCATCTCGTGTACATTCCTATTCTGATACAGCCATCCCATGCATGTCGTGTACAAGAAACTTTGACAAGGTCAGAAAAACTCTTATATTAGGAGCGAAACGCGCATTTAGGATAAGTCTTGTCTTTTCGAAATTGGAAGGCTCAGTTTTTGGAGATTGATTTGTTTTTATTGATTGATTAACCAGGACCATACTTCCAGACATCGATTGCTGAAGCATCGTATGGACTTACGGCTAGGCTGGAGATTTCGGCCCCAACACCGCTATCCCGGGAGGACATTACTGACTGATCAGGAAGCTCGGCCTAAGCCTAAGGGAGAGGTTAGTCGGCCCCTAGACCGTAGATGATTAACCCCTTGCTATGACCAGCACACCCGGAATGTCGCTTGTGTCGTTGATGATTTTGCCGCTATGGTCACTTCTTTCCATGTGGGACGTGTTTTCAAAAACCATTCTCGATGTACGCACAGATCAGCTAGGGATAGAAATCAGAACTGATAAGTTTTTATTATCTTATCCATCAAAATACTTTATTACCAGGAGGCATTTTGTTATCATGTGAGATATGCAAAAGCACACCAAGTACGCGCATGCGTATGTAGAAATTATTATCAGCAGTAAAGACAAAAAAAAAAAAAAAACAAATTGGAAGGGACCCAGAGTGTGTGGTTTTGATTGACATTCCACTCACAGGTAACCTTCAGGGCTCTGTGTAATTACCATCAAAATCGCGTGAAACTTTGGCTTCTATTGATTATATTAACATGGTCAGGATGTAAAAGGGTCTCCTTGGGGTGACCTTGTTTAGGGTCGAAATTTTTCCAAGTGCTACAACTTGGATACCGCGTATATGGTATGCCGAGACTCGACGAATGTATATTTTTCAAATGTCTAAGGATTCTAAGAAGCGCTTCCCTATCGTAAACAAAGTTAGAATACTTTGAATCCATGAAAGTTATTATTAGCTGTTTTTTTATTTATTTTTTTTATTTTTTTATAAAAACTGAATACTCCCGGGTATCTAGTATTTTGAAAACCGTTCCCGTGACCTTGTTTACGGTCGAAATTTTTCAAAGTGCCATAACTTGGATGGCGCGTATATTGTATGCCGAGACTTGACGAATGTATATTTTTCAAATGTCTAAGGATTCTAAGAAGCGCTTCCCTATCGTAAACAAAGTTAGAATACTTTGAATCCATGAAAGTTATTATTAGCTGTTTTTTTATTTATTTTTTTTATTTTTTTATAAAAACTGAATACTCCCGGGTATCTAGTATTTTGAAAACCGTTCCCGTGACCTTGTTTACGGTCGAAATTTTTCAAAGTGCCATAACTTGGATGGCGCGTATATTGTATGCCGAGACTTGACGAATGTATATTTTTCAAATGTCTAAGGATTCTAAGAAGCGCTTCCCTATCGTAAACAAAGTTAGAATACTTTGAATCCATGAAAGTTATTATTAGCTGGTTTTTTTAATTATAAAACTTGAATACTCCCGGGTATCTAGTATTTTGAAAACCGTTCCCGGGTCCCGGGTATCTAGCCACTCCGGACAATTTATGTAAACAAATGCCTCTCGTCGATTGATCGAATTATCTCTTTCTGCATGCCGCAATAACGGAAAGTTGTCCGTCCACCCGACATGATAAACTTTAGTACTTTCTGAGCATATTGGTATGTATTTTAACGAAATTGCTTGAGAAAAGTCCGCATCACATTTGTACTGAAGTTGGTGAAAAGCGGCCTCAGTTTTGTAGGTTTTTGTGACTAACTTATTTGGATAAATGACAAAAAGGCGGATCGGTGCGTTTTTAACATAAGAGAATTTGGGATGCCTGTGGTAACGAAGGCTCATTATTGCACGTCAGCGGTTCTTGGTAGTTACCAGGTTTCGACGGTCAGGTGCGTAGTGACAAACAAAACAACAGGCAAAGAAAGAAAAATCGAAAACGTTAACCAAAATCTTGACTCCTTACTCATAAACAGCTGTAACAACCTTTATGATTATATATTATCCTCATGAAAGGTTCCTGTTAAGTTTTCAAGACAAAGTTTTTCAATAATGTAAGTGTTGAATTGAATTATTTCAAACCAGTGACGTTTCAATATTTTTTCAGTTCTGTAAATGTCATGGCGTTTGTCGATATACTGAAGTTTTTTGCTTAATTCTTGCAAAGGCTGAAGTTAAATTCAACTGGCGGTAAGCGTGACATCACCATTACTGATGGTAAGTAATATAATATCTCATTTATCAATGTTGTGCTATTGTACAATTGTGGTTCACAACAGCTTGGTGTTACGCCAGCTGCCCCAAGCTTATAAATGATCTTAGCTATCACAACCACTTAAGTTTAATATTGTTATTTGTGACTATTGAATTCAACTAGGCAGTCTATTAAACAGTTTAACTTTAATACTTTTTTATAGTACTCACTTGTACCAGAAACTCACAAGGGGGTTTATTGAATGTGAGTTTCTGCTTGTACCTTGTACTTCATAATGTTCGTGGGCAAATTCGGGCATGTCATCCTGGGTTTCCCCTCCCCCCTTGGGATTAACATTGACCAGGCATGCACCCATCACATTGTAACATATTTTGAACATTGTCAACATATAGTGTTCAAAGCTTAGAGACCGAAGAATATGAACCAAACTGAAATTAAATTTTTATATAAAATGTGATCAAATTGGTTGGAGTACTGCAAAGGAAAAAGTGTTTTCAATCGTCTGCATCTTGTGTGATTGACAGTTTGAACCTTACACACAACTGGGTTCTTCTTCATGCTTTTGCTTTTGGCTTTTGAGATGATAAAGATTAATGTTTTATTTACAGTGAGGAAAATCAGGCAAGGAAAACAACTGCATGCATTTGTAGAGATAGGAACAATAATATTTAACACAGTTGTGGTATCTTTGTTAATTCATTTGAATGTAGATCAGTGTTTCTCTCGGGAATATTTAAGTTAACTTAGTTTTTGCAAAACTGAAGAAAGATCCTGTACAGCTCGCTATGTTTTGTTTGGTTTTGAGAGGTATATCGTTGATCAGTAACCTTGTTATTGTAGGAAAGTTTGCACATATACATGCATTAACTTAGTTTGTTTTTTCTCCCCCCCCCCCCCCCACCCCGTAGTATTGTTTGTTCACCTAAAACCTAAAATCATTCATAGATCGCACTGTCCCATATCTATCTATATCAAAAGCTTCAACAGAAAAGGAAAATACATAAAAAACTGCATTGATTCTTGATTTCAAATACATGCAAGTACATTGTTTATAATAGTAATCTAAATAAATCACAACATTACGGGTTCATGAATTGGATGCAAAGGATAAGAAATGAATTTATGTGGGAGACTCCATGAAAGCTGCATAGATTTGCTCATTTTCCACGTCATTAAGAATATGTTATCGGGAAAAAACAATTGCAATTGCAATTTTATAAGTGTCTAATCAAATTGCACAGAAACATATGAATATTTATAAGATTGAACATTTAATTTCTCAAAGAAAGAAAAGAGAAAACACAGCGACCTAACAACATTCCTTTGGATTGAAAATCCTGATTTTTGATTTGTGCAAATCACGGACCAATCAGAAGGCTAAAGGGCACAAACAGACATACCTATTTTAATAATATAGATGGGTACATTAAAGCAAATGGACCAACTGCATAAATTAAAGAAAGCATGTTGATTGGTCAATTTTTGATGAACTGTGAAATGGAGATCACCTGGATGATGAGCAGATGCACAAAACTCACATGCAGCATTAGTAATATTAGTAATGAGAGTAAAAAGCATTGTTTTATCTAAAGTCATCAACTTAAAATTGCTGTTTTTTGTTGTTAGAATCTCTTTTTGGGACTGGTAAAAAAGGCACAGTTAAGGTAAACCTTTTTTCTTATGTATCATAATGACTCTAATCAGTTATTAATAGATGTGAGTGGCAAAGAAATGGAATTCAAAGATTCACATGTGTTAAATGAATGAATTATGAAGTCCAAATAAAGCAATTTCCCTTTGGTTATAAAACTGCAAGAAGTTACCGGTATCTCACTAGTCTTTGTCTCCTTGATAGATACCATACCTATCAAGGAGACAAAGTGAGATACCGGTAACTCATAATTCATTCATTTAACACATTTTCTCAATTACATGATAACACAGCCCCAGATGTCTGGCTTTAATTAACAAGTATTTATAACTACAGTAAGTGGTGTAATAACAAATGTTATTATTTGGTTTTGATAGCCTCACAAGGGAAATACTGTAACAAGGCCATCACATCCTCAAGGCAAGCAGCAAACTAAACCAATTGCAGGCAGCATATCAGATAAAGGGCCGAGAGGCAGAGGCTCAAAGCAATCCAAGCCTGTTATAAAAAAGGAACAGGGTAAAGCAAAAACCAGACAAGAAAAGAAACCTACCAGTAGATCTCTTTCACGATCAAATGTTACTGTAGCAAAGACTGAGCAAATCAAAGCCTATGATTCTGGGGTCATCAGTAAAACAGATCTAGACAATATCTTATTGCTGTTGAACACTGAAGGGGTTTCTACTGGGAAGAGGCTTACACCAGAGCATCTTAAATCTCAGTTGATGACATCTCTTGGTAAAAATAAACCCACAGGACTCAAAGGTATGAACAGTAAATAAATGAATATAATAATGCAAACTACAGTACGTCATGTCTTGAGCAAGAGTCAACACAGATCATGGATAAATGGATAGAGCACTAAATAACTTGCGATAAATTCATAAATAAGCTGACCAAATGATAAAAAGGAAAAAAAGATGGATAAAGATCCGCACCAGGTTGGCTCAGTTGATTGAGCACCAGACTTTCGTGCGGAAGGTCATGGTTTGAGTCCCAGCCGGACCAACATGGACATGGGATTTTGAGTTGTCTTGAGTTTGTACTTATTATATGAAGATGATAAAATTACTTTAGATACTTATTTGGACATGCAAATAAATCATTTTATTGTATTATCAATCTTAGGCAATGAAGAAGTAGGTGTCAAGCCTAATGACAACAATCTTGATGAAGAAAGGTGAAGTATTCATATTTATATAAAAAAAATGTATCAAAATGTTAATGTTGAAGATGGGATTTGAAACTCTTCTTAATAAGCCATGGATGGCACAGTTGGCTAGTGTGTGGCCTTCGGTGCAAGAGGTCCCGAGTTCTATTCCCAGTGATCTCACATCCTTGTTTCAACTTCTTCTTTTTTACATGTAGCTTTAATTAGTTTTAAATACCAGTAAAACAGAGCACTGATGGAGAGGGGAGGGGGGAGGGTGTAGAATGAGCACTGAAGGGGTTTCTACAAGGCTGGGGTTTCGCCGGCCTTAAGTTTATCAGTAACACTTACGTGTAAGTAACTGTCAAGAGTTACGTATACTGACATTAAATTAAGTCAACCTTTTACCTTTACCTTTACCTTGCCACTTGTTTAATTTTACAGAATTTGTATTAGGAATCTAGATGCATTGTTTGTTTATATATTTTTTTGGTAGCAATAATTAACATGCATTGTTATTATGGATGCAGGAAAGAATCAAGGAATAAATCAGTATCAAGCAAAACAGTGAAAAAAGAACAAGAAAATGAAAATCAGATGTACAATACTGTGCAGGTATTCATTACAGTAGAGGAAGGGGTTCCCTGTGTAGATTTGGCATTATTGTAAGGATGTGCATGGATGTGAGTAGCCCGGGGGGGGGGGGGGGGGGGTACTCCCCTATATTTGCTATACAGGTATGTGCCGCCCGATAGGGTATGGTTTTTTGGCTTTCAGGGGTCTGGGGTAGGGTATCATTTTTTACAATTTGTCTGGGGAAGGGTAAGGTTGATGATGATGATGATGATGATGAATATGTTTAATGAACCACTTGGCAGCATGTGCTGAATTACAGTGGAGGTCAGCTTACATGTTACATGCAATATACAGATACTAAACAAATTATTAATTAAGCAATAAATTACAACATAGGACAACACAGGAAGGTAGTAATTATGCATATCGAACAGTGGCAAACTTATTTAACCTTTAAGGTTTTTGTCTGGGATAGGGTATCTTTTTGACATTTTTTCTGGGATAGGGTTATGTTTTAGTTGTTTTAGCCTGGTAGGCTACGTTTTCTGCCGGCACAAAAAAAAATTCAATTAAACAATTGCCAAATAGTTATTGAAATCTATTGAATAACCGTTTTTTGCATGTCAACAAAATATAGATTTAGTCTGGGGTAGGGTATATGAAATCAAAATTCTAGGTCTGGGATAGGGTCAGGGTTTTGAGGACCTGGCAGTACACCACCCCCACCCAAGTTGGGGTGGTAGTACCCCCCCCCCCCCCCCGGGGTGAGTAGGATATGTTGCTTGTTCACTCCCTCCTGTGTTTTGAGTTTTTTTAAATACCAAAATCAATATTTCCAAATATTTCCCAACTTGATCATTGAACAAGGGTCACAGGCTCAATTTTTGAAATGCATATAATGTGATTGTACTGTACTGAATGGATTCAGAAAAAATTCTGAGCCCCAGATGGGAATCAAACCCACGATATTCCATGTACTAGTCGGACGCTCTACCACTGAGCTACTGGAGACTCTAATGGTAAGTAGGTTGTTAGTCAGTGGTAGAGCGTCTGACTAGTATACGGAGGGTCATGGGTTCAATTCCCATCTGGGGCTCAGAATTTTTTCTGAGTCCATTCAGTATGGTACGATCACATATGCATTATTTTCATATTTCATCATCATATGCAAATCATGTTTATCACACTGTGTCAGGTTCGTTAACATTTTGTTAGCTAATTACAAACATGCCATCATTCAATAAATGGATGCTTATTAATTAATTTGTTTTATTGTTCAATTGATAAAATGGCAGCTGTATTGAAAGAACTAATTCATGCACTTTTTACATTTTGCAGGTTGATGCAGAAGACAAAAGATTGCAATGGAAAAGAGAATTAGGTTGGTGATGTTATTGTCTTGAGAACTGGTCCTTGAAGTGCACAATTTATTAATGAATACAAATTATTTGACATATGCAGGGCCATAGCAAGGGGAGGGGCTGGGGTGCTTGAGCCCACCCAGGTTTCCCCAGAAAAGTAAAGCAAGTAAAACTATTATAATAGTAGAAATAAATTTTTTTCGTCAAGGTCACCTGTTGCTTTGTGCCCCCTCCCCTAGTTTTTCAAGGCTTGCTACGGCCCTGATATGATTTAATTAAATACATGCATCTTACTTTACTTTAAGATGAACAAGTTTTATTGAAAAAGAAAACCAAGGAGGAAGAAAAACAAGAGGTACTGTAGTTAATAAACATATTTTAAGTGTGTAGTAATAAGAAAATAACTAAAACTGTCCGTTTTCCGTTTTTAGAATAAGAAAGACTTTGAGGAGTATAACCCTTGGGGCCGTCCAGGTGCAGGTGCACCAATCAGAAGTCAGTCTGGCAACGTTTTAGCTAACTACCATCATAATTCTGTCAAGGTACATATTAATTGAATCCATGTTAAGATATGTTTTATTAATCATAATTTATTTTGTAATCCATGCCACTATTATTTAGCAGTTATTCGCCGAAGGCGAAGTGATTATCGATGAATATTTACCGAGCGGCGAGTCTTCGAGCTGCGAGGTAAATATTCATCGATAATCACTGAGCCTGAGGTGAATAATTGTTTTAGTATAAATAAAAAGGTGATTATTTCAAAAAAGAAAGAAGGAAACAACATTGAAAGTGAAAATATTTTATTTTTTAAAAGCGCGACGGTCACGCTGACAGCCATTTTGTCCGAAAAGGTGATTATCGGCTGATAATCCGAGATAGAAAACCAATCAGAGCGCGCGATTTTGTATAATCACCTTTGTATTTATACTAAAGGGGAAATAGCATATTATTTTCAACTATTCCAAGGCAGCTGAGCTAAGAAAGCACTAATAAGTATCATCATATCCATGTGGTGATAAGACTCTCCCAAAATTATTCTGTGTATTAGATTTTGAAAACCAAGCATTTGTGCTCTGATAAAACATACAGTTGTTTTTAATTAGTTGTTTTTTCTCTTCTCTTTCTTCATTTCTTTTCTCTCTCTTTCTTTCTTGCCAGAAACAGAATGATATTCCCAAGAATGAAAACACTACTGCCAAAGAAACCTTTGGGTCATCATTAGTCCCTTCATCCTATACTTCTAGTACTGTAAGTCAGTCAAGACCAAGCCCTGTCACTACAGAAGCCAATAGTACTAGTGATGTCAAGACAGCTATACCAGTTGCTATGAGGAGTTCTTTTGCTATAGGTGTAAGTCCAATGAGTTTTCAAAGCTTCAGGACATTAAAAGTTGACAGTACTATTAGTATTTTTTTCAGTGTCGTAAGCTGGTATAAAGTATTACCAAGAGAGTATAAAAAAGAGAGGGAAACTTCTTAATACTGCGTGCGAGTGGTTTTTAATTTTTTGGACTACCCCACACATTTGGCAGGCCTGGACTTTTGGCTTTTTAATTTCTTAAAGGACGGTGCCTACTATTGTTCACGCGGACACTTACTGCGCATCTACATCGAGGGATTTTAAAATTTTAAAATTAATTACTCGAACGTTAACGAAAAATAGCGTTTATCTTCAGATTCAGATTGTCAGCGTTTTATTAGAATCCTTTTTAGATTGGGAGTAGCTGGGTTGTAATTTGAAACGAACGGTATGATTTTTCGGTTTGATGTTTTGTTTTTGGGCTCGGTGCTTGTAATCTTTTAGTAAAAGACCGTCGTCGTTTTTGGCCCTGGTGACAGACGCGTGATTGTTTTTTTTTTTTTGTACAAAATCTCGTTCTCAAAAGATTCCTTGACAGGCTTAGTTCACTCCTTTGATGTACCCCTTTGCAGCAACCATGTTAGAAGGCAGTATTTAACATGATTTTATATTAATTTTAATCTTTATTGAATCTCTTAGGCACCTGGTTTAGTTGCACGTGATACTCAAACTAAGAGGCTTCAGGAAATGCAGTGGAAACAAGAACTACGTACGTATCTTGTCTAAAAAATATCTAAAATAGTTAATTATTTTTCAAACTCATTTATGATACTAAGTAGACTATAATAAGTTTTTTTTTTTTTTTTTTTTTTTTTTTTGTAGAAAAGCAAATCGAGGAAAAAAAAGAAAACGAAAGGCAAAGAAAACTCAAGGAAGCTCAAGAGGTGCGCGCGAGTGATATTATGTTTAAGGAGGCTGCCTACAGTTTTTCTTGTGCTCATCCCCTTGCCTTTGAGTGGACGGCTGCAGTTCTTACATGCAAGCACCTATCATCTTGAAATTTCACTCACCTGTATTTGTAACGATGTTTATCGTATAGCTCAGATAGTACGACGATGAGGAAGATGAGGATTTCTTATGAGGATTTCTTATGAGGATGAGGATGAGGACGAGGATGAGGATGAGGATGAGGATGAGGATGAGGATGAGGATGAGGATGAGGATGAGGATGAGGATGAGGATGAGGATGAGGGTGAGGGTGAGGGTGAGGGTGAGGGTGAGGGTGAGGGTGAGGGTGAGGGTGAGGGTGAGGGTGAGGGTGAGGGTGAGGGTGAGGGTGAGGGTGAGGGTGAGGATGAGGATGAGGATGAGGATGAGGATGAGGATGAGGATGAGGATGAGGTAGTATGGACTTTAATCATGTTTCATCAACCTAAAACGTTTTATTGTTCTGAGTTCGTTTCATCGACAGGGAAATATTGAAATACATTTCAGTTGCAATATTTGTTAAGACAAATGAATAATTTTGCGTTTTAACCTTAGGATATCCTGAACTTATCATGGAATGCAAAACACCAGAAACCATCACCACAACAACAATATCTAAATGCTGGCTCACCACCTCAGCGTACCACAGATATGAGCAGCCAAGTTAGTAAGCCATATGAAAAGAAACCTAGCGAGGATATGCCACCACAGGCTACCCAAGACAGCTCAATGCCTTTTCTAAATGCTTCATTAAATGATAGCCAAAAGTAAGCCTACTGAATATATCCTTAGGCCTTTCTGATGTTCCAGAAATAATAGCCATTTTATAGATTTATCCGCCAAAGATACTTTCTTGATATTTATGGATGTATTGCAGGACACATGCTCGCGGGTTTGGAATGCAGTTAATGGATCCCCAGGCCAAAGAAGAAGCTGAGAAGAAGAGGCTAAAGATGCTCGAACACCAGGTAAAAATGATGATTTTTCATAGATATGATGCACGATTGTAATGCATGTAGAGTGTTTGACGTTAGTGAAGATGATGACTGTCATAATAATGATGAAGGTGGTGATGGGAATAATGATTATGGAATAAATGTAGCGTTATAAATCTCGCATTCTGATTGGTTGGGACCACGAAGTTTCAGTACCGCGGCAGAAACCTAGTATTTGCTTACGTCATCGGGGTGAGATCGGGGTGAGATCGGGGTGAGATCGGGGTGAGATCGGGGTGAGCCCGGGGTATCTTTCTTTACAAGCAAAGGGTGTTGTTGTTTTGAATTTTTGGAACAAAAAAGATGCCTAAATATTGCGTCGTTACCCAATGACACTTCAATTCCTTCTTATCGTCGCTTAGATTCTTTGAGAACTATCAAAGTCTGATCACCCCGATGACGTCTGGCTCAGTCTCCCAGTGGCGAGGACGTGAGATTTATGGGGGCATTTTCAAAACGCGTTTAAAAATCAAGATTACAGCGAAAGTGGGAAAATCCTACAAAAACATGTTTGTGAGACCAAAAGATTTGTTTGAAATAGGTCTAGTGCTATCTATTAGGGGCACTTTAAAGCCTACCGTGTATAAATAAAGAGATTTGTTTTATTTATTGCCAAATTTGACGCACGTGTCGTTATTCTAATCGTTGATAAAGCCAACAATCGATAGCTGAAACGATCGGCATTGTTTCGGAAGACATATTTTTCCGACGAAACAACGATGAGAACATTTTACTCGGAAGAAACTAACATCTCATTTGACCAATCCTGTAGCATGCTATTCAAGAACAAGTCGAGGAGAAACGTCGCATTAAACAGCGGGAAAGAGAGCAGCGTTTGAAGGAGGAAGCCATCGAGGAGGCTCGTTTTGCAGAAGAAAGAGAAAAACTTAAGAAAGCTTTCGTTATGGAACAAAAGAAGAAAAGAGAAAAAGAGGTATAATATATAGCATGCAATCATTTCTCTTGACCACATATTGCATACGACACTGGTATGAGTGAAAAAGTTAGTATTTTGTGGATCAGGTTTACCTGTTCAGTTGACAGCCTGTGCTACGCTATGTAAGAGTCGCGACATGTTAACTTTGCAATTTTCGTGCTAGTCACCCGAAAATTTCATGTAATAAGGTACTCTTTAGAACAAACTTTTATTTCACTACCTATTTAGTTTCTGAATTCATTTTCTTAGGAAGAGGCCAAACGTATCAGTGAAGCCCTACAACAAAGTGTCTTGGATGCATACCAGGCTTCACAACAAGTAAGTTCGATCCAATAGATATTCGATTTATCTCGGCTCTGAACTCAGAGTCTTGCCCTATTCACTTTGAGACGATAATTCTATTTCACTTTCCCTTTCTTTACTTGTAGGCAAAAGTTGATAAGCGTAAAAAACATTTTGATGCCACTGGACAAGACAAAAGAAGTAAGTTATGATGGGCTGTTGACTTTTATTATTTCAAGCACACTTACTGGGACCTGGATTTGATTTGACTTACATCATGGTTGTCTCATTGAAGAATATTTAGCCATAACCCTTTTGAGTTCTTGTCCATTCGGTAAACATTGTCCATTGTAAAACCTGTTAGACTCGCCATCTTCCACATATTGGTGAAGCATTAAAATCAGTTATCAAAACTGAACGACTAATTTTTATGAATTATTAAAACTTAAAAACTTCAAAACATTTCATTTTTGGTGTGCGTACACAGCAAGTCTAAAAGTCTCGTCAGTAAGTCCAGGTGATTAAAAAGATTATTGTTTTTTTTTCTCAGCTGGAGCAAACACGTCTAGATCTTATGTAGTATCCCAGGCCACTTCAGAGGCCCAACACGTTGTCCCACACAGTGTGCCTGGTATTCCTGGTGATAATAACAGATCAGTTCAATCAAACTATGAATCACCACAAGTCACAGGAAGAAGAACCCCAAAGACAAAGAGGAAAAACATTGGTCGAACTTCACAGGCCAGTACTGACAGATCGTACGGTGCTCGTGCAAGCTACAAGGAGACTCAAACAGTCGTTCCACCCCTAAATTTAACTGGCAGGCATTCTCCTCCAATTCCGACATTGAGAAACAAGATGACTGAAAAATATGAAATCACGTCTCCCAAATCTTGCAGCACAGTATCTCCAGCAGCTACGAAGAGCCATCTTCATCGAACTGTCAGCTCACATTCTGAACCTTGTGATGGTTCATTAGCTTTGTCTTCCAGTAAGATAGGTACTAAAGAAAGTGATGTTGGAGGAATTGTGACACAATTTGATAAATCTCTGTCTGACTCTAGAGTAACCAAGAATGATGAAGAGTTTGACCTTCCCTTTTATACATTAGAGGATGCGTTCATGATTCCATTCCATCGCACAGATAGCGCAACACTTCCAGCGCCATCAGAAACACCTGAACCTAATCCTTCTCAAGGGGTGACTAAAATTTCTCCAAGAGTGAAGAAAGGGAAGGAAGTCTTAAGCACTCAAAGGTACCCTATGAATGCTGCGCAAAATAGTGGAAACTCGATTACAGCAATATACAGAACAGCGTCTTCTCACCTGAAACCTGATCGAGCAGAACCGGACGCCTCTCCACGGAGAACCAAGGGGAACAAAAGCATTCAGGTTAGGCATCAGTCGCAGTCTACTAAGTCAATACCTTCTTACAAGAGTGGTAGCAGAATGGAAAGTGATCATAAGCTCTTGAACAAAAATACCAACACTCAACAAAGACTGGGTAAAAGGGCGGAGAAAAAGGCTTTGAAGGATCATGGCACGGCAAGAAGTGATACCACTTCTGTGTTATCGACCCATCAAGTAAGTTCTAAATGGTTCATTATGAATATATTGCTCTGCTCCTTTGACGCCAACTTCACACTTGACGAAGATTGTAAATATTGTCTAATTCTTTGGCTTTGAAAATAATCAGTCAAAATTGAATACTATACCCTTTCTAAGACTTGGAAATGCTAGGTAGTGCTAACCTATCCAAGACTGATGGCATTGTTCCAGACAGTATCATGGAAATTGTATACCCTAGCCCTGTGTAAGACCAAAATACATCCTTGTATAAGCTATATATGGGAGTACCCCCCCCCCCTCTACCCAACGGAAATAATTCATGAAGTTTTCTTTTTGTTGGATTTGCAGGTTCCACCTGAAGTTTTACAAACAGCACGACAAGAAATGATTCTACACCAATTAGCTGCTTTGAGACAGGTTGGTTATCATTGAAGTTACTATTTTTCCTGGTGCACCCTACTTCTATCTGTTTATCCATCCTTCCATCTGTTTGTTTGTCAATCCATGCATAATAAACCATTTTCGAGATGTGCGAGCGCTTTCAAAAATATCACAGGCGTAGACATGATCTCGAGGCATTTTCGGGCAAGATCACGCGCGCTATTGACTCTGCCCGAAAATGCCTCGAGGTCATGTACGCACCTGCGATATTTTTGAAAGCGCTCGCACATCTCGAAAATGGTCTAATAGTGCGACTTTCGTCCGGAAAAAGAAAAGATTGGTTCCAGCCTCTCTCGGCTTGAAATCCTGCAATGGCTAAGAAATCCAACCGAGTGCAGACAAAAGACAATGGGGGTGGGGGGGGGGGGACGGCAGGGGACTGCCATATCTATAAGGACAGGTAAGCTCGTCGGGAAAAAAAAATGACCCCTGAACAAAATTCTTTCCATACTGAATATCTCGACAAATAAATGGTACCAAATGACCAATTAATTTTACAGCATTTTAACTGATAAGTTAATTGTTTTAATTCCTAAAAGGTACCAATTAATGAAAATTGTTTCGTTTCTCCGTTTCATATCGGACCCCCCCCCCCCCCCCCCCCTCCGGGGAATAGCGGGCTTAAAATATTCAAATACTGTATTCATATTTATTTCTCTTGTGTTTTATTTTTTAAAGGGACTGATTATCAAAGAGAGAGAATTAAAGCAAGATCCAATACATCATTATAATATGTAATATTGCAGGAATTATCAAACTATATAGAGCTCAGCAGTGTTAGATGAAGAAAAAATATATACAGAACGCAAATTATTTATACTGGTGATTGTAATTAATTTTACACAGGCTGTAGAAAATAAATCATAAAATTGCTTGAAATTGAAGTCAAGTTCACTTATAGAGTATTAATGTCCATTATAGCGAAAAAATTATATACTAGTTAAAAATGTCCTCGCTGTGAACTATATACATACAAATGCAACTTTGAAAGAGTTGAAAGACTACGATGTTCACGCTGACAAAAGACGTTGCGTTACACGAGTTACGTTACTAATCATTTTGACCTCGTGACGGTCTGACTACAATGAACTACTTATTCCCATCCACGGCCAATTTTCTAACATATTCGTTTAGAAATATTGTTCTACTTCTCTTTCTTCTAAGCATTAAAAAAAAAATTCTAAGTGGGGTGGGGGAGTCGTAAAAATAGGCACGCGGCTCGCACAAAAATGAAATAAAAAATAGGGGTCACACTAGTGCTAGTTTTCGAATTAAGGGGGGTAGACTGGGGAGTTTTTATTGTATTTTCTATAGCAGAAATTGAACAAACGTTTGACCAAAAAAAAGAGCATTTTTCAGACGTTTTCGCAAGGGTCCCGCGCTACCTTAAAAACAAAATATCTCATTGCGGGCTCATCTGTAATAACAGCTATTTCGGCAATGCCATTGATCATGTATGACTATTTAAAATTATTTTTACGCTCTCTGAGGGCCGTGAGCACTGAGGCACCATGAAGGTTGTCGTTCTGTTCTGGAGGTAGGTCAAGACCAACAGCAGATATCACATCAGATATATGAGTTCTAAGAAATGGATTATACAACTTCTCTTCTCCAATGGTTGAAGGACACTAAAAGCAAAATACATGACTTATATTATAGAGTGCATGCTATACATCCAGAAAAGAAAAACAAAATTAGCAATTACAGAAAATTATTATCAGTTTATTCCGATTGCAAGACAAATGGCCAACTATGGCCAACCAGGTACCGCGGAGCCGGGGGGAGGGAGGATTTTTCCTTTTTCCATACTAGTCTCTTACATTTTCAAATCTTACCCCCCCCCCCCCCCACATTTTCTCATACTAGTCTCTTATATAGCCCCCCCCCCCCACTTTTTAGGGTGTTCCGCGGTCCCTGCCAACTCGTGGATTTAAAAGCTCACGTGCTATTTGATGGTATACACCTGTTTTAAAAACCGTTGTCGGTCGGAAATCTGAAATTGGGGATCTCAGACTAAACAGAACTTTTGTGCTTAATTTTACCGGTATGTTTTCTGGCTAAAATATGTGGTGCAGTTGAAGTGTAGCATTTTAAGGATAAGCAAAACATTAAAAACTCTCATGAAATAACCAAGAATGATAGATTAGATTGCTTAGGTAGTCTTAAACATCATTGGAACAGAAATGAAGTGTATTGGTGGCTGTTTTGAAGTTCTATGTAAACAAAAATAAGACCTTTTGAAAAGGATGTTCCTATAATAATTGATCCATCTTTGACTACATTGCTGCTATTAGCGATGTTTTCTTTGCATTTGCAAGTTTTGCTTTGACATCAAACGGGAACCCTGTGGTGTGTGCAGGGACGGATGGAAATAACGTTATCACGCCATGAAAAATCAACTCGATGTGTTACCAATTTTTCTTAATTACGGTGCTTTGCTATTAGCATACTTTTAATAATGTAAGAATTTTACTATACAAAAGGAAATTTTGTGGAAAGGAAACTATGTGTCCCTGAAACCATTCGGCAGATATTCTGACTTGCTTGGTCATGATCTGATTAGCTGACAGCAGTCATAAGACATTCTCTCGACCAATGAGATCGAAGCAGGGCGCTAGACTGAACGTTTTAGAGAGGACAGTTTAATATTTGGCCTTGTATATTGATGATGATAGCCATATACTTCAATACTCACAGTGTTTTGTTTGTTGCTTCTCAAGTCAAGTACTGAGTCCAACTTGGAACGAATAAAAGGATTGTTTGGCTCAATAGTTAGTGCAAACATAAGATTCTTGGCAGCATACTCATGGCCTATAGTGTTGATTCAAGGATAACAAATATTTCAATAAAGGTTGTCGGAGGCAAAGGAGGTAGGCGATAGGCAATAGGTTATTCCAAGACGGAAAAGAATTGCCCTATTTCACCATGACGTCAAATCTTATTTACATGGGCAAGAATAATAGAAATTTAGGCTAAATCTTCTTTCGTTCGGGATATTTAGTGTACTGAATATTTCAGCTTTTCTCACGTTTCACTATATCATGAACCAAGTTTTATTATAATATGATTTAATTTCTTTGCCGCTATTTGGCCCCATCTGGCGACCATGATCCTTAGCGTTTAAACAATAGATTGTTTTGATGTGACGTCATAGTGAAATAGGGCAATTATGGTATTGGCCCCTATGGAAACAAGGGACTGGGCGAGTTTTGAATGTTAATCTTATTAGCAAAAAAGGTTTGTCATCTGATAAAGCATCTCAAGATTAGTAAGTCTGGCAAATTTGAAAGTGTTTCATTAAAAATAACCATAGTTACAAGCCTTCAAATGTGTAAAATATTTACGAAGTTATATTTTCACTCAGGTAAGGTTTATAAAATAATGGTTAGGTATTGTGGTACAGCACTGTTAATTACCTGGCCACAACAGCGTATTATCTTTCAATACGCTCATCATTTGCAGTGAATGTAACATCTCTGATGGCTGGCCTTCAAATATCCGACCTGTCCATTAAAAGGATTAGTAGGCGGGTTAGTAACGTATTAAAAACCTGTATATCAAGTTCACATGCTAAGAGGATTGGCTGGATGTTCTCACTAGCCAGTCCAATTCAAGGACCGATAAAATGATGATTATGTTTATTTTTGGATTTTATACAAGAATTATTTCAAACCTCCACCGTGACAAAACTAAATTATATACTAGGATAAAACAATCAATTGAAACACATGTATGTTAGTGAGGTCTAGTACCCCCAACCCTCCCCTGGATTGGCCACTGCAATCTGTGGTGAAATAGTGAGTAAAATGTCGTTGTTGTTGTTGTACTATCTTCCCTCGCTTTCCCTCGCTAAATCTTCTTTAACAAGTCGCTAAAGTCGAAAAACTGTTTTTGTTCACTTTAAGACAGACATGACTTCGATTAAACGTATTTTTCGCATTGCAAAAATAAGAAAAAAATACTTCTTGATCCATCTTTGACTACATTATTGCAATTTTTCTGTGCATTTGTGAGTAAGCAAAGCGCGCGGGAACCCTGTGCAAAGTGGTACACGGACGTATGTACGTATGTATGTACTATGTATGGACAAATCAAGCCATGAAAAATCAAGTCGATGGGTTACCATTTTTTCTTAAGTATGGTGCTCCGCTCGCGCGGGCCTTCGGCCCGCGCGGGAACTCCGCTATTAATATACAGCTATTTAAAAAAAAATTGAATACTGAATACCGAAAGTGCATTCCAAGACCAAAGGGCATTGTGGGTCTCATGGATTTGAATTTTTAAACGAAATCATGCATCAAGGAGAAATGTTGTTTTGACCAATCACGCATTACACACGTCGCGATATGCGATCTATATGGAATATAATCACGAATCACGCATCTAATTTTAGCGCTATCATGCGTCACAGAAACCCTTTGGCATCCTGATAATCGCACTATGAGTATTCACAGTAATTGTGCAAAATTGCTCAATAGTTACCACAACCACTTAGAAATAACAGATCTCCTGAAAACAACGAATCTGGGACATCAAATGGCGAGCCATCAAGAACATATACAGTATGACCTGTGGGTGATATGAACATATATACACACATTTAAAATAAATTTTATTGATAATTAGGATAACTAAAATTATCATTGATTATGAATTGTTCAAGCAAATTCTAACGCTGTATCAAGTGAAGCCAAGTATTTTTAAAATTTTCAAAACAACAGCAATGCATGTACTTCTTACACGTTGCAAAACTGAATAGTCCCTTTCACACTGAGTTCCCTGCGCCATCTCGAAAGGTAGCCGTGCCTTTGCATCGAAGCGAGACGAACGGTAAATAATTGTTCAAGGTGTTCAAAAGATCTCTATCATTGCAAGCCCAACGTTCGTCTCGCTTCGATGCAAAGGCACGGCTACCTTTCAAGATGGCGCAGGGAACTATGAAAGGGACTATTCAAGTCAGTATAAGAAATAACCAAGTAAATCAGAAAATGATGTATTTTTTAATCAGTAATTCATGATATATATCTACCTAATGTGTGTCCTGGTGTAAACATTGCTGTGAATTTAATTGAGCCAGTCTGAATAAAAAACAATAACTAGGATATAATGAGACATTTTTGGGTTTTGGGGGAGGGGGTGGGGAGCGAGAGAGGGGGACTGGCAAAAAAAACAAAACACAAATGCGCCGCTACGCAGGCTAAATGAGACAGGGAAGATGGAGAGCCTTTAAATATTCTTTAGGGGCCGACCTTTGTCTATTACGTTGGAGGTTATCTAACTTTAAAAAAATATAATGGGATTTATCCCACTCCAGCGTGAAAGGATATATGTACTTGGTACCAGGCCCCATGGTTTTACCGGCATACACACGAGTAAGGATCGGACGCCATGTTTATTTTTTTGCGGCTGCTTTCAGGCCAAATCAATATTACATTTGGTTTGCTAAGCCATAATATATCTGTGATAACTGTCAAGTAGCTGTCAAAGTGTTGGTTCACATCCTGAAACTTTGATAATAACACGACTTTTCTTGCTGCGCTCGGGCGCAAAATTGATGCTACTCGGGCCACAAATAAACAATATGCCCTCCAAAAGTCATGTTATTGTCCTAATAGATGACTTACCCTGATGATATCATTTTGTTCAACTGGACTGAAAGTAAAGGAAATCTGATTAATTAAACCCTTGATTGCAATGTTTCAATGGCTAATATTATTAAATCCTGTTGAAACAACAGCAGGTATGAACCAGAGAGGAGAAATTAACTAAAGAAGAAATCATTAAAAAAAGGATGGAAGCTAAACTCACTGTGTAAGTGATGGAATGTTATCAATAGGACTTCCATATATGGCTATTCCAGGAAAAGAAGCCTGTAGAGCACTATTACCACCACTGTGATCCCTGTAAGTTAACACACACAAGTATTTCACTGTCATCATTATTGCTATCTCTCAGAATATTGGTAGGCATTAGGTAAGAGTTAATTCACCGAGAACCTCGGCAATAAGCCATATAAAGCCCGAAGACCGTAGGCCTGAGGCCTTTATAGGCTTATTGCCGAGGTTCGAGATAATTAACTGTTTTATTTTAATAAACGAATAGTGTTTTATCAGGTTTAAAACTACGAGGCATAGCCAACTGGTTTTAGACATAATAAGACACGATCTACGAGTTTATTGAGCTACTTCAAAAACTCATTAATGATTTATGAACCTTTGGTCGACTTAGAGCGACCATATACGTCACGACCATGGACTTTCATACATCGATAGAAGTTTGTACGTAACTGTCATGCACAGTCGAGGTTCGTACGTCACTGTCAAGTGCAGTCAGTCGCAAAAAGGCTCCCACATTTTGAAGATAGCATGCCAGTCTCAAGACAGGATTGCTAGGCGGCTAAATTTCATGAGTCGTTGGTGATCGTATGTGAGACTGACCTTGATGAGGCTCTAAGTGCTAGTCTTCATCTAAACTTGGAGGCACCTGCATCTCTGATAAAGTCGTCCTCATTAGCATTCTTTATATAAAGATCACTTGAATACTAATGAAGAGAACTTTATGGGGTATAAGTTTAATGGTCCATGCACGTGACGTGTATGGGCGCCACAATTGGAGCAAAGGCTTATGAATTATTTATGAGTTTTTGAATTAGGTTTTCACAAGAGAAAACAGGGTACTAATGTGCAAGCACTCACGCATTTCGTTTTAGTGTGCATGCGCAGATTATGAATTACGACGCTTCATTGTTTTCACTTATCCCACATTGAGCAATGAAGGTTGAAAAATGATTTGATTAGCTTTCATTTGCAATTTTCCAAACCATGCGGCGGGGTTGTCTATAAGCAACACCATGTAGGCGAGCTTCTGCAACTCTGCTCATCGGGTACTTCGAGTTTGGTAACAAAGTCAAGCGTAATACTCTAGATATTGTCATGCTAATAGGGTAATATCTAGATATTGCATTGGTACTAAAGTATTATTCAGTGAAGGTATTTAGGTAATTCCGTAGTTTTGCAGTGCACATTCCTAATAGGGCTGCGTGGCTATTTTTAAAAAAGCATTGCTTTTCAAACAAAGTTGTCCTTTAAAACCAAAGGGCAGAAATCGGACTCAGGAGATTCGGTTTGTTTGTCTGAGTTTGACGTCACTGCCACGCAGCCCTATTAATGTGCATAACGTAAGATAGTAGCCTGCATAGCAGGCCCTCGCAAGAGGAGGAGATCAGCGATATGTAGGGCAGTGATTTAGTGGCTACCTTGAAACTCGCCTGTGTTAAGATTGTGAGATATTTGCAAAATCGTAAAACAAACCAAAGAATTTCAATCTCCGGATGAGAATTGGTAACTATTGTTTTGTCCTCCAAATTGAGGTTTTTTCATGTTACAAATATTACTCTCCACGTCACCCAAAACACCTAAGTTTGACGTCATTTAACTCCAAAATGAACGCAGTAATTCCCCTTCTTATTACATAATTCAACAATTATGACTTAATAATTGTGCAAAGTTTCATTAAAAAATCTATGTTCGGTTTTATTTCTATGGAATTACCTTCAATCTTAGTGCATTTAGAAATGATGTTCTTATTTGAAAATTACAATTGACTTGTGGAATGAAAATTTGCAAAAAATACCAGTGCTTATGTGTTGTCAATATGGCTTCCAGTTTCACATTTTCTCTGGCAATCACCTCCTAATGAACAAAAACACATCAATATCAAGTATACATGTCATGCTACACCCAAATATTTTATTCCTAGTTATATTATATATTCTGTTCCCCAGGCTACTCTCTTCCCTGTTGGCATGATGTCATGAATATGTCTTTCAGAGGATTAGCCTGGCCGAACCCTGGATTTCGGTCTATGATCAATCGTAACTACCTTATTATATGAAATTAACGCTCCACGAATTTAAAGTATTGGAAATTAGTGCGACTTAAATTAACGCGAATTGATGACAAAAAAACTTCCAAATGAAGGGAATTATACATTTCTGCCGTTGGAATGTAATGACTTAGGCAGAAATGAATATTTTGACGGCACGTGAATAGCACGTGATGAGTATGATGATGCGGTGCATTAGGGGTATGGGTATATATAGTGGAGGAACACGTTCCAGTGTTTTTCCCACTGGGTTTTCCTGGTTTTCGTGTCCGGCTCAGCATAGCAGATTGTGATATACAGTGTATGATAGTTGTATTGTATTGAAATGCAGTTGGCACTGCAAGCACACAGGGCGCTGGCGACAATTCCAAAATAAACAGGTGTTCTCCTGATAGGGTGTTGTGTTGTGATATGCAGTGAAGGCAAAATTTAACGCGAAAGACAAGCCAAAATTTTCATTTAAATAAAATGAACGCGATGGACACAAATATAACTCATCTGAAAGTGAAAATGAAGAGCTTGTAGAATAGAAAACGAAAAGATAATTCATGACACATACTGAAACGTTGTTGTTATCAGTTAAGTGACTAGCTGTAAATTTCAGTTTTAAATTTGTTCCAAACGTAGATAACAGATAAAATTGCCAGAAATTCATGTTGTGAAAATTAACGTTCCACTTTATTAATGATATGGAAATTAACATTAACAGAAATGAACACGACTTAAATTAACGCAATTTCTTGAAATTCGCGTTAATTTCATGAAGCATTAATTTCCTATAATAAGGTATGTGAAGTATAGGTTTTTCAAGAGAAACAATGAAAAATGACTAAAAACAGTTTTGTAAAGAAATAAATATGATTATTCTATAATTTTGGTAGATAATTTGGATTAGGGAGAGCTGACAATGAGTATCCTGGGGACAAGGCTTGCATATGACATATTTGTACATACTTTTATCGTATCAGGATCTGATGGATCAACAAGGACTGCCTCATTGTTGCTCAAAGAAACAATAAGGTAGCTGTAGTTGTCATTGCAGATAGCTATAGGGATAATCTTGATTCCTACAAATATAATAAAGCTTGAAAAATGTATGACCTTTTTAATTAGGGACTGTTCAGTTTAACTGAGAACAGGGGTCATAAAAAATATGCTCTTTTTCTGGTCTCACATTCCTTTTACAATAAACAAAATGAAAAAAAGGTAGGGTTCATTTATGCAGCAACAGAGAGGTCAGATTTCTTGTATGGGTTACCAAGCAAATATATAACTTTTACTTTAATTTGCAGTTTGTTGTCCTATTTCAGTCCATTTGTCATTCCCAAGAGTATCATTTCTTTGTTAAATGTTGTGCACAAGAAGACACATGAATATGGATACACATCAAACAAAGAATCTTATTCCCAAGAGAATGACACGTGGTCTGAAATTTGAAATGGGAAAAAAAATCAACCAAGCTATAAAAGTCTATATAATGTCCGCTAATAATACCTTATTTACCAGGGTTTATAATCCATAAAGCCAAGTCCATTAAGAACTGGTATCTTTTAGGGGTATAATGTCTGGAATATTTCCAATGAGCATCCCCAATACTCCAATATCCCCAATAGAAGCTAGTCCCCTTAGATACTTTCTCCTACGATAGCCCACTTTTGATATTCCGGCTGAGTGATCACACACAAAGCAATTGAAGACGAGGCTCCCGAGAAACAATGGAATAATCCTAATATATTTCTTTTGTTTCCATGGAGCCTTGTCTTGAGCTGCTTTGTGCGTGATCATTGAACGAGAATATCAAAAGTGGGCTATTATGCTGCCCTAGCATACTATTAAAAACCAACCATTACATGTCCAGGCTGTCACATCAGAGTGAGGCTGGTCATGACTGGACTTGTACTGCCTTAGCTGACGTAAGTGGTAGTAATACCCTAGTGGAGTCCTGGTGTACAGTGTATACCTAAATCAACAACAACCAAAAGAAAGTTAAGTATAGTAAAATAATATAGTAAGTTAAAATAACATAGTAAGGCCAGGATTTACCATGCATGAGGGATCACTCCTTAACTTCAACATATCATCCCTCTCTCCTACCCCCCTCCCCCCAAAGCACATATGTAGCACTTAAACTGTCACTGACATGGGGGCAGTTTGTTAGAACAACAGCAGTATTTCAAATACCAAAAGTAGTATTCTCACAATGACAGTACAGTGTAAGTTTTATATCTAAATCAAAAAGACTGATGGGAACCTAGTTCTGTCTTGCTAGTAAGCTTATAACTTCACGGCTACTATTTTTTCAGTTGTTTTCTTGGAAAATGTTTTTAGACCAAATAATGTGCAAAGATTTAGAAAATCCTAGAAAGTTCTAGAGACATAGACAAAGATCATGCACAGTAATGTTCAAGTTAGTTTTCCAAAAAGTTCTAGAATATTGGTAGAAATATGTACATGATGTAAGTTACTAAATTAAAATAGTAACAAATAGAACATCCTAGAACTTAGCTCAGAAGGTACAGCTGTATATATAACTCAGAACCTGTTAGAGCGGCTTATATAGGGCTAGAACGGCCTTAGCAGTTTAAGTGTTCACAAGTTAGAAAAGTTTAGAAGGTGAAACTGTAAATTAAACAAGTTCAGCTCTAGATCTACAAATAAAATCATTCAAAACAACTATAACTAACTGCAGATTATTTGCATCCTAATTTCAATGAGAAACCTATACCAACAAATCAAAGCTTCCAAAACCTTACATGGAACAGAATTCTGAACGCACGAAAAACCTGAGCTGACACTATCTATACTCTGCAAAGTTAAGAGAAAGCTTGACAGAAACCAAGGAATCCCCCTTTGAGAATCTCTTTGGGTTCATGTTTACTAAAATAACAAACCATCAAACATTCAATAATACTATTATCACAGTTAAGAGAAACCCTCAACCAAGTATCACGCAGTGCATAATTTCTTTCATTTTCTGTTAATTATTTTTGTGGCAGTAATTGGTACTGTAAGTTTGTATGTTGTGTATTAAGCTCTCGTGATTGTAAAGTTAATAAATAAATGTTTGCTCAACATGTCTTCTTTATATAAATCTATTGACCAAATGCCAATATGGCCGCCACTTCATTGTCATAATTTTTCTATTTCATATTTTAGTTGACCACTACATTAAAATTATAGATTAGAATGACATCATGATCAACAAAGTTAGAAAGTTTGAGATAAAAATATTAAATTGTTGAGGAGTTATGAGAGTTTTAAAATGTGAAAAACACCAGCTAGCAAGGTAACAGATCACTCAGCACATACAAATCTCTTTAATTTTGATTCAAAATAGTTTCACTTGAATTCTATTTATAGCAATGAAACTTTCCAAAAATAAATATTTCTGCTTGCTCTTTCTGATGGTGGTGCTTATTTTTTAAGATTAGGTTTTTGTTTCTGAAAGTCAATGGCGGCCATATTAGCATTCTATACGAAATATTGTGAGTGTAGTTCATTTTCTTTGTTAGTTAAGCTTTAAAGACATTTTAGAGTTAGAAAGACGCCAAACTGCTTTCAAAATATGACGTACTATTACTCCTTGACTCGAAATAAAAAATAATAATCCTAGAACTATTGAATTAATTGGTCTGTTAGGTAAAAAATTTGTTAGCCATGAAAGATTGAAATCATAACATGACCGGTGAAAATAGATGAATATAATAAGGCACCCCATATGCAAGGCGCAAAGTAACAACCCTTGTCGTTCATTTACAGTAGAAGTCATTTAACATTTGTTCTGTTAAAAATGACGCTAAAACGTAAAACAGAAATTAAACTTACGCTATACGGAATAACGTAGAACTCATGGGAAACCATTTAAGCAATTTGTATGCTACAAAAACAGCGACTGGGATCGCCAAGGGCAGGAACATTTCATTTTACTGTCAACGACTGTCAACATGTATTGACGCCATCTTTGTTTTGATAGTAGATACCGCTGATACTTGTTCGTACGGGCTCATCAGGACTGCACACATGCAAGAGGCCTGACCCAAGAGGAAGAAGGACTAAAATGGCAGAAGAAAACCTTACAATTAACACTGGAGATAGCCAGTTAGACCAAAAAATACAAGAATGGATGACACTAGACAAGGTAACTTACACCTCCCGTAGCTCACAGAAAAGTACAATTAGTTTTTGTAAAGTATTTGAGAGAGAGAGAGAGAATACTTTTGCTTTCACTGCATGGTACACAGCATGTTGTTAAGATTAAAAAATTACTCACAACCTCTTTTGTACGACCACTAGAGGAGTTTTTTGCGTGCTGGATTCCTGTAGATGTGTTAAGAAGGTGTTTTGATTAGTTATCCAAGAACATATTTTGTAGTCTAAAGGTTGTTTAGTATTTTGGTAGCTGGAAACTAGACTTATCGGAGACTTGTAATGACGAGTGATGACTACCTCACAAATCTTAACCTTATTTGTAAGTAAGATACAAGATGTTATAAAAGGGGCGTAGCTATATAACTTTAAATTGCTTCGTTGATTTCATGGCAAAAAAAAATATCAAACATTCTTCTTAGCTCTTAAGAGTGAAGAGCAGAGAGCTTGTTATAATGAGGGTTTATCAGGTCTTGCGTGACATTTTAAATCTTAATCCAACAAAAAAGAAAATATATATAATATTTGAAAAGAGCATAGTAAAATTAGTAAAATTGGAAAGTTTGAAGTGGTTTTATTGAATAACACAGAAGATATGGGCGACCGAAGTTGGCTGCCTTTACAAAGAAATGTATGTCAAATATTTCTGGAGGCAAGCTGTTGCCTCCCAACATTTTTCCCATACATTTCTCTGTAAAAGCAGCCAACTTTGGTCACCCATATCTTCAGCGTCATTCAATAAAACCACTTCAAACTTTCCAATTCCATGTTGACAAATGCAACGTTACTGCACATGAGCAGACCATTATTTGTAGCAAATCGACCTTATACCATAGTGTGCATGAGCAGACCATTATTTGTAGGCAGTTATTTGCAATTCTCTCGGCCAAATTAAAATGATGGAAACATAAAATGAATGATGATATTTAAGATTTTTGTTATTAACTTTTATAGAAAACAATTATTGGATGAGGTTAACCATAATATTTAACACTTACTGACCTGGAACCTAGGGAAACAGTGTGTTTTGTGTTCCAGAGACAATGATGTTTTTCCAAGGGGTAGCAGAGGGAAACATCGCCGTTGAGGGACAACAAAACACACAGCTTTCGCCTTTTGTTTTACACCTATTTCAATTAAGGTTGATAATGGAAGATAATATAATAATACTTTATTTCTTAAAAAAGCGCATGACAAACAAGAGTATCGATGACCTTTACAATATAGAAAAATAGATAAAAACATAAATAGATAAGTTAAATAAGTTTAATAAGTTAGGCCCGGTTTAGATGTCAAACTCCACATGCGCCGAATCCAATGCAAACAAGCAAAAAAAACCTATTGTTTGGCTTCATTTGCACTAGACTCAGCACACACCGGCCCAATGCCCAAACCGGGTCTAACTAAAAGCATAAAAACGGTGAGATCAAAAAGTAAAAAATATATATATATAATAGAAAATGAAAAATATATCAATCAATAGGAAAACAGTGTGAAAAATGTGAAATAATGCACATATATATAATGTCTGATATATCTATCGATAATATTTTTCAAACAAGAATGTCTTTAACTTCTTTTTGAAAATGTTCAGAGAATCCTCAAGACATAGAGTGTCTGGTAAACTGTTCCAAAGTCTTGCGCCAGCTATACAGAAAGCTCTGTCACCATAGATATTAAATGGTTGATCTGAGACCAACAGGTATTGGTGGGTTTCAACATAAATTTTTGGGAATTAATGTGATAGTGACACAAATTAGCAATTCAATGCAATTTAAGCATGATTGCAACTATGTATTTGCAATATATTTATGACATAAGCATTCAGCCTCCCACGATCCCTATAGATCTCAGATCTACCATTTCAGATCTCCCATTATCAACGTGACTGAAATAGGTGTACATACCAAAGATACACGTACATACATGTACATACATGTGACACAAAAAAGTTATTTGATTTTTAATTATTTGACTTTAAAAACTAAGAAAAGCTTATGTTTCCGTTGAAATCACTTCTGGTTCTGTTATTACCAGTCAACAACATATTGTTGCCTGCTGCTTAGCCTTTGCCGGGGGAAACATTGAAACTTGTACATGTTCAAGTGATCAACTTATCAATAGAGTGCTTTTCATTAACCTGTAAGATGAACTCAGTAGCTCACAATATCAATAAATAGGTTTCTCACATTCACATACTATTTCATGCGTTATTGTAAAGCATTCTACTTGCTAAACAGATTACGTTTCTTATGTTCTAATAACGCTGCTTTCTGCAACAAATGCACCTTTACGTTCATAGTAATTATTGTTATTATTATTATTATTATTATTATTATTATTATTATTATTCAGTGGCGGATCCAGGGTTTTTCAAAACGGGGTCCAGATCGGGGAATAGATTGCTATGACGTCATATTGACGTCATATGATGTCAAAGTAAAAAACAAAAAAAATGGCGTTGAAAAAAAAAACGGGCGCAGCGGACCCCGTCGCACTACCCCTAGATCCGCCACTGTTATTATTATATCTATATATTTTTATGGAGGGAGGATTCAACTCACATATGATCCAGTCTGAGCTGGGGCTCGAACCCAGACCATAGAGGTGCGAGACGAGCAGTATGCCACTCATGCCACTCATGCCACTTCAATCCCACTATAGAGGTATGGATGTTTTCTGGAGCTACTAAGTTATTACCAATTCCTTATATCTCATCTTTTTTTTTTTCTAGCATCCCGATACTTTAGAGGAAGTGAGAAAGTTGATAAAAGAAAAGAATTTTGAAGAACTCAAAGTCCGAATGTTATCAAATTTGACTTTTGGCACTGCAGGTAATCCTAAACAGTACAACAGCCACCTTGTCAAATTTTTATTCATAGCTTTGCAGGATGACACTACACCTTACTAGAATTAGAATAAGCAACAAAAAACCATCAACTTTAATAGCTTATAGGTAAAAAATATTGATGCTCTTATGCATGAAGCATAATAAGTTTTGAAGCAGCACTAACAAATTTTGATAGAAAAAGCCATGATCCTCACCTGTATTTCTATCATAATTTCCAACAAGCTATCAGGAAGATTTATTTGTTTAGCAGACATAAAGAATGTTTGGTCATTCTTGCCTTTAAAAGTTTTCACAAGGAAAGATTGATTTTTTTACCTTTTATTATTATTTTTATTTCCTTTATTTAACCATGGTAAGTACATATACAATACTCCTGTTTTGAGTTCTCTTTTACGCTGTGTTAGCCTCAAAACCATGTAATATATTCTTTTATTCAGTAACAGCCTATGGAAATTCAAGAGATCTGTGTGTAAAGAAGACAATAAAAATACTTTGAAATTTCACAAGTTTTATCTAAATTTCTGCATAATTTACGCACAATTGAGGCTAACACAGCGTAAAAGAGAACTCGAAACAGGAGTATTCAGCATAGCAGCTTTTCAAGTAGCTGTGAATTTATAAAAACTAATTACAATAATAATAATAAAGCTATAATTAGAAGTACACTATACTAGAAAAATTAAAGAAAATATATAAGCCTATGCATATCTACTAAATATCATAATATTGGTATTATTAAAAATGATTTTCTAATGCAGTCTTGAAAGAGGGAAGTGAATTTGAATTTTTAATATAGGTAGGGAGTTGATTCCATACTAGCGCTCCTTTATAGCCAAAGCTCTTTTTCCGATATTCTAGATTTGGGTGTGGCAGGAAATAGTTATTTTCACTTACACTTCTAAGACCATAATCGGTTTATTGTGAACAAAGTGTAAAGATGTCAGACAATCAATCAATCTTTATTAGGGTTATTAAACAGATAAAGAACTTTGTCTTTTTTCCAATCTGGCAGTAATATAAGTTCAACATTTTTATGCTTTATTGGTTAATTTTATTGGAAAACAAAAAAAATAAATAATGATAATCCAACACAACATCAGGTTTGGTGAATTTTAATGGCATTACAAAACAAGTTGCTGGGAAAATCGCACAGTGTAACAGTGACCTTAAAAGCTAAGTTAAATTTCTGCCAAACCTGATGTTGTGTTGTATTATCTATAGTTATTTAAACCCCTGAAGAAATGTGATGATGATGATGATGGTGATGATGACGACGACGATGATGATGAAGATGATCATGATGATCATGATGATGATCATGATCATGATCATGATGATGATCATGATCATGGTCATGATCATGATGATGATGATGATGATGATGATGATGATGATGATGGTGATCATGATGATGATGATGACGGTGATCATGATGATGATCATGATGATGATCATGATGATGATGATGATCATGATGATGATGATGATCATGATCATGATGATGATCATGATGATGATCATGATGATGATGATCATGGTGATGATGATGATGATGATGATCATGATGATGATGATCATGATGATCATGATCATGATCATGGTGATGATGATGATGATGATGATGATCATGATGATGATGATCATGGTGATGATGATGATCATGGTGATGATGATGATGATCATGATGATCATGATGATCATGATCATGGTGATGATGATGATCATGGTGATGATGATGATCATGATGATCATGATGATCATGATCATGATCAATCCTTGAAGGATGATATTTGTAAAGACTGTTTCTACAGTGAATACCAAGTTAGTTGATTAGAATCATTAATGTTATGAATATTTTTTTCTATAGGATTAAGGTCATCTATGGGCGCAGGATTTTCTAAGTTTAATGACCTCACAGTAATACAAGCCACTCAGGTACATTGAAGTGTGTTAAAACAATTTGTTAACAAATAAATAAAATATATGAATAATATAAATGAGAAATAAAAGTGGAATCCACAAAGTGGCTCTTCCTCCACTGCATTCCAATTGGGAATTAGAAGTTGATTTTTGAGGTGGGAGGAAAAACCGACAAACAACTCTACTCACATATGACACTGAGCTCAGTGGGGCTCTCGCCGCTACGCCACCCGTGCTTCCCTGTTAATCCCTGTCAATTCCAGAATCAGATAATTAAGTGCTCAAAATTGCACCTGGACTAGATCTTTTCACATTGGATGTTTAGTTTACCATTTCAGATCACATTTCATCATTCCCTTACCAAAAAAAAAACACTTTGTTTGAGATATGAAATTAGTAGAAGAAGATAATAAGTCCATGTATTAACTGTGGGTCTTTTTGCTTATTGTTACAGCGCTACTCAATCACACACGCGAAATCGTACAATTTGCTGTCGCGACGAAGTTGGTTTTGGTGGACGTCAATCAAGGCATTTCCACAACATTCCACGTGGCACGTGTCTATCTGATAACTATGTGATTTCCGACAATGTCATGGAAACACTTTGATTGACGTCCACCAAAACCTTATTTTGTCGCGAAGGTGTTTCGCGCGTGTGATTGGAAAGCGCTGTAATGAACTTTGAATTCATGTTTATAAGATTTCATTTAATTTCCTAGGGGATTGCAAAGTATCTTTTAAAAACATTCTCGGATGCAAAACAACGAGGGGTTGTAATTGGATTTGATGCGCGATATAACAGTGAAAGGTAACACAAAATGAGAATTGAATGGGAAGTGGATGGGATTAGAAATCAAAATGAACTACCATAATTACTGGTGTACATCAAAGTTGATCTTTTAGTACAGATTTGAGGTTGAAAATTCTTCATCAACATACTTACATATTCTTCCAATAACAATAATCTCCTAATAATGATAATAATAATAATTTATATTGCGTAAATTATATTGAATATGATCAATCATTATATAGTTTGGACAGTACGCGCGTGCTGATTGGTCGAAAATATTGCATTATTAGTGTACAGAGCATGGCTGCTAACGCCATTGGCGTGCGCCCTCCAAACTTTGCAAAAAAAAAAAGTGTAAGAAAACAGCAAGAAAAAAGTTCACAGCTTCAGCTTCTTTTTTTCCTCTGTCGAAAAATGGAAAAATTGTGCAACACTATTACGTCATGGCCCTCATTGGTTCAGAGCCCTACACTATGATAACTCTCCTCCAATCAGGTTATGTCAGTGTGATAGACTGAGTAGATAGATAGAATCGCAACACTATAACGTCATTGGTTCAGAGCCCTACACCATGATAACTCTACTTATCAGGTTATGGCAGTGTCATAGACTGAGTAGATATACAGAGTCGCATGATATTTAGCACCAAGTATTTCAAGCCTTCGGTGTCACCATTCCTTCCTGGGTCGACAATGTTATTGTGTAGGTGTTCTGTCGAGGTAATCTCACATGTTCTGGTGAATTCAATGCTTTAAAGGACCCAAAAAGCCTAACATAATGCTATAAATGACAATGAAAAACAACATTTTCTCCCCTTTTCAATATTCAAGAAAATCCGTAGTATGAATATTTCTTGTTGATTCAAACGAGCAGGCATTTTATAGGACGGCAAAATGTGTTTGAAAACAATCGGCTTTATACTCAGCTTTACACGATTATTTCTTTAATAGAATAATCATTAACTGACAGAGAATTTGAAAAATTAGCAAAGAACAAAAGGAATACCAATTTCGAAGATAAATGGCTTGTCTCCTTCTGGAATACATCTTGCCCGGAGGCTTTCATCAGCCTTATTAGCCCTCAGTGAGGTCAAGACCACGTTCCCCATTTTTCCGTAATTAGTTTTTATTCTAGGTCCCCTTTCCTCCCCTCCCCTCCCCCTCCCCCTCTACGCCCACCCCCCATTCCCCCCCCCCCCCCCCCCCCCCCCACTCACATTCTGGGTCCTCGCTACGCCACTGTCCGGGATCTCGAACAGGTCACCCGTTAAAGGTCATCCCTCATTTATATAAAGCAGTGACAGTGTTAATCTAGGGTTTGCAGAACGTTTAGGTTCAGAAAACCTTCTTGCAATTAGGTATATGTGTGAAATTAAGGGGTAAAGACATGCAATATTTTATGACAGTTTGAATGCTTTTTGCTTCAGGCTTTCTAAGAGAGCAGCAGCTGTGTTTCTCAGTCAAGGGATCAAGGTTTATCTCTTTAATAAAATAACACCAACACCTTTTGTGGTAAGGAATTTTTTTCTATTTTATCCTTTATTTTAAAATCTTGGTTAGCTGATTCACTTGCATTTCTTTCTCTCTTTCTCTCTTTCTCTCTTTCTCTCTTTCTCTCTTTCTCTCTTTCTCTCTTTCTCTCTCCTCCTATTTGTGATGTTTATCTACAGTGGCCCAGAGCATCGCTCGCGAACTCGCTTGTTCGCGATATAATACGGGGAAACTCGTGGGGAAAAAAACGGAATCAAGGCCTTAACATGTGATAATCTCTATTTATCACACGGTGCCCATATATAATCGCTTTGTTCCCCTTACCTTCGCTTTGAGGCATTTCATTTTCAAGCAGTTTTTTCTCGCATTGGAATAAACATAGAATCGTGTGATAACAGATTATTTATCTCATTTCTTACCATTTCCAGCCTTACGGTGTTACATGGTACAAAGCTGCATTCGGTGTGATGATAACAGCTTCTCATAACCCAAAGGATGACAATGGTTATAAGGTACAAAATAAGTAACAATTATTCACCGAAGGCAAGTTGATTGTCTGTGAATATTTACCAAGATTGAGTTTAATATAATTACACAGGTGATTATTCCAAAACATCGATTTATTTCTAAAATGTAGGTATTTTGCGTATTTTGAAAGAGGCACGTATCAACAAATGAGGCGTGTACACTCTATTACAGGGAAATATCAACCAACCAATCAGCATGCATGATCTTCTATAATCACCTGGGTAATGATATTATAATCAACTAGTTTTAAGCAAAGACTTACAAAAACTTCAGTAGCTCTATTCAGCAATTATACTTAGCCTTTAACCCCCATCTCACATACAATATGAGTGGCAATATTGTATGGGATATACAATCACAAGCATTGTCACTCATATCGTAATTTCTTATCCTATTCATTCTTAATGAAGATGATGATTTCTGGGGGGGGGGGGGGGAAGACTTGAGTAATGTTATTTAAGAAAATACAGTTTTAAGGAGCATGCGTACAGTGCTTTCTGGCGTCACACAAAGATTGGTAAGGGCATCCCACATTGATTATTTGTTAGGTTAACAAAGCAAGGTGGAGGGTTTTTGATCAAGTTGATGGGACTAGCTTTTTCAAAACTCTGGGTAACCATCCTCCTTAAGCCGCACCTACAGGTTAATCAATATATTTTCTTAGATAATACTGCTTTAGAAATCTAATCTTCAGAAATCAGTATCATCATTACGTAAGAGTAAATGTGATAAGTCATTTACAAAATGAGCGGTATATTTTACACTGAAAATCGTGGCCGCGGATTTTCGATTTTGTTTGATTTTTTTTTATAGACATTGCCTCCTAAAAAGTGGTAGTCTGTGATTGTTCATAACGTTTTCTTGCTGATTGTTTCAGGTTTATTATGAAAATGGCGCACAGGTAAGATTGTATAGGTGGTTGACTGTACTAGTTCTTGGGATGTTCATGGGCATTTGAATAATAGCGGAAAGTGAACTCCGAGAAATAAAACTTGCTTTGAAGGACGTTTCCTTTATCGCACCACAAAATGGCTTTAGAATATTAGTGTGAATGCTATGAGGATGTAGAAAATGCAAACTACTTTTATTTCGTCGTCGTCCCACCTTAAGTAAAAATTCCTAGGCTCAGAGATCTATCATGTAGCTTGAGGAATGATAGATTGAACATGACAGTTTCTGGAGTAATCACAGAAAAATTTAGTTCAGAAATTCCTAACTTATTTCACAAGTGTGCAATAATGTAAACTTGGGTCACCAATAACAGTCTTTTTTTATTGCAGCTCACATCACCATATGATAAAGCAGTTTCACAATGTATCAAGGAAAATAGTACCCCATGGAATGAATCATGGGATTTGGAATTATCAAAATACAAAGATTTACTAAGCAACCCCTATGATGAAGTGTTTGCTGCTTACTTTGAAGACCTGAAGAAATACTCTCATTTTGGGTAAGAAAATAAAGATTGAAATATAGTGAGAATGAGGGATAACATCATGAGGATGGAGAGAGATTAAGCAACGGAATAGCCAGCTGATCTGAAATAGTGATGTAGAAATGACGTCACTGCAAAATTGAGGTTTCATCGACCCTCAAAAATTTGACTAAAATGCGCATGCGAAATTGCGTTAAGAACCTATAGCAGGGACCGCGGAGCACCCTAAAAGTGGGGGGGGGGGGGGGGGCTATATAAGAGACTAGTATGGGAAAAAGGGGGGGGGGGCTGAGATTCGAAAATGTAAGAGACTAGTATGGAAAAAAGAAAAAAGTGGGGGAGGGCTGCAGCAACCCCCCCCCCCCCCCCCCCCCTCCGCGGTGCCTGTATAGGCATACTATACTACAATTACAGACTTGCTTGACACTTTACACGATTCTCTTGTTGTATCCCAGGAACCTTAATGAGCAAACCAAGATCAAATTTACCTTTACACCAATGCATGGTGTTGGACAGATTTTTGCTGTCAAAGGTTTTGAAGTTTTTAAACTGCCTCCTTTTGTCTCAGTAATAGAACAAGTAAGTGCGTTGGTTTTTGTTTCGTTTATGGTGTTTTCTTTTGATTTCTGCATTTATTCAGTACCGTTGGATCCCGGTTATAAGCCCTCCCCAAAAATATTAGCTTTACAGCATTCCCCACGAGCCAAAAATGCCACAGTAGGTCCTGGCTGTCCATCTATGTATGAGCTCACAGGATAATCACGTTTGTGATTTGTACCTTATACATGATCAAATCTGATGCTAAAATTCCTTGCATACTATCAGTTCATCGAGATAATGCTTAATTTAAGCTGTCTCAAGGCTTCATGATGCCATCCAGCACTCCTTAGGTGGACAAAATGGGCTTAAAAATTTCCAATTTTCGGGAAAAAAATCGAAAACAAGACATGATGTCTTTACTCTGTCAAACCAACTCTGTCAATCTCCACTCCGAAATCATACCACTTCTGAACCCCTAATTTGCATAAAACACTTTCAATCCAAACTCCAGGCACGGTTTTACTAGGGCTAGCAGAACGTCTAGGTCCACAAAAACCCTGAAAGACCTCAAAACTGCCAGGACTAAAAGGGTAAATGCCCCAAATAACCTCAAAAATTCTGACATTGCCCAAGCTCATCCCTTCTCCATCCAGTCTCTTGTTATTAATCCTTGATTTGATGTGGCATATTGCAGATGAATCCAGACCCAGACTTCCCTACTGTCAAATACCCAAATCCAGAAGAAGGCAAGAGTGCCCTGGTAGGAATCTAATTAAATATGAATAAGATTTGTGTTTGTGCACTCATTCACCATTTTCCATACATTGGTTCACTGGTCACAGACAACGCATTCAATCGAGGCTGCAAGGTAGTTTCAAAGGATTACTCAAATTTGAACCTTGCAGCCTCGACTGAATGTTTTGTGTTTGACCAAGTGAACGGATGTATGGAAAGTGGTGAATCTTGATAACGTCATTCAACAATTACTTCCGGTTTTGTTAATCGCCGTCGAATAAATGTGATGTTGGCCACTCAGAACGGTTGCTGAAATTTGATGATATCACGTGACGCCATCTTAGTAAATGAGAAGAGAGAAAATGAACTGCGACACTTGGTATATAATAATTATAGTTATTAACTAAGTAACAATATTTCGAATCAAATAACTTGGTATTTAGAAACAGTTTTTATACATAACAAAAACCACACAACACACTGTTTCCCTTGGTACCAGTATTAAAGTGTTAAATGGTATACAGGACTTGGCGATGAGAGCTGCTGATGCCAATAACAGTACAGTTATCATAGCAAATGACCCTGACTCTGACAGAACAGCAGTTGCAGAAAAACAGTCGAAGTGAGTAACTTAACTTCTTAAATTAAGCTGACTGACTACTTTTGAACGTTCAACGTTCAATCCCCCTTTATTCAGTTAATACCCTAACCCTCCCTATTAACTCTAACCCTAGACCAAAGCTCCCCCTAGTAGTATTCTCTGGGGAATATTAGTACTACTAAATTATTAACTATACACAGTATTAATACTACTAGGGGGAGGGGTGTTCTAGGTTTAGAGTTAATAGGGAGGGGTAGGGTTAGGGTATAACTGAAGTACTTACAGTACAAATCCGCTCAAAATTAAGTATCTCAAAAAACGAGCTCGGGACACCCTACTTTTCTTTTCATTTTTGGAACCAGAACATTGCAAAAATATCTCGAAATGTTAATATGAACTCCGTCACATCCGGTTATGACCAAACCATATTTTACCGTCAGGACCTTTTTTGTCCTTGTAAAAAAAAAAAATTTATCACCAGAGAAAGCTGGACTGTCAATCAAGTAATAACAGCTGACAGTCGTTTGATCAACTACGGTCGTAAGGTCATCTGGGACATAATTGCGTTTTCCCTTCTATTGGAAAACTAAGAAACGAATACTCAAGGGAATAGCGAAAATGTCTTTCAAGAGGAGATACTGACATTACTGTATAATTGATGCATGTTTTCATTTGTTTTTTCTCAGTGGGAAATGGAGAGTACTTACAGGAAATGAGACAGGAGCATTGTTAGGCTGGTGGGCTTTCTTCTGCCATAAAAAAGATTATCCACAACTTTACCCAGGTTAGTTCAAATACTCTCTTGATGCCAGTCATGTCTTCTTTTAAATAACCTTTTTTCGTCTGTCTTCATCAGGAGATAATGTTTACATGGTCGCAAGCACTGTATCTTCAAAGTTTCTAGACTCCATGGCTAAAGTGGAAGGTTTCAAATTTGATGTAAGTTTAGAACAACTTAGTAGTGTCAATTTTGCATCACTCTGAACCAATGTAACAGTTGTCACTAGCATGTTATGGAGATTGCACCATACATCAAGCCACTGGCATCATTGATTATCCAATCAAAATGCTCGGACATTCACACCTTTGTAATCACAAACAAGGCGGAATTTTCACACTTCATGACAAATCTAAAAAATTGTTTTTTTATTGGTTCTGTACCCTACCATCCTTCAAATTTAGGGACTTTGCAATAATTAGGGGTTGTTAGTTTGTACGTTATAAACACAATAAACCGCCACCATCAAATCTGATCCTTCTTCCTCCTCCTCCTCCTCCTCCTCCTCGTCATCATCAACGCTAATTATTGCACAGTCCATTACAAGGGTCTTGGATAGTGAATTATATCACCTAATTCTTTTCAATGTAATTGATGCTTTAGGAGACCTTGACAGGTTTTAAGTGGATGGGTAATCAGGCCTATACTCGTATGCAGCAGGGAAAAACAGTCCTCTTTGCCTATGAAGAAGCTATAGGTACGTCAACATTAATGTATTCTTTTAATACTCCCTTTCACAGTTCCCTGTGCTGTCTTCAAAGGTAGCCGTGCCTTTGAATCGAAGCGAGACGAATGGTTGGCTTGCAATGATAGAGATATGTGAATAATTGTCCAAGGTGTTAGAAATTGGTCTCTTTCATTGCAAGCTCACTGTCCGCCTCACTTCGATGCACAGGCACGGCTACCTTTCAAGATGGCGCAGTCAACTGTGAAAGGGACTATTCTAATACCCCCGTTTTGGTCCATGCCCGGGTCAAAGGGATTAATTACACAATAGGCCATTTGCACCATCATTTCAAGTGACCCTAACTTCCTTAAAACTAGCAGCTGTATCAAAGCGAACTCCAGAAATGTACAGAGCACCTCAATATTAGTAAGGAGGTGGAGCTAATGTTGACGATATGAGAAATGAGGCCCCGTCCACACGTATCCGGGTATTTCTGAATCCGCAACTTTTTTATACGGATTACAGGCAGCCCAAGGACTGCTTTTGTAAAGTCCGTGGTATTGTTTTCGTATATGTTGCCCGGGTTTTGAATTCAGCCTGCACTGCCCTGCTGATAATCAAATCCGCCCCCGGCTTTAAGAATGAACGTCTTTCCCTGGATCTCAAAACCTACCAAAAAAAAAAAAAAAAAAATTGGGTTGTGGCTGGTTTTTAACTGGAGCCCAAATAACACATCCGTATTTTGTTATTGACAGGCTTCATGTATGGAACTAATGTACTTGATAAAGATGGTATCAGCGCAGGTGTGGTTATGGCAGAGATGGCTACCTACCTCAACACTCAAGGGTTAACTCTTACCCAGCAACTAAGCAAGCTTTACGAAAGGTTATTATTTATAAGAGTAAATGGTTTGAACCTACGAGTAGCAGTAGAGTGAGTAATGTGATCGTTCGGGTGAGTGTAGTCTTGAGAAAGACTGTTGTTTGTGGTGACTGACGTTTCGGAAACGCCAAATATTCTAAAATAAATACAACCAAAAGGAAGAGAAATATCTATTATTTCGACCAAAGATATAGATAAGTTTACACTAAATTCCGTGATCTCGGCGGTAATTTTTTTGATGCGTGGATAGGGCCGAAATCGATTTTTGTACATTTCTCAGAAACCAAGTATTTTTTTTTTAAACTAAAAACACCAGGATGTATTTCATACTAAGAAAATATCACTAAAAATATATGAGTGTAATCGATTTTTTGAATTGTGCCAATGTTTGGTCGACTTCTACAGACCGTCGCTCTTAATCCCTTGGCAGTATGTTGTCGCAGTGGCCATTACTAGATCGTTATGGACATTGGTATATTGTTATCATGCCTGTAATATATAGTTAAATCTTGGTAATAATTACAGCCTTAAGGGTAGCTCTTTGTTCAGCAAATCGTTACTAATTTTGTTTTTGGTCTTTTTACAGTTATGGTGTACATATAAGTATGAATTCTTACTACCTCTGTATGTTACCTCCCGTTATTGTGAAAATTTTCAATCGAATACGAACGCTGGAAAATGGACAGGTGAGACCACTTTTCCACTTGACGTCACAGTCATTAGCAAATGGCATGAAAAAACCTTTATAACTTCAAGATGAATCACTCAAACGGTATAATTGTTTTGGCCACACAACAGCTCACCACGTAAAATCTATACTGAAAATATTGTTGATGTGTCATAGGCACTTTCAACTTTTATCGTGTTTCTCTAAACATCCCAAGTGCTCTATTTCACTGGTAGTCACAAAACCTAGTTTCTATTGCTTGAACAAAAACAAAGTGGTCATTTCACAGATATCAAAAACCATGTATGACAAGGAAGCAAACGTTTGAAATAGCAACTGGAGAAACTGAAGAATAAATCGTAAAATAAGAACAAAAGGTCGTGGCTTGATTTATTAGGCATTTTTCAGTTACAACAAAACATTGAGCTTCCTCTACTTGGTCATTAAATGAATCTTCTGGATGGTCTATATTTTATGTTGTTCTATCAAACTACCTAATCATATGCTTCGTAACTTGCCCTTCAGCTTGTATTGACGTATCATCGAATTGTTAATTTATTTTTTTAGTATCCTTCGAGTTGTGGTGGCTTTAAGATCGCTGGAATACGGGATCTCACTACTGGATTTGATAGCACGAAACCAGATAATAAAGCGGTGAGTATGCAAAACTTGAAAAACTGGGGGAGGGCACAAAGTCACTTTGCAACACGTGATCACCAATATCGGATGTAGTGCTGGAATGAAGGACATTTATGTACGGTTCCTGAAAAACTGGTGCTTATGTTCTTGCTGCCCCACCACACATCTTCAATCTTTTACTGCGCACTTCCATCATTCCAAGTTCTTGGAAGTCTGCGATTATGACGCCTCTTCATAAAGCTAGCTCAATATCTGACCCCAACAACTTCAGGCCTATCTCAGTGATGAATATACGCACTGGTGTAGTGTTGTTATTATTATTACTCATAATAATGTGATGATTACTATTTTGGATAACTCATTTGAATTTTCGGCCGCCATTTTCGAAAAGGTTTATTTCTGTAGGGAAAGGAAGAAGTAAAGAAGAACGCGAATTTATCGACAGATGACAATTCAAACCAACCCACCTGAATCGTCCCTCCTCTTTACATAGCTAATGATGCCTTTTTGACTTTTCGTAAAGGTTTTACCGACCAGCAAATCAAGTCAAATGATCACATTTTATTTTGAAAATGGTTGCGTGGCAACTTTAAGGACAAGTGGTACCGAACCAAAGATAAAATACTACACAGAAATCACTGGAAAACCCGGAGAAAGGTGAGTTTGACGTAACTTTGTTCTTTTCGGTCTGCCTTTTTTTATTCTTTGTTTGTTTTATGCCTGCCTGCCTGCTGTTTTTTGTTATTGTTTTATTTTTTATTTATTTATCAATTTTTTTTTTTTTTTTTTTTGCTTATTTTTTTGTTGCTGTTTTTATTTTAATTTATTCGACCCTTACCTTTTGCTCTCTTCTACGATAAGGAATGGTTTCCTTTCCTTCTCGTTGAGGAGAGAATGACCGGCATTTCACGTTCTTGCTTAGGTCGTAACTGCCTTAAATAGCGAAAGCTATTTGAGACTGAGTCGTTTTCCCCCTGCACATCATTTTGTCTTATGATGAATATAATAAAGATTAAACAAAAATACTTTACGGAGTTCGAAAAAAAATAAATTCTTCTTCTGTTTAGAGTCGATATTGAAGCTGCTACTTCAACGCTGCAGAAAGTGGTCAAAAGCATTGTAACAGAGTTCCTACAACCGGAAGTAAATGATCTTACTGCCAAATCGGATTAAACTCCTCAGCTCCTGCAAAACTTAAGTGATAGATTCAATATGAGTGGCAATGTCGTATGTGAGTATTTTACTTAACCAGGGATCGAGACTACCAGCTGAGTTGACCTTCAGAACAAGCTCAAGGTCAATAAATCAGACTTGAGGATTCGACATCATATTTTGATTAGCATTTCCCATTATTCGGCAAAGAGAATTTATGAAATACTAGTTCTATCTTAAAATTAATTGTAAACACTAGTCAAACTCATGGCGGAGTTTTATTTCAATCAACAAGAAAAGTCTAAATTGGATACTCGGAAAATGCTCGAAAAATGCTAACCAAAAATAGTGACCCATAATTCCCCTCGGGGAAGGCGATCAACTCAGCTGGAACATACATCTACTAGTCTCAGACTAGTGAAGGTTTGCTGTGGATTATTGGGGAAAAGCCCTTGGGACTAGTGATTATCCAATGACTAGCCCAAGGACTAGAACCCAAAAAAGTTAGTATCGAGCCCTGTTATCATATTCATTTTTGAAGAAACTGATTTCTGAAGAATAAATTTCAATAGTAAGTGATATAAGAAAGTATAGTTTGATGTTTTTACAGCGAAATATCGTCGCATCGCGGCCCAGCGTTTCAAAACTTTTGGAACTCTGCTTTTGGATTTGGTCTTCTTGGATGTAAATATTTGGGAATAAATTCAAGCAAATGTAAAAGTGCTAGAATAAATTCAAACAAAAACAGGTATTCGGACCCAAGCTAAGACAAGATAGACGGCTGTGTTGGAGGGGGAGAGGGTTTGGCACAGGTATTCGGACCCAAGCTAAGACAAGATAGAGGGCTGTGTTGGAGGGGGAGAGGGGTTGTTTAATTGTTTAAGAACATAGATATTTCTCAGAGAAAGCTGAGAAAACTATGTTTGGCACAGGTATTCGGACTTAAGAAAAGGTGGAGGTAGAGAGAGATAAAGCGAAAATATAATTCAAAAACTCATGTATTATTTATGAGATAACCTTCCAATGAAGTGTGTCAAATGTGGTCACATTATGCACCTGGCTACCCCGGAAACTCCGCTAGAGTACTCTGAAATCATTTCAAAGTCCAACTTTATCTACCCCTCTATCTTTTTCGCTCTCTCTCTCCCCCCTAGTCCCTATGACCGTCTATCTGTCTAGATATTGAACTAGCTAATTATCATTTTATAATTATACTTCATTTTTTACCTTGAACATACCGAGGCTCGAACCTGCAACCTTTGTTGTAGAAATCCAGTGCTTTATCAACTGAGCTAACGAGGATTTTGTTGACAATGTTGGGTTGCATTTAAATTTTAATTATTTTATTCACAATACAACTGCTCTTTCTTTCTCTGTATATATTCCCTTTTTTTAATTACCACATGAGTGATTAATGAGTTTTGGAAGTAATTAAAAGGCCTCCAATTCGGACTTGACAGAATTTCAAAGTCCTTGCATTTAGTTCGGCTCCGCCTCGGACTGGAACTAATTGCGCGGACTTTGAAATCCCGTCAAGTCCTCATTGTCGGCCTTTAAACATTACTTAAATAACTATGTAAAGATTGATAAGAAAAAATTAGTGTGTAAGTGTGACTATGGCATGATATACACAGAATTGAAAGAAATTAAAGATACGTTGTGAGTGAAGGCAACGTTATGAAACATGAGCTCATGAGTCCCGGCGTTGTGGTGGAAGTAAACTATAAATATATGATGGCTCTGGGATGGTCGTTCGTTCTACCAAGTGTTTCTCATCAGGGGTTAAGACACAAGGTGTTTAGGAATGCCAAGCTAGATTCAGGTGACTCTTCTTCGTAAGTGAACTAGATGTGTCTGTTGATGGAGTTTAAATGTTGGTGGAACTCACATACACGGCCTTTCTTTACCACTTCGGAGGCTTGGGGTAGTTTAAGTATGAAACGCCTCAATAAGACTTGGGTCTATTCGTGAAGCGTAGGTCCGGTTTAGACGTCGAATTTCACATGTGCCGAATCTAATGCAAATGAGCAAAACCTATGGTTGGATGCGGCACATGTGAAATTCGACGTCTAAACCAGGCCTCATAGAGTCCTTCCAATAAACCTGGGGACTAATAATCAAATAAAAATTACTAGATGCTAAACGGTTTCGTCTACTCAGTTTTGTTTCTTCGTATCTAATAACCACTAACAGCTAATTAAAAGTCTCCAGGTTTATTGGAATGACTATACCATACCGCAATCCCTTATTATTAAGTAATACATTAACAAATTCTCATAGTTATAGCCCACATATATTCATTTATAGCATTATAAATAAATTGTAATGATTTGATCATGGATAGAAAATACTACTATTAATAGTAAAGTGCGCAGCACTTATCAGTGAAAATAAGTCTTTAAATAGGCTGGACGACACCAGCTTAGTACAGTAGACTCTTGCTTTAAGCGGCCAACCACTATATTTAGCGACCAGTTACCAAAATCCTATTTAAAATTTCTGCAATAAAATCATACCTCCATTAAACGGCCAACCTCGACTTAGCGACCGTTCGATAATTTTCCGAGGGTTGACACATTATAGAGTTCGATCTACTGACCCTTACTTTTGAACGACTTAGAATGTATCATAATATCAAAAACTGTTTCGTGTTTATAACTTTTCAAGGTAAAAAAGCGTCATTCAGCAAAAGATGTGGAGGCGAAAATTACAAACTCTAATCGTTATTCTTTCCAGATAGAATCTAACAGTATGACATCACGATACCAGCTCTAACAGCACTCTATAAGAAGCTGTAATCGCAAGGGGTCGGTAGAGAGAAGAGCTGATGCAAATACCGCCACTATAAGTTCGTTAACGAAATGTAAGGGGGGAAGCAGTTTACAACATTTTTCTCCCCCTCCAAACAAAGGCGTAGCATTCCCTTTCGATTTCATCTTATTTCAGGGTATCGTCACGTCAAAATTACGCTCTAATAAACTATTCTAGCAGTTGATGTCATAATCTTTTCAAAGTGCGCCTTAAAGAGGCGATAAGAGCTGTCATCGAAGAAGTTTTGTCTGCCACAGATTGCAACGTTGATTTGTTAGGGTGAAACCTCACTGCTTCTTCAACCTTTATGATTACGTCATTGTAGAGAGATATGACGTCATTTAGGATTCCAGCAAGCATTCGTACGCTGTAAAGAGAAATTCTCTCCTGAGACGTTGAAGCCAGAACAAAAGAGCTGACTAGACTTTGGAGTGTTTCCAGCGATGTTTTGATAGAAGAAATGACTTCACTGTTCATTTCTTGCACATTTTTATTGAGAAGTTTAATGTCAGATCCCATCAACACAGCATTATCATGGACTCCCTCTTTCCATTTGGTGCTGTTTGCATAGGGCAAATAAGAAGACTTTAATGCCGAGTTTTGACAGTCATCAACACAACCTTGAAGTCTAAGTTGCAACCTTTCAGTTAAATCTGCGGTTTCAATTTTGGCTAAAAAACATGATCTTTTAAGAATTGAAGATTCGTCATCGAGACCAATTTCACCATTATTTTCACCAATTTTATCTATATCTACGGCGCCGGCGCCATCAACTGTCACAGATTCATCAGAAGAACTCACATCTAGCTTACCACCATTGTGAACTATATCTTTACGGTGCTGTGTAGCTATCTTTTTGTTCGTGGTTCTTTTACCTGGTGCTTTTCTCTGGAATCGAGGACTTTGGTCTTCGTCTGTCGCAGCCTCATTTTCGAATTCCAAACTCCAGTCACTCGAAGCAAGATTCATCTCGCCTACTCCAGACGGCGTATCATTGGATTTTTTTACCAGGTAGCCATGAGAAAATCCAGAAGTGGTTTGTTGTTTGGTCACAGGATTTAACGAGCGCTGAGGAGTTTTCTCGTTTAAGTTTCTACTATTAACAGTTTTGTCAACTTCGCTGTTCGCTTCGCTTAAAATCTGTTGCTGCTTGGTATCAATGTTCTTCATCTTCGGAGAAAGCGTCGGTGAGTTACTTTTCATTCTGTTAGTGTCTACAGGTTTTTCATGTCTACTAAACCAGTTTGCCCTATGTTTTACATATCCTACCTCAGGTGTAGATTTTTCCATAGAATCTTGTTTCATGTTTGAATTTTCGAATTTTCCACTGAGTCGCGCTGGACCATCAATCTTTTCATTTTTTTCGACGAATTGCTTGTCATTCTTTTGCGTCGACTGCGATACACTTCTGTGTTGACTTAATTCTGGTAAATCCGGCTTAGCTTCAAAGCCATCGTTCGACAATGAGTCATTTTCCACCGTGAATAATACTTCATCCAAGCAATCGTAGTCGTTTTCATATGGCAGACCATTCCTCGTAATGTCTGTATCTTGGTCAATCACCTCCAGGCCATCATTTTCACTGCTTTTATCGCGAGCTGAAAGGCTTTCTTCATCAACGATACTGCTCTTTCGTTCGACAGTCCTTTCTTCTTGGATTTCCATAATCCTTTCAGTGGGTTGTGACTTTTTAATTGAAGACACCTCTTCACTGGAATTTAGCCTTAAATCCTCAAGCTCGTGGCTTGTTATACCCGGCTCCAGTAACTTAATCAAAGCAACATTCCCAACACTTCGGTCTTGGATTTCCTCAAACGTTTCGGTAAGTTCCTCGTCGTAAAACTCATCTTCGGAAGTCCTTTGTGAATCATTACTCAAGCTATAGCAGGAGACCATGCTGCCGCTATTATACTCGTCCGTAAAAATGGAGCCAGAAGATTCCGATGAACGGCTTTTAGCCAAATTCACTGGAACAAATTCATCGGCGCCGATTACATTTCGGGAATCTTCTAGCTTGAGATTGTCCAATTGTTGCCTATTGCTTTCTATATCGTTATCATAGTTTTCCGTTGATAATGCTTTTTCCTTTTGAACGGAGCCTTTGGCAGGAGAAGGAGGCGGAGATACAATTCTTATGACAGAAAAAGAGGACCCCATAGGTGGTGGAGGAAGAATCATACCATCTATTTCCAACTCATTAAAAATTTTGTCATTCAGTTCAACAGGGGGAGAAGATATAGATTCAAAATTAGGACTAGTGGGCGGAGGAGAAGCAACAAATATATCACTGTCAAGGAGTTCTTCGGTTGATCCTGGGGGAGGAGGGATGATCCAGTCCATTAGTGAAAATTCCTGAAAATCTATTTCATCTTTCGTTAAAACAGTGTCACTATTCTCAAAGGTGTCCTTGTCAAAATTCTCCTCTCCAATAGTGTCCTCCGACTCACCAAGATCATTCCCGAGAAGTAAAACTGTTGGAGAGGATTTGCCTTCAGCATTCTTCAAGTCTTTTGTCGTAACATCCACTGCATTTTCAATTCTTCCTTCCACCCTGGAGACTTCAGAATTATCGTTTTCGTGCACAGTAGAAACTAAAGTCTCTCGACTGTCACCCCCGTTCTCTTGAGCAATTCTTCCAAGAAAAGCTTCTCCATGCGTTTCATGTTGCTCTACCTTGTTGAGGTGACTTTGTGAAGCAAGTACCTCATTCTCATCAGTAACGTTTTGTTTAGCTTTGACCAAATTCTTACCAATTTTTGCGTCATCCCGTAAGTCAACTTCACTACTACTTTTTGCATCTAAGTCGGAACTTTTGTTTTGTTCTTCACTCACAAATTTGGAATCCAGGTATCTAGGACCACAACTAACAGTGTTTGTGAGCAGATGCAATGAGCCCTGGGACGATAAGGATGATAAATCAGAATCCTTTCCCTCAAGTCCATTATCCCCATCCACGCTACTGCCGTCCCCTGACAATTCTTCGTTGGAATCTTTTGTTTCATTGGGCATCACGGATTGTCTTAAAACTAGGATATCTTGGTCTTCCTTTTGCTTGTAAGAAAGCAATTCAATCCCAACTTTATCGACATCATTTTCACCATAGTTTTTATTTTTGTCATCTTCTTTGCTAGGTGCTACGTTATGCGATGTGTATGAGTCTTCGAAATTATCCTCCAAAACACTTTCTCCTGAGTCCCCAAAATTAATATTTCCTTTTTTATCAAAATTTGATATTTTCTCAGAAGTTAAGCTATCAAAAGTGTCCTCAAGAGTAGATTTATCCACTTCACTTGACTTCTCGTGTTCTTTTATTTTTTGGTCGGGCTTCTTCTTGGGAGTAATAGTAAAACCATCGGTTGAATCCTTGCCCACATTTGATGGCAATTTTGTTCCGTTTTGCAAGTCCAAAGTATCTTCGCAATTGCGATCACCACGATCATCATCGTCGTCATCATCATCGTCATGCTGAAATTTATTTTCATACTTAAACACATCCTCATTTTTAATATCTACTGGTGAGCCATTTTCGTGAGGGTTAATGTCCCCAGTAAAACTAAAATCAGCAAGAAGGTCAAGTGAATCGTTTACAGAGGTTCCAGAATGGTCATCATCAAAGCCAATATCATTAATATCAAGCAACTCGTCGCTTCTCCCTTGTTGCAGCTCATTCACCACATGATCTTTTTTAGAAAAATCGAGTCTTGCTTTCTGCTCTGATTCGTCTCCCTCGTCGTATTTTTCGCTACCAATGATTCCTTCACTGAGGTTAACTTTATCATTATGATAATTTATTTCTTCGTCACTTGAATTTCTTTCCCCATAAAAGTGTTCAATTTCTTCCTCACCATCTGTATCGTCAACTACCATTCTATCTGGCTCATCATCTTTTATATTTTCAATGTTGTTGTCAAGTATTTGATTTGATTTCTCTATTTCATCAGAATTAGCATTGTTACTGCTCCCAAAATCTTGAGACTCTTTTCCGCTTCCATTCGAAGACGTCTCTAATGAAATCTCTATCCTTTCATTTCTATTCCTACGCCAGATTTCTTCAGCCATAGTAAGTTGAGAAATATAATCATCCTCGTCCGGTTCTTGTTCTTCGTTATTCGAATGTTGGCTTTCTTCTGCGATGCTATACAAAGTGCGCGTCTTACTTGGTGAATCTACCATCTCTGTATCCTTTTCACTTTCAAGCGAGGTACGTGTTACTCGTTCGTTGGAGGAATCTGAATTGTCAACCTTGAATCTCTTCCCAGAAACAAAGTCGGAAGGTACAACTTCCTCGTCTGTTTCATTTACGGTGATTTCTTCAGAGGAACGTTTCGTAGCAATATGATTGCTATCCACATCTTCTGAAGAACTATCATTCACTGGCCCATTTGCAGCTTCAGTACTAGATGATGTATACTTGGATGGTTCTTTTGTTAAGTCTAAATTAAAATGATGATCACAATTGCTGCCGGGAACTTGTAGAAAAGATGGGTAGGACCAGGTGTCGGGGATAACATGGTGCAACGATGCGTAACGTGGGATATCTGAAAACCAAAAAAATATTAGCAAACTTACTACAATGAAAGGAATTAGCTTGCAGTGACATGAATAATATGTATAGAAACGTCAAAGCTTTTATTTTGCCCAATTGCACGTGTCATTCTCTTGAAAATATGATTTTTTTTTCTTTGAGTCACGCCCATATTCATGTGACTTCTCATGCGCAGCCCCCAAACAAAGAAATTATACTCTAGGTCTGAAATGGCCTAAACTAGAGATGATTATTAAGATACATTAGTAAATATGGGGTGTATGTAAACCACGGAACACGGGCCGGAACACCCGGAACACCCCGGAACACTCCTTTTTTTACAAGAAACGTTTTTATTTGGTTTGCAATCATCCCCATGGGACTGAATGAAATAACAAAGCCATGGCGGCCATGTTGGTTGATATCAAAAGAAGCTTTAGTTTCGTTAAAATGAACCAAAATGGCGGCTATGAAGGAAGTTTCATTGGTCGGAATTCGGTATACTATAAAACGATCTTGCAGTGTGACTTATGGTGGCCCACAAGTTTCCTCTCTCAGTCATATGTGTGTATATGCTTTGGTGTACAGAATTGGTCGTCCTTACCATGGTCAGTTAACGGAGCCAAAGGTTCCTGTTTATCTCCTCTAATAGTAAGCTTTGCTGTTGTGCAATTCCATAGCTTCTGATAACCAACGATAAAAGTAACAAGATCCATACTATCCAAGGGCTTCATTAGTAATACCAAATCCTGAATGAAAAGATATAAAAAGTTTATAATAAGTATTATTCATTCATTCATTTATTCACTTGATGAGTATTCATTCATTTATTTTATTTTATTTCATAGCCTCCCTCCCTTTATGTCTTACTTGACCCCTACATGAAATACATTGAGACTGCTTACTCTTCCTTTTGAGTTGGCAATAACAACTTCTTTGGTTTATTTTATTACGGTAAAATAAACCCAACACTACTATAAAGTTTATTTTCTCATACACAGTAACTTTAAAGGGGCACTTGGATGAAAATCGATGAAAATTGGAAATGCCTTGAAACTTGGTTAAACTTAACTATATGGCCCCAATAGTAGCCAAGCAACATATTTTCTTCACAGTCAAAATTGGCGGATAAAAATTATATATTTTTTCAGCATCTAAATTGTGAGTCATATTATTCTCAAATACTTGAACTATTCGGACTTTCAAAAAATGGGGCGTTTTCATCCAAGTGCCCCTTTAATCAACGGAGTGTATTTATCGAACCTTGTTATCCCCCATTGTTATTGTCAAAAGCCGCTTTCCTTCAGCATGAAATGAAATGGAGAAATCGGAGATTTGTTCCAGTTCAGCCAGCTGACATAACTGCAACAAATCAAATGTAGAATGTCACATTATCATTAACTTTAAATGGTGGTCAACTATAACATTCTTTCGAGCTAGAATAACCAACGAGTATACTTACCACATTAATCTTGCCTTTCACCATCTGACTTAAGTTATACTTTGGACTAACAAGAACAGTGGCATCTTGATGTCTCGCCTGACAACAAAAGATATATCATGTAAAATTATTCCATTCTGGTATTTTGAGAAATAAACAAGTGAAAATTCCACCCACACTTTAGACACTGATACTGCAATATTGATAGCAATGGTTTCAATTACAGCAGGAAAAAGACCGCTTTTATTGACGCTGAAGGATCATTTGTTTCCGATTACATATTTCACATGCATATTATCTTATCATAGAAAGACCACGTCTGGTTAAGCCACATACCTTGCGTGCCTTTGTGTTCCCGCCACTGCCTGTACCACCCTCGTTAGAATAAAGTATGACATTGAAGTATTTTCCTCCATAAGATACCAGTTCACTTGCAAGCTTCAAGTACTGCTTCTTACACTCTTTGCTAGTCAAATACCGCTGACCAAGCCCTGCTAAACTCTGATTAAATTTAATCTGCTGCTCAAGGACTTTCCTTAAATCTTTAAGTTTCACGCCATTAATTATGTTTTCAGGAATAAAGTGCTCTAGACCATCAAAGTCTTTTTCGACACTTTTAACGGAAATTTTCGTTGGCATCTTGTGTTTGGCTTCTGTGGCTTTCTGCTGCATGTGGAGAGCTGCGAGCTTGATTGCTAGGTCATATCTAAGATCAATCTCGAACAATCCCTCAACGATGTCTTTACTTATCTAAAACATACCAAAGGCAAGTAGCAAAATATATTACAAGTGCAATCCATATTCAGTGGACTAGAAAGTAGGAGATAAAAGTTCCCTTAGTTACCGTTGCTATGTCCCACAAGCTCAAGAAATAGACCCTTTTCGAATATGACGTCTACGACGTCAAATGAGGAGAATGAGAATGTCCCGGATGTCGAAACCCAATGATTTCCATTAGCAATATCCGGGACTGGAATGCCGCGGATTTCAAAATACAATCATTATCACTCATGACATCCGGGACATGCTCGGGTTCCTTGTTTGACGTCATAGACGCCATATTTGAAAAGGGTCTATGAGCTAGGATATCTCAAAGTAGACATTATTAGCTTCGTTGTTTGTTGTGCCATTTCAGACCATGTGATGCCATTTTTGGGAGTTGATTCTTTCATGTGTAAATATTTTAACAAAAAAACATTTCTCAAGCGAATGTCATGTGGTCTGAAATGGGCAATTTGAATACGAAGCTAAAGAGGTCAATTTAAAACTATGGTGGCGAAACATTGATTAAAACTCATTTCAATTATTTACTATCCACCGTCTCCGAACATGGCGGACACAAAAAGACTTCCTGGATTGAGTGGACGAAAACGAGGCTAGTCAGTCGTCCGTGATCTGTGATCGTGTTTTTATGTTCAAGTTTCATCTTTGATACTTGTCTAGTGTTTACATTCATTAAGAATCGTTTTTAATGATGCCTAAGGGAAAAGCCAGCTTTCCCCACATCACGGACGACTGACTAGTCTCGGAATCGGTGTATGATGTAAAAATAAGGAAAACTCACCTGGTCGTAAAGATAGTCAAAGGCAACTGGGTCTATCTCCAGTAATTCATTAGGATCTTTTGGAATAAAACTGTAATGACAAAAAAAAATGAACTGAGGTCCTGAATATAAGAAAAAAGCTTCGCGCCGGGAGGGTTATTTTTAGAAAATTAGTATTAATACTAGAACTAAATGAATAAATTCATAAAGCGGCATTAATAAATACTGCAAGAAGACATGATAAATTAAGTAAAGCTTACCAAATCCGTAGTTTACAAACCCAAGAAGAACGACTACAGTTTCTGTTCAAATATATCTGTAATCCAAGTAGTATTGCAACAAAAATTAATGATTACGATAAAAAATTCCCCACAATATTCGAGGGGGAGACCCGGAGTATTTTAAACCATGAGCCGGATACTGGTAGCCTCCTGCGCAGCCGCTGTGAGGCGCTTCCGGTTCCCGTCATTTCCCCCACAGCAGCTGCGCAGGAGGCTAGATACTGGAAGCTATATTAGTCAATCAAGGTCATGGTAATTACAAAAAGAAGATCAGTAAAGGAAAAGCAAGGAGGTAGATCAATAAATGATCCAATTTAAAGAGAAATCATTCAGTTGACTGGTTAATTTTACCTCGGAAACTTTTTCGTGATTTTGTAAGAAGGAAAGTTGGTTCTTTTGAGGCCCACTGAGAACAAGACAAAAATACTCCATTGCTTTAATGTCAAGCTTAGGACCCAAGGCATTGAAGATTTCCTAGAAAAAAATATTGAAGGATATCATTAAGGATCATTTATCAACTAAGGCACTTTTTAACATGAGTTACCACCCAAAAATACAAAAGAGACGCAGTATCTAGACGGTAGTACCTGTACAGTAGTTTTGGGGTTGTAGTGGAATGATCTTGTTTGTCCATTTTCTAGGAAAACTTTAAGTACGTTTGGTAAGGCAGGTAAAGAAGCCTGAAATAAAACATGAAAGATGAAGTAAGAATCACGCTGTTGAACATGATTGTGAATAAAGACACAGCACAGGCCTTTTTTCATTATCAGATCATCCTCATAGTAACTAGGCAAAACATGGTGCATTCCAGTGTAGTATTTTTAGTGGGGTACGCTGAAACAATAAACCTTTTTCGAGTTCCCTAATCACCGTCCCTTGATCACAGACTCACGTTTTGGCGCGCTGGCCTCATGCCAACCGGAAAAAAAATACACAAATTCAACAATACAAACACTTTGAAGTTCCACATGGAACACATGTCAAGAATATTGTACAAAAAAAATTAAGCTAACACTGAACAACTGGGAATTCCAAATTGGAGTATACCACATAAGGCACTGCGAACAAAGAATGCAAGGCAAGAATGCAACACCTATCCATAGGTCTATGCTGCATGTGAATCAGGGATATGGTATTTCTACCATTTTTGTACTCACTCTTCTGGCTTGTTCGGCAGGACCAATATACTGCACCATATCGTCAGCGAAGCGCACATTAACAGGTGATGATCGCCGCCTTTCTCGGGTTGCTCTGCTCATTAAGGACGATCTCCGCTGGCCCTGACGGTGACGAAGTTTTGAATGAGGATCTTACTACATTTGGGGTCTTTTAGTCATGATTATGAGGCAAATATCGTTTAAGGTCTGTACAGAAAAGTAGGACATCTCTACAGTGTTATCATTCCTATCATAACCTAATACTTATTGATTATTGGCTCAGTAGTTTTTTACTTCTATTTTATTTAACTGAAAATAGTTAAGTACAACAGAAGTAAAACACTGAAAAACAAAGGGGCCAATAAAAAATGATATAATAAAAAATGAAACGGTAGGAAAAATGAGAGAGAATTGTTGGCGGAGAAAACATCGCAAACTGGTTATTTCATATTTTGGTGCACATTAGGCAAATCACAGCGTTGTTATCTCCATTTATGATCTGTACCTACGCCGGACAAAGCCTCTCATTATCTAATCAAGGTTTTGATATCTAGAAATTATCGGCCCGTACCTCATTCTTGGCATCTTGCAAGTCTTCGCTAGATACAACATGGATCTCTAACTCGCCACTACACGCCCTGAGAATACAAACACACCAAACAATATTCCACAAAAATAAGTAAACGCAACCAAATTCAAGGCGAGGGAATAGAATTCCTGACCCCCTTCCTCGTTCCCAGCACATTCACACCAAAATTGGTTGACTGCGCGGAACTATGGGTCACCAGTGCTAAATATCAATTAATTTATAGTGCATATAGCAGATTAAGATTCTGTAAGGCTTTAAGTTTCTTCCGTTTTTATTTCCTCTACGGAAACCAACAAACTAAATTCCAATTTGATGCGTGAGTTTCCCTAGCTCTGCCTTGACTTGCATCTCCGCAGAGATTGTGTCAACGTTCGACAAATTTAAAATTTTTTGCTTGATTTTGGCAATGGTAACTTTTCGTACATATTACATATTTGCGATGTCTGGATGAATTATTGGCATTTGTTTGGTTTTTTTTTGCAATAAAGCAATAAAAAAACCGCCGGTCCTTGTTTTTACGAGGGTAGCACTTAATAGCCAGTGGCTAACAAACATGTGGCCCTCGTTCCATGATCAAATTGGAATTTAGGAGGGAGGGAGGGAGGAAAACCGGAGAACCCGGAGAAAAACCCTCGAAAGAGAGAACCAACTAGACTGAAATCTACTCACATACGACACCGAGCCCGGCGGAACTCGAACCCGGGTCGCATTTGTGAGAAGCGAGTGCTCTCACCGCTACACTATTCGTACGTCCCTAAGCTAACAAGTCAGTTCTGGATAAACTATTACCATTTCACAATTTAATTAAGGCATCAAAATTCAATGCGAAAAGTTATTCGCCATGGAGTTCTGTAGGAGATAATCAGGTCATATCATAAAAACTGATCACTGAAGAAAACCATTAACAGTATGTCGTCTGCGATGTCATGCGCGTCAAGATAATTTTGACACGTATCTTGCGAAAAACAAATACAGAGATCTTTAAGAGCAGATATGGAGCCTTACTTGATAAGACTAATGACGCGTTCCTGGGGTACTTCACTAACGTCTTTTCCGTTCACTTTTAGAATCTGATCGTTAGAAAACAGTTTTCCATATGACGGCCCACCTGCAAATAAAATACGAAATCAGTAGTATTAATGATATATAAATGATTTATGATTACCCTGACTAATACAATGCCTCAGACGTAACCTTTATTTATGGTTAGGAATATTGCCCATCATATACAATAATAAATTCCTCTTACGCGATGAGAGTCTTTAACTAGGAATGCGCATTACGCCCACAACACTTTATTAATACATTTTGTTTTAAGAATAACGAGCATTGATTAAATTAATCATTGAGGTTGCGCAAATATCCTTAAGCATTTTTATAAATACTACTTAAAAATTAATGATGTATTATGCGTCTCCTCCTTTTCGCTCTGTCTTGTTCTTATTAGGGATATTCATAAGATTAAATAGCTAGTAGTATATACTAGAACTATTCTCTTTCCGTGATGGGGTGGACGTGAACTCTCAACTATTGGGGAATGGGTTTTGTTTTGGGAGTATTCGAAGGAAGTGGTCTCTTGAATCCCAATTTGGACAAAAGTAAAAAGATAAAGTAATAAGCTATTATTTTTAGGAATCAAACGCTGATTTCATAATATATTTTTTCTTTAGTTAGAAATTCTGCGATAATTATCTGGGTTTTTAAAAAAAATGACTTTAACAGCATTTTCTAGCTTTAAAAAGCTATTTCGAGATATCCATTAACTTTGTTTCAAAAACTGAGCATATTTGCATAGATTTCATCTAGATAGTTCCGTTTATTTGTTTAAAGAGACGAGAAAGGTATTTATATTTGCCAACTGGAAGACAGAAAGACGTTTGACGTGAATGAGTCTTTCAGATGTCATCCACAGAGCTGTTGACATATACGGCCGTAACAGCTCTAACTTTCTAACCCTGATCTTGCTAAAATCTACTGTGATAGGCTTAGCCACTTCAGTGCACCACTGAACCGCCTCATTAGAATTTACCATGGATACAAAACCATAGTGATCAACAATCCTTTTTCAGTGGTTTAAGTCTTAAAAGGGGTGTTGTAATTACATTTTCTGAAAAACTATACCTAACATGACAGCAACGAACAGCCCAATTTCGACTTCTGGTTTGGTGATAATTCAAGGAACGTGATAACAGAAACGAGGCTTTGGAGAAATAAAAGAAGATGATTTCTTTAGTGCTTCCCCAAAGCCTCGACTCTGATCCTTTAGTATGCGATCACTCAACCAGAATATATTAAAAGTGGGCTTCTGCATACTCAATCGTATTGTCAGTTGTTGTGACGTAGGGAGTGCCATGCATAATTGATTTCAAGTAATGTTCAAAAAGGCACCCAATATATCATATATTTATTCAGTGTCTGGAAGTGCAAAATTCAAAAATTAAAAGACGAAAAAACATCTGATCCTTACCCGAGATGACAGAACGAATAACAACAGGTTTTTCGCTGCCAGCAACGAACCCAAACCCTACAAGAAAAAACATAAATGATAAATTGAAAGACAAAATCGAGTATCAATTAATTCAGAAAGAAAAGGAATTAGGAAACATCCAAAGAAAAAATTACATATTAAAACAAGACTAGGATATTTACATTGTGTTTGCGGAAATGACCATAAGGTCTAAGGAAATGACTTAAGTGAAACAGACAAAAAGAAATTTCCATTTTTACAGATGCTCTTTCGCTGTCCTTCTAGTGATGACTAATGACTTAATTTCGAATAGATCGTGTCGTTAACAGACAGACCTACGAAGTCTTTCTTTAATAGGTAGTATAAGTAACACCGAATAGATGGGAATATATATATGTTTGAAGATGTTGAAGACATGTATTGTCGATCCGTCTTTTTATACTTCCCACTATGCCTGTAATATTTTACCCAGCACTAGAACTTCTATAATAACCCCCACCCCCTCCCACACAAACACACGCTATTCTTTCCTTTTCTTTCGGTTTTTTTCTGATAAAAATATTCTGGAATATTCGAGGAAAGTCCGTGCTGCACTTACCCAAAGACGGATCTCTCTTGATTTGAACTTTTCGAGCTCGCGTGGCTGCCTAAGCACACAAGAACAAAAGGATTTTATATCATACAGCAATTACTACTGCAATTATATACCTTAAGTATTTATGGATAAAAGATAAAATGAACGAAGTATCAGCTCAGTAAACTCACTTGTCTCAAAATACCAATTAGAATTGTACTGTTTTAAAGCAGTAAATATACACTTATATACGCCTATAAAATGTTAGCAAAAGAGTGCTAGGTTTTGGAAAAGTATAACAGTGCAGACGTACTAACCATCCAAAGTTTCCGAGTCTTTGTTCGCGATTGATTTAATGTTAAAAATAGCGATGAGTCAATTTAAAGATTTTTGACTTTGATTATTGATCTAAGAGCAAAACCCAGGCCAGGTTCTCTAACTGCGAGCCAATACGATTTTACGCTTTACGATTTTACTGAACTTTCATGAAAAAAGCAAAAAATATATTCAATTTGTACTGTTGCATGCCACTAATGTTTCAGCTAAAAGTTTGATCGTGTAACTAACCATTAACCTCGCCTTTGATTATCAGCTTAAAACAACAACACAACAAACAACTACACTAATAAAAGGCGTATGATAAAATCACTTCAGTGTAAATACCATTTGCAAATGTGTGCTCCCTTGTTCCTCCTCAGAGCGTGGATCCTCCAGAGTGGAAATCTTTTTGACATGACTGTAAATGACAGCAAGTAATAATCTATAAATGACTATTCATTAAAGTTAAGTGTCTTGTTGAACTCTGTTTCACTAACATTACACTCTACATATCAACTTGTAGACAAAATATAATGAACAAAGAAGTAAGGAAATGTTGTTCTTTTTTATTCCCATCTATTACCACATAGTTAATATTGGTTTGTGCAGTAAAATCACTTGAGATTACTTGATATATCCGCCCTTTAGCAAAGCTTGACGTGCCAACGACCTTTTTTTCTTTTTCATTTTTTCTTTTACTGCAGTGCAATTCACATAATAAGTCATTTTGACCGTAAATCCGCGGAAGAAGCCGAGTTCTGAAGTTCAAGTCGTACTTTGGAAGTTGCCAACGACCTTCAAGTATGGTAATCTGCTCAGTCGATAGGATCGAGTTTTTCTTCTTGAAGCCAACCTCTTTAGCCAAAGCACTGCCCTGCTTTATCAGTGAAGCAACTCATCGCTACTAAGCTCCTTGCATAAACCATAACTGAGTTGAGTTCTACCGAATTCGCACCAGCAGGCAATGTTATCAGACTTTCATTGAAACTCCTGTCAAGAAAACAAGACTACTTCTCTTCCGCATTTATCCAAAATTACAGAAGTATAAAATCTTATCCTTTAGAATTGAGAAATATGAGCAAAAAATCATGCATATCAAATCTAAGAAAATCTTTTCTTTCTTGAGCCTATCCAAACAATCACATGTTCCTATCTACTGTGATTTTCCCGCCATTTACCAAAACCAGACGCGCCTGCGTTCTGGATATTTTGAACACGAGAAAATAAAATAGCTGTCGTGGCCGTCGTCACTTTTCTATTTTACTCAGAATATTATCAAACTTTAGCCAAAAATCAAACGACTATGATGTCAATGATATGAAAGGTAACAAAAGGATATCAATTACGGTTGAATTCGAAGCTTCTAAAAGATGTGTAAGTCCATAGAAAACTGACTACTTCAAATTGTATAAACTCAGGTAATTAAACTTCGTCTAGTAAAAAAGAAAATCCAATCCACAAATAGATTTTAAGTTTACAAATAGTGAGTTGAACAGAAAATGGCAGACAACTAAAAACTATAGTTACTAATATATAACAGATTTCCTAGCCACAATTTCAGCCATTTTTTTATTTAGGTTTTTTAGACTGGATGGTTTAATTAACTGGAAGCATGGATGATAAAATGGCTCCAATCCCTTTACCATCCATGCTGGAAGAATGGCATGTTAACCTAACAGAATTCCTAGTATATAACCAAAGTTTTCAGAATGTTTTTAAACTAGATGGTTTTATATTATAATTTATTGTCATAACACATTATGGGACATGCAACAGGGACAAGTCATGAGGAACTTTGTCTCAGCAAAATAATAGGCAATGTGCATGAAAGCTCATAAAGCACTCTGGGAAACTGAGTCCTGCAAAAATGGAACATGGAAATCAAAGGAAATATCAGAAAAAAATCACTGTTTTTGTTTTTTGTTTTTTTTGTCTGTTGAAATACTTACATTTCCATAGAAAATGTGGAAGGAAAAATTGTCAGATAAATTCTTAGAGGAGCCAAAAAAGCATAGGTACTCAGTTTCCCATCATGCTTTGTGCTAGAAGTTCAAGCTTGTGCACATTGACTATTATCATATGAGAAACATCATATGAGAGGAGAGCTGTATCTGAAAAATGTTACCACATGCACTATTTCCATCTTGATGTCCTTTAGATAGTTGTGGGGCAACCTTAAACAGGATGGCACAGGGGGGGGGGGGGTATCAATCACGAATCACAGGCAATTTTTTCATAAATTCATGAAAACGAAATACAATAATTAATGAATAACCTTGATACAAGGATTTAAGGTGTAATACCAATTTTCAGGAATCATGACCTTCAAAATAGTAAATCAGGCATCATAAACCACAGACTTATTTTTTAATTTCTTGAATCACGGCCAGTCCAAAAAATCACACATCATGCGTAACCCCTGTGCCACCTTGCTTAAAGGGTATGCAAATGGTGAGAGCCTAGAGCCACTAAATTCACATGAACATTAACAAAGTTTAGGCAAGCTGTTGGACAGCAAGGTAACATCTATTTAATATCTAATTTAAGTTTGAACCTTGACCCCCACTTACTTGATGTAATATTTGATGTTATTGTTAGTTATGCCAGCTTCCCAGCCATATGGAAGACCAAACTTACTGGACCAAAGATCCCCTGGTGGCAGCCATTGTGATTCATTAGTGTCTAAGCTAAAGATGAAAAAGGAACAAGATGGTAAATTAAAATAGGAATAATTAGAATTAATTTTTATTTATATATTATATGATAATACTGTAGTAATTTTTAGGATGATTAGGGCCCAGTCATTATTTATTGGGGGGGGGGGACTGGTGCATTTTGAATTTAACTTGCACAAATCTTAGTGACCCTGCCCCCTCAAGTTCCCTTTGTCTTTCTTAGCCCCATCCTCAGTGGTGCATAAAAAATGCCACCCCCCTCTGTTTCCACCAGCCCCCCTCCCTGTTAAATAATGGCTGGTCCCTTACAAAACTTTTGAATGTTCATTTAACAAACATGAATGTATGACTCATATGTCATCTTCAGTATGATAATAATTTTTATTTATATTTATTGTATTTCTAATCCCTTTCATCCCTTAATTAATCTACAAAAATAACCCCTTAAAATCATAACTATATATATTTAAATAGATAATATTGAAATACATACATTCAATGGGATTACATATATTATGTCTAGCAATAATTGTCATTGTCAGTGTTTATTTTTTCTCACGAATCAGTAAATCAATAATATGCTACATATTTAAAATAAATACCCTAAACATAATCATATTAAATGTATAATAATTACTTTATGTACAATCAAGTTGTAGAATATGCTCACTTTAATGGCATAATTAATATGCTTACTTCAATGCACCGGAGTGTACAATACCAATTCAAAAAACTCATGAATATATAATGAGGAAAATACAATAGAATCATCAACTATGGAGGAAGTTTTAAATCTGATAAAATATCATCTTTATTTGCATAAATTTCTCTGCTGAACTTAGTTCATCAGTAGAACATGCAAACATACATGATCTAGTGGGTTTTTAAGCTGTTTAATAAACTTGTACATCATGTTTTATTGGGTCTAAAACCACTTGGCTCTATCTTGTGTTTTAAACCTGATAAAACACTTTGGTTTGTATAAATAAATAGTACTTAAAACAAGAGCTAGGAAGATGACTAGGCTTTTTTAAAGGATAAAATAGACAAAATTAAATAAAACTAAGAATGGACCAATTGACCTTGGAGTAAAAGCTGCAAATTTCCTATTTAAACTCAAAATGTTTTATAATAACACTATTCAAAACACAACTATATAACTGATATCAATGGATAAAACGTGAAATAACAACTTTGGCCCAAGTTTTATGATAATTCTACCATTTACAGGTACATAATATATAAATGATATAACTATTTCAAAAAAGGTGTTGGAGCTTAAGGTGATATATACATGATAAGAGATAAGTGATATGACTCAGAAGGAGCATTCCAAGTTCCAAAAACAATTTCTTATTATTGTTCTAAGTCAACAACACAGAGCTGAGATTAGTTTTGAGATGTCCAGAGTTGCTTGAAGTCAACAAAACCATTTTAAAGACCTAAGATTTTAACCTAAGTTTTTTGTGTTCAGTTAACGTTGTATGCCACCCTACATACAATTCCTTTCTGGATGCTTGTATTTGTGATAGAATTGAAGGTATCTGTTACAATAAAAGTCATCTGTATTATGATCTTCTCAAATGAAAACTTGCAAGTATAGTTTGATCAGTGTGCCTTTGTATGTATAGCACAAATGATCAGAATAATGTTTTAGAAACTTGAAAATAATATTCTAAAACTCATGATAATTCAAACCCTTAGGTCCAATTTGAGCACCCATACACAAACCCCTTAATTTTCATTAGTATTCAAGTGATCCTTATATAAAGACACACATGTCTTTATATAAAGAATGTACTAATGAGGACGACTTTATCAGAGATGCAGGTACCTCCAAGTTTAGATGAAGACTAGTACTTAGAGCCTCATCAAGGTCAGTCTCACATACGATCATCAATGTCACCCATGAATTTTAGTCAACTAGCAATCGTGTCTTGAAACTGGCATATGCTATCTTGTAAAATGTAGGAGCCTTTTTACAACTGACTGCATGTGACAGTGACATATAAACCTTGACTGTGCATGACAGTGATGATACTTCTATCATCAATGTATAAAAGTCCATGGTGGCTGTAATTCAACCAAAAATTTATTAAACAGTACAAGAAGATATAGGCTGATGTTTCAAACGTCTTAGTCTAGGATAGTCCATATAGCACAAATGATTAGAATAATGTAACTTAAAAGTAACAAAAAATATATATATGCTGATGTTTCAAACATCTTAGTCTAAGATCAGGGCTCAAAATAATGGCTGGTCAACGGTGAATGTCCAGCCAAATTTGGTACTTAACCGAACAAATAAGGTTTTGAATGGACATGTTAACCGGTCATATTTGAAACATATAAAATAAAATATCATATGCCGGACATCTTTCAAGACCAGCATATGACTGGCTGCTATTTTGTGCACCTGCCCCAAGTCCATTCTTCAGTGTAGTTTTAACTACTTTAAAAAGTATCATCATCATTTTCATCATCCATCATTCTTCATTTGATAATGCAGAGGAAGATAAATGTAGCCTATAAGGCTGATGTGGACCTAATGATGTGAACTCAATGTTAGCAGGACTAACTAATATTTATAACTAATATTTATATTGATCTAAAAGGCATTTAAGAAGCAGAAACCTTTATTTATTTTAATGAACACTGACTCTTAAATGAAAAGCACACACATTATAATAAATACAAAAAGTCTAATTTGTCCACAAAGTAAGTTACTATTATAAATATGAGCTATTTAACCTCTCAAACCAGATATCATTTAAAAAGATTATAATTATAAAGTTATAATGTCTCATATGTCAATAGTAAAAACTGAAAAGCACTAGTTAAACCAGTACTAGTGACGTGTTTTAAATTGTTTATAATTGTCTAGAACCACTTATGATATGTGCATAATTTATATCAAAGTGAAATAAAAGCTAACTTATAATAACCAAAACCTGCTAAAAGTACCTGTTCCATACTCATATTTCACTCATAACAATGCAAGCAGTATAATATTATATTTCATAAATGTCTTCCTTATACCATTTAAATTCTGAAATAATTTTGCTATTGAGAAAAGATGGAGAATTTGTAAATAAATAAAATGTTAGGAAACAAATATTAGGACTTTTAGCTTCCATAGTAATTTAATGCTCATCCAATGCATGTAGGTTAAGGGAATTACATATGTATGAGGAAAATTTCCCAAAAATGCTATTAATACAAAATGTATACCAAAAACTATTATTTATCCATTTGAAAATTTGAAGAAAAAAGGGGATAAATAAAACAAAAACACAATTAAAATTAAGAAAAGTAAAAAAAGAAAATAAAACATGATATTTTACGCTGGAAAATGAATCAAAAATTCCAATGTGAATCTGTGGTGGCTAATTAAAGAAATTACGTTTACCAATTAAAATAAATGCAACGATCAAAACGTGACACAGTTAAAGGAATGGATTCCATTTTTTTAAACGTAACTGATATAAATCAAACAGCCTTGCTGCATTTTTGCATATTTAGAAAACTAAAAAAATATGTACTAAGCTTATTCGCCACACTACACTAACTTTCGTTACTCATCTTTAAACCAGCTAAATAAATTTGTAAGAACTCTGAAATTGGGTTATAAAATTCCGAAATAGGTCTTTGAACTTTTATTGCCCTCATAAGTACGAATCTGGAAGCAATTGAGATGGCCATCGCTTGCACTGCTGACTATTCTGAATAAATCAAATCGAACAATATCCGGAAAGGCCTAGTGAGTCTATTTGAATTCGGGCATCTGAATACACATACGTATTTATCGATTTAAAAATCGGCTAAAATAAGGCTTCAAAAGTCTTTACCGAGAACTTTCAACATCAAAAGGAGCCTTATTTTTAATTGGATAAACGGCCTTATAAAATTTTGAGTTGCTATCGGTGATTATGATTCATAACTCATGAATAGTTTCCTTCGAAAATGCATGTATATAGGATATGACTCACTTTACAAAGTAGAATCTTTGATCAGGTCCACAAACGGCCCTCCATTGTCCTTGTCGTTTAGTGCCAAGACCAGCAGATTGATTTGCGGCTTTATTTTGCTTCTCATTTCCGATATCCATTAGGGAAGAGCAACAAATATTTCGAATAAACCCTGTTCCTTAGAATAAATAAAAATGTCCCTTTGACGAACATCTCCATTGACATGCCAGCAACTAGACCGAGACTTAATTATTGTGCATTTCGCCATCTTCATTCGAACATCCATTCATGATAACGCTTCACATACACCAGTAGAGTTCCTTCATCACATATTGTCCTCCCTTGAAGCACTTTTCTTTCTATTATTAAGTTTTTAGAGCTTACAAACAACCTGCCTTGCTCCCGGAATCTTGTTTTGGATTTGGGTTTACCGCTGGCCGCGAGTTCGCAGATTCGTGTACAGGTAACTGCAATTGCAACATTTTTTTATAACACCTGCTCCGGCTCCTAACTAAGTATCTGAATAATCGTACATTTACAACACAGTTTTGCTTCCTAAAATTCATATGTTACAGTAGACATATCGTCGGTACGGTTATCTTCCTGTACGACTTTTTCAGTGGCTCGATTTCATACAGGCATGTCTATAATGGTTTTTTAACATATCTAAATCATGATAAATACATATAGCTAGGTTTAGCGCTCATAAGATAAAATCCATAGAATGTCAAAGAAAAAAGGCTAAACATTAAGATACGTCTTAATACTCTTGACACTAGCAGAATTATAAGCATTATGCCACAAGATGAAAGGAAAGAGGGAAACGGACTCAATGTTCGACATTATGTTTCTGTTATAACTGAAAGCCGGCTACTATTAGGTTGAGTGAAATTAAGATAAGTCTTTTTACAGTTTCACAACACGTACACTTTAACCAAACTTGACGTTTCACACTGATGGCTGCCATCTGCAGCCGCTTAATGTGAAACTCACGCGAAAGCCAAGGGATCGCGGAGGTTGGGGTGGGGTGGGGGTAAAGTGGGACTAGGGGAGGGGGTCTTACACACACACACTTTTCAGTTTAGGCAAAATATAAATTTCTGTTATTAGTTACTGAATCCATGCTTTGAGACATGAGTTTAACGCAATAAATATGTTACAATTTGCCGGCCTCAAAACAAAGGGAATCGCATTTCCGAGAGCCTCATTTTCAGGAGGTGGGGCATCCCCGGGAACCCTAAGATTAGTCTCACCCCACTTCCCCCCCCCCCCCCCCCCACCCCAAAAAAATACACCAAAAAAATATCCTCTGCGGTCTCTGAAGCTAGAAACTTACTGCTTAATGCACTACGAGATTTAGATTCAAGCTAATATTAAGGTAAAAATGTTCAGGGGAAAATCTTGAAAGCGGATAAACTGAAATGGGAGATGAGATTTGCAAATTTTTGCACCTGGATAATGTGATTTTACGCTCTGGGAAATTGTGCAGCAATGGAAGTAAATCGACATATTTTCTTTAAATATGCCAAAATGTACCGTACACTGACCGGCGCTCAAACACCAAATTCCTCAACGGGATCTAAATCAGTTATCCTGATTAGTCTGAATCGGTTATATTATTTTATTTTTATGTACTGATTTTATATTTGAAAATATTGTAATGCTTGAATTAAATGAAACTTTGGATTGCTATTATTATTATTATTATTATTATTATTATTATTATTATTATTATTATTATTATCATATTTAATATAATACAGCGATATGCAGTAATTTTGATCCTTTTGATATATGTACAAGTATATCAAAAGTATATCAGAAATTATGGGATATCATCGCTGATATTTTTTTCGGGTTGCCTTTCACTAGGGCTTTCTAGGGCGTCCTAAGGCAGCAAATCGAAATCGTATGATTAAGATTTTCCAAACTTGTCCTGAATGGCACCTGGAGTTTGCCTTTAATTTGATTTAAAGCTTAGCATCTATACCTCTATACACCCCTCGCTGAAACATGCTTCAAATTATTGTTAGGACACGATGAATGCCGCACCGTTCTGGCAAGACTTGACCTGCTGCAATTTACGAATTTCGGTTTTCGCGTAGTAAACTTTTTGGCCGAAACAAGGGTATTTGGAATAAACACAGATTTCTAGCAGATGGGAAATATACATCTATACTCCACAGGTGACATTTGAACTTATTACCTAGAATTACTGGTTTGATATTGGATTTTCAGCTATTGGATGGCTATACTAAACTGAACATAATTTTATTTTCTGTTTTGAAGCTTATCAGTTCATAAGGCACCATCCCAGAGACATTTCACAGTTTACTCGATGATAAAGAAGTTATACTTCGAAAAACTTTGTCAGTGACAGACTGCCAACAGCACTGCCTTTTTGAGTATCTTTTTACATATGTAAAATTGTCACTCTACCAGCAACATACTATAGTTGATGTGAAGGTAAACGATCTTCAGTTTTTACTATCTAAAACGCTTTCTTGTCAGGTCTCTAAAGAGTAATTCGAATTTGCATCTATTCGAGCTGAAGGAATTATAAAGACGAGGGTATTTTTTTCCCAATTGTATTTTCTATTGAGAATTGAATACCTTTCAAAATTTTCTTCCTTAGTCAATAAGATGCGAACTGTAGAGATAGTCAATGTGCATGGGCTCGAAATTCTAGCACAAAGCAATATGGGAAAGTGAGTCCTTACGCCTTTTTGCAATTGGCTCCTCAAAATTCATCTGGAAGTTTTTCCTTGGACATTTTCTATGGAAACAAAAGAATTTAAACACAAAAATAACAGAGTAATTTTTCTCTGATAGTTCTTTTGATTTCCCTGTTCCATTTTACAGGACTTACTTTCCCTGAGTGCTTTGTGAGCTATGATGCACATTGCCTATTGGTGTGGTCAAATTTTACCTGCCTCTTGGTAAATCCGATAGAAATTAAATTGCCTCGAAAAAAAAACTATACATTTTTTTCTTCAAAGAATACAAAGAATTAGTAAGTGTCATAACTTAGGTGTCTAACAAGCTGTTATGACGTTGGAAATAAACAAACCGTGATAATGGCATTCACAGCATGAGTTTAACCTTGTTATAATAACATATAGCACAAACATATTATCAAAATTACCGTGTGTCGCAATCATGGAAAGCATGCATTTGTCATACTCATCAAATTACACACTCAATAGAAATTGAAATTTTCACGGTGAGATGATTATTTTTCTGAAAATATTAGCATCAAGTTAGCAACATAGTTGTTTTCCAGGAGATTTGATGTAATAGGAAAGTCTAGCAGGCTTAGTACTGATGTAATATTAAATCGATCTCATTCCGACGAGACACCGATACAATTTGCCAGCGGTCTATCCATTCTGATTTAGTAAAACTGTCTTTGCTATCCTCACAGCTAAAATTTGACATAAATTTCTCACTTTCCTTTTTTTAAATGGTGCCACACAGATCGTGGTCTTTTCCATGACAATAGAATTACGTCACAATCTATATAGCAATCTATTGGCGAGGTGTATTTGTATATCATGTCATTTCTAGAAAAAATATATTGCTATGTTGTGACAATTGCTTAATATTTAATATTTCACTTTTACTGATTTGGCGATATCTAGGTTTCAGTTGTTCTCTCACGCCAGTGATTCTTGATCTTGGGTTTCATGATTGCAGATATTCTCTGCCCTTGTATTCACTTGGCACTGAATATAGAGAACGTCTGATGTCTGATTTCCAATTAGATTAAGGCAATATCTGGTATAGTAGCTAGTTTATCCATTTTAATAAACATTGCACCTGTTTGCCTTCTTCAATTCACAACTGATTGATATTTATAACAAAAAGCACGGACATGTAAACAGAGGTGTCACTTCTGAGAACCAATAAACCGCGCAATGCATTTAAAGATCAAAGCTCTCTTCCATATAATTGTATTAGAGGTTCAAATAAATGAATCAAATTATTTCAAATTGTTTCTTTGCTAAAAGGATGTTTCAAGGACAATGAAAGCAATAAATAAGGACACTAACTCAATAATGAAATTGAAATATGAAGATATTTCATAATGAATATAGGATATAAGATTTATTAGTCAGTTTAGTGGATACATCTGGAAATACACTCCATAATTACAAGGAATTCGTTAGAGACTCAAATATATGATATATATCAACTGAAGTCTTTATTTTAGTACGATGGTCATATGACTGGTCACGTGGTCATCTGATCCCTTGCAATAAGAGAGAATGTGCAAGTACAAAACAATAATATATTTTAACCAGAGTTTGCTTTTTGAAAAGAAAGGAAAATGGAACTCGCAAAAGTGCGTACTCTCGATGCGATTTTTCATGTGACGTTGCATGTCACGTCGCAAAAATTGCCCACCGTTAGTGATGGCCCGTGCAACGTTGCATGGCAAGTCGCAAAAATTGCCCACCGTTAGTGATGGCCCGTGCAACGTTGCATGTCAAGTCGCAAAAATTGCCCACCGTCAGTGATGGCCCGTGCGATGTTGTATGTGACGTCGCAAAAAGCAGAAACGGGTTCTTCGAATTTTACTGTGCACGAACAACGTGCCACAGGTGGTCACACGGTGATGCAACGTCGCATAAAAAAATAAAACGTGTGTCCTGCACCTTAATAGGGGTCGTGTAACCCCCTCCCCCTTTCTAATTGGCAATATGATTAGAATAGCTTTTTAGCACTTCAGCACAGACTCCTCCCCCTAAATACAACTCTACATCCTTCATACTATTCCATTCTGCGCGGAATGGCCACTCTACTCGATCTGAACTATTTTCAGTGCTACAGTTTCTTTTTTCTTTCAGCTTATTACTGAACAATTTAATACATAAGATTTATCAAGAGTGAAAGGTTAACATTAAAGGTGGATTAGGTATTTTTACATATCAGGGAAAATATCAGCACCTTTTTAATTTTGCATTACTGAAGAATGATTAGTATAAGTATTTTTCCTCTTAACACTTAACACCTTTACATTGTGAAGATCTAGACTGATAATGTTATCACTAAATCTGCGAATCTGTCCTCTGATAGAGGGAGTTCACTGTATTGACACTATGATGTTGTCATTTTACCTATAAGTTATTTATAACCATAAATACAGTGAGACTTTAGAGTAGTGATTTTTGAAAAGAGAACTATAGAAGAGAGATTTTTCTTTTCTTTTGTTAGAGGTACGTGAAAAAGACCGTTTAATGGAGAGACAGACAAAGCCAAACAAGAGGGGATCGATTTCAAGAGGTGACCACTCATTACTACATATTGTCTGGTATGTGTACAAGTAATTCAGTGGGGGGTTGAAGAATATTTATTTACTCAAAAGATGCTTAAAGCAAAGTTAATGAAAACAGAGGCCCTTACACTACCGACGACGAGTATAAATAATTCTCAAGGTCAAGTCTTGACAAGGTATGTCGGTGTAGTCACTGAAATTTAGATCGATTCTTTTGAGTGGTCAGAGAGTTAATTTAAGGATCACAAATCAAACATTTGAGCTAAAGAAAATGTGAGAAATTGATAAAGAATAAGGTTCACGGCTACTTCTACGGTTATTGCATCAAGAATCGAAGTTGAATAACTAAAATAAAAGGGATCAAAAGTTTATGCCGAAAAAAAATACGTCGTAGAGGCCTCCAGTAATTACACTTGACTTAGGTGACTCCGGATTTAACTCTCGCCAGGAAAAATTAGCTGATTTTCAAAAGTTGGATTACATTCACAGCAAGAAACTTAAAGAGTTCAAGTAAATAGAAGGAAATTTTGCAAAAATGAACGATCTTTTATCTCTGTTTTTGATCAATTTTTTCAATCTCAATAAGCAATTTGTGCGGCTGGCAAACAACCCTATATCAATTTCTCAAGAAAGAAGTGAATTGCATGACTATTGGTTGAATCGAATTTTACAGTTGCTATCAGAGATCAAGTAAAGATCCAGAAATGTTAATCTAATCGATTTACATCTTGCCTAGTACGCACTCTCAAAAAATCCTGAGATCTTCGTACGGTAACAAACTGCTGGATTTATAAAGTATATTGATGGTAAGTCTTGTCTTTAGTTTCAACTCATTGCTCCTCTGTCACCATTTTGAAAGCCAACTAAAATTTGGGATATTTGCGGTATGTTCTTTAAGCACTGTAGCAGATGGTTTATTTTAGATTATATTAGCTATATTTTGATTTGAATAGGATTTCAATCATAAAGCCCTCAAATGTTTGAAATCAAGCTAAATCAGATCAGTGATTTAGGCATTACATTTCCAAGATATTGGATATAATATTCTAAGGGAAATTCATTTGAATAAATACCTTTTAGCTACAAGTATTTCAACAAAATGAATTTTTTGTTGCGTTGAGGTAATATCCTTGTAATATTCTTAAGAGTTTTCTCAAATATCTTGAGATTAATGAGTTGTATCCTAATAGTTTATACCAAATTTGCCTCAACAAGAGAATTTACGAGTTTCCATTGGACGAAGAGTAAGTAAGCGCGTTTTGTACTCTCATTCTACATCTGCAGGTGACATACAATTATATTTAAGGAAGTTTATAACAAGTAGGTTGAAAATAGTTCTCAAATGCGTAAAGAAATTAAGTTAGAGCTGAGGAGGCAGAAACTCGTTGTTTGAGAATCAAGAGTTAAGATAGTTTAGTGCTCTTCCACCAAATGCGAGATCATGTTTTTGAAGATTCTGGAAGACAAACGTAACAAGATAATCCTGTTCTTGTAATAAAGGATTTTCGAAATACCAGAACAAGAAAATCGTATAGGTACAAAACAGGAATTGAAATAATACCGTGGTAGATTCAGTTTTAGTGAGAGAATATCAGAAGGGTGAGTAAATAATCCACAATTATTTCTGGGAAGAAAAAAAACTCGTATTTCGTTCACCAATTTGTTTTCATTCCAGTCTTCTTGTACATTGATTTAAACAAAATTGTAGTGCTCTTAATAAAGAAACAAGTATTATGACCTGATTGAGGGTTAATTCATAGAGGCATTCCTCAGGCCGTGCGATAAGGATTCCGTTGTTACAGAATTTAAATATAATGAGTGGCCGCTCAAAGATTGATACAGGTGTATAATAATAACAAAATAATATCTTATACAGGTTCTCCGTCTGCTATGAATCCATATTCACCCCAAATGTAATAAATAATTCAATATTCGAATTGTTGAAGAGAAATTCCTTCAACGGATCTTCTTGCCGACAAGGATGACAATAACCCACTAAAAAAAATGAATCAAAGGGGGTTTTCTAAAGCTCTGCTGGGAAACTCAAAGTGCATGCTATCGTGCGGCTTCTTTCTTATTGTTAGTATACAGTTGCGACGAAAATCATTATGCCACCGGTCAGCATCGCTATTTAAAGTACGTTTTTGCGGTTTGAAACTAATGGAAATATTTTTTGATGTCAAGACTTTTTGGTTTTCATGCGCCGCAAGGCGTCCTTGATTGGAGGGAGGGAACTCGACTGATGTGTTAAATAGTTTGGCCTAAAGCTTTATATTGATATATTCCCCTTCTGTTGTCTGGACGGTAGATTTTGATCTGTCATGCAGGAAAAAAAATGGATTTTTCAATCACAATTCAATGAACAAATGATTGGTTCTTACTTGATATAGTTATTATTTTCGTGATTGAACCTTCTAGTCACCTGCAGTGCTTACTAAAGACTCTTCGACCTTAATGGACATTTAACTTAACTAACCTGTGATGACCGAAATTGAAAACAACTTGGGAAAGGATCCAGTTAAAGAAGCGCAATAGACACCCCATGATCAGAAATAGTGGTGTAAGTGAAAAGAAAGCTGTAACGAAAAAAATGTATCTTTCTTTTCTACTCGTAGAGCTCCACATTGGAATGCAGCGCTAAGCTTCCAAAATGTTGGCCATAACTCTGTTGATCCTAGGATTAGCACCTACATGGACATCGGCAGTGCTTGATGGTGGTAACGAAACAGATTCAGAGTCTATCCACTCTACAAGGTATTATTATAAAATGTCGTTTTATAAAGTAAATCATTATGTTTCCGAGGACCCTGTTTTCTTGGAGGTGCTCGCAAAAGCCGGAGGAAATCGACATTAATAGGGTCCACATAGCTGCCTTGAGTTCAAGAAGGCATTTCTAAACAATTGATCCAAAGGTTAGCATACAGAATGATAACAAAATGCATTATTAAACTTAAAAAAGGGAACGAAAACTGATGATAATTCTGCCCTACCAGTCACTACATAAGCTCTATATGTGGGCATCATTCACATCATTCACTTAAGTAGCTGAAGAAAAAAGAGTCAAAATGTACTCTAGCTTGCAACTAGTTATCTAGCTTTTTTTAGTTATTCAGTTTTTTTAGCTGTTAACTAGCTTTTTCTCGTTTTATTTCTTTGACTGAAATCGTACATCCAGGTTACGCAACAGCAAAAATAGGAATGCATTAAAAATGATAGTAATGCGTCTTAGGCTATTGTTACTCAATACATTTGTGAGCTTTCAGGGGCCTTCAAAATATTTCGCTCTAATACAATTGCTTGGTATTCCAATTTGACAAGACATTTGGGTCACTGAGATTTCCATGTTTTGACTTGAAAGAATAGTCGGAATACCTGTGCTTATGTAAACTGTTCCAATGACATGATTGAAATACACGCTGCATGCATGGTAATTTTAAGCTCGTAAGATATAATTTTAAACGTTCACATCGAGAAAAGTCAAAACATCCTCTCACTGATATGAAAATAAAGCGATGACTTTTGTTTTGTCCGCAGTTCCACTAAAATTAAAATTAAACACTTGCAAGAGTTTTCACCACTAGACGCATTTATTTAAAATTAGTAGATAAAGTAATCTTGATCAAAATTCTTTACGTGGGTTTTTACATTTTAAGTTCTAAAAACTGTGGTCACACACAAAGTTTTTCGTTGCGGATAGATTCTTAATGCATTTAAAAACTCATCGTAGAATCAAAGAGCCGGTTCTTAAAATATGACCAAATTAGTCTTTTCAGTCCAAAAATGTCTCCTAAGTGAAGAAATGAAAAGTGAAGAATAAAAGGGATTGTATTTTTCGTGACGGGTTAATGAAACCTCGGATGCAAATAGGAACAGCTTCAATAAATATGGGATGGATTTATTCCCCGTACAAGGATTTGTCTAATATAGATTTAATCAGACACAGCAAGACTCCCAGAAGCTGTATTAGCTCGACAATCAAACCACACTTTCATACATATTGTGAAATTTTACGTTTAGAACTGATTTTATATACACCACGGCTTGAGGGTCGTTTCTGGCTTGATCTTTCGTCTTCAATCGAATTTTTTTCCCTTCATCTTTCTTGGTTTCTTATCCGTCCTCCTTTGCAATACAATCATTCTGAAAGACCTTATTTCTAGCAAGAATCGGGCTTCCTCAACCATAATGCATGCAGCATTATCAGATCAGAAAACGTCTTTAATTATGTCCATTAAATCAAGTTGTTCGTCTAATTTGATCATATTTTTCTCATGTATTTTAAGCGTAAACTTTTATGACGTGTTGTCTTACCGTAGGTAATTTCACTAGATTCTGAGCCACCATTACAGATTCTATTACATGTCCTATTAGGCTTCAGTTATGGCTGTTGTATCACAGCGTGGTATAGCTAAGCTCCAAATAAGGAAGCCCAGAATCGAATTGGAATTTGGAAGTTGATTTTTAAGGAGGGAAGAAAACCAAAAACCCGGAGAAAAAACCTCGAAGCACAGGAGAGAAGCAACAAACAGCTCTACTCATTTTTAATATACTTGTCTGATTGTTTGAGCTAGAAAAAATGCTGGATGAAAAAAGGTTACTGTTGAACACAGATTTGCAATTTGCATTTTCATCGTTTCGAGACTCTTTCTATTAAGTTTAGATTTGTAGACTAAATCGCAAAAGATAGTAAAACATACAAAAAGATAGAAGAAATCAAGCAATATATCAAGATGTGGTTTGCGAATTACACTGTAAATAATTCAGAGTTTACTTTGAAAGCTACGGGAATCAATATGGTAGTGTTTTGAAACATGCCTCTAGAAATCAGCTGTTGTATGCGTGGGAACCAGCAGGGATCAGTAGTTTTTATTCCAAACTATACACTAGTATGTCTCTAAAAACATTATATCTTGTCATCTAAATAGTTACATATTATTCATACTTATTAATCCTATCAACATTTTTAAAAGACAATAGTTTTATCTATTTTCTTTGAGAGTAATATTATATATTATTATATTCATATTTATACATTTATTCATATCTCTATTAAATTCATTATAGTTATTTTTAGTAGACGATTCTAAGAAAGAAAGCTTCGCAAAAAAACACTGGGGTTTTAAAGGTTGTACGGTCTTCTTCACACTTGACACTCTTGATACAGCTTTCTTGATAATCTGAATTTCAAAAACATCAATAAAATGATTATTAAACATTTATAGCTTCACTTATTCAATGCAGTAATTATATCAAACGGCAATCTGCGATAGAAAAACAAGAACTGGCTCTAGGCCTATAGTATCCATAATGCTTATTATAGACCGAATGCCAATATGGCCGCCGGCTTTGACTTTTAGAAATAAAAACCTAATCTTAAAAAATAAGCACCACCATCAGAAAGAGCAAGCAAAAATATGTATTTTTGGAAATTTTTATTGCTATAAATTGAATTCAAGTGAAGCTATTTGTAATCAAACTTATCAAAATTACAGAGATTTGTATGTTTTAAGTGATCTGTTTCCTTAGCCTCGTTGTGTTGTTTTTTACATTTTTAAAATTCTCATGACTTCTTAAGAATTTAACATTTTTGTCTCAAACTTTCTAACTTCGTTGATGTCCGTCTAATATATAATTCTAATGTAGTGGTCAACTAAAATATGAATTCAAAAAATTATGAAAATGAAGTGGCGGCAATAATGGCATTCGGTCTATGAAGAGGGTTTTTTCAGATTTCTCTATGGTGTATTGTCGGTGAAGAACTTTGATAATTTAATTAAAAAATCGTTGGAAAGGAACTGAATTTCTAGAGAAAATAAACTTTGGTAGGAAAATGGTGGTCCAAGAATGAGTGATTGGTTGGTGTTCTAGTAATACAATATCAGTTTAGTCATCGTTCATATTGGCAGCATTGAAATGATCGTGACGTGTCATATGATCATCACACCTTCACGATATGTTACCTAAATTAGGCTTGACTATTGACTTTTGTAATCCTTTGTCAGTGTTACTGTTGCAAGAGGCACGCCAACCAGACGAGTTGGAACTCCAACAAAGTCTACCGCCAACCGAGAATTTTACCTGGGTACGGTAGCTCCACGTACAACAAACCATCAAGACAAGAAGTACCAAAACAAACCTCTTCCTAGCAATGGATCACAGCCAGACAATTCTACTGAAGCCCTTCTACAAATGATTTTAAATAATATCAAACTGAACTCTGATAGTAGGCTTAGGCCTAAACTTGGAAGTAAGTACCAGTTGTATGCAACTGTCCAGCTGTCAATATTTGTTTTGAAGGTTATTCTTATAAGGTTTCCAGACAATATGATGTTAGTTTTCTAGCTGATCTGAGAAAAATATTATCCAATCAGAAACCAGAAAATTTGCAAAACTGAGGTGTCATCTTTAGTAGCTAGAAGACTCCGGAAACGCTTAATTCTATATTTTATTTCCCCCGCTAAATGGTGAATATCACACTAAATTTATACAAAATATCAATAACGTCTCTTAAAAATCTAGATTTATCAGTCTCAGATATGAGTCGATTTTCCCAGGCTTCATGATACCTCAGTTTTGCAGTGACGTCATTTCTACGTCACTATTTCAGATCAGCTAGTTAGGGTAAAACGCCTGCAATGTCGACTTGAGGTTGGGAATATTCTGGGAATACATGACCGCTGATCAAAAATTTTTGTAAAGTGATACAACTAATCCAAGTTCAACTAGTAAACGTTTTCATTTTTTCGTGCTTTCCGTTCCAGGAGATCCAGTTGTTGTGTATACTGACATGTTTATACTAGACATAGGTGACATCAGTGAAGCTAAAATGGTAAGAAATATGGACTTGATTAAACTCAGACCTTTTCAGACCAGAAGGCTTTTCCAGTATTATCTTTGGGATATCGGTATTTCTGTATAAGTTAATTTTAGATTTTGCAATCCCCTTAGGCATACCCTTCCGCTTCCATTCATGTTAAGGTTTGAAGCAATATGGCGGCCGGTCAGATAAAGATAAAAATAGCTTTCGAGGAATACTGATATCTCAAGGAAACTTCGAAAGTCCCACTCTGCCCTTCATGATCTCGTGCACAGAGCAAACACTAGAGTAACTGAATGGACGTCAAGAGTATCATCCTTGATTGTCATTCATGTTCCATTCACGTTATACTCGTCGGGTAAACAGAGATTAACGTACACTATCTTTTACAATATACTTTTCTCTCACTCTTGCCAGGATAAAAGTACTGATGTTTTAAAGACTACGCATATACATATAGTTAGTTAAATTCCCTAGATAACTCTACTAGGCCCTTTATGCATAGGCACTTCATAGGACTGGTACACTGTTTATTGTCATTATTATTTTCAGGAATTTCGAGTGAGCTTTTTTTACCGAATGTATTGGAGAGACGAACGTCTGTCATACGAAGAGACAGGCTACAAAAAACGTCTTGCTCTGAACGCCAAGATGGTAGAAGATATGTGGATTCCAGATATTTACTTTGTTAATGAGAAAGAAGGAATCAAGCACGACCTGACCAAACAGAACGAAGTCGTGCGGGTGTGGCCTGACGGGAAAGTTTTTCACAGCATCAGGTAGAACAGCCAATCGGCTTTTCCTTTTTAAAAAATGGAAGAAAAGTTATTGAAGATCTTCTTAAGCTAATGAAGGAACACAAAAACAGGTTCCAATGAAAGGAGGCTATCGAAAAGCTGTATTATGAGGAAGTATTCAACAAAAGGGACGGGTGGACTGTACCTAATTTCTGTACCAAAAAAGGGAACCATCTCATCCAATACAGACCCTAAATAATAAGGCTAAGAATTAGATCATTGGTTCGTTGCATATCTTGATCGGACACTTAATCATAAAATATAGACAGTCTCTCTCTTTTTTACAGGTTATCTATGACAGCTTCCTGCCCGATGCGACTTCACAACTACCCTATGGACAAGCAGATATGTAAACTAGAATTTGAAAGTTGTAAGTATTCTACTTCACCTTCGCCGGATTCTCGATTTTTATCGATATCATGTCCATATTCATCGCTTTATAAACCTGACTGCAGCAACAAGATTTTTAAGGATATCCGTATTCGATTATCGAAATGTATAGCAAATAACAAGAGTTTATATCACACAAAAAAAAGACCACTGAATTGACATGTTTCCTTGTGCAACACTAAAAGTGTTGAAGTTCAGCCGAGCCCTGTAAAGAGTCATATTTGAGTCATGAACTCCTGGTATGTCAGATTCACTTCACAAATACTCGCTTAAGATACACATCGGATCATCATGAGAAGAACTACACAGCTTACAGTAATGTAGTAAAGAATTGGCTAATCAGAAAAGGCTTTGCAAATTGTACAAATCATATTTTATATCTCTTTGAAAGCAAAATGAAGCCAGTCTAGTATGCCCTCCCATTGTACCCTCTAATTCAGTAAAAAAAATCCCTCTGGAACCCAGGGCAGTACTTATAAGATTTAGGAAACTGATTAAACGTCAATACCAAGGAGATATAAGTCTGTGCAGCTTGTGCTAAACCTGTCGATGCAGTTGTCATTTTTTTCAATAAACACTTTGTAGATGTTGGAATTACCTGAACGCACTTTTATAAGAAACAAAAACACTCAATAAAGCCTGGCGGGCCTAGCTTGTTCTAAAAACGCATATCAAACTCAGCATTGCTATCTTGTTATAATTGTGCGGGCTCATTTACTAAATGGGCCATTTTGACCTGCTTTTTATCAGTTAGCTACCCTATTACAGAACTAAGCTTCAAATGGAGGAAAGATAGCGGAAATAAAGAGGTTTTAGTATCAGACGAACTGGAAATTCCTCAGTTTATCCTAACAGAATACTCGACATCTTCAGAACTGGCTAACTTTACTACAGGTAAAAACATTTTAAAACATTACTTACAAGAGCATTTAAACCACTTAGTTTAGTTCCCAGTATTTTATTCCTACAATACTAAAAATTATGTTTGTGATTTATTGATTTATGATTTATGAGCCGCTTTTTGTATGTATATAATCAAAGGGGCTTTACAATCATGAGGTGGTTAGTATGAGGTGTAGCCACTGAGGGATAATTCTTTGTTACGTCCTCAGTGGTTCTTTTACGTCCCGATATTGGTTAGTGAGGTAGTGTGGAGAGACGGGACCGCCATTTAAAGTGGTCATCCTAGCAACACGGTTGATGTGATTACAAAGGTAGCACTTTCTCCTCACTTTTTTTAAGACTCTGAGTGTTGGTCAAACCACGACCTGCACGAACGTCCGATGCTCAACCAACTGAGCCAAGCGGGTTGCGGATTGTATAGTAATGCGACTACTATCTATCCAACTACTTTTCGTAGTTGCCACTGCGCCGTGCTAAACCGCCACTCGTATCTGCCAAGCGCTATTACCGGCCTTATCAATAACAGACATTGATTGTTTCGACATCGCTTACACAAGATTTGATTTTATCTTTGCAGGCTCTTATTCTAGACTTCGAGTTATATTCAAGTTTGAACGGAGTATTGGGTTCTTTTTAATCCAAACCTACATTCCTGCTTACCTCATCGTCATGCTAAGTTGGATTGCTTTCTGGATCCATTACACTTCAACTCCTGCGAGGATAGGCCTAGGAATAACTACGGTCCTCACCATGACAACACTTACTAACAGCGCACGGGCCTCCTTACCAAAGGTTTGTCATATATCAATCCTTGTGAATCATCGTTTATGCCGGTTGAATTATCATTATTAGTGGATAGTTATCACACACAAAGCGACATGTCGCGTGGACAGGATGAGGGAGAAGATTCTTTCTGGTATACAACGATTGCGTCCGCCATCTTGAATTGAGCAAATTCGGCAAGATACATAAAAATCAGGATCATTTTGACGTTAATTTTGTTGGATTTTTCAAAATTTAAACTTCAATAATCAATGAATTTACGAGTTACTCTTCTTTTCTGTAATTTCTATAATTCACATTATAACAAAAATATTATTTTCTAAATTTGTAACTTTCGAATAGCAATCTTATTACAGTCAAACTAAGAAAACCGTGAACACCTAAAATATGTCTCGAATGTTTATTAGCCCGCGATTGTCTGTGAATGGTTAGAAAACAGTAATGCATGAGTCAATGTAAACCCCGACCCCCCCCCCCCCCCACCCCGGGACAAGGTGGGGTTTGTAAAAAGCATGCTATCAAATGAGGAAAATTTCCCTTACCCTGGGGCTTTTTTAGCTTCAAAACCCCCACAACCTGGGGACAAAAAATCAATATAAAGTAACGAACTTCAAACATTACAGCATGCAAACATTTAAAAGATGAAAAAATGCATGCACAAATGGAAGAAACTGTTTTTCCAGGGTCCATCAAGCATGATACTTTGTTATTCCTCATTCTGAAAGAAAAGCAAACATGAGCTCTTAAAAGTATATATTGAACAGTTTCAAGCTTGGATGATCAACAATTCAATGAAAAGACGAAGGATTTTCATTTGCAATCACAAAGAACTCACCTTTTCAGATGACGCCATGTTTTCCATCACTGAGATGAACTACCGCTGGCTTAACATCTGCAGGCTCATAACGAATCCCCACCTACCCTGGAGACAGACAAGATACCAAAGCTATCCAGCCCCGACCCCCTGGGTGATGAATATGGCCTCAAATCCTCTACATTTCCCCTACTTATCCCTACCTTGTCCCGGGGTGGGGGGGGGGGGGGGGTCGGGGTTTACATTGACTCATACATAAACATTCCAGACATATCTTATGTGTTCACGGTTTTCTTAGCTTGACTAGCCATAAACAACAACAAAAATATTATTTTTTTTTAAAAATAAACTTTCGAGAATAAAACTGAGCAGAGTTCCGGGAAGTCAAAGTTATCCAGATTTCTATACAGTTTGCCGAGTTTACCCCAATTCAATATGGCCGATGCAACCGTGAAATGGCTTATTCGACCCTGTTTGTTCTCATGCACTTATTTCAGAGCTTCTTTCTCCCTAAAAAATCAGTCACTTTCATCGCTTTTTGCTCCTCATATCCCAACAACTAAATTTTTCTTACCTGTACATGTTTGCCTTTTGAAGTTCAAGGCCAAAACTGGCAATGGATGAATGAATATTCTTCCAGTCTGGGATTGAATCCAGATAAAACGACCGCAAATTAACTTATTTTACAAACCACAATTATAATCAACAGGTCAGTTATGTCAAGTCTATCGAATGGTTTCTTATCATGTGCTTTACATATGTCTTCATGTCCTTGGTGGAGTTTGGATGCGTCTCCTATGAAGTCAAGAGGAAGTTACGAAAGGGAGTACAAATCCCCGTTCCGGTTGAACATGAACTAGTAGGTTTCCAATTGAACCATTTTAGACCGCATAACTATTTGAATTTCTTTGCGTAATTTAAAAATCTTGCTGATGTCCAATCACGTGATGCCAGCCATGACAGGAGGCACAACAATATATTTCTTTTTCTCCTGGGAAACGGAATTCTTAGATCAGATTCAATAGGTTATATTCACGGTAGACGCCATGATGGTTTTCATACTGTAATACAAATAAGCCATGCGGTCTTCCAGGGGGCAAACATTGGGAGAAGAGAACATTTTTAAAAGATCGGCTCATCCTGAAGATTTTATTGGTATGCCAAATATTGCTTCAAACTACCCAAACTACGTCTATCGTGAATACAACCTATTGTTCCTGCCCCCTGTCTGCAAAGCCTCTATTAGTGATATTTACTGCACAGGAGCTATCCATTGCCAAAAATGTAAGGACTACGAGTCACGCAGTTCTCCTCGGTCCTTGCATCGCAATCAATATAAGGGCACGGCTCGCCATACAGTGAATATTTCTGCTCAAAGAAACACACAAGACTATTATATTGATGTATTGTAGGTACTGGCAACATAATACTGTAAATCAAGGGAGCACGGTAGAATCCTTTTTGTACGCTGGTTATTTTGATTTATTGTCATTTTAAATTTCTGACCACAAATATTGCTTTTTGAAGCAAGCTTTTGGAGCGTAAAGTAAATTGCTCTTCCAGAACCTACTGAGGGATTGCTCTTCCCGAACCTTCTGAGGTATTGCTCTTCCCCAACCTACTGAGGGATTGCTCTTCCCCAGCCTACTCAGGGATTGCTCTTCCCCAACCTATACTGAGGTATTGCTCTTTCCGAACCTACTGAGGGATTGCTCTTCCCCAACCTACTGAGGGATTGCTCTTCCCCAGCCTACTGAGGGGTTGCTCTTCCAGAACCTACTGAAGGATTGCTCTTCCCGAACCTACTGAGGGATTGCTCATTCCGAACTTACTGGGGTATTGCGCTTCCCCAACCCACTGAGGGGTTGCTCCTTCGAAACGTATTTAGGAATTTCTCTTCACTTCAGGGCTCGCGATATTTGTGGTCAGAAGTTTATTCGTTTTCACTCCATACTCATATCCATATTGATAATTTACTTTGCATTTCAGCAAGAACAAGACAAACAGAATATCACCTACGTCTCTGAAAACGAAACTGGTTTTAATAACGGCGAATGTAAACTACACCCTATACAGTTTTCACTTAGAAACCGACGTAACAATCGGCCTATCCCAAGAATGACCAAGCAAAGATCTTTCTCCCAGAAAGAAATCGAAGCATTGGAACCTGCTGTTGACAAATATGCCCGAGTGTTGTTTCCAGTGTCTTTTATTTGCTTGAACATCAGTTACTGGATTCTAACATACAACGCATCAAGGTCTAATTGACATCAAAGATAGACCCAGCCTAGCGGGGGCAATCATAGCGTGGTTAATTGCAGCTCATTGCAGCTTCAAGATATCGGTGCTTTTTATAAAAGGACAGTCAGCTCAACCATCAATCTTTGTGGGTGCCCTATGGATATATAAACAAGGATATGCAACACGACTATATCAGGAATCAAGTCGCCATGGAGCTGTACAAGCGCTACTTCATTAGGAAAGATTAGAAGCCGTAGTATTTGTACTACAGTGTCGTTATGCAGAGTTCCGTTGCTTCTTCTTTTTCTTTTCTTTTTTAGAATTTTTTAATTGAAAATATATTGAAAAGTATTTGCTTATAGTTTTTCTAATACTCAATTAGTAGTAGTAATGATTCTCACGAGCACTAGCGGTTCGTGTGGCTATAAAAAAAACGGAATATATCAAAATCAAGTACAAAAATGACGACATATATTGAACCCAGCAATCACAGTACGCTAGTTACCAGGTTACCAGTATCAGGTTACGTGAGCGTGGCAAGGCGTGGCAAAGTTTCAATCATAGTTCGTCATTTTGAATCAAGGCAATTCGTAGGAAGGTCTCAATCATAGTTAGTCATTTTGAATCAAGGCATATCGTGGCAAGGTCTCAATCATAGTTCGTCATTTTGAATCAAGGCAAATCGTGGCAAGGTCTCAATCATAGTTCGTCATTTTGAATCAAGGCAAATCGTGGCAAGGTCTCAATCATAGTTCGTCATTTTGAATCGAGACAAATCGTGGCAAGGTCTCAATCATAGTTCGTCATTTTGAATCAAGGCAAATCGTGGCAAGGTCTCAATCATAGTTCGTCATTTTGAATCAAGGCATATCGTGGCACGGTCTCCATCATAGTTCGTCATTTTGAATCCGTGCCGTGATATTTTCGCAATCGCATGGCAGGCACATGCTCGAGTATAGAAAGCGAATCTCGTATTAGTGGTAAACGTATCTTACAGTAACCGTAACTACGCGTTGTGATTGGATGAAGCGCACATAACAATAGAAAACCATTTCAATGCTATGGCATGAAGTACCGTGTACATGCTGCAAGTCAGTACGGTATGTTTCCCACTCGTACGAAAACCGCTCTAATAAGCTGCTGTAAAAAGCTTGTCTTGATGTTGCCTCATCATACAACGGTCTTATCTCTACTAGCAGTATAATCATTGAATATTTAGGAGAATTGTCATTCCTTTATTCGATATGGGACAACTTTTGGCCAAGCTACTATTAAAAGTGAATTGAAAGGATACTTAAATCTACCGTCTATGGATTTATTGAATAAGTCTATAAGCCGCTATAGAACAAGTCTCGCAAAATCAAAAGGAAATTTAAAGCCGCATTGGATCAGCTATTACTTCAAAAGAAAGTCATTGTTAGCCAAATAGTTCGGATTCCTTTACTTACAAATGTATTGAAAATTTCAAATAAAATATAGGCCTTTAGTTATTCCTTCTGGTTTGTGCTGAGTTGTTTTGTTGTTATTAGTTACGAGTTGTAAAAAAACAGAGCAGGATTATGTGGCATGCAGTCCCGCTGAAAGCACTCCACTCGGTTTAGGGTCAGCAAACGGATTTCCATGATGTTCAGTAGTGGGTGAAAAGATTTTGGTAACAGTTATTCGAAAATCGACTCTATTTTGAAAATATCTTAAATCTAATTTGTTTTTACAGCGATTTAAAAATGTTCACCATTTTGGCTGTCTCAGTCGAAAATTAAGAGAGCGAACTTCATCAACTTTCAAAGGCTCGCTTTCCCTAATGAATAAGATTTTGCTACTTTTTTTCACTGTCGTGATTTTTAGCTGAAAAACTGAGCCTGCCCAAGCTCGTAGACTCAGTAGCCAGTCGCCTTAAGATTTGTTCAAAAAAAGTCGATTTTCGAATTACCGGTACCAAAGTCTTATTACCCACAAAAGATCATGGAAACCCGCTTCTTGTCCCGAATTAAACCGAGTGGACCGCCATTAGGGGGACTGCTACATTAATACTATACATGTGAAAAAACGAGGTCCAATGGACGACTCAAGAATTAGTTGATGGGGACCCTGGTTCCTAGATAATGGTCCTCCGTTATGCTGGGAGATTTCTGAATAGTTCATGCATACCTGAATCAAAATCAACTGTTGGACCCGGGGGGGGGGGGGGTACTACCACCCCAACTTGGGTGGGGGTGTACCGCCAGGTCCTCAAAACTCTGACCCTATCCCAGACCTAGAATTTTGATTTCATATACCCTACCCCAGACTAAACCTACATTTTGTTGACATGCAAAAAACGGTTATTCAATAGATTTCAATAACTATTTTGCAATTGTTTAATTGAATCTAAATCGTTTGTGTGTGTGTGTGTGTGCCGGCAGAAAACGTAGCATACAGGCTAAAACAACTAAAACATAACCCTATCCAAGAAAAAATGTCAAAAAGATACCCTATCCCAGACAAAAACCTTACCCTTCCCCAGACAAATTGTAAAAAAATGATACCCTACCCCAGACCTAAAAGCCAAAAAACCACACCCTATCGGGCGGCACATACCCGTATAGCAAATATAAGGGAGTAACCCCCCCGGGCTCTTGGAGACCGTAGGAACGGAAGCTTAATCAATTTGGCAATTTTGGAGGTGCCCTCCTACCGTAAAGTATTAAGAAGAAGAAATATCAGATATTATGAAGAAAAAAATGTTTCTGAGCTCAGCCACTGCGACACTCCAAAATCATTCCTTTTGCACATGAAACGTCATGTCAACAACATGCTCGTTTTGTCATTGAACAAATTTTCTTATCTCTGTTTGTGATAGACATTGTCAGGGGCGGATTTGCACAAATAAGAAAGGTAACTGAAAACAATTTATCTGGATAAACTTTCACTCGACTTACTTGAAGCTGTCAAATTTTATTTATTTTGAGACGCCATTTTGTTTCACAATTTCGGTGACCTCTTTAAACCTGGATCTGCCTCTGTTGCAATTCACTTATAAAACATGTCAGCCATATTTTTTGTCTTTATATCGATATAAGAAGGAATGTACACCATTAGTATATTTATTGATTTATTGTTTATTATCTTGATATTTATTGATTATTCATTGATCAACAGATTGTACAACAATTTGATTAATCATCTTAATAATTTCACATTATTATAGTGCAGTTTTAATTAATGTATTTTACATTCCTAATGCCGACAAAATTAATGTCATTCGACTTAAATATATCCTAGTAAATATCCCAAAATATGATAGTGGTTGCCCCAATTGGAAATAACTGTGTACAAATGACTGTTTGAGCATGCGCAGTAGCAACCACTAAGTTGTCAGTGTAAACATGGCGGCTCCAACATTTCAGGGTAAAAAATCAAGAGCCTTAAGGAAAAACTAACGAAAACATAAATATTACTATGATTCCGTTCGGTAAATAACTGATTTCTCGTTAAAAAACACAAAATATTTGCTACTCAGCCAATGAATTACATACAGAATCCTAACTACTTATGGATATTTCGTCATATATTGCATTAGTTTATCTTTGGGTTACTCTTCATATTCGTCAGATCGACTCGGCTCTTCGTCGTTGTTTATGACCTCGGAGCTGTCTTCGTTAGTTGTAATCTCCGATTCTTGTACGACTCGATTGTTTGAAGGACAAAGTGGTCTGGAATTACATGACATCACCTCACCACTAGATGTTCTAACACTTCGAAATATCTCCATCTGTTTAATTCAATTAAAAAAATCTCAGAAATTTGATTAAGCTAACTAAATCAATATTTTTTTCAATCAAACGGCGTGTCTTGGCATTGCCGTCTGATAGTAGTATACAGGGTCTGGAAGGATATTTGCGGGATCTGGGAAACGGGTAAAATATAACGCGGGATCCGGGGAACTAGGTAAAAAATAGTGCGTGATTCGAGATCTGGACCAGACCCTGAGTATAATAGACCTCTTCATAAGCCATTTCCGACCACATGTGCTTCCCTAGAGTATCATTTTTTTCCCTTAGCAGCATGAGAAGACACATGAATATGGCCACAACTCAAACAAAGAGCTATATTCTCAAGAGAATGACACGTGGTTTGTAATGGGAAAATGTTATACCCAAGCTAAAGTATGTAAGAGGTCTGTACACCCTATGAAAAAAAGGTGTGGCCATGGATATACCTTAGTTCATCAGTTATTGAAAACATCATTGCTTTCATTGTAAAGAGTATATCGCAATTAGTGATCGATCTTCAAAAATTTCAGTTTAGTAACATGAAATGATAAAAAGCTACAGCTGTTTGAAATTAGAAAGATTTGTATGGAAACAACAACCAAAAAGCTTTGCTTCTCGGTCAAATGTTTTTTTTTTCCGGACCATTTATACATTTCTCATCCTCGGATATTATCAGCCGATATCCCAGCCGTCAGAAGGGATTTATTTATTAAATATTCACTGAAAACGATTCCCGCGGTCTTCCCGTCCGGCCAACATTCTTTCTCTTTCACCCATCATTCTAGTTCCCATCTAACCTCCTTTCACCGACAACCAAAAGTAGGTTTAATTATTTAAGATCACAGTCGGATGGATTACTCACTTGTTCTGATGATAAGATCACGCTTGGCTGGCAAACGATCCATGTCACATTTTCTGTTAGGGGTGGGGTAGTAAGGGAGCCATGGTATGTCCAGTAATTAGGATTATCTAAGAGAAATAAAACTATTTTTTAAAACCTTAATTTTACTATTACTACTAACGCGCACAGCTCATGTGCTTAGAAGTATTGAAATATTCAATTAAACTGAGTTTCCCCGTACCTGGTATAAAATCTCCTGGATTGATTGCAGTCTTGACTTCTGATGAAAAACATCCCTAAGTAACGGATATCAAATGTACTTTACTCTTTGACTTACGGATGGAGCTTTCGGGAGTATGGGATCAATTCTTATCTGACAACTAATTTCCCAAGCTAGAAATGCCAATTATTTTTTAATACTGCTACATGTCGTGCTTCTCCTAACACTTCTCTCGTCTTCTGCCAATCGTGCTTCATAACTACACACAACACGCACGCACGCACGCGCGCATTTCTTCAGTAGATATTGCTTTTAAGAAAGACGGATCCATTTTCACTGTCGATCCCACGTCATTATCAAATTGGAATTTTGTCCATTTGAGAGTTCCGGTTTAAAAAAGGAGAATATGTCGCTCAGAATTACCTTATGATCGATTCTTGATAAGAGTTTTGTTATTTCTTTCATACCTTCATGATCTTCGTTACCAACCTACCCCAAAAGTAAAACAAATAGTAAAATAATATTTATACCCATTTTCGTTCTTACAAGACCCATATAAAAAAAACTAGCCGTAATTCAAGTCGTCTGGGCTTTTGGCTTCTATTATGACCGTTTTCGATAACGTGCGACCCGCGAGGGTTCGCAGTTCGACAGTCGTCAATCAAAGAACTCAACTAGAAAAAATACATTTTTGAGAAAATTTTTAGACTGAATTAAAGATTTTAGAGGATTAGAGGATTGAAATCTTTGATTCACTCCAAAATCTCCCTCAAAAATGTGATTTTTCTAGTCGAAATCTTTGAATTGACGGCCGTCCAACTGAAATGCTAGTTGTCAAACGAGACATCAAACATGGTCGCACTTCAACGGTTTGAGGTACTATCTTCTTGATCGACGGCACCCAAAACCCCAGATGTCTTGGCCTGTGGATGGATGTAATCTTCATTTCCTTCCAATTTGTAATGACACTATATACATGGTAACGAAACAACATTCCCTAGACCGAAACAATATGTATGTCTAAAGGACGTGATGGTTGATGTGCCTTACCTGATAGAACACGGCTAGTATACAAATACCTTCCTCTCCGGTTAATGCTTGGCCAATATTTTCATAACGCTCTTTATTCCAGTGAAGAAACTGTACCTTTAGCAAGAAAAATCGAGTTTCAGTGCAAGACAATAGACTTTATTCATCGTGGTGTAATGTCTTCCCATTTCAGACCATGCCATGCATGTGTCATTCCCAAAATATAATTCCTTGTTTAACGGTTGCGCATGAGAAGACACATGAACATGGATATAAGTCAAATGAAAAATCTTATTCTCCGGCTAGGAATTCGAAATGAAAGGTGGTCTGTAATGGGAAAACGATACATCACAACGAATAAGGTCTACTATCGTACTTTCTGTTCATTTTATAATCCACTTCACTCTTCGGTTCTTTTTTTTTTTTTTTTTTTTTTCTAATTTCCTAATTCTCATATGATTACTTCCGGCTTCAAGACGAATCTCATTGCGCATACAAAGCAAATGAATGCGAAATATAATCGTGACTGTGTCGTCACCTGGCAGTACTGATTAGATTAGCATTAGTTTCGCCTTCATTTGGTTACTGCAACCAAAATACGTCACATTGATCGTGCATCTTATCGTGTCGATTTCTAGCACGTCCGTGTAATGGCTTTAACGAATGACAGCATCATGACATCTTTGTCGCCTTTCCAAAATTAATAACATATTAGGTTAATTATTATTGTATTTCAATTATTTCTTACTTACTTCTAATGGAAACCCATTGCCCTCCACTTGATGTTCTGAGCCTGTGTTATCATCTGCTGACCAGTGAAATCTTATCATGGCTAACTGATACTTGCTGGTCAGCGGTCCACCTGACAGAACTAAAACAGTCAAGAGAGAGAGTTTCTCTTAGGATTTAGAATTATTCAGTGAAATATCATAGACAGGCAAGCAATATATCCATCCCTTTATTTCTTCTTTTAACTCCCCCTCACCATCATCACACACCTGCCCGCGAGTGCGCACAATGCGAAAGTTTATATTTTGTCTTTTGAATGGTGGTGTAAACCCGTCAGAAATGGTATTTATCAGCAGAACCACAACGAATCTTGAGTGTAGTTCAGATTCCCGTAACTTTCTTTGGGTTCCACCGGTATATGTTTGTACTCCAGGCATTCCCTGCTTATCGAATTTTTGACCGACATTTTATCGCCAACTTTCACATTGGGGGGAGGGGGCAGGGGCGGTTCGTGCTTTTGAGTTCTCAACAATTTTTTACAGGCAGCACTTGAATGAGTAGGAATCATATATATATATATATATATATATATATATATATATATATATATATATATCAGTTAAATAGTAAATAGAAGTGAAGGAGGAATTTATATAATTCAAAACAAGAGTGGCGAAAGAAATAAAACTGAGCTAGGTTTATAAAGCTGCTAAGGCCTCCTGTACCTTTAACTGATGAACGTTCCCTTACAGACAAATGAATACAAGAAAGCATAAATAAGAGAGGGAAACTTCTTTATACCGCGCGCGCCATGTGAATTCCCGATTGGGCTATTTTTAGCATCCAAATTCGTTTGGTTTTTAATCAGTTTTGATGGCGTGCAGTGTGCGTTCGCGCTCAAAAGCAACATACTTTTCCTCGATTTGTCTTACTTTTTTAGACAAAATCTATTAGATAAAGCAAAAAGATCACGATTAGCTATGTTCTGTTCTCTGATAAAACACAACTGAAGATGTTGAACACTCAAAAATTTATGTTTTTCCCCAAAAATCTTTTCATGGGTTCGCTACTTCCAGGTTTGGATGAAGCACAGGAATTAGGGTATTACGACAATTGTTTGTACGCGGATGCTAAAAATCGCCCAACCGGGAATTCACATGGCGCCCGCGGTATTAAAAAGTTTCCCTCTCTCATTTACGCTCTCTTGGTGAATACCAAGATAAGCCGCTCATTTTCTGCTGTGGTGATCGGTTATCAAAAGATTCATAAAATATTGATTACTGGCCTGATAACATGCATGATATCACGTTATTAACCGACCTATCAACAATGGGCAAGGGAGTGGGTAGGTGTACTAAATTAGAAAGCTTCCAATATTGAAAATTAGTGGGGGGAAAACATTTATCATGTGAATGCTTATTGAAGCTATTTTAATAAGAATTTTTTATACTCGTTTCAAAAATTGCAAAATTTTATCAGTCGAACTAGAATTCTATAAAATTGTCTACTACTAAAATATATTTTTTAACAAGAAGGTAAGAGGATTGTAATTATGAAAATGAAGTGGTTGATTAAATAGATGTGGTTTCTTCTAAGAAGCCTTTAAAAAAGATCTTAACATCACACTTAAAGCAGTCAAATTTGAGTGAAATACTTTTTATGAAGTTTTTTTAACAATTGCTTTAATTATCATCACCTCTTGTTCAAGTCACTCAAGTATTTAGAAAATGTTTGCTTTTTTCATCATTTCGGTTGACATCTATAAATCAACATTCTAGCCTTTTCAAATGTTTAATGAATAAATGGGTCCACACTACGCATATTTTGATGTTGTTGCAGAGAGAATATCAAAACAATTCTTTTCAATATATTTTGTTTTGAGAACAGCGACATTTATTTAAGCAAAGCAGTATTTGATTGGTTAACTAGAGGATCACAGTATTTATATTCATTACTGACTACCTGAAGTTAGAATTCATTTCACATTCATTCTCGCAATCTTTAATTATTGATCTCATTTTTTATTGTTTTCTTAATATAAACTGTTAAAAACCTACTGACTGACTTTTTAACAATGCATAAAAAAGCTGGCTGTGAAATAAAATTATTATAAGGTAAAAATCCTCAAGGAAAATTACTTCAGATGGTTATAAAATTATCCTCAAATTTGTTTTATGTTTACTTAACACGTAGCTTTCTAGAAGATTACAGTCAGTTTGCAGCCGGAAAGCGTTAAAACAAACACAATTTCCCTGGTTTCATGTGCCTTTATCTCGAAATTTCCGACATAACTCAGTCAATCATAACAATTACTGTTCCTTATCCCGAGGTTGAAAATAGCTTGCATTTGAGCCACGATCGAGTAGCCCATTAACTTCAATATTACTTATAGCTACTACAGATATTAAGAATTGTATGTTTGTATTGCTATCCTTTTCCTGTACGCGGTGTACGTCCATACATCCTTTATTGTCTGCTATATTTTAGCAATTGGAGATTTTTTTAATATTCCAAATGATCTTGAGCCAAGCAGGCAACCCGTCTTCATTCACCGTTCGAAACTTTCCTTTCCTTTCCTTTCCTTTCCTTTCCTTTCCCGTTTCCTTTCTTTTTCTTTTCTTTTCTTTCCTTTTCTTTTCTTTTATTTTCTTTTCTATAAAATCTGTTATCCTAAACAACTGACTAAGAAGAGAGATTTACAGAGAGAGTGAGAGAGAGAGAGATGAGAGAGAAAGAGATGAGACAGAGAGACAGAGAGACAGAGAGAGACAGAGAGACAGAGATGAGAGACAGAGAGACAGAGACAGAGACAGAGAGACAGAGAGACAGAGAGACAGAGAGACAGAGAGACAGAGAGACAGAGAGACAGAGAGACAGAGAGACAGAGAGACAGAGAGACAGAGAGACAGAGAGACAGAGAGACAGAGAGACAGAGAGACAGAGAGACAGAGAGACAGAGAGACAGAGAGAGATGAGAGAGAAAGAGATGAGAGAGAGAGAGAGACAGAGAGACAGAGAGAGAGAGACAGAGAGAGAGACAGAGAGACAGAGAGACAGAGAGAGAGAGACAGAGAGAGACAGAGAGAGGGAGAGCAAGCAATGTATAATCAAACTGACGAGCGGATCTAATGATGAATATTTTTTTCTTCAGTTGTGTTAGCGGTGTTACTAGCTAACATAAATCACAGACCATTTTTGCTATTTTCTTCAGTGTTATTTCAGCCAGTAATTCAAATTTTTCGTCTTTGACTGAAAGAGGGATTTAAATGGTAATATTTCGTGCGTGGTTCGTGTTTTTTCTTTCGTGATAACGTCTCGAAAATAATCGGGACCATTTGTCATCTACAGTGTCAAAAGCTTCTCAGTTAATCATTCCCGAAGGCAAAGTATTCCGTGACGATGGAAAACAAACAGTCATTAGCTTGAGAGGATTTTGAATGTTTTAAGAGAAGTCTTTATATGATAGAATCTTTGTGAGCAAACTTGTCGGAAATAGCAGTGAAAAAATCAATAGAATATTCATCGACAAATTACCTTGTTATGACTTGAAGGGAAAAAACTGAATTAAAAGGAACAATTTCTAGAAACCTTTATTGTTGAAAGGTCAGTAGTATAATATGGAGGGGAAATGTGAGTAACTGTTATCCACACAAAAATAAGGGTGTAAATGAAGAAGATTTAAGAAATAGTAGGATAAAAGAGAAGCGAACAGAAAATAAAATAACGACAAAAGTAATTGAAGATAAAAAATATTATCAATAACAATAAGAATTGTTCAGGCGAGAAAGAAAAAGACAGGAAACCACAGCATATGACTGAAGAAACATAAATAAGTATGACCTGGGGAAAATGAAGGTGATATTAATGAATAAGAAAGGAGTAGAACGATAACATTCAAGGAAGTTTGTTGTAAGAAATATAAAAAAAGTCTGGCAACGTGAAGAAAAATGGATGTGAAAAAGATGAAAAAATAAGTGTTGATACCATGGAAACGTGGTTGAATACAAAGATGACATGCAAGATAAACTGGTAAGCAATGGCGCAATTGATGCAATGCTCCATACTGAAGACTTACTGTTTTTGCTGCTGTGCTTGGGTATGGTCAACTGTAATGTACGTCCATCATTGGTTAGAGTACTGTTGCATGACGGGGTATATGACAAACCTAGCGCACCCAAACTCGAATCCTTTACAACAATTGCCTTCTCGATGTTGATAGGAGACTGGAGAAGACTTGATGTGCTAATGTATCGCTTCTGCCAACGTTCAGGCCCTAAGGAATATATCATGGATATTTTTAGCTATGATTGTCCTGTATTATTCCCATATATTTGACAATATGCCTCAAGGTGTTTAGTTTGACTTTCACTTAGCAGTTTCACTGCGGAAAATGTTGATGTTTTTGATACATGACTGCATGAGCCTTTATTTCAAATGGCGGCCATTTTTAATTTTCAATAAAGTAAATAGCTTATTCACACCTATATAAAATGGTTCTGAAACGTGGCTTTGCGAAGATGCTGAGGCAAAAATCCCTCGACCAGATTTCTAAATTTGCACCGCTTCGTAGAATCTAAAATGTCATGTTTATCTAAAATAACCTTCAAAATAATCTTCGTATCATCTCGACTCAGTTTTGCCAGAAAAAAAAGTTCCAAACTGAGGAGAAGTGTGTGGTAAGACTGAAGGCAGGTTAGTGGTAAATTGAATGTTTGAAAAGGTCAAAGGTTTCTTATGTGTAAATAATATTGCGGGAAACGAGGTGAAGATGAGCGCAATTATGGTAACAATTGCGGCAAAACATGTCTCTAAATGTCTCTAAAAAATAAGTTAAAAAAGTTTGAATACTTTTTGGGAGAATAAACTACTATAGACACTACGGCATATATAAAGAACCCTTTCATCATGACTTATAAAGATTTATTTTGCTAGTTATCAGTTTGATCTTCTCTATATAAAGAATAGCGGTGTTCGTTTAGAAATAAAAAATTTAAATAAAAGAAACTGACAGGCTTCGTAATTCCTTACATCGTATTAACTCTATTAAGTAACTTCATTAATCTTGCGAACAATAATAGAAACGTCAAGAACGTTCTGTGCATATGGACCCCTGACTTAGGGACAAAAAGACCTTTTCTATACTCTTTCTATCAACCTCTTTCGAATGTAACAAGAAAGGAGAAGCAATATTCTAAAAAACCGTTTATTTTAATCTATTATTTGAGAAGTTTACCATGTTTGCTCGTATGCTCTAATTTGCGAAAGTGCCCACATTTCAAGGTTTTTAGAGTTTTCGGGAATATTTTTTTCTCGTTGAAATAATATTTTTTTGCACAGATTTGTCAGCTGATTTGACTAATTCATATCAGAATTTTACCTTGAAATGTTAAAAATTCACCATAGATTAAATTCGGTTTTTTTTATTTCCTTGTGTCGAATTCTAACATTTTTATTTGTCATCTTACTACGCGGTGTTTGCTAAGATTCTTACCAGGAATACAGTTGGTTTGACTAAATTATACACTGCAATTTTCGGTATAGACATTGAACCAACACCTAGACGGCGGTATCTTCATACAATTCCACGAATTTTCCCTCGCTTATTTCACTACTAAAACAATAATCCCTCGCAAAGTAATCGCGTGTCGAAGCGCCGAATCTTGATTGTCGAAAGTGAGATCAAGATTCTCTACTTACCGAAACCATTTTCTGTATAACTCCACGAAGCGCCGACGAAAGTCATAGCGCTGCCGGCGAAAGCTTGTTGTCTGAAGAACTGTGTATTGTGACTTCACTCTCGATCTATCGTACAAAATGCGGGAGTGTATATATAAAGAGTCTAGTAAATGCTAATACGATGCAGCGTATTGTCTTCCCGCCAATAGCGAGTCTTGCTCTCTTCAGGGACTCTTAAACATCAGAGTCCATTTGATGAATTTATTATAACTTACGTCTGAGATGCAGTAAGAATAACTTAATATCTACATACAATAGTCTTTACTCCAACCACTAAAAACATTTATCCTTATATTTTTTTGGCTGATTGAAAAAAGTACCAAAAAATTAGAGAGTGAATTTAAGGTGTGAGTTAATCTCGCGCGCTTTGAAAATATTCAGGTTTCATTAATTTTCTTTTTTCTTTAAGCAAGTATCATTTCCCATTCAGTGAACTCACTGGTTCCTATTGTGTTGAAATGAGAGTCAATCAGTACTTATTTTTGTCACGAAAGCCGGAAGATTATAAGCTTGATCGAAGGTTACAATGTCGTCATCAATTTTTCCATCTTCACACATTTTAGCGGGTAATTTATCTCTTGCATTGTTTATTTGTTTTTATCTTTAGACGTCTAAATACAAGATTAAGGGCAACCACAAGACCTTATTTTAAAATGTTTTAAAGGGGCCTTTAAGGTTAGTAACCGTAAAGCAGCTAAGAGTCTGCCAAAAATAAACGCGGGGAAAAAGGAAGAAGCAAAACGGGACTGAAAGGTGGGACAAATATGAAAAAAGAAAACAAAACCACGGAATGCAACACAAATATTTTTTCTAATTATAAAACGAGTTATAATCCTGATGACTACACGTGGGAACGACAAAAATCAATATCATATTTACCATTGTTAGCATTTTTTCTGTATTTGTTCAAAAAGTATTTTTCGACTAATCTCATCTTCAATCCTCTGATTCTCGTTATCATTAATAAATATTAACGTCTTGATCCAATCTCAATACAGTAGGAGAGATAGCAGTCCGTATGCTGCTGGAAGACGTGGGTTTTAATTAATTAACTTTTTACCAAAGATAACTTTCAAATGACACGTGGTGCTAGCAAACATTCCAATATCATCTGTAGCCAAGCCGCCACTTCACCAGCAGTTGATATAAAGATATTTCACAATGCCGGTACCATTCAGCAAAGACCTTAGATTGCGTTGTTTTACCATTCAACAAATGAATATCAAGAAATTCTTATTACCCCATAAATCCTTTTGGTTGTGTCATCCGGCGCCGATTTCCGATCGACATTTGCCGTTCGCTTCTTAGACCTTTTTTTGGAATAGCTGTATATTCTGTAGAAAGGCCTTCACCGCGCGCGCTATTTAGTCATATGAGTTTTATTTTGCACTTGTTTCAGATCAACTTTTCCTGATGAGAAAAACGAATTTTTTTATTCCCTTACAGCGCTTTTTATAATTCTGCGACTGACCTAACCGACTTCAGGCGTCTTGTTTGTTGGCTTCCATCAACTGAATCAAACTAAGGGCGGGCCGAGTTCATTCCGATCGCGAGCGATAAAAACATTTTCATGAGAATATGGCTGATGAGAAATTCCCTGCGACTCAACAGCCATTTTCACGCGGAAATGTATTTATTGCTGGCGATCGGAATGAACCCAGTAGGTCGTAGTTTGGTTGATGGAAGCCAAAACGCCAGACGCCAACTGGGGATAGTTAAGTAGCAGAATCAGTTATGAAAAACGCTGTAAAGGTCGTTTTTTGGCAGACCATGGTATGAGTTTTCGTCATTTTCATGATCTTTCTGTACAAGGAAAGGAGTAACGTACACAGGACTGAGTCCAATCAAGCACAGTTTTCATATTGTTGTACATTCTTAACAAAGTTTTCTTCTGGGTGTAACATGTTGCCCTTCTCTGATCCTGAGTGTCTCGCCGAATGTTCACTAAATATTTTACTGCCCAGGAAGAGTACCAGTGACAGCACCAGTAGGGCTAGGAATAGCACCAGTGGCTGTACCAGGAGAGCCAGGAGTGGCATTAGTAGCTGTACCAGAAAGAACAGGAGTAGCACCAGTAGCTTTACGAGGAGAACCAGGAGTAGCATCAGTAGCTGTACCAGAAAGACCAGTAGTAGCACCAGTAGCTGTACCAGGAGGGCCAGGAGTAGCATCAGTAGCTGTACCAGGAGGGCCAGGACTAACATCAGTAGCTGTACCAGGAGGGCCAGGAGTAGTATCAGTAGCTGTACCAGGAGGGCCAGGAGTAGCATCAGTAGCTGTACCAGGAGGGCCAGGAGAGCCAGTAGTAGCACCAGTAGCTGTACCAGGAGGGCCCGGAGTAGCATCAATAGCTGTACCAGGAGGGCCCGGAGTAGCATCAGTAGCTGTACCAGGAGGGCCAGGAGGGCCAGGAGTAGCACCAGTAGCTGTACCAGGAGGGCCAGGAGTAGCACCAGTAGCTGTACCAGGAGGGCCAGGAGTAGCATCAGTAGCTGTACCAGGAGGGCCAGGAGTAGCACCAGTAGCTGTACCAGGAGGGCCAGGAGTAGCATCAGTAGCTGTACCAGGAGGGCCAGGAGGGCCAGGAGGGCCAGGAGTATCATCAGTAGCTGTACCAGGAGGGCCAGAAGTAGCATCAGTAGCTGTACCAAGAGGGCCAGAAGTAGCATCAGTAGCTGTACCAGGAGGGCCAGGAGTAGCATCCATAGCTGTACCAGGAGGGCCAGGAGGGCCAGGAGTAGCATCAGTAGCTGTACCAAGAGGGCCAGAAGTAGCATCAGTAGCTGTACCAGGAGGGCCAGGAGTAGCATCCATAGCTGTACCAGGAGGGCCAGGAGGGCTAGGAGGGCCAGGAGGGCTAGGAGGGCCAGGAGGGCCAGGAATAGCACCAGTAGCTGTACCAGGAGGCCCAGGAGGGCCAGGAATAGCACCAGTACCTGTACCAGGAGGCCCAGGAGGGCCAGGAGTAGCACCAGTAGCTGTACCAGGAGGGCCAGGAGGGCCAGGAATAGCACCAGGACCTGTACCAGGAGGGCCAGGAGTAGCACCAGTAGCTGTACCAGGAGGGCCAGGAGGGCCAGGAGGGCCAGGAGAGCCATTACTAGCGGTACCAGGAAGACTGGGAATAGCACCAGTAACAGCGCCTGGAAGGCCAGAAGTAGCAGCGGAGGTTAATTTACCTGTTGGTAGCTGTGGTGTCGGCGTTGTGCCAACAGCTATGGTCGGCGATGTTTCCCCTCCTACGTGATTAAAAAGAATGCATTCGTTTGAATAACCAAGTCTTCCAGATGGGCTTTATGGGCTTTATAAATATTTACCTTGTGCTATCTCACAGATGTATCCACGAAATATATAATCAGGTAGATCATTAAATTTCCCATAGGTCTCTGGAGGGTAGTTTCTGGCTATTACAACGTAAGGTCCATCACCAGATGGCTGTCCCCTTTGCCAGTGAGTGATTGTCAGAGGAGCACCATTCACCCATTTCCATGTCGAACCGACCTTTGTCAAACCAATGTGCCACTCATCTTTAAAATCATTGCTAAGTCCTTGAATTCTGTCATTGATAAATGCCCATTCACCATCTGTATCCATAGAAACCAAATCTCCTCCTCTCCTCTTACACTCTTCCCTGTTTTCCGTCCACTTTCTTCCTTCTCCGTTAAAGGAATAGCAAGAGCTACCATAGCAGTTTTTACTTCCTTAATAAATGAATCAAGAAAAAGGTCAAATGGATTTAAAATCCCGGAATACGATAACGAACATTTACCATGGCAAATGCAAAAAAAATAGTTTTACAAAGTTTAAGCTATAGATTATTCTTTATCTTTATCAGAAACTGCAATTTACATTATCAAGAGACCATGAAGGACAGAGAGGGACTCTACCAGTATAAGCTTTGGAATATAGGTATTCCTCGAAAGTAATTTTTAGATTTTACGTCAGCATGCCCTTGCGCTTCCTGTTACTAGTCGCGAGGATCCTTGAAGCAATATGGCGGCCGGTGGTGAAGTGAAAACTATTTTGATGACTGAAAATCATTTTAAAAACATATGGAAAGGGGTCATTGTAGATAAATTACAATCAACTTGCGATGATAAAATATCAAGTTTTATCCATGAATTTGATTCCGAGTCCGACTCAATTTTGAAGTGCGAAATAACACTTCCAGTAATATTAGCGACAACAAAATGGAAAACTGAGGAATAAAAAACTTCATTGAAAAAAAGAAAAGGGGAAAACTATCAAGACTCAAAGTATAAAGAGCCTCTCGCCCAAATTTAGATAAAAATCTAACTGCGAGTCCAAAATACACAGCGACTAGATTCACTGATTACACAGCCTACCAAAAGTAACTGAAAAAGGAATAAAAACCTTTTTTTGTGAAAAATATAGCACATTTTACCTCTAAGTTGGCGTTTTCAAATATCTTTTCCAGCTTTGAAAGACTTTCGTAACTGATTAAGTCAGCAACCAACAAAATTTTACTTTAGCTGTTGTATTTTAAAGCAACTTGTGAGATGACAAAACGATGACAACTCAGTTGAAAACAGAGATTTTTGTGCTGAGGTTTGTACTGCTTTAATTGGCTTTGATTTTCTTGTCTGGTAGTAGACTTGAAACAAAAACCTCCAGATGCAGAGTCCAAGCTTGCGTTTTCAGTCAAACCCTCCCAATTAAAAACATTAGGTTTTGCTGTTTTCATGAAATGACATGAAATATGATTTATTTAACATTTCGAAAAAAGGGTAAAGTGTCTTGTATCGTTAGGAAAATCTAACCGGTAAAAATGGGGTTTCCATTCGGTTTTTATAGTGCGATAATTGAAAGCTTTATTCTCTGTATTTTCTTTCGCTCTCTTTACAAAAGCCTTCAAACGGAACCGGAAGCGCAAGAGCATGCTGACGCAAGATCTAAAAAAAACTTTCGAGGAATACCGATATCCCCAACCCTAATGCGAGAGTCCCTCTCTGTCCCTCATGGTCTCTTGACATTATCCAAATGCAATATGATAAAAATGATTGCTTCCTTTGATCTCGAGGCATTTTCGGGCAGCGTCAACAGTGCGCGCAACCTTGACCAAAAATACCTCCTTTTCATGTCTGTGCCTGCGATGTTTTTGAAAGCTCGCGCAACTCGAAAATAGTCTATTTGGTCCATTCGTTTCCGGGATATAGCTCTTCAAACATTGCTGTTGATTGGAAAAAACCGCAAAGGGGCTGGGAGGAGCCAACTGTGACGTAGATTAAGGGATGATGATCATTCAAACCTTGCTATATTTAATTGAATGATTTGAACACCCGCAAACAACACAACAATGATATCGATGATATTACACAACAGATTGAGAGACTCCCGTCTCTCAAGTGATGTCATTTCAGGTAGGATACATACCCTTGGCAATTTGCGGAAATTTTTGGCGCAGAAAACTTAAAATAGAGCTTTTGTGATGTTCGAAGAGCTATATCTCGGAAACGAATGGTCCAAATTGGAAACTGTAAACGAAGGACTTTTCCAACTTGTTTCCCGCCGATTTCAGTGACCCAAAAATCGGGTCATTGAATTATGCTCGCGCTCTTTATCAAAGTACGGGAATTTAGCGCGCGCTAGTACACGCCATTATTGGCGCGAAACGCAAATGAAAATAGTGCAAGAAGAACAAGTCGACCTCTCGCGACCTCCACGTTCGCTTTTTTCCTTTTTTGTTTTGTTCTTTTTTTTTCAATTGCTTTGTTCGTGACTCCGGAGTCTCAGAGAGGTCGACTTGGAGCAAGTCTATCCGAAAGCACAAACTCCGTTCTACGTTACCTTCAGATTTAATGGTAAGTGAAGTTGACGTCGGTCCACTAGCTACTGTTGGTGATGTATTTGCCCCTGCAAATAAAGGCAAAATTAAAATATGGCTTTTCACTTTTTTTATGTCATTGATTTACTGCAATCAGTGCTTCAGTGTCCGATACTGTATACTTTATTTGTACGCGCGGTTGTGACGTATATACTGTATATTTTGAAAGCCCGGACACCCGGCTAATACGGCTACTTTCGCCTGTCCCTTTGGTGGCCGTATTAACCGGGTTCCACTGTAGTACATCAATGTAATGATTTATAGTCATTTCTGTTTACTTATTAAATATTTTTAGATTAGATATCGTGTCGAAAAGGAGTGGATGATAAGTTTTTTGTAGCTATTGCGACGGAAACTACTGCGGAAGGCGTAGCTGACTATGTTATCATCTGTGTAAGTAAGTAAATAGGGAAGGAAGTGAACATATTTTCGGATAATAGTCGGAGCCAAGCAAATTATATGAAAACCGAATTTTCTCGATCGAACATCATTTCGCATCACTGAAAAGATGGGATATTCAGGCGTTTGATAGAGAAGTGCGTGACGAGCAAAGCAAAGCCTGCAGCTTCACCGCCATGCGAGCTAACAACACAGGGAAAAACTCGACATTTTTTACCTTTAAAGTTCCAGGAAAGTTATTGGGTTTGAATTAAAGTTACTATTGACTTTTTGCTTCATAGGACAAAGGAATTGCTGAAACATTTGGTACGTAAGATGATTGGTTTTATAGTTTGACTGAAACTCTTATGAAAAATCAAAGAAATATTTTTAATATTTTTTAAAAACTATAATTACTCACCTAGTTATTAATAAATGGTATATAAATGTGACATCTTTCTTTGTTTTCATTCATGTTTTTTTGCGTTACATCTAGAGAAACGGTTATAAGCTGTGCTGAGCCAGAACTATCGCATGTGTCCTAAATGACGTCCTAAATTGCAGTAAAAGCTTCTGATTCTTTGTGAATAATACATGAACTTTAGGAAATTATCTCTTGAATGGGCCTGGGTTTATTAACATCATGTGCTTCTTAATATCTTATTGAAGATAAACATTATTTTTCGTGAACCTTAAAAATAATAGGTAATACATTCTAAAATTCCTCCATGTAGATGCGCAGTACGTGTGCGCGGCGGGTGAACAATAGAAGGAACCGTCCTTGAAATATTTAAAATAATTTCTTTCAAAAATTTGCTGAGATTAACCAATAACAATACCTCTCTCACAGATGTATCCACTGGGTATCCAATCAGGAAGATCATTAAATTCCCCTTGGGTCCCTGGAGGGTAGTTTTTGGCCATCACAACGTAAGGACCATCACCAGATGGCTGTCTCCATTGCCAGTGAGTGATTGTCAGAGGATCCCCATTCACCCATTTCCACGTCGAGCCTTCCTTTGTCAGACCAATGTGCCATTCATTCCGCAAATGATTGTTAAGTCCTTGAATCTTGTCCTTAATGAATGACCATTCACCCTCTGTTTCCATAGAAACCAGATCTCCTCCTCTCTTCTTACACTCTTCCCTGTTTTCCGTCCACTTTCGTCCTTCTTCGTTAAAGGAATAGCAAGAGCTACCATAGCAGTTTTTACCTCCTTAATAAATGAATCAAGAAAAATGTCAAATGGTTTTAAAATCCCGGAATACGATAACGAACATTTACCATGGCAAATGCAAAAAAATAGTTTTACAAAGCTTAATAAGCTATAATTTTTTCTTTATCTTTAACAGAAACTGCAATTTACATTATCCAAATACCAATAAGATGAAAAAATTGCTTCCTTTGGTGAGTCAAGTGGAGGTACACAGTTAATATAATGGTAAACTTTAGTCCGTTCAGTTTCATTTGCTTTCCAAAAAATATTTACATGTTTTTGGCTAAATACTTAGAACGTATACAACCAACTGTCAAATGCCTATCAACCCTGACGGTTTAGTTTGAAAAGAAGTCCATATCGTGTAAAACTGTTCCATCGTATTATACCCTACATGTAGAAGTGATTTTCAAACTAAACCGTCAGAGTTGATAAAGGCACCTTAAGTTTGAGAAACGTTCATCCCTCTATTACTTCTATTACTGACAGTTGTAAGGCTGAAGGCACAAACTCCCTCTTCTCCGTTACCTTCAGATTCAATGGTAACTGAACTTGAGGTCGGTGCACTAGTTACTGTTGGCGATGTATTTGCCCCTGTAAATAAAGGTTAACTAGAAAATCAATGACAAAATTAAAATTGTTTCGTAATTTAACGTATTTCAACTGATTGCCGAGCGCTGGTAAGCTTGTATTTTTCAGTATGTTTTTAGAACATGATATAAGGATGGGCTCGTGAAAATACAAACAATTTTGGAACATCACTGGTGGTATTTATGCCAAATATCTACAAACCATGCTATTACCAAGGCAACTGATTGACAGTATATTACGCATCAAATGTTACTCTTTCTGACTTAGCATTTTCTCACAACATTACCAGTACAAATTTCGCTGAGATTTACCTTCAAGTTTTTAACAATACCTTTTTCTCTCTCGCAGATGTATCCACTGGGTATCCAACCAGGGAGATCATTAAATTCCCCTTGGGTCCCTGGAGGGTAGTTTTTGGTCATCACAACGTAAGGTCCATCGTCAGATGGTTGTCTCCTTTGCCAGTGAGTGATGGTTAAAGGATTACCATTCACCCATTTCCACGTCGAGCCTTCCTTTGTCAGACCAATATGCCATTCATTCCGCAAATGATTGCTAAGTCCTTGAATCTTGTCCTTAATGAATGACCATTCACCCTCTGTTTCTATAGAAACCAAATCTCCTCCTTTCCTCTTACACTCTTCCCTGTTATCCTTCCACATTCGTCCTTCTCCGTTAAAGGAATAGCAAGAGTTCCCATAGCAATCGCCATCAGCACCAGCTAAACAAACCGAATCAAGAAACAAGTAAGAAACTGCATACAAGCCTTGGCAATCTAAACTAACCGTTTTCTAGTACTTTCTGCTGCTGGTGAGCTTCCAGGGAGCTCAGTTCCCATAAGAGGAGATTACCATAACTGACAAAATATATATTCAGAGAAAATACACTAGTCTATACACGTGTATTACCATTATCGTCCAGTACGTTCTGATCTTCAAGATTACTTGTCTTCGCCACTTCCGAAGTAATTACGCTGGTTTCTGAAGACATTTAGAAATGACAAATTTACGTAAAAATTAAATTAAGCTACAAAAGATAGATAATACTGGTGAGGTGCTTACATTTTTTGTCATACAGCACAAACAATGTAAGCCCCTCACCAGTATTATCTAACTTTTGTTTCACCAGATCATTACTCTTCAACATTTGTTGGCCTGTATCTATGGAAGATTAGAAAAGAAGAAAAGTTTGATCCTCATTGGCCAAATAAGTCCATTGAAGCAATAGAAATTTGAACCAAAAATATTCGAAAAGCGTTCTAGAAATTAGCGACCTGGTCATGCGTATGGAGTACTGTAGAATGGGTAATAAGCCATTTCAAGAAAATGATGCATCATGGGTAATCTGGATAAAATGGCCGTCAATTACAGTTAATGTATGGAGAAATGAAGAGTCCGTTCATATCCTCCGATCGCTGTAACAGAGAAAATAACTACAGTATACCAGTCTGCGAAATACTTAGTGCTACTCAGTGCGGGAGAGAGAAAACGTCGAGAAAATTTAAAGCAAACACCAGGAGGTTAAGTAAGGAATTGTAAAGATCTAAAAGGTTTATAGGCTTAGTCTTCATACTCATTTATTAATATTGCAGTTTTAACAACGCGATTTTGCATTACCATGATTTTTGCCTTTATAGCACCACGTGCTTCCCTCGCTGCTGTACCAGTTTACATCGGGCTCATCCTTAAAAACGTCGTCATAGCAACAGCCAGCTTTGAGACAAACATCTGGAGTCATATAGGGACTGGAGATATTTCCACATTTCTCACGCTGACCAGACTTGATCTGACATGCGGGCTCTACAAGGAACAAAATATACGTATAATGTACATACTGCTAACACCTGTGTACTGTGTAGGTTCTTGGTACAGTCACTACAAGTAGCCAATTCGATATTCTTTTTCAAGGCCTGATTCCCACAAGTATACACCGACACTGACACCACTAGCCGGTCCATTATTGATCCCTGTAAAGAAGAACTACAGCGAGTCTGGGTACTTATGTTCATACCTATTCTTGTGTTACAAGTGTAAACCAGTGAGAAATCAATTAGAAGTCAATGGAAAATGGTCCCTATATCTAAATAAAACAGCCAGTAAAATCTCCCTGGGTGTCAAAGAATTGAGCAGGGTAGACAGGTGAGAATTCTTACCAGGATCTCTTGCAGCTGGGATTTGGATTTCATCATTCAGTACATTTCCTCCAGGCATTGTGCCGTATTGTGACGTCACGTATGTACCATCCCCAGGAATCACGTGTATACCACACCCTAGTCGAGTGATATCTGGACGGACTATCGTCTGATAGTGCTCGGGCGTTGCAGTACGGTTCACAATGCTTCCTTTCTTCTCAGAGTACCTTGGATAACATGAAGCGATAGACTTGTCAAGATACTAAAGGCTCTGTTACATGCACTGGCAATTGCACAGTGTAACAGTGGCTGTCTCGCAATTTTTGTTGTTGCGCGTAGCGTCGCACGAAGTAGAACTCAGCTCTACTTTTCGCAACGCATTGCAGCAATTGGCAACGCGATTGCACAGTGTATCACCCCTCCAGCACCTTATCTCGCAACTTTAAGGCATATTTTTCAAGTCGTTGGAAGTTGATTACATCATGTTGGAGTGTAACACCTCACTTCGACAACCTGCAACGCTATATTTTCAAGCATTGCGAGACAAGTTGCTAAGAATATCGCACAGTGTAATAGGACCTTAAGGTTATTCCTTAACACAATTGCTAGACATACACCTAATATTCTTACCAACTTCTGACGGCACCCGGAACAGCAGCTCTTGTATCCGCCATTCCTTCCCAACCCCACTGTTTCCAGGAAACGCTCTCGGCCACTTGACCCAGATTTCGCCATGGAGACCGCTTAATGTGACTTTTCTGAGCCTGCAAGTCAGTCCAGGCCTGCGCAGACTCGGCCAGGTCAGGGTCACATTGTACAGGAGACAGATTATGAAGAGCACGGTAATAATTATGCTGTATCAGACAAAGTTCCTGACATTCTGGTCCACAAGCTGAGAACAATAAATGATGTTAGGAGAAATACACTTGATACAATAACGAAAGAGCGAACAATTTCATAAAGTGATTTCAGTTTTAACGAATAAAAACCTTGACTGAACAACCCACCTAAACCAGAACCACATTGTCCAACATCTCTCCATGATGGTCTACCTGTAATCAAGGAATTTGTGTGAAACAAGAGTGTCAAATGCTGGTCAAGACAGTCTTTAGTTTCAGTTTCAGTTTATTTGAGGGTTGTCCAATACTGTCGACCTGATACGGATCGTCAGTGCAGTTCACGATCCGTACGGTTCGTGAAACTCATTTGTATGCATAAAACAAGCATATTATATCTATGACTACGTACAACGTTTTACGGTAATCCTGTGCAAAGTGTTTATGGTCACCCTGTGGTAATTCCGATGATCCCTAACACACTCCATCCTTTGTACTAAAGACCTTACTTACACATTCTATAGCCAGGAATGGTAAAGGTTGAAGTTTTTGACTTAACAAATTTAAGTGATGAAGGGTAAAAAAAATTGTACCCTACCACTTACGGATGGTACGATATGTACGAATCGTACGGATGGTACAAATTGAGAGCTATCATGGCAAGAAAGTCTTCGTGCAATCCGTGAAAATTCATGAATGGGTTTCCTGTGTTATGGGCTTGACTCAACTCAACTGGGCCCCCACCACCCTTACGATCCGTACGATCCGTACGGATCGTACGAACCGTGCATCTAATTATCATTTCGTGCATTTCGTGCAATCCGTGAAAATTCATGAATGGGTTTCCTGTGTTATGGGCTTGACTCAACTCAACTGGGCCCCCACCACCCTTACGATCCGTACGATCCGTACGGATCGTACGAACCGTGCATGTAATTATCATTTCGTGCATTTCGTGCAATCCGTGAAAATTCATGAATGGGTTTCCTGTGTTATGGGCTTGACTCAACTCAACTGGGCCCCCACCACCCTTACGATCCGTACGATCCGTACGGATCGTACGAACCGTGCATGTAATTATCATTTCGTGCATTTCGTGCAATCCGTGAAAATTCATGAATGGGTTTCCTGTGTTATGGGCTTGACTCAACTCAACTGGGCCCCCACCACCCTTACGATCCGTACGATCCGTACGGATCGTACGAACCGTGCATCTAATTATCATTTCGTGCAATCCGTGAAAATTCATGAATGGGCTTCCTGTGTTATGGGCTTGACTCAACTAAACTGGGCCCCCACCACCCTTACGATCCGTACGATCCGTACGGATCGTACGAACCGTGCATCTAATTATCATTTCGTGCATTTCGTGCAATCCGTGAAAATTCATGAATGGGCTTCCTGTATTATTTGCTTTACTCAACGGCAACTGGCCCTCACCATTCGTACGTCTCTTATACGTCTCGTGCAATCCATGAACCTAATGAATGGAGTACTTTTGTTACATGGAAACTTCAACTATATATATCTTCAACATCTTCGCGATTTGTGCAAGTAAGATCCTGCATCTATAATATGAGTTTGAACATAGTTAAAAGAGGGGAATCATTCCCCTCTATTAACTATGGTTTGAAAGATTCATCAGTTCCTACGATCGTCGAAAGAATTTAGTGATTGAAGGAATGTGATTGATTTTACATACATCATATGCCTAGGGAATAGAATCCTTAAGATATCATTCATATTACAGTATTTTTTGAGCTGTTTAATCATAAAACTATAGGATATAAAGAAAGCAAATTAAAGTACTTATACGATTCTTGTATGCAAGAGGTACAGTTGTAGTGAAAATTAAACCACTTTGTGATCTAGGCATCCTCTTTGAAGATGAAATTTATAATAAATTTGTTTTTATTAAGGCCTATTAACGTACGCTACGTTTCAAGAAATACTCCTTGTCCGGCTGTCGAAATATTCTAAAAAATGGCTGCAGATAACCTAAAGCAATGTAGTCCAGTAAAGGCAAGTTGACATTATTTGTTTACGTTTTCAAAGCTCTTCTTTTGAACATGCATGGTCATTTGAGGATTGTAAACGACGTACGTAATAGTTATAACACTTGGAATATTGTGATATGAGCTTATTGCTAGGACAGAAAGTCAATAAATAAGGTCCTAGTCCGGCAGTCGAAATATTTAATAAAAATCACGGCAGATACTAGGTAATGTAGTGAATTCGAAGTAAAAGCGAGATGACCTTGTTTAGGTTTTCAAAACTATTCTGATGAACGTGATCACTTGGGGATTCGACAGTTATTAATATATTTTTGTGATCTGAACTGATTGCTGGACATCCAGCCTCTAGAAATACTCTGTGTGCGGCAGTCGCCCAGGTCCTAATGTCAAGGGTAACTGCGAAGTAAAAATTTATTAAAAAATTAACAATGAAGGGCCATGTTTTTTCCAGAAAAATAAGGGGGAGGGTCATCACAATTTCTTTCTGCTTGAAATGAAAAACTCCAGTCCTCAGTCCTCCCCCTCATTAAACATGTACTGTGCCTTATAATTAGACTGACTAGTGTGATATGTTCTCTCTTTTACATATTAAAATATAAATTATTGAAATTCTTTTGGCCTTTTGGTTTGCAAAAAGGAAGGAGTTCCATATATATGTTGTGATAAATTTATGGAAATATAATGAAGTGAAAAAATTAATTTTAAAATAATGTGAAATGGGTATAGTTTTCCCAATGGAACTGACAGAACTTTTGAGCTCGAATGTTTGATCAACAAACTCAAATTCATAATTATTTTTTAGCAGTTATGGATTCTTTTCTAAATGAACCTTAGAATGCATTTATTGTAAGAGAGATATTTACAATTTTTAGAAATCACTGCAGTCTGTTTCACGTGTGTATATGGAAAACTCATTTTAGCTTGTCCAATGCAACTGTGAGTGGGAGATTAATGCAGGATTGGGGTATTATTATATAATAAATAGGGAGCTATTTTTGGTTATTATTATCCAACCGTGAACTAAGGTTTAAATGTACACTTCTATTGTTGATTGAAATTGAATTGAAACTGTGCTTAGTTTGTATCTCCTTGTTGAAAGAGGTAATGAAAATAAAATGTCTTATCTTCAACTACCAATCACAATATTCTGGTTTGTTTACCTTAATTTCTCTGAAATTAAACTCAGCTAGAATGCACACAAAACAAAAGGGGTTACTGTGGAATTATATTTAACAGGTTGAATGACTTCACTCTATTATTGTAACATTTATGGCATTAAAATGGAATAAAATATACAGAATATTGTTTAAGTAAAATATGTACATGGCCAGGGTTATTCAATGTGAAGACTTAACTACCTTTCATACCATGTAATTGCAATTTTGGGATTAATTAATTTTTTCATATACAAGTACTATATGTATATATATATGTATATCAAAAAAGAACTAGCATCAAGTTAGTATGTTGATAGAGTGCTCACACTATGAACCTGTGATCCATACTAATTAATTGTTATTACTAAAAAGCACTTTCTAGAATACATTTTTTGGTGTTTATATATAATACTGTATTTAGTATTAATAAAGTAAGAATAATAAGTAATAAGTATTTTAAATATATAATAGTTTTTCATAGTTAACATTGGTATTGAAGAAGCAGTTTTTGAATTTATACAAATATACAACCAGGTTCATTGATTGCATACCAGGTTTGTTGCTCTGGGTTAACATTATTTGTACCAAAGCAAAAATTATTTGAAGTGGCTATGGTATACATTGTGTGTACTGTGCACTGCTCTTGAAGCCAAAAAAAAAAAAAAAGAAATACTGAAAGAAACTTAAAGCTTTCAGAGTGACAAAAGCTAGATTATAAGTTGTTAGTATGGATGTACAAATGGTAATAAGTATGTTATATTATCTGTTATATTCATACCTAGAGAAAATTAAAAAAGGTACATAAAGAGGTATTTTATTGTTATATTTTGGGTAAGAAAACTGTAAAGTGATTTTTAGAGAGCTTATAAATTTAAAAAATCCCCTGGACTCCCCTACACAGCACACGCCTTGTGGATGGGAACTTCATTCTACTGAAACTGATATATTAGTTTATGTAATGCGTGAGTCAATATGAACCCCAACCCCTTCCCCACCTGTACCCCGGTTACAAGGAGAAATGTGGGGGATTTGTTATGAGCCTTGAAATGTTAAGCCAGTAGTAGTCCATTATCAATTCGTTTAGACTATGCTATCCAAGATTTTAAACTTTTTTGCTATTTGACATAATATTTGGCTAAAACTTTAATTCTATGGTTCACCAGTACTTATAATCCCTTGATCCACCAATTCTTTGTTTTGTTATGATGTTCAAGGAAAATGTTCAAATGTCAAGTCTTTTCATCTATTTTAAAACGATAGGATTATTAGAAATTAAGGCTATTTATACCCTGTCTTGTTTAAACGAGAAGTTGTCCTTTTCTTCTGTATATAGTTATAAGGAAATGTTTGTTAACGTCACGAATTAAATGAGATCTGAAAAACCAATAAATACAACCGAGAGTCATAAATTGACGTTGATTCTTGTCCCAATGATCCACTGTGATAGTTGTGTTAATATTCGAGCAAGGTCTATACTATTTTGAATGGTTCAGTTCTTGTGATTTTGATGTGAAATGATCACGATACAATGGGAGGGTTCATGCGTGACGTATTTCCGGTGGCAAATAGAAGCTGGCCGTCAAATTTTATCAGCCCTGGTTGCAAAAGACGGCAAATTTGTTCTGTAAAGTCTATAGAACTTCGCAAAAAACATAAGTTTAAAATACTTGTGTGGTTTTCACTTTATTATTTTCGAAAAGCGAAAAGCACGTTTGAGCTATCACTGAAAGCACAGAAGTCATGTCTGTCTTAAAGTTAACCAAATAATTTTTTCGTCTTCACCAAAAGAAGATTTGCGAAGCCATTTTGTGGTTGTAGCTCTGAGAAGAAGTGCCCTAAAGACCAGAAAAACTTGATTGCACTGCAAAAATAGTCCTTCAGTTCCATAAAAAAACACAAAAATACGTAAAACTCTCGATACGGTAATACAAAGGAGGGTTTCCATTTTGAGATATTGAGATATTTGGGCAGAAATACTTGAACTGTGGTTGTTTTTTGGTGTTTTTACTACATTTTACACTTTGATCATCTTTGTCTTCATTACTAGCAAGAGAAAAGTGATATTTGACGCTTTGAATTTTTGTTTTTTAATCCCATTTCAAGACAAAAAGACTAAATTTGCATAGCTTTCCAATAAAATTTGACGGCCAGCGAACCGCTCGCGCGAGGTTGTTTCGTCAAAAAACGATTCCATGAAATCTCCCATACTATTTTGAATGGTTTCTTGTCCCAATGATCCACTGTGATATATAGTTGTGTTGATATTCGAGCGAGGTCTATTACGATAGATTAGACTTTGAAAACGACGCAATTCATATACTATTTTGAATGGTTTCTTGTGATTCTGATGTGAGATGATCACGATTCTTGTGTTGATATTCGAGCGAGGTCTATTACGATAGATTAGCTTTTGAAAACGACGCAATTCATATATTATTTTGAATGGTTTCTTGTGTTTTTGATGTGAGATGATCACGATTCTTGTGTTGATATTCGAGCGAGGTCTATTACGATAGATTAGCTTTTGAAAACGACGCAGTTCATATATTATTTTGAATGGTTTCTTGTGATATCACGATTCTTGTGTTGATATTCGAGCGAGGTCTATTACGATAGATTAGCTTTTGAAAACGACGCAATTCATATATTATTTTGAATGGTTTCTTGTGTTTTTGATGTGAGATGATCACGATTCTTGTGTTGATATTCGAGCGAGGTCTATTACGATAGATTAGCTTTTGAAAACGACGCAGTTCATATATTATTTTGAATGGTTTCTTGTGATATCACGATTCTTGTGTTGATATTCGAGCGAGGTCTATTACGATAGATTAGCTTTTGAAAACGACGCAGTTCATATATTATTTTGAATGGTTTCTTGTGATATCACGATTCTTGTGTTGATATTCGAGCGAGGTCCATTACGATAGATTAGCTTTTGAAAACGACGCAGTTCATATATTATTTTGAATGGTTTCTTGTGATTTTGATGTGAGATGATCACGATTCTTGTGTTGATATTCGAGCGAGGTCTATTATGATAGATTAGCTTTGGAAAACGACGCAATTCATATACTATTTTGAATGGTTTCTTGTGTTTTTGATATGAGATGATCACGATTTTTACCGAATGATTCACGGATTGCACGAAAAGTACGAAATGATAATTAGATGCACGGATCGTACGATCCGTACGGATCGTACGAATGGTGAAGGATGTGTTAGGGATCATCGGATTTACCACACCAGGTGATCTTGATGTCTAAAATCAGCCAATCAGAGTGCAGCAGCAAAATATTATAAAAACGCACAGAATCCTTTGCGCGCCTAGAGTATATCGTCTTACAAGAGCCACAAAATGGCCGCGAAGCTCTATGAAACAAGGATAGAAAATAGTTTTGGGGGCTAATCCTGCTTTGTTATGTGGACATCAGCCGTTTAACGGTAAAGCTGACCTTGAACATCAAGAATTCTCACAGCAACTTCAGGTTGTGGCGGGAAATCTCCAGTGCTCTGATGTAAAAGCAGCTCGTGTAAACAGACATTTATAGTTTAAAAACCCAATACTTTAATAAATATTTGTATAACACAATACATACATATTTCATATAAAACATGTAAACTGTATATGAACTGCTTCGCCAATGCAATTCGTCTTAATAAGGCCACCAATAACATTTTTACGACGATGTCACTCGAGTCAAGATCGCTATTTCGAGTATTAAACGTACTATTACGAAATGTCTCTGCCTTTCTATTACCAGAAACTGCGTTTTAAAGCCGGTGTTGTTATAAGCATAAATATTTTTCGCTTATGAGCTCTATAAAGGCTGCGATTCCTATCAATTTTGCCTTAATCTCTGCATCTTCGGAGAGCTGGTTTGGGGCCGCCATGTTGGATTCAAATAGTGGAGCGCCCGCAATGACTTTTGGGATACGTTTTTAAAAGATTTTGGCTTCGCGCTAAAATGACGTCATCAGATCACCTGGCAGGGTGACCATAAACACTTTACACAGGATTACCGTAAAACGTTGTACATAGTCATAGATAATAATATGCTTGTTTTATGCATACAAATGAGTTTCACGAACCGTACGGATCGTGAACAGCACTGACGATCCGTATCAGGTCGACAGTATTGGACATGACTGGTTTATTTAGTGCTTAATTTAGCATAGCTTATCCTATCGCTGACGGTTTAGCGGTATAAAAATAAATAGATCATAATTTAACAAGCAGAATGATAACAATATAATATAAAAATACTAATGAAAGTATATTTCAAGGCCGCAAGAATAGAAGTTCATCTAAATAATGTTATGCAAACTATACCAAACCTGATATCCGGTGAAGAGAAAGAAAAACAACCAGTATTCCAACCTGTAGTATTTTCATGGTTGGTTTCTTGTGACTAGGGATGTAGCTTGTCGCCTTTTGATGTAAATATTAGGCCAGGAGATACAGGCCAGGATGTTTGGGAAGATTTGGTGTTCTATTTATGACATCAAATAATAAAATAACTGAAAAAGTGCAAAATAATAAGTTTTTTCAAGAGTAACTCTTCATTAAACAGTCAAATAGCCAAATGATTTTTGGGAAGGAAAGAAAATCGTAATTTAAAAAAAACCTGGAGAAAAACCCTGCAATGCCTCGATAAAATAAAGACAAGATAAAATCTTGGATAGAATATCTAGGAAATAAAAAACTCGATAAAAACCGCATATTCAGAGAAATCAGTATTGTTTATATCAAGGTCACTGACTACTTGTCAATGTTCAATTTGAGCCCACGATGTGAGCGCACAAAAACCGCTTAAAACCGCATAGCAACTTTCAATATTTAATTTCAGGAACCATAAAAGTTTTGAATTTCAGCAGTGCAAAACCCTAATTAAATTCTTTGTAAAATAACTTTCTAAAAAAAATTCTAATTACTCCTTGCTAAAGTAGTCAGTCACCTTAGAGTAGTAAGATAAAATAAAGAGTAAATACTTGAATGGTGCTTGATCTTAAGAAATATCTAATTTAAATCTCTAATGGAACTGATTTCCAGCATCGAAAGATAGAAATAATAGCGATAACATTACGTGTAAATAAAATGTAATACTATATAAAAAAATGACATGTTAAAACAACAACAAAAATGTTTAGTCTTCGTAATGATAACATCGCAACCCATTCAATGTTAAGTGCCAAGGTTAGGACGTCAATTGTGAAGAAGCTTTAATCAAGAGCAGAGTCAAACCCTGTCATAGTATCAGCATGTTTCAATATTCAGTACTTACTTAAAAAATACTTACTTACAAAGCCAAATGACCTTTATTGTTGTTGTTTTTAGCTTCTAAGATGAATTTTGATTATATTTCGATTACGTTCACCAACATACCTAGTGACATACTGTTAATAATTAAGGTATATGACCAGCACCGATAAAAGAATTGCTACAGGTGTAAGAACCAAGCTAAGCAAACATATGGAACGGCTCAGTTGTTCAGAAACTGTTTCATTATGCCGTTTCATTTCATTTTGTTTATTTTCCATATATTAAAATTCCGGTTAAAAGTAATTTTAGTGAATAGTTTTTTTACGGTTATGTCGTAATGTTATTCACAGCGGGCCGACCTCAAGAAGGGCGGCTGCTAGTTTCTATTCATCTCTAGACCAATTCTATTGAACCTTTTGTCTTAGGGACCAGTTTATTATTTATGGGAGGGTAGGAAGATTTAGAGAGAGAGGGTCATATGTTTCTCGTGCAGAAGAAAGGGGGTCACACCATTTTTGTCATACAAAAAGGGAGAATGACAAAAACTTTCGAAAGACGACAATTTCTTTTCTGTAAATTCAATACTTTTTAATTTACGTTTTCTAAAAACATGACAAACAATTGATGCGAAAAGTATGATACTTTGAGTTACCAGGAAGTACGTACACTAATTACAACAGATAAACAAACATTCCATATGGTGCAATGATCACAAGCAACTCGATTCTTAATAATACAATGTTATTCCATTTCTTCAACGCCAAGCACCTTTCAAATTAATGGTGGTACATTCTTGAAAAAGTTTTCTGCTTGTAACTTGTTACCCTTCTCTGAGTACCTCGCAACACTAAAAACTTTGTTGTTTCCAACTGCTGTATCCATCTCAGTCGTTTTTTGGCTCAGCTGCAGGAAAAAGCAATCATACTTTTTGTATAGGAAATCAATACATATGGTTTCGAAAAAGAATTCTGCACTTTATTTCCTTTTTTCTCACTGTATTTCCAAAAACCTACGATGCTTCTAGCCATCAGACTCGATAATTTATTCCCAGTATATTATTAAGTGGGTTACCGGAAAGCCATGACAAAGGTCTGAAATATCTTTAGGGCGTAGAGAATCAAACCTCTCACACAGCACACATGAAAAGCTAGGCTAACTGAGTAATTTGGTTGGCGCTCAGCTCTTTCTTCAAACGCCATACGGCACATTTCCCATTTCGCGAAAATCTTCCTCGCTCCATCTCTAGTTGCAAGCTCTTGGCTTTGTTACTGACCTGATATGACGAATGTTGCATATAATGAATGATTATTCCCCAAAAATATGAATATATCATCGTACCTTGTGTAGTCTCGCCATTATAGTGGAAGCACCAGTAGTAGCACCAGTAGCAGCACCAGTAGTTGTCCCTCTAGTAGCGGAAGCTACTGCACCAGAACTACGAGGTGACTGTGTTGTCGGACTGGTAACTCCACTAGATACTGTTGGCGGTGTGTTTGCACCTGTAGCGAAATTATTAAAACTCATGTCTGGGAATAAACTTTTTAAAAGGTTTAAAATGTACAATGTTGTCTTGAATTCAAAATTATCAAATACTAGTTAATCAAATTACCTTTTAATTTTGGCTTTAGTGAAGTTTTCAAAAAGTTTATGCAAGGATACAAATACTGAATTTATCTACGTTCAGCCGCTCTTTTGTTTCTCAGTCATTTTAGTCATTTTAGTTCCCCTTGTTATATAAACAAAATTCTTTCCCGCCTGTAAAACGTGTATACAAAATTATGACCAATGTTTTTACACCAAATGGGAGTATTGTAGTAGTAGTAGTCTTCGTAGGATCAATTTATTCGTGTTATAGTGCGAAAGGAGATATGAGGTTAAAAGAGAATATCTCCTAAGATCTAATTCAGTGGAATTCAGGAGGGTTAAGTTTTGCGGAGGGAGGAAAACCGGAAAACTCGGAGAAAATCCTTCAACCCGAAGGTTTCCTACTCACATATGGAAACAAGCGTTCTCACCGCTACGCTTCCAATGCTATCCACAAAGGACATTCGTTAAGAAAAAAAACTTTTGCGTTTTTATTTTTATCTTATTTTGATTAACTTATTAAAAAACAAATACGATTATTTTACCATTATTTTCCAGTGAGTTCTGATTTTCAAAATCATTTTCAGTTTCAGTCACCATCGAAGTATTTACATTAGTTTCTGTGGAAACTAGGAAATGGTTAATATTTAGATAAAATTACATTCTATTGAAACAGATCAATAAACATATGTAGGCACTTTACCATTATTATCTTCGTTTTGTGTCTCCATATCGTCAGTCTTCGGAACTTGTTTGCCTGAGTCAAGAGAAGATTGGAAAACAAGATTTAAAACCTTGTTGTTCAAACCAGGACGATTTTTAAACAATTCGGTTCAGTTACAGATCCAACAGAGTACTCAACATAAAATAATCTTCTGTTCTGTGATATTTCCATGATATTTACCTTTGTAGCACCACGTGCTTCCCTCGCTGCTGTACCAATTTACATCGGGCTCATCCCTAAAAATATCGTCATAGCAACAGCCAGCTTTGAGACAAACATCCGGAGTCATATAGGGACTGGAAATATTTCCACATTTCTCACGCTGACCAGACTTGATCTGACATGCGGGCTCTACAACAAAATAAATATACATGTATAATGTAATGTCCTTTGTAAAATTACCACAAATAGCTATTATATATTTGTATTTAAGGCATGATTTACACAAGCATTAACACACTCAGGATATGCAGGCGACGGTTTGTACATTGGTGTGCTCATTATTTATGCTCGAGTTACAAGTTTAAACCAAGATGCTTAAGTCGTTAACAAAACAAAATGGCGTCAAAAAGGGCGTCAAAAGTTCAAAAATCGTGTCAGCAACTTCCATGAACACGTTGTAACAATATGGTAGCACAGATCGATAGCCAAATAAGAATTCTTACCAGGATCTCTTGCAGCTGGGATTTGGATTTCATCATTCAGTACATTTCCTCCAGGCATTGTGCCGTATTGTGACGTCACGTATGTACCATCCCCAGGAATCACGTGTATACCACACCCTAGTCGAGTGATATCTGGACGGACTATCGTCTGATAGTGCTCGGGCGTTGCAGTACGGTTCACGATGCTTCCTTTCTTCTCTGAGTACCTTGCATAACATGAAGCGATAGACTTGTCAAGATACCAAGGATATTCCTTGGCGCAATTGCTAGACATACACCTAATATTCTTACCAACTTCTGACGGCACCCGGAACAGCAGCTCTTGTATCCGCCATTCCTTCCCAACCCCACTTTTTCCAGGAAATGCTCTCGGCCACTTGACCCAGATTTCGCCATGGAGACCGCTTAATGTGATTCTTCTGAGCCTGCAAATCAGTCCAGGCCTGCGCAGACTCGGCCAGTTCAGGGTCGCATTGTAGAGGAGGCGCGTTATGGAGAGCACGATAATAATTGTGCTGTGTCAGACAAAGTTTCTGACATTCTGGTCCACAAACTGAGAACAATAAATGATGTTAGGAGAAATACACTTGATACAATAACGACAGAGCGAACAATTTCATAAAGTGATTTCAGTTTTAACGAATAAAAAACTTGACTGAACAACCCACCTAAACCAGAACCGCATTGTCCAACATCTCTCCATAAAATTCTTCCTGTAATCAACGAATTTTTGAAATAAAAGTGTCAAATGATTAGGCCACAAGATCAGAAGCTCATTAAAATAATGTTATGTAAACTATACCAAACCTGATATCCGGTGAAGAGAAAGAAAAACAACCAGTATTCCAACCTGTAGTATTTTCATGGTTGTTTTCTTGTGACTGGTGGTGTAGCTTGTCGTCTGTTGGCCGAAATACTAAGCCAGAAGATACAGGCCAAAATATCGTAAAGAAACCCTGGAGAAAAACCCTTCAAAGCCTCGGTAAAATAAAAACAAGATATAAGCTTTAGAAAATATAGAAAATAAAATAATTGCAGAAATCAATTTAGTTCATAGTAAAGTAGTAAGATAACAGTATCCACTTGAATGGTGCTCTTAATAGCTAATTTAAATCCTTCACGGAACTAATTTCTTGTTGAAAGATAAGGAAATATAATAGAGATAATATTACGCGTAAATAAATTGTAATATCATATCTAAGATAACACGTCAACACAAAAGCAAAAATGTTTAGTCTTCGTAGTGATAAAATCGTAACCTTTCCAGACGTCAATTGTGAAGAAGCTTTAGTCAAGAGCAGAGTCAACACTTGTTAAAGTGTCAAAATGTTTCAACATTCAGTACTTAATTCCTTATAAAATACTTACTTACAAATAATGAAATGAACTTTTCTGGTTATTGTTTTAAGCTTCTTAAGAGTGAATTTTGATCATATTTCGGTTAGGTCCACCAACATACTTAGTGACATACTGTTAATAATTAAGGTATATGACCAGCACTGATAAAGGGATTGCTGCAGGTACTGAATCAAATACATGGAACGGATCAGCTGTCCATAAAAGGTTTGACTGGAATCAGCCGTTTCATTTCATTTTCAAAGATTTTTTATGTTCAGTTCCATATATTAAGATTGGGATTCATTTTTTGTTATTTGAGTGAAGATAATTTTAGGGTGTGGTGTCTTAATGTCCCCAACTCCAAGAGGAGGCGCCTGCTAAGGCATGGTTTTCGTACAGAAGAAAAGGGGTTACTCGTTTTTCATCATACAAAAAGAGAGAATCACACAAACTCTCCAAAATGACAATTGTTTTGTGTAAATTCAATACTTTTATTATACGTTTTCTGTGAAGAAGACAAACAATTGATGCGAAAAGTATGACACTTTGAGTTACCAGGAAGTACGTACACTAATTACAACAGATAAACAAGCATTCCATATGGTGCAATAATCACAAGGAACTCGATTCTTAATAATACAATGTTATTCCATTTCTTCAACGCCAAGCACCGTTTAAATTAATGGTGGTACATTCTTGACGAAATTATCTTCTGGTAACATGTTGCCCTTCTCTGAGTACCTCGCAACACTAAACACTTTGTTGTTTCCAACTGCTGTAGCCATGCCCATCTCTGTCGTTTTACGCCAAACAACTTGAGTGAAGTGAAGTACAACTCCTCCATTCTTGCTTTTCCCTGCAGCAAAGTCATAATCCTTGATTTCGCTGTACCAGTCGTCAACCACCTCTCGACACTGGAAACAGTTGCCTGTTTTGGGACCCTCACACTTTGGCTGTGGTGGACCAAAGTATGCAATGTTCTCGCCTTCATTTTTGTTATCTGGATCGTGTTTCATTGTACCAAGATTAGCATTCATTTTGGCCGTTTTCAAGGCGTTGTCAGCGAGTTTCTTGGACCATTTGAGGGGAGGAACACCGTGTTTAGCCCTGAGTTTGTTATGTTGGTCCAGACAGTCCTTGAAAAAACCCGTTGGCTCAGCTGCAAGAAAAATCAATCATACCCTTAAGGCAATGGGCTCGCGCAAATTTAACCGATAGATTTTCCTATAATTTTGCATATAGATAGTTTTTGAGATGGACAAAACAGAACAACAACAAAAATCGGGGGTCATCGACATAGATTTTGCGCTATGTTAGCTTGAACACGGCACTCCCCAGCGAGTCTAGAACGAAAACAACGCTTCTCAAAGTATTACGTCTAGCTTAATTCTGGTGGCTGCAATATAAAAAACAGAGGCTTTCAGAGGTACTAAAGTAAATAAACTTCCTTGAAAAACAGTTTAATGTCACAAAGTTTAGGAGAAATGCTAAGTTTTGACATTTCCAACTTGAAAAACAGTCGAAATTACGTGCGAATGTCACTGAAGTCTTTTTTTAGATGATGTTTCACGATTTTCTCGAAAACAAACCGATATTTTTTTTATTTTCTTCGATATGTACTAGCTTTAGTTAAAAGACATCGAATTCAGGAAAAAATTGTATAGGTCACCGTATTCATTTACAAGATATAAGTCGTAAAGCAACGCAAAATGAAGAGCGACAAACGGAAAGCACACAGGTAGCCCAATCCATGGGTTTTGTCGCGCATGCCTCGAGTCATCGAACATACACAAAATGAATGCCATGCGACTAATTGTCAGGTTATATAAATACAGTGTATTGTTTCACATTTTGGTCAATATATTATACAATTCTAAATAATAAAAAAAATGCGCAGAAAGATGCGCACGAGTGCGCGAGCCCATTGCCTTAAGGGGGTTATCGATAGAGCCTTGAAAAAGGTCTGAAATATCTTTAAGGCGTAGGGGATCAAACTCCGACACAGCACACATACAAAGCTCGGCTGAATGAGTGAACTGGTCTAACGCCATACCAATTTAATTAGCGAAAGGTTTTCTCTAGTTGCAAGCTCTTGGCTTTCTTACCTGATACGATGAATTAATTTCTAAAGTATTAATATATCATCATACCTGACGTAGTCTGGCCACTAGTGGAAGCACCAGTAGTAGCACCACTAGTAGCACCACTAGTAGCGGATGTTACTGAACCAGAAGGTGGCTGTGGTGTCGTAACTCCACTAGGTACTGTTGGCGATGTGTTTGCCCCTGCAGCGAAATTAAAAAGAATGCATTTCTTTAAATACTAGTTAACCAAGTCTTCCAGGGCTAGGTCGACCGCCTGGTCTATACAAAATCCATTGTGTTTTACATATATACCTGTATTTTTTGTCTCACAGATGTATCCACTGGATATCCAATCAGGAAGATCATTAAATTCCCCTTGGGTCCCTGGAGGGTAGTTTTTGGCCATCACAACGTAAGGACCATCACCAGATGGCTCTCCCCTTTGCCAGTGAGTGATTGTCAGAGGATCCCCATTCACCCATTTCCACGTCGAGCCTTCCTTTTTCAGACCAATGTGCCACTCATCGCGCAATTGATTGGTAAGTCCTTGAATTTTGTCCTTGAGAAAGGACCATTCACCCTCTGTTTCCATAGAAACCAAATCTCCTCCTCTCTTCTTACACGTTTCTCGGTTTTCGGTCCATTTTTTCCCTTCTCCGTTAAAGGAATAGCAAGAGCTACCGTAACAGTCCTCACCAGCTAAATCAATCAATCAATCAAGAAACAGAACAAACAGTTAATCATTACTACTACCTCCTCAAAAGAAACGTCATGGCTGTTCACATGGTTACCATATATGTGAACATCGTCCATGGCGTTTACATTGAAAATCTGACTAAGCGATCAATGCTCTCTTGGGCAAATGCCAACAATCAACATTTTCAGAGCGTATACAACATCCTATATGATGAAAATAAGAAAAAATTCCTTTCTTTAATGTGTTTCATGGTGACGTGACACAAATGGATGAACATTGGAGGAAACTTGTTTTCCAATTGATGCTCAAATATATCATCTGTGGGCCATATGATTTACCTTTTTTCCGCGTCGATAGCGTCCCAATTAGAATACAGATGGTATGGTACGATCACATATACATTCCATAAAATACAGATAACAAACTTTTCTCGTGATTGACTAAACTTGCAAGAAAAGCAGGCCTTAGTCCTAATTTTCATAGCATATGTAGCTTCTTTCCAAACCCATTCTTTGCGAGTTTTTACCCACTTATCTAGAAACTTTTGGAAAACAGCGAACATCTTAATTCTAAGCTCATATTCAAAAGGCGCAACATCAATTCATTTTCCTTTACCTTCAGCTTCCATGTCGGTGGTAGATGATTCTGACGTCGGTCCAGGGCTCGTGAAACCAGCACTAGTAGTAACAGCGGAGGTTACTGCACCAGTAGATGGTTGTGGTGTCGGTGTGTTTGACCCAGTACTTTCTGGCTGGGATGTTGGCGAGGGTGCAGAACCCAAAGGTGGTACATTCTTGACGAAGTTATCTTCTGGTAACATGTTGCCCTTCTCTGAGTACCTCGCAACACTAAACACTTTGTTGTTTCCAACTGCTGTAGCCATGCCCATCTCTGTCGTTTTACGCCAAACAACTTGAGTGAAGTGAAGTACAACTCCTCCGTTCTTGCTTTTCCCTGCAGCAAAGTCATAATCCTTGATTTCGCTGTACCAGTCGTCTACCACCTCTCGACACTGGAAACAGTTGCCTGTTTTGGGACCCTCACACTTTGGCTGTGGTGGACCAAAGTATGCAATGTTCTCGCCTTCATTTTTGTTATCTGGATCGTGTTTCATTGTACCAAGATTAGCATTCATTTTGGCCGTTTTCAAGGCGTTGTCAGCGAGTTTCTTGGACCATTTGAGGGGAGGAACACCGTGTTTAGCCCTGAGTTTGTTGTGTTGGTCCAGACAATCTTTGAAAAACCCTTTTGGTTCACCTATAACAAATGTCAAAAAATTAGCTATTATCCTCATTAGCTATATTCATCATATTGCTAATGCTTTCTTCAACATTTCGAATGAGAAAAACGCCGCAAGGCCATTCTGGTGTTATAATAATATATCTTTGGCTCACCTTTGAACTTTGTCTGTAGTGAATTTTTAAAAGATATATGCAAGGCGAGTTCTCACAAATTTTGTTACATAAACAAACAAAAAATCCGTTGCATACAAAATAATGACATTTTCTTACCCCGAATGAGGAACATTGTTTTACTATTGTAATATTGGTAGAAACAATTTATTCGCATTATTAGTGCGAAGGAGATGTAAGATATTAACTATCGAAAAGGTCTCCTAAGATCGAATTGGAATTTAGAAGACTTGATTTTTCGGAGAAAACTCCACGAACCAAGATCGACTCGAACCTGGCCCGGAGGATCGCAGTGGTGAGAAGCATGCGTTTTTCTATTGTTAACTTATTTAAAAGCAAATACGATTGTTTTACCATTATCATCCAGTGAGTTCTGATTTTCGAGATCATTTGTTTCAGTCACCATCGAAGCATTTACGTTGGTTTCTGTGGAATCCAGGATATAATCAATATTTAAATAAAATATATACTTAGATATCAAGATAGATTGTATAGTATTGAAACTGATCAACGAACATATGTAGGCCTTACGATTATTATCTACGTTTTGTGTCTCCAGAACGTTGATCTTGGCAGCTTGTTCACCTGAGTCAAGAAAAGATTAGTAGAGAAGATTCTTTAAAAAAGCTTGTTGTTCAAACCAGGCCGATTTTTAAACTCGATTCAGCTGGTTACAGATCCAACAGAGTACTCAATATAACATAATCTTCTCTTGTGTTATATTACCAGGATTTTTGCCTTTGAACTTTCGAAGAGGGGAATCGTTAAAGATGCTTTATAATAAGCCAACAAATGTTGGAATAAAAAAATAATAATCATTACCTTGATCTTCTTTTTCATTGTTTTTGCGTTTGTAACACCACGTGCTTCCCTCGCTGCTGTACCAATTTACATCGGGCTCATCCCTAAAAATATCGTCATAGCAACAGCCAGCTTTGAGACAAACGTCTGGAGTCACATAGGGACTGGAGATATTTCCACATTTCTCACGCTGACCAGACTTGACCTGACATGCGGGCTCTATAAAAAGAAATATGTACAATGTAACAATTTTTTGTATGTTCTTTGTATAATTACCAAAAATCGTGTCAGCAACTTCCATGAACAAGTTGTAACAATATGGTAGCACAGACCGATAGCCCAATAAGAATTTTTACCAGGATCTCTTGCAGCTGGGATTTGGATTTCATCATTCAGTACATTTCCTCCAGGCATTGTGCCGTAGTGTGACGTCACGTATGTACCATCTCCAGGATTCACGTGTATACCGCACCCTAATCGAGTGATATCTGGACGGACTATCGTCTGATAGTGCTCGGGTGTTACAGTACGGTCCATGACGCTTCCTTTTTTCTCAGAGTACCTTGGATAACATGAAGCGATAGACTTGTCAAGATACTAAGGATATTACTTGACGCAATTGCTAGACATACATTAGACTTGCCACAAGTCGACTACTTTTTTTTTTTTTTTTTTTTGGCGAAAAAAAAGACCTCTCGAAAAAAAACAAACTTGCCCAGCCTGCAGTAAATCAATATTAGTTTGCATAGAACTGGCGCGAAAATGTATATTACGTCATTGATCGGTGTGACTTTGTCACAACATAAAGGGTTTCTTGTCTAGCCATAATTTTATGAAAGATACCAAAAGAAAAAAATGGACTTTGATAAAGTCTAGACATACACCTAATTTTCTTACCAACTTCTGACGGCACCTGGAACAGCGCCTCTCGTTTCCGCCATTCCTTCCCAACCCCACTGTTTCCAGGAAATGCTCTCGGCCACTTGACCCAGATTTCGCCATGGAGACCGCTTAATGTGACTTTTCTGAGCCTGCAAGTCAGTCCAGGCCTGCGCAGACTCGGCCAGGTCAGGGTCACATCGTACAGGAGACAGATTATGAAGAGCACGGTAATAATTATGCTGTGTCAGACAAAGTTTCTGACATTCTGGTCCACAAGCTGAAAACAATAAAATTGACATTAGAGGAAATTAAATAATTTTAAAAACCTGAAAAAAGGACTTTATAATGTGATTTCAACGTCAACTTATAAAAACTTCTAACAACCTACCTAAACCAGAACCGCATCGTCCAACATCTCTCCATGATGGTCTTCCTGTAATACAACAAGAAAGTCACACGGTCAAGACCTCTTAATGTTATCATTGGTAATTAATAAAGTGTCTGTCGTAAAATAATGCTTTATTATAAGAATAGCTAATGTTGCTCGTCGCGTGATCGAAATATTCCATTAAGGGGCAATTATTACATAGTGATTTTACCTCAATTATATTTTTTTGAGCTAAGTTCTTCCAACTTTTACTGCGGAGAGCCATTCCGCGGAAAACCGGAAAACCCTGGGGGAAAACCTCGAAGCACAGGAGAGAACCAACTAGAAACTCTTCTGACATACAACCCCGAGCGTGGCGGGACTCGAACTCGGGTCACCCGCGATGAGAGGCGAGCGCTCTCACCACTACACTACCCGTGCTTCCCTATGTCCCATAATGCAATGCAATATTAACTTGACCAATTTTTTCCTGGCTAATAGTTAAATTATCAGTTATTATTATTATTAATTGTCATTAATTAGTATTAGTCTAAAAATGTCGTCAGAAGAAACTACTGCAAACCTGATATCCGGCGAAGAGCAAGAAAAACAACCAGTAGGCCGACTTGTAGTATTTTCATGGTTGCTTTCTTCTGACTGGTGCTCGAGCTTGTCGTCTGTTGACCGAAATATGTAATGATTTAGAAAATATAGTTTGATATTGGAACTTTTGGTTCTGTTTTCATCAGCTTAATAATTTTATTAATGAAATAATAATAATAATAATAATAATAATAATAATAATAATAATAATAATAATAATAATAATAATAATAATAATAATAATAATGTGAAGGAATCAAGTAATTGGGAAATTCTATTAAGGAGCAGTTGATCTTGAGTTCAGTACCAAATATAGTTAGAATTTAGAAACGTAATTTTTTTGGAAAGGGGGCCTGAAGAAACTCATAAGAAAAAAACAGAAAGAAGGTGGAAACGTAATGAACTCAGACATGACTATGTGTTGGGGGTAAAAATCTTTAGCCTGGTTCAAAAATATCACAAAATAAAAAGCCGTTAAAAATAGTCAACTGAGAGTCGCATGTAAAGCAAGAAAAGCGCGGGAAAGAAAAATAGAAGCGTAGAAGTAGCAAGTTTTTCTTTTTTTTAAAGTATAATTATATAAATCAATATGATTTAAAGTATTTTAGAGTATCCACTTGAATGATGCTCCTTGATGTTCCGTCCAGCAAAACAATAACCAATATGAATCCATGGAAGACGATTATAAAGAAACATAACTATATAGACACAGCAGTGAAGATGAGTAAATACTTCATGAAAAAAAAATGATATTATTTAAAAATATATATAAAAGGGATTGTTTAGTCTTCGAAGTGATAACATATGGTTAGTAAAGTTAGGATTGGGTCAAATGTGGATCTTTAGTCAAGAGCACTGGTCAGAATCAATACCTGTGAAGTGTCAACACGTTTCAACATTAAGTACTCGCTTATTATATGAATACATACTTACAAAACCAAATGGATTTTTGTTGTTGTTGTTTTTAGCTTCTAAAATATGAATTTTGATTATGTTTCGGTTACGTTCACCAACACATTTAGTAACATACTGTTAATAATTAACGTGTTTGACCAGCACTGATAAAGGAATTGTTACAGGTATAATCAAATACATGGAACGCTTACTGATCAAATACATAGAACGCCTGTTGTGGTTGTGAAGACTTTCTTTTTCACAGCAGGACACCAAGAGGCCTGGCAATGTCCCGTTTTTGTGAATTGACCGATTTCTATTATTTGATTTGATTTTTACTTCTCAGTCTTGGCTTAGTATGATATGAATTCACAAGTTTGAAGCACAAACTAAAATGGCGTTAAAGAGTTCAAAAGAAACAACTTTCTGTCTTTGGCGCAAGTTTGTTTTCATTGGAAGAATTCGAATTTTGCACATCCACTTTATTATTCTGTTGATAATTCGAGGGATCATCTCAAATAAATATCCCTGTGAATGAGAAAATCCATATCTTCAGGTGGAAAAGGTTGATAATATCATCTATTACGGGCCAGAATATACTTGTAGTCCCTGCTTCCTAAGTACTAGTGACAGCTACCTGCTCAATAACAATAGTTATGATAAACAAAACGCATGCATGAGTAAATGTGGGTTGGTTTCATAAGAGAGCATTTCATTTTCTCAGGTTATAGAATAGACCATTTCACGATTGTCGTGTAGTGTGTAATATATTCTTTAGAATTTGACTACAGCTCACGGTAATTTAAGGAATGTACACATTTTAAAACAATAGACCATTTTCGAGATGCACGAGCGCTTTCAAAAATATCTATTGAAACGCTTAAAACTTCCACGGGCTTTCCGCCATCCGCCATCCGCCATCCGCCATCCGCCATCCGCCATCCGCCATCCGCCATCCGCCATCCGCCATCCGCCATCCGCCATCCGCCATCCGCCATCCGCCATCCGCCATCCGCCATCCGCCATCCGCCATCCGCCATCCGCCATCCGCCATCCGCCATCCGCCATCCGCCATCCGCCATCCGCCATCCGCCATCCGCCATCCGCCATCCGCCATCCGCCATCCGCCATCCGCCATCCGCCATCCGCCATCCGCCATCCGCCATCCGCCATCCGCCATCCGCCATCCGCCATCCGCCATCCGCCATCCGCCATCCGCCATCCGCCATCCGCCATCCGCCATCCGCCATCCGCCATCCGCCATCCGCCATCCGCCATATAGCTTGGTCCCAGCCTCTCTCGGCTTGAAATCCGACAATAAAGGCATAAAGAAAAAAGCCGAGAATACCCGGGTACGACAACTAATAGATTCAACATACGCAATGCGTTTGACCGCCGTACTGAGTCACATAGGAACTGCTATTGTTTCTGACATCATTATTCGTATCTCTTTTTTTCAACCGTTTTGCTTGTAATTGCACAAGCAAATGCAGAAAAGACGTTGATAAGCAGCCCTTTCTTTTTAGCGAAATGTCGCATTCAATTTTGGTATCGGTGAGCGCTTAGATCCGGCCGACGGTAGCGTGAAGACTTATCGACACCCTGGTTTTGTCTGGATGCCACGAACATTAGACTCACGAGAAGAACCGACAGTTATGGATTTAACAAGGAAAGGAGGACTTTTGAATCTGAACACTAATACTTTGAAGCTGTTGAATAACGAAGTCATTAAGCTTTCGGATAAGAAGCGCAAAGACTTGTCAATGCAGTGTAAATTTCTCAGTCCGAGAGGAAAAGCGTACTACCAAACTATTGTCAGCTGAACTTTACGTACTGGGGATATATTTCTTTTTAAAGGCCATAAATGTTTAAATATGTTGCGTGAGGTTGAAATGTCGGCAAGATTCCTTTCTTCTGTATTTATTTGCAAATTCCGCGTTTCAGTACTGATAGGGAAATGTAAACATATAAATGACTAAATAAAAACGAACATCAACAAAAACTGAATCAGACGTACGTGGATTTACAACTATAGCTATAATGGATATAACCTGCTTCAAAGAATGTATTTTTTAGTAGTCTTAAGGAAGCCGATTCGCAGGCGGGATTTTAATAGTTAAATAATCTCAAACGGTAAATAAAGAATACGACTATTTCATTTATTTAAATTTCAGTTGAGTGATTTCCCTTTCAATGTTAAGGGTCCAGAACTTAATGAACATCTTTTTCTTTTCTTGAGGGTTGGTGTGTGTAGGGAATAGCCGTATACCAATAATGACGTGCATGCTTGTGCACTATAACGAACACTGCATCAAAATCTTCTTTAATCTTTCAGATTTGCTTCCTACGGTGTCGCATCAAACTGAAGAAAAATCAAACAAAACCAATATCAGTAACAATATTAGCGATAGTTCTCTTATGAAAAAGCATATGACTTCCAGATTACGGAACTGCAGCTACAAGGAAAGAGCGAAATAGATCATTACCTATTTGGTGTTCATATGGAACATCAACTATTCGTCTAATCACCATCTACAGACCTCCCCCATCCCCCTTCCCCCAGAAACATTCTTCAAAGACTTTTCAACTCAAATCTGCAGCACTTATACCTGAGTATGTATTACTAAGAGGAGATTCCAACTTTCACGTGGATAATGATAATGATACTATCGCAAACTCTTTTAATTAAAGACATACTGGATTCAGCAGGTTTAGTCCAACACGTCGTGATGCTAACACATTGTAGCGGTCATACGCTCGATCTTATTATAGAAGGAAGTGATCACCCTAAGCTCACTAAACTCTCGGTCATTGACAATCTTCTATCTGACCATAGTGCAGTAACTTGCTCTCTCGCCTTCGCCAAACCTTCAGCTGGAAAAGCTCACTGTCGCCGTCGTCACCTTAAAGGCATCGACTTGTCATCGTTCAAAGCTGACATTGTCAACTCTTTATCTAGTCTAACTACTGAGCACAATCCCAACAAATACATCGAACACTATAATCAGAAACATCGAAATGTACTTGACAAACATGCACCTGAGACACATAACCGATCCTTCACTCTACACCCACATGCTCCTTGCATGGTACTCTTCTGAGTTACGTGATGCCAAGCGTGAAAAACGTCGTAGTGAACGTGCTTATCGTTCATCAGGACTAGAGATTCACAGACAAATCTACAAGGATCAGCGTTATACATTATACACTTAATGACTGGTCCAGAGGGAAACAGTTAGTTTTGTTTCCCGAGAATCTCAATGTTTCCCGAGGTCCGCCGAGGGAAACATTGAGATTCGAGGGAAACAAAACTAACTGGTTTCCAGAGGGATCAGTCATTAAGCGTTTTGTTATAAAGCTAATCATTTTAGACAAGTCAATTTAGATAATTTGAATTTTTATTCCGTGCGCTGGGCACTTGTATCCCGGTCGGGATACAGTTAGATTTAACTTGTATCACGTGAGCATCTATCAACCAATGAGAATGCTCGTTATATAGTCAAAATGATTAGCTATATAACAACATTAGTTGATCAATGCAAGGCTGAGTACTACTATCTGCTACTAGTACTACTACTACTACTACTATCAGCTATTCCGGCTGATAGATGGTATGTTCAGGGTAAAACCGCCACCTATCTTTATCCCCTATCTTCATCCCCTCAGCAATTACTTCATCGAAAAGACTGACAACCTAAGACAGAATATATCCTACTTAGTACCACACAAATTGTCGCTTAACACTTGTCACTCTGTCAACTGCAGTTTTAGCAACTTTGATCAAGTCTCTAGGGATGCTGTAAGTAAAGTCATACAAAAATCACCATCTAAGTCTTGCTCGTTAGATCCACTCCCGACACGTCTATTGAAATCCTGCATTCCTGGCATTGTGGAGGTATTGTGCCTGTAATAACATCTTTAGTTAACGCTCATCGCTACAACTGGGTATCTTTCCCACTAAGCTGAAGGAAGGACGATTCCTCACTCACTAAAGAAGATCTATCCAATTACAGGCCAATTACCAATCTTCCATTCATTGGTGAACTTATTGAACGCATTGCAGCCACCCACGTTCGTGACTACCTCTCAAGAAATTGTCTGTACCCTAAATTTCAATCTGCGTATCAAACATTCCACAGTACGGAGACCGCTCTTCTTCGAGTACACAAAGATATCATCAGAGTGCCGCAAAAAAGTGTAACACAGTGCAAATTACATTTTCCGAAAACGGTCTTGAAACCGAAATTTTGTGATTCTGCTGTTGATAAGATTATTAAGCATTAGGACTATGCATTTTTCGATCGCGAAGGAACAAGTTTAAGAGGTGAAAACGGCTAAAAAATTTGGTGATTTTGTTTGTTTTTGAATAAATCTTTTGTCGGTTTCAGTCATTGAGCTCGCGCTCAGACTTTTTTCTTGAGATTTTCAATGTCGGACGGTAATGTTTGTAAGGTTTTTCATGTATATTATTAACAAGTAATATTTCAATTTTTCAAAAATATTTCGTTCATTTTGGGATAATTCGCACTCGTGTGTTTGAAAAACACACTCGTGTAAATTAATCCCAAATTGAACTCGAAACCATATTATTACCTATACTAATTGTATAACACGCCATCGTATCTTACTAGTTTACTAGAACATTTTATACCTAAACGTACAATATTTTCAGCCACTAAAGGTCTCCTAGTAGTTCCCAGTTCTGCAACCACTACATATGGAGATAGAGCATTCACAATTGCAGCTCCGAAATTGTGGAATAAAATTCCACCAATTATAAGAAATGTTGAATTAATCAACAAATTTAAAGCAATACTAAAAACACATTTATTCAGAGAAGCTTTTAATTGTTAGTTGATATATCTTACTGCTCTTCGTTTATCAAGAATATTATCGACTTATTATCATCATTATTTAGTATAATATATTAGTACTATTAGAACTCTATATTTAGTATTTAATCTTCGTTTTAATTCACCTCTATTATATTGTGTATTTTAAACTTCATTGTAGATAGATATATTTTATGATGTAAGCGCATTGAGGCTTGCGAAATGCGCAAGAACTGTTAATTAAATTAAATTAGATTAGTTTAATAGAATGCAAAAATACCGGTGAAAATTCTAAATTTCGTCCCTTAGTAAAAGACGCCTACAATTTTTATGAAGAACAGTTTAAGAAAAATCAATGAAAATGATGCTATTATGAAATTCTGCTGAAGTAGTTTACCTGTTGTTGCAGCACCAGGACCTTTGATAGGAGGACGAACTCCTGTTAACAGAATGACGAAATTATGGAAAATGCATAAGTAATCATTATCAAAGAAAAGCCTGCCAGGGTACTTGTAAAAGTCACCAAATGAACGTGCCATGCCATGATCAGGCAAGTGCTTTGTTGGATCATTTTGATTGGATGAACAGTATACTTGCCCGTAGTGATTGGTTCAAAAGATGACGGTGACTGTACCTTAAGTAATTCACAATAACGAGGAATCTACTCTTATCAATCAATTCCGTGTAGTACACTCGGGCTCAAGGAAAGGACAAAGACGTACCTCCTTTGCGAACGAAGCACCATTTACTGCCTTCTGGTCTATAGTGTTTAATGCTTGGTTCAGACATGAACATATCGTCATAGCAACAGCCAGCGTTCAGGCATTCCTCAGGGGTCACGTATGGGGCCTTTAGCTCTGCGTTACAATCTTGACGTTTGGATGAACGGATATCACATTCTGGTTCTAAAGTGGCCAAAATGAGAAGTGAGTTTTCATTTCTCGCATTAATTTTCTCTCTCGTACAAGGATAGTACTGTTGCAGGACAGTTTGCATAACCTTTCATGAAAGTATGTCTGCTCATCAGTACCTATCCCTCCATCCTCCAGAAAAAGAATTATCCATGCATTGTCGCATGTGGACAAATGGGGCAAATATGTATTCCTACCTGGATCTTTACGCGGTAACACATTTTTTGGAGCCAGTTCATAATAATTGCCATTAGCGTGTGAGGAAGGTGCATAGTGAGCTGTGACGTATGTCCCATCCCCTGGCTTGATGTTCAACCCACAGCCTATTTTGGTCTGTCCTTTCCATACTACAGCCATGAAGTGACCAACCGCCTGACCATTTCCTTTCCCTGTAGCATAGTTATAATCCTCCTTGATCTCAGAGTACCAGCCCCTGGTGGCACCAGTGATGGCTCCTTTCATCTTTTCCATCCCTTCCCATCCCCAATCTCTCTTCGAGATGCTCTCGGTAAACTTAACCGTCGATTTTGAATGGTGCATTTTGCCTACTCGTGCTTGTTCATCTGTCCATTTTTGGGCTGACTTGGCCAGTTCTGGATCACACGACATGGGCGGTGCATCGTGCAGTTTTCGATAATAATTATGCATTTTGAGGCACAGAAGTTGGCAGTTTGGACCACAGGCTGAAAATATCAACCACAACAAAAAATCGCATCCAAATACATTTACCGGGTATTTTGGTCTTGGCCTTCCTAGGTTACTCTTTTGATCAGGCTCTCGACATTATTATTTCCATTTTCATAATTATACAGGCGAACAAGATCTAGACAACTATAGCTACGATTCCCGAAGGGTTTTTGGCGACCGTGAGGGGGGGGGGGGTATTACCACCCCAACTTGGGTGGGGGTGTGCCGCCAGGTCCTCAAAACCCTGATCCTACCCCAGACTAAACCTAAGAATTTTAAACCCTATCCCAGACTAAACCCCAAAATATACATCCTATCCCAGACTAAGTGACATGCAAAAAACGGTTATTCAATATATTTCAATAACTATTTGGCAATTGTTTAATTGAATTTGAATCTTTTTTTTTTTTTTTTTTTTTTTTTTGTGCCGGCAGAAAACGTAGCCTACCAAGCTAAAACAACTAAAACATAACCCTAGCCTATCCCAGAAATAATGTCAAAAAAATACCCTATCCACAGACAAATTGTAAAAAAATGATTACCTACCCTAGACCTAAAAGCCAAAAAACCATACTCGTATAGCAAATATAGGGGAGCACCACCCCCCCCCCTCGGGGTTTGGCGATCTAAGAAGGTAGGATTTTTGACGGAACCCACAAGTCCAGACTTTTTGGGCTGTGTTTACCATTTAATTATGAGCGTAAAAACTAGCAGATAGACATGTTGAATAGACCTTTTTCGATATGACTACAGATTCATCTATGACAGGGTTAGCCTAACAAATACCAAAGGTAATGAATGCAGCGGAACACAGCGGTATCTTACGAATTTGAAACAGGGTCTATTGAGTAACTCAACAATTGACAATTGTTTCAATAATTGCATGTACGTAGTATTTTAAAGATGGGATTCATATACTCACTGAGTCCTTTTCCACAGCTTCCAACGTTCATCCATGATTCTTCTGTTTGGCCACCACCCGGGGCAGCTGTCGCTGCTGAAATCACAGAAATATTTGATATATCAGGAACAAATAATTGATTGCTATAAAGGAAACTCACTGTGAACGTATATGAATAATCTGCTATACCTGTTGTATTGGCACAAGGATTAATATTATTGTTATCAGTAATAGTATTATTATCAGTAATATATAAGGTAAAAATAGGTAAAGTAACTATATTTAACGTCGGCAGTTCCGTCCCTCAGCTAAGTGCTGGGCTGGTATCCCAGGAAGCCGACTAGCGCACTTTACCCTCTCTCTCTCTCTCTCTCTCTCTCTCTCTCTCTCTCTCTCTCTCTCTCTCTCTCTCTCTCTCTCTCTGTGTCTGTGTGTCTGTGTGTCTCTGTCTCTGTCTCATCTCTTTCTCTCTCATCTCTCTGTCTGTCTGTCTGTCTGTCTCTGTCTTTCTCTCTCTCTCTCCATCAGTGCTCTGTTTTAAGAGTATTCAAAGCTGAAGCTACACGGATTAGAAAGAAGTCGAAACAGATGTGGAGATCCTGAGGATCGAACCATGGACCTCTAGCTCCGAATGCCTCGCACTACCCAACTGAGCTACGTCCGAATGTAGCTATGGCATGGATTGACTACAAGAAGACGTACGACTTTGTTCCACATTCGTGGATAATAGAGTCGTTAGAGTTGATTGGTGTAGCTGATAATGTGAAAGCTTTATTGGAGAAGAGCATGCCATTATGGAGGACAACTCTAACATCGAATGGAAAGATGCTTAGAGAAGTGGAGTTCAAGAGAGGAATATTCCAAGGAGACTCACTATCTCCACTACTATTCGTGATCGCACTAATACCTTTGAGCGATATACTCAGAAACACCGAAGCTGGCTATGAGATCAGTAAAAGCGAAGATAAGGTCAATCTCTTACTATTCATGGACGATCGCACTAAACTTCCCACTACTACTGGTACTACTTTGACCTTTGTTTTCCATATCTTTTGCAGTTCTCTGGCAAGGTCCTGGTATTTTTCTATCTTCTCAAGCTCTTTGATTTCAATCCTTCTCTTCCAGAGATGCCAGAAATGACGTCAGTCAGAATGTGAACATTGTGAAGAAATTCTATGGTTATATGTTCAATAAACAAAGCCCAGGCACGACCCGCTTGTTATTGTAATTGAAAACGGCAGAGGAAAAAAATAAAGATACCATGATAATAGTAATAGTAATAGTAATAATAATAATAATAATAACTTTAATAATAATAATAATAACAATACCGAAGATCTAGTGCTATAGGCGATGATATGCCTGGGCCTTTCACCAATATTATTCTGTTAATAGTAGAGAACAGATGGAGAAATTCAGTTTTTTTTTCACTAGTATCTTCCAATCAATAAACACCAAAGTACTCTTAAGGTGACTGACTACTTTTAAACGTTTAATTTGAGCCCACAATGTGCGCGCACAAAAACCGCTCAAAACCGCATAACAACCTTCAAAATTTTATTGAGGAACCATTCACGTTTTGAACTTCAACAGGACAAAAACCCCGAATTTTGCACGGGACTCTATATTTTTCTTTGAATTTCCTAAAACAACAGGTAAAAATCAATCTTTCGAGAAAGTTTCGAAAAAACGTAATTATTAGAACTTAACTCGAGTTAAAAAGATGCTAAGTTTTTAGCTTATTTTTAAAACTTTCTTTGAAAATAATGATTGAAGTAGATTCCCTGAGAAAATTGCTTCCAGAGCTTTTATAGTTTTCGAGTTATGATTTTTTGTATGCAAAGCTTGATTTCCGCCATTTTTCTCTCGAAAACTTGTCAAGATGGTCATATTCAAAATTCATTATCTCGAAACGATCTCGGGACACCCCTTTTTTCTTTTCATTTTTGGAATCAGCGTTAAATTCTGTGTAAAATATCTTTCTAAGAACATTTTGTAATTATTCCTTGCTAAGGTAGTCAGTCACTTTAACACCATAACACGATCTAACTATTCTCGCCAGCCTATACTGATTTTTGGCCTATCCAAGGGTTGTGCGGCCAGTGATTCAGGACCCCATTTTGTTTGGTAGTCTTGTTATTCCTATCATCTTCAGATGACGTTACATTATACTGATTATGTCTCAGTATCTGGAAGCTACTTTCGAAGGAGGTCTTGATCTGCAACTGCATTGTACTTGTAGCTCAATTCAGTGAATCAATGGGTATAAACTTATAACTGAAAATATTATATCTTACCTGTTGTAGTCTCTTCAACTCCAGACGTAGTTTTAACACCAGAAGTAGTAGCAGCAGCAGAGGTCCCTTTACCAGTAGGCAGTGGTCTCCATGGACGAGGTACTGCAAATAAAAAACAGGCATTCATTTTGATTATATGTACCTAACCAGTGCTCAAAGGCTTTAAATGACTGATGCTGTTATGTATTGGGCTTCCTGTAGAACCCTTCCTGGGAATGGGTTGCCTGTGTTATTGTAAGCATGTGGTTGCAAGATGGCGCACGAATAAACACACTGTTAGAATCCAGTCGAATCGTCCAGTTTATTCAACCATCGGACATCACAGATGGCACACATCAAAAATATCTTTCTGCTTTATCAGTGAATGTATTACCTTCTTTTTGCTCACAGATGTATCCACTGGGTACCCCATCAGGTAGATCATTAAATTCCCCTTTGGTCCCTGGAGGGTAGTTTTTGGCCATCACAACACGACTTCCATCACCAGATGGCTGTCCCCTTTGCCAGTGAGTGATTGTCAGAGGAGCACCATTCACCCATTTCCACGTCGAGCCTTCCTTTGTCAGACCAATGTGCCATTCATTCCGCAATTGATTGCTAAGTCCTTGAATCTTGTCCTTAATGAATGACCATTCACCCTCTGTTTCCATAGAAACCAGATCTCCTCCACTCTTCTTGCATTTTTCCCTGTTTTCCGTCCACTTGGTTCCTTGTTCTTTGAAATGGTAGCAGGAACCACCGTAGTTGTTTCTACAATCGATCACTACAAGAGGAGGACAGTAGGAATAAATACCATTAAGGCGAATCAATATATTGCTGTGTTGTACAGCGATACCTTCACTAGAGAGTAAGACACTCATTTTCACATAAAGTGTCTTTAATAAGCTGTCTTCAGTTAGTGCAACAGATGTTTTGCTATAACGAACATCGTCAGCTGCTGGAACAAAAGATGCATATGTGGGAATAATTTTGTTATTTTTTTGTTTGAGAATAATAGTTGAATAGACTGAATCAGCGTTTCACACGAACAATGCCACATTTATAATAGTCTAATTATCATTACTAATACTACTTTTATTTCTAAACAATAAAATCACAGAAGAAATCCTATGTTTTATTCCAACAGCTGACGAGATTTCGAAAATGTTGCTTATAGCAAAAACGTCTAGTAGACCACTCCAAAATTGAGGTTAACAGGAAAATACACAAGAAATCACACCTTTTTCCTCGATAGGATGTGTGGCATTTCTTTCGTAATTTTCAGTTTTTTAGGGTGTTTTCCATTTGTCCAGAAAAACCGGTTGATGAAACCGAGACAAGAGTGGTTCTAATGGAACAGTTCAAACTTACTATTTATAGCACTGCCGCACCTACTACATTCGTTTTTCTAAGAAAAACCGTATGTGGATCAAGATTTTAAGTCTCTGTTCGAGATTTTCGCTCTAACTAGTAAGTCTTTAAGCGATTTAACCAATTCAATTTCTCATCTTTTGCTGACACCCATAACTTACTATAACACCCGCAATAAGAACAATCTGCTGAAACCACATTCTAACAAGACCTGGGGACAGAACCGCTTTGTGTATCACAGCATTGGTGATTGGAACAGTCTCCCTGAACAAACTAGAACTTTATCTTTTAATCGTTTTAAGTTAGCTATAAGTAATACTTAAATTTTTATTATTATAGTTTTATATATCATTGACTTTTATTCAATATACATTCATAGTTTTAATTTTTACTTATATATATTTCGTACTTCTAATTTCCTATATTTATATTTTCTTTTATTATTTTTATTATTACTTTGTGTGTGTCGTGTGTGTCGTGTGTGCATGTGTGTGTGTGTGTGTGTAAGGGTGTGTGTATTTGTGTGTGTCGTGTGTGTCGTGTGTGTCTGTGTGTGTTTCTCAGGGCCTCAGTGAAAATCACTATTGTGAGTGGGCTCCCTGACGAAAGATTTATTTATTATTATTATATTATATTATTTTTGTAAGAGACGAAAGGTGGATCTGGGAAGATCCTGGCAAGGTTAGACTGGTTAAGAATCACGTGCCAGTGTTTTGATAAAATACAATGTTCTGAAAGTAGGTCTGAGTGAATCCAGTCGAATCGTCCAGTTTATTCAACCATCGGACATCACAGATGGCACACATCAAAAACATCTTTCTGCTTTATCAGTGAATGTACTACCTTTTTTGCTCACAGATGTATCCACTGGGTATCCAATCAGGAAGATCATTAAATTCCCCTTGGGTCCCTGGAGGGTAGTTTTTGGTCATCACAACGTAAGGTCCATCACCAGATGGCTGTCTCCTTTGCCAGTGAGTGATTGTTAAAGGGTTACCATTCACCCATTTCCACGTCGAGCCTTCCTTAGTCAGACCAATGTGCCACTCATTCCGCAATTGATTGTTAAGTCCTTGAATCTTGTCCTTAATGAATGACCATTCACCCTCTGTTTCCATAGAAACCAAATCTCCACCTTTCTTCTTGCATTTTTCCCTGTTCTCTGTCCACTTGGTTCCTTGTTCGTTGAAATGGTAGCAGGAATCACCGTAGTTGTTTCTACAATCAATCACTAGCAAGAGTAGGACAGTAGGAATAAATACCATTAAGCCGAATCAATATATTGCTGTGTTGTACAGCAGCAATACATTCACTAGAGAGTAAGACACTCATTCTCACATAAAGTGTCTTTAATAAGCTGTCTTCAGTTAGTGCAATAGACGTTTTTGCTATAACGAACATGGTCAGCTGCTGGAACAAAAGATGTGGAAATAATTTTGCGAGTTTTTGTTTAGAAATAATAGTAGTATTGTTAATGATAATAAGACTGAATCAGCGTTTCACACGAGCAATGTCACATTTATAATAGTCTGATTATCATTACCAATACCACTTTTATTTCTAAACAACAAAATCACAGAAGAAGTCCTATATCTTTTGTTCAAACAGTTTTCGAAATTGTCGAAAATGTTGCTTATAGCAAAAACGTCTAGTAGACCACTCCGAAATGGAGGTGAACAGAAAAATAAGAAATCACACCTTTTTCCTCGATAGGATGTGTGGCATTTCTTTTGTAGTTTCCAGTTTTAGGGTGTTTTCCATTTGTCCAGAAAAACCGGTTGATGAAACCGAGACAAGAGCGGTCCTAATGAAACAGTTCAAACCAACTATACACCTGATGGTCCGCCATCTTGATAGTTTTCGTCATGAACGTGCGAATTAGAGAACTGAGAAATTCCAAGAAATTCTCAAATGGTGGCGGACAATTCCAGTTGGTTAGCTGCCTAGCCCTGCAGCAGTCAAGGAATTCCTAAGAATAAAGACCAATGACAGAAACACTAATGAAGTAAAGAAACAACCATGGTGTTGGGAGCGCTTACCAACGAGCAGCAAAAAGACGACCAGATACCAGCTACTGCCAACCAGCTCTTTAATTTTCAGATTTCGCTGCGGGTTAACGAGCTCTGCAAGTCAGCGTCCTTCTCGTTGAAGCGCATTGGTCAAATCAGATCGAAGACACCTTGATAATCCCAGCACAGAAAAGCTTGCCCACGTATTTATCACATCGAAAATTGACCAGCGCAACAGCCTACTCTATGGACTACCCGACAAAGAGATTGCAAAGCTGCAAATGTTCCAAAATTCGGCGGCAAGATTGGTAACAAAAACTAAGAGATGTGAGCATATTTCTCCAATTCTCCATCCGCTCCATTCGCTCCCCGTCAAGAAACGCATTGTCTTCAAAATATTGCTCCTCTCTTATAAGGCTCTCCATGGGTTGGCCCCACAGTATCTTAGCGAATTGCTTCATGTACACAAACCAACGCGGAAGTTAAGACAATCATCCATGTTCACACTTCAAATACCGAGTTCAAGGACGAAGCATTATGGTGGGCGTGTGTTTTCAGTTTACGCACCAAAGCAGTGGAATGTTTTTCCAGAGAGTATAAAGCTGGCACCATCTGTGAACTCTTTCCAAAAGCAGTTAAAGAATTTTTATTTTCAAACGATGTTGCTTTCTAGTATAATCTTAGACATATCAATTAATATTTCATAATATTTTAGATTAGGTTCTTATTTTGTAAAGCGCATTGAGACGTCTTTGGAATGCGTTTGCTAAGAAATAAACTTATTGTTATTGTTATTATAATTTTTTCCTTTATTTCTCAGTTTATTTCCAGTTCTAACCTATTTAAGTATTCCTTAAATTTAATTAAAAAACTCATGAATACTTAATGAGGAAAACACAATAGAAATCATTGTCCGTGGAGGAGGTTTTAAATCTGATAAAACATCCTCTTCATTTGCATAAACTTTAACTCGGATTTTCTCTGGTAAACTTGGTTCATTCGTCAAAAATTCAGTAGAAAATGCGAAGATACACCTCAAGGTTTTTTAAGCTGTTCAATAAACTCGCAGATCGTGTTTTATCGGGCTTAAAACCACTCGGCTTCGCCTCGTGTTTTAAATCCCGATAAAACACTCCTGCTCGTTTATTAAACAGTACATAAACCAAGATCATTTGGGATGTACCATTCCACCTATAGAGAAACCATCTGAGAATGGAGCAAATAGAATTGATATGGCCGTGATGGATAAAGAAACAAGCACATGGACATTATTTGAAGGAACGGTGTGCCAAGTTGGAAAGATTAAAGAAAAGACAGCTATTAAACAAGATAAGTATACAGAACTACGAGCTGGGATCAAAAACATCTACAAAAGCGCTACCGTAAAGCAAATCAATATTGTATTCGATTTCCTTGTAGGATACAACAAGAAACTGAAAGACGAACTAGAGACAATCACCGGAAACGACAGAGAGGTGTCCTTCCTAATTCAGAGATGCCAGAAATGGATCGTCAGTCAGAATGTGAACATTGTGAAGAAATTCTTTGGTTATTCAATTTAAGAAAGGACTCTCAATAACAAAGCCCAGGCACGACCCGCTTGTTATTGCAATTGAAAACGGCAGAGGAAAAAAATAAAGATACCAGGATAATAGTAATAGTAATAGTAATAATAACTTTAATAATAATAACAATACCGAAGATCTGCTATAGGCGATGATATGCCTGGGCCTTTTACCAATATTATTCGGTCATAATATCATGATTACCTCGGGATTCATTGTTTTCAGAGGGGTGTTTAAGGTCTAACATCCCCCTAGATGAATAGCGATGAGTGATATTTAGTCTAAATATCCCTCATGAATATATAATCATGAGGGACATTTAGCCTAAATATCCCTCATCACTATTCATGATTCATGCATGGTCCCTCATATGACAATCACCGGGGCCATGGTTAGGTCGCATCGCAAAATTTGAGCAATGACTCTGCACTACATACTATTCAACACCCCAGCACTTGTGGGACCCATTGTGTAATCTTTCCGCATGCGTTGACTAGATCGGAAATTTTTCTTACTATCTGTGACGTAATCAAGACGGTTTGAAAACACTGTCATTAATACCGCTCTAGGCCAACCAAAGTGAGTTAGAATGAATGCTGGTTCAATTCGCCATTGTCGCATTTAACAAAGGCAAATTCCCTAAAGTATGCCGCATATCAACAGCTTTGTAAAACTTTGTAATTTATGCATCGTACGAAAGCTAACATATTTCCTAAGAGCAGTTTTATTCCTCGGTAAACATAATATTACAAACTAATAGCATGGCTTGAGGGTGATTAGTGATTAAATGTCCCCTCAAACCTCGGGAGGTTTAGTTAAAGTCAATCCGATTTCGGCGTCGGGACTTCAACAAAACCTCCCTCGGCTTTCGGGGACATTTAATCACTAATCACCCTCAAGTCATGCTATTACTTATAATAATAGAGAACAGATGGAGAAATTCAGTTTTCTTATCACTAGTATCTTCCAATCAATAAACACCAAATTACTCTTATATGACACCATAACACGATCTAACTATTCTCGCAAGCCTATACTGATTTTTGGCCTATCCAAGGGTTGTGCGGCCAGTGATTTAGGACCCCATTTTGTTTGGTAGTCTTGTTATTCCTATCATCTTCAGATGACGTTACATTATACTGATTATGTCTCAGTATCTGGAAGCTACTTTCGAAGGAGGTCTTGATCTGCAACTGCATTGTGTAGCTCAATTCAGTGAATCAATGGGTATAAACTTATAACTGAAAATATTATATCTTACCTGTTGCAGCGGTGTCTTCACCGCCAGACGTAGTTTTAACACCAGAACTAGCACCAGCAGCAGCAGAGGTCACTGCACCAGTAGGCTGTGGTCTCCATGGACGAGGTACTGCAAACAAAAAACAGGAATTCATTTTGATTGTATGTACCTAACCAGTGCTCAAAGGCTTTAAATGACTGATGCTGTTATGTATTGGGCTTCCTGTGGAACCCTTCCTGGGAATGGGTTGCCAGTGTTATTGTAAGCATGTGGTTGCAAGATGGTGCACGAATAAACACACTGTTAGAATCCAGTCGAATCGTCCAGTTTATTCAACCATCGGACATCACAGATGGCACACATCAAAAACATCTTTCTGCTTTATCAGTGAATGTACTACCTTTTTTTTGCTCACAGATGTATCCACTGGGTATCGAATCACGTAGATCATTAAATTCCCCTTTGGTCCCTGGAGGGTAGTTTTTGGCCATCACAACGTAAGGACCATCACCAGATGGCTGTCCCCTTTGCCAGTGAGTGATTGTTAAAGGGTTACCATTCACCCATTTCCACGTCGAGCCTTCCTTTGTCAGACCAATGTGCCATTCATTTCGCAATTGATTGTTAAGTCCTTGAATCTTGTCCTTAATGAATGACCATTCACCCTCTGTTTCCATAGAAACCAGATCTCCTCCACTCTTCTTGCATTCTTCCCTGTTCTCCGTCCACTTGGTTCCTTGTTCGTTGAAATGGTAGCAGGAATCACCGTAGTTGTTTCTACAATCGATCACTAGCAAGAGTAGGACAGTAGGAATAAATACCATTAAGGCGAATCAATATATTGCTGTGTTGTACAGCGATACCTTCACTAGAGAGTAAGACACTCATTCTCACATAAAGTGTACCAATAGCTATTTAATAAACTGTCTTCAGTTAGTGCAATAGAAGTTTTTACTATAACGAAAATTTTCGACATTTTCGAAATCTCGTCAGCTTTTGGAACAAAAGATGTGGAAATTTTAATTTATTTTTATTTTAATTTTGCGAGTTTTTCGTTTAGAAATAATAGTAGTATTGGTAACAATAATGAGACTGAATCAGCGTTTCACACGAACAATGCCACATTTATAATAGTCTAATTATCATTACCAATACTGCTATTATTTCTAAACAACAAAATCACAGAAGAAGTTCTACATGTTTTATTCCAACAGCTGACGAGATCACAAAAATGTTGCTTATAGCAGAAACGTCTAGTAGACCACTCCGAAATTGAGGTTAGCAGGAAAATACATAAGAAATCACACTTTTTTCCTCGATAGGATGTGTGGCATTTCTTTTGTAGTTTCCAGTTTTAGGGTGTTTTCCATTTGTCCAGAAAAACCGGTTGATGAAACCGAGACAAGAGCGGTTCTAATGGAACAGTTCAAACCGACTATACACCTGATGGTCCGCCATCTTGAAAGTTTTCGTCATGAACGTGCGAATTAGACTGGAACTGGGCCTGAGAAATTCCGAGAAATTCTCAAATGGTTCGGACAATTTCAGTTTTTTTTTTGTTTTTTGTTTTTTTTTGGATGGAAGTTTCGAAAAAGTGACAGTTCCATTTGCATTCCAACCGGTATTACTGGTTTTTCTGGACAAATGGAAATCACCCTTAGTCTGGCGTCCAAGATAATTCTGAAAAAACTGCGTCCGCTCTTTTTCGTCTTACGTTTGGTTTTAGGTCAGTTTTTATGAAGGCTTTGCACCATCACGTGATCATGGCAGCCATGACAGGAGGCAGGAACAATTGAATCTGGTCTCATCTGATTTACATGAGAAAGAATTCAGTTTCCCAGGGGAGAAGACTCTATTGTTCCTGCCTCCTGTCATGGCTGCCATAACGTGATGGTGTAAAGCCTCTATACCTTGTAAAATATATTGGAAAATATATATTCATTGACCCAGGGGACACCATCATCAATAGGTGTAACAATATGATTATCTACTGCATCAAAAACACTTATGAACTGTATATCGTCTCTATACCTAATTTGCTGATGCCACTTGGCTTCGATGAAGGTGTAGTAGGGGGAACAGAAGCAGTATTTGCACTTGTAGTTCCCTTAGCAGGAGGAAAAGTGTTTGCAGGGGCCGCCGTGGCTAGGCTAGTCGTTCCCTCTGTACTCTCTGGTGTTGGCTGTTTTGGCTGTTTTGGAGCAGGAGTGGATCCTGGACCCTTAGGTGGTGGTACATTCTTGATAAATGCTTCATTTCCCCCCATATTGCCTTTTACCCAGTACCTCCCTACAGTGTATAATTCATTATGACCAATTGCTGTTGCCATGCCAACGCGTGTTGTTTTAGCCCAAACCACTTGAGTGAAGTGAAGTACAACTTTTCCGTTCTTGCTTTTACCTGCAGCAAAGTCATAATCAATGATTTCTTTGTACCAGTCGTCAACCACCTCTCGACACTGGAAACAATTGCCTGTTTTGGGACCCTCACACTTTGGCTGTGGTGGATCAAAGAATGCAATGTTCTCGCCTTCGTTTTTGTTAAGTGGATCGTGTTTCATTTCGCCAATATCAGCATTCATCTTGGCCGTTTTCAAGGCGTTGGCAGCGAGTTTATCGGACCATTTGAGGGGAGGAACACCGTGTTTGGCTCTGAGTTTGTTGTGATGGTCCAGACAATCTTTGAAAAACCCTTTTGGTTCATCTATAACAAATGTCAAAAAATTAGCTATTATCCTCATTAGCTATATTCAACAAAATCCTTGAAAAATCCCGTTGGTGGTACATTTGCAAAGTATTTCCAAGCAGAATGTGTTAGAATTATGAAAAGGCATATGAAAAATACCAGAAACGTAGATTGGACTGACTGCTAGTCCGTCCGTCCGTCCGTCCGTCCGTCCGTCCGTCCGTCCGTCCGTCCGTCCGTCCGTCCGTCCGTCCGTCCGTCCGTCCGTCCGTCCGTCCGTCCGTCCGTCCGTCCGTCCGTCCGTCCGTCCGTCCGTCTGTCTGTCTGTCTGTCTGTCTGTCTGTCTGTCTGTCTGTCTGTCTGTCTGTCTGTTTCTCGTTCTGTTTTTCTGTCTGTTTAGTCGTTTTTACTTTTCTCGATCTATAGAGTCAACAAATAGCATAAGTAAAAGAACACAATACCGCCATCATTCTCAAGAGATTCTTGATTAGATTGTATGTTTGTCGAAGCCACCGTTGTAGGTTCCATGCTTGTTGCTATAGTGACAAACAACAAACCAAAAATGAAGTGAGCCAATATCCCACTTCCGAGATATGCTTTTCTTGTCACGCACAAAGGTTTGAATGTGAGGCTTGGCGCATAATGCAAAGTGATTCGTAACATGACAAAAGAATTAATTTAATTTGGCACGGAGCCTCGTACTGAGACCTTTGTGCGTGGCAAGCGAAGCATATCTCGGAAGTGGGCTATCATGAAACAGGTCACTTTTCATAAATAAAGTTTAGAATCAAAAGTAGCTTGTTCAGGTTACCTTTGTTATTCTTATCTAGAGAAACCAAGCTGTTTATTGTATCCGCTGCAGATCCCATGCTCGTTGCTATGGTTACCAAGTTAACCAAAAGTATCCGAAGTTAACCAAAAGAATCCGATTTTGAACTAATTGATTGTGTATAAAGTTTAAGAGCACAACCAAAACAGCTTGTACATACTCTAAAAGATGAATGAATTTTATAATACCTTTGTCATATTTATTTCTTGATACTTGGGTAACAGGATTGCTTGTCGTGGCCAAGGTGTTTTCTTGGCTCGTTGCCATAGCTAGCAGTAAAAAGAAATAAATGAGAAGTTAATAAGCTATGCCAAATATCCTCCGAATTCAATCCCAGAACACGAGACATGCACGGGGTCATCGCCAGTCTCACTTTGTACTTTCGAAGAGCAGAATCGTTAAAGATGTAGTAAAGTTGTGGAACAATTGTTTTATAATAAGCCAACAAGTGTTCGAAGAAAAAAGGAATACTATCACCTTGATCTTCTTTTTTATTGTTTTTGCCTTTGTAACACCACGTGCTTCCCTCGCTTCTGTACCAAAGAACAAGAGGCTCATCCTTAAAAACGTCGTCATAGCAACAGCCGGCTCTCAGGCAAACATCTGGAGTCACATACGGACTGGAAATATTTCCACATTTCTCACGCTGAAAAGACTTGATCTGACACGTGGGTTCTATAAGGAAAAGGTGCATAATTAGTTCGTCTAACACATCAAACGGGCTCCCTGTGTCACATATATATTCTATTACAGGCAGCTTACCAAGATCTCTTGCAACTGGAGTTTGGATTTCATCATTCAGTGCATTTCCTCCAGGCGTTGCACCGTAGTGTGACGTCACGTATGTACCATCCCCAGGAATCACGTGTATACCACACCCTAGTCGAGTGATATCTGGACGGACTATCGTCTGGAAGTTCTCTGGCACCGAGGTGCGATCCATGATCCTGCCTTTTTTCTCTGAATACCTAGCGATAAACGGGAACAATGATAAGAATGATTAATTAATGAATTATTAAACTGCAGGTTATCTAATTTTAGATTAAAATCAGCGAATCAGATTCTTCCACGTGAACCATTCAGCACGTAAGAATTCGGCTGTGAATAGAACTTCCAGCTAATCTGAGAGAAAATATTAGCCAATCAGAATTGAGAAAATTCGCAAAACTGAAGTGTCACCCTTTTACCCGGCGACTCGATTTCTTTATTTTATTTTCGCACTTATATCAAAGTAAATGTATAACAAAATGTCAAAAGCCCCTCTACAAAATCTAGATTTATCTTAGAAAAAATCCTTTTATAAGTTAATTTTCACAGGCTTCATGACACCTCAGCCTTGCATTGCAGTGACGTCATTTCTACGTCACTATTTCAGATCAGCTGGTTGTTAATGCAATGAAGCTATGGCGGGCTTTAACTGACTGACACAAACACACTCATTTACTTCAAACAGAAGCAGATTTGTCTTACCAGCTTCTGACGGCACTCGGAACAGCAGCTCTTGTATCCGCCATCCCATTCCATCCCCACTGTTTCCACGAAATGCTCTCGGCCAATTGACCCAGATTTCGCCATGGAGACCGCTTAAGTTGTCCTTTCTGAGCCTGCATGTCAGTCCAGGCCTGCGCAGACTCGGCCAGGTCAGGGTCACATCGTACAGGAGACAGATTATGAAGAGCACGGTAATAATTGTGCTGTGTCAGACAAAGTTTCTGACATTCTGGTCCACAAGCTGAAACATTTTTGTAAAATGGAGAAAAATACCTTATTTAAAGAAATTTTTGGCTGAAAAGTCCTTTCTAAGGTCCTGGGGCCGGGTTCCTCTGACACAACTTCCTTTTAATTGGGCAGTTAATTTGTGAGGTGTACCCGTTTTGTGGAGAAGGGAGTATTGGGGAGTGAAATCATAGACTATTTCTCTGGGCAGACTGGTTCAATAGCCTTTCTTGAAAGCTCAACTACCTTATCTACCCCAGCTTTCCAGAAACGTTTTAATAAAAAATATCTACGAAAATAGTTGAACTAGACCTACCTAATCCAAAACCACATTGTTCAGTGTTCTCATTGTCTCTTCGAGATGATGGCTTTCCTGGAAAAATGAGGATTAACTTTTCAAAAGTCATAGTTTTCATTTTTCCGCTGACTTTCTATTAGGCGTAGTCAAATACGTGCAGCATCCACTGACAGCAACATCACTGGATGTGTATATCATAATGTCATAACCGTCATGTTGAATGGTTTGCGACTGAGGAATTTGTCGTTGGTTTCATTTAAAGCGGATAGGAATTGATCAGGGGGAGGGAGAAACTGCTAAAATCGAGAGGAAGGGGAGGGGAATAACGGGAAAATATTTAGAGAAGAGAGAGCGCCAGGATAAAAAAGGGAGAGGGAGAAAATCATAATTATCCAATTTGATTAATATTTTATGAATTTTTTCGTTTTTCTGCGGATGGAGAAACGGATAAAAAACGGCTTTTCATCTTCGTCCCTTTTCTCATATCCTTCAATATGGCGGTCATGCATTTTGTTATTTCAAATAAGTTTCTTGTTTAGTGTCAGTGAAGTATTTCTATGCAACAGGTTGAGTGAATAATACCAAACCTGATGTTTGTTGAAGGCACAGTAAGACAACCAACATTCCAACTTGTAATATATCCATGGTAGTTTCTTTTTCAGTTTTCTGATGACTTATCAGTGACTGCTGCAAAAACAATGAACGTTATCAACCACTGAGTTAAAACATAGCTGAGTACTATAAGCAATTCTGTAGCATGTTTGTCCATTCTATTTTTGTTTTTCTTTAAAAGCCATACTCAATTTGTTTTATATTATCTTATGAGGTCCTGATTCTCTATATGATTTCAAATTGGATTAAAATTGGAGCGAGTATAGAAGAATATCATTCAATTAAAAAAAGCATTCAAAGTTATTTATAACAGCTAGGCTGAATCAATGGTTATTTTGAGAAGCAATAGACCACCTATAGTTGTATACTTCAAACTTTTGGTATCAAAAGCTGTTTAGTCTTTGATCTAAAGTAGCTCTTCAAGAATTGGTTCATTCATAGTTTCAAACATTCAAATTTGTTTCAACTGAACAACACTATTTTCAGCCTATGAAACTTCGTACAAACTTACAGAGTTTTTGAGTCAGTCCTTTTCCAGAATTTCCAGAAGACTTCAGGAAACTATCGTTAGGATAATCTTACACTTGATTAGTTGAAAGCTCGGTTTGTTCCCAATCAATACGTAGCAGTCTGATGATCACGTTTGATTATTTAATATTTGTAGCATGTAATCTTCAAAATGGTACTATCGAAACAAAGAACTGTGCAGGTATCTAACTCGATCAATCAGAAAATTGTCATACGATGTTTAAAAAAAAGCAGCAAGTTGAAAATAGAAATGGCTACAAGAAAAGAGTTTGTTCTTGAGTTTTCATTCATTGTTATTGCTTCAGTACCTCGGTCTAATATGTTCTGTGAGTCTCAATAAGGTATATAAACCGAAATCATGCCTTCCCTCTAATTCATTTCTATGTTAGAAATAGAAACCAAAGACAATGGATATTATCTTGAAATTATTTGGATCCGAAACGAAAACTTGGTCTTGTTTCAAGGAAAAAAGTCTTATTTTGTCAATATTAGTAATCAGAAAGTTTTGGTGGAACGCGCGGCACACCTATGGCGCCAAATATTTTGAAAATAAATTTGAGTTTGTAGGTTGATCTATTAGTTATATCATATTATGAGCATTAAAATCTTTAGAATTGTCTTTCAATTATAGACCATCTTTAGTTTTTGAAAGGGGAACTCATCGTGGAGCTGGGGGTTGGACTGGATTATATAGAAGAAATGCTGCATATAGCTCGTGGCGGAGTTGAAAAGTATTTGAATTCGAAAATTTCTTCAAAACCTGTTTACAATAATTATAATTTGGCAATCATATCTTAAAGATTCGTTAAGTTGTTTATTATGGGCCATTGATAGCTTGTGTGGAAAGTGAAAAAGAAAATAGAACCTACGACAATTTTTATGAAAAGCAGGGGAAGTTGTCGAGTTTATGATTTACACGCGCTAAGATTTTCATTGAGAAGCACACGCAAAAGGAAGCGTTCTTAGACAGATACCGGTTTTCGTTTGGTCAGAGAGTTTCAAGGATATGAATGAGGTTTTTGTCAACTATGTCGGATGAATCCGTCCCTGGATTGTGTAAATGTTAATTATTAAGGAATTTCTCCACTGTGTCACAAAGCACTGAGATAAAAAGAAACGGATATTTCCGGTACAACCAGCAAGTTGTAGGACTGGCTTTGAGCAAATAAAGATTCCTGCCATTTTTCATGTACTTTCTTCTTTATCGGAAAATCCACAAAAACATGTGAATCAATTGCGTTTAAGATCTTATTTTATTTTTGAAGGTAACATTGAAGCAAGTTTAGGAATAAGTCCTTTGCTTGTGGAGAGACTGATCACTGGCGTGCAACCGCGGACATGAATAAGCGAATACTGATACCGCTACAACAGGTGATAACCAGCCATGTCAAAGTCGGCAAAGAAAATACTGTAAAGAAAAAAAAGTAAAATAATTAAGAAAAGAAGACAAGTGAAGATAAGACAACGGAGGAGAAGAGAAAAGAATTGTTTCATAGCTCTACGGTTATCGAAAGTAGTTGTTGTCCGTCTTTATTTTGTTCTGCATGTATTCTAGATTCGTCTTTACTGACATTGTACGCACGCAGGAGTGTCCAAAGGCCGGGAAAATCCGGTGTATTTTTTCAAGTTCAGGAACAAAATCACACAACGATATTAAGTGCTTTTAAGTGCTTTCACCTGCACAAAACAGATTAGCGAAAACTATCAATAGAGTCCATTATTAAAGTTGTTAAAAATACAGTACCCTGTAAACATCATGAAAAATCATGAGCATTGAAACCGGCTGATAAAGATTACTAAATCTGATTTTGAAACCATATAGTTCATTACACGCCCCGATGAAATTCTATTTAATCTTGATTTCGTTGTAGATATTTCGGGAGACTATTCTTAAAGGAATTAAAAATTCAAGGATCAAAGATGTTGGTGGGATAAACTGCATAGGACGCACGCGCGTATTCAAGGTAAAAAGGCGGGAAATTTTTGAAAAACTTTGCCTGCTTATTTGGGATTTATTCAACGCTTCATGAATGAAAAATGCTTTATATTGTTTCTTCTTATTTCCACTTCATTCTATCCTTCGTGCAATGGTATTTATTCTATTTTCGAAACTCCGTGTATTTGGTCAATACGACTAGCGTTTTGGTTTACATCGCTTTCGTCATTGATCTCTCCTTAATTCTTAGCTATATAATTTCAAGTTAAGAACACTTCTCGCTGCATTAAACACGTCATGAAGTTTTAACTTCATCAAAATGAAGCAGGGAAATGTCAAGACTCAATCTTATTATGTTCCGGTGTCTAATCAACACTCTCCAAACGACAAACAGAAATGTTTATAGCAAAAAAAAAAAAAAAAAAACTCTTTTTCTCTTACTTGAAACTCTCAGAACTAACCGAATACGAAAACCTCACTCAAATTTAAGCAATGATCTTTTGATGATTAATTACGGAATTATCGAATAAGAGATAAGACTTTTCCAGTACAGATTTCTAAAAGATGTTAATTGGAAAAATAGAAGCCGGAATATAGTCACTGTTAGCGTTTTATGCGAGGCCGACTTCTAATTTCCTACACGAATACAATGCTGTAATTTTCCTTAAAGATGGTCTCTTGTTCTACGATAACCAATTTCCTTAATACAGGAAATATCTATGACAGATTTAAACCCTCAATTAAATGTCATTCATTCACACTTGCTCACTTTATGCTCTTTTGTACAATGAATACACGATACAATGACTTTAAGACAACATTGGGAATAGATGAACTGTCAAAAGTAGCTTTTCTCATGATTAATTGGTTTCAAGATTTGGGTATAAAAATACGTAAATACTCGAGGAAGGAAATCAGTTGCAGAGTAAGTTTTCAAGACACTACTAAAAGGTACGTAAGTGTAGTTAAGTAACTGTAAACACTATGAAGTTCAGTAACATGTACTCACTTGTTCTCAGCTCTCACTGACAATTCTCTTGGTCCATATCTTACCTACTCAATTATTTTTCTCTTCGTGGATAAGAAAGACGAACGTGAGAGTTACACTAACAGCAACAACAATGTTACTTGTATATAGTTCATCACATCATGAAAAATACAGATAATACATATTCCTTTATCAAGAAAGATTATGAAACTATTTTCAGTACAATTCCTGACCAAAAACATTGCTCTAGAAATAGCAATTCAAAGTTATTTTCGTTCGAACACAAAACGTACAAAACAAATAAAGAGACATATACTTCTAATTTAAGTTTAAATCCCCCTTTTCAAGCTGTTGAAAGATTGAAGTAATGCACGTGATACATAACTGAAAAACTCTTTGAAGAATATAAACATAAATTAAACTGTGTTGGAAAACGATGTAGTTCAATATACTGTAGGCCTTCTCATGTTGCTAGGTAAATTTATCAAAGCTTTGCGAAATGAGAAATAATGAAGGCACGTACTTGCGGCACAAAGTTCGATCTAAAATCTGCTAATGGAGTTCAGTGAAAGGAAATCCGAAAAGCAAATAAAACAGAATCTAATATATTTTAAGTTCACTTGTTAATTATATCATTAACAGTATTTGGATTCTAGAATAGTATGGAGGCTAATGAGTTCAAATCACTAAATATCCTTTTCATTTTTTCCTCGTAGTTTCAAGAAGATCGAGTCAATTCGCTCATTCTGTAGTTTTTCTCGCTTGTCATCAGAAAGTTGTCTAAACATGAAGACTTGTCTAATTCTAGTTTTATTGTGTTTGGTGGTGATGCAAGTGTTTTCAGGTATGTCGTACTTTTTCCTTGTTGATTTATAGCTTTTTATCTGCCATCAAGATAGTAGTTTATTACTTGGTTTAAGAAGTTTTCGATGATATTGATTTAAAGGGGGACTAGTACGAAAATCGCTCAAAATTTAATTCGGCTGAAACTTTCCTAGAATAATCTCTAAGGGTCTAATAAACACTGGTTAAAGTTTTTTCTTGATATTCCGAAGGGAAGTATTATATTTTTACGAATCTTTAACGGAGTCAGTGACGTCATTTACTCAACACTAAACACCGCTCCATACATTTCTTTGTAAATAACTTCTTGATTTATTTTATTTCTATGAAACCCAAAGGTCGACTGACGGACTTTACTGACATTTGTTGTGATTACAATTGATTTTTAAGTCTCTTTTTTTCAGTATTGAGTATGAAACAAGCGAATATTTTGATCACAAAATAAAGGGAAATGTATGGAGCGATGTATGGTAACGATTTTCGTACTAGTCCCCCTTTAATGATCCTTACTATATAATGTCCCTTAAGCACGGATTGAGGCACGTACATCAAGGAGACTGATCTGTGTTGCTTGTTCCATGCTTTGATACTGACTCACGCAAGATCCCTCCTTCACTCCTTCTCGGCATCCGGGTCGGGATCGCCAGATCGCATGTTGTCGTTTGTTATTTCTTTCTTTATGGGAAACATGCGTACGTGGCGTAGCGGTGAGAGCGCTCGCCTCTCCTCAATGCGACCCATGCAGGTTCAAGTCCCGCTGTGCTCGGTGTCCGTATGGGAGAAGAGTTGTTCGTTGATTTTCTGTGCTTCGAAGGTTTTTCTCCGGGTTCTAAATTCTAATTCGATCTTAGAATCAGAGGGCCGTATTAGATAACTCTTCGTGATTTACCCTCTAAAATAACGGCTATTTTTCTCTCCCTTTATTCAAGGGTTTTTCTTCAGATCAGTAATTTCGTTCAGTCTTCAGTTTTCCTTCGGCTCTGCAAAATCCTGCACCCTAATTTCCAATTCGACTGACTATGTGTGTTTAGAAGAGAAAAGTTACTCATGGGTTCCCTGTGTTATAAACCGGAAAAACAGGTTTTGATTAGTAGTTTTCCGGGAGAGTCCGGCCATGTGCGGTTGTTAGATAAATTGATCGTTTGGAATAAAGTAGAAATAATCGTCTATCGTACATAAAATTTGGCGACCCCGCCAGGACAGCAAGGAATCAAGGTCGTCGTGGAAAGTTGAGAGGATTTACTGGTTGTTTACTTCGTATATTTATCGGATATTGTCCAGGGATTTAGTCTTTGTGGTTGACTGAATTCCCAGGGTTTCAAGTGGAACTACACAGGATTTACGTCGCATCTGTGGTTTGGGTTTTCGTTCAGGATCATCGTGAACTTATCGTTAAAATCTGGAAGGATTGTTGTCGTATTTTGGCTTCAAATTATCGTCGGAACTTCAGTTGTTTTACTCGTCAGAACATCGTTGGAGGATCACCGAATTCCTGTAAACAACTGAGCAAGATTTATGGTCATTTTCCCCAAGGAACAATTTCGAAAGTCAAGAGTTAAAGGTCAGTCGATTATTTATATCAAAAACAACATTCTTTTAAAGAAAAGAACCACTATTGGAGAATTTATCAGTGTATTGTCCACATTAAGAAGTTCAAAGCTGACGAGACGACTACTGGTCGAAATCTACAAGTTCAACTTTGAAATAAGCAAACTGAATTCCATAGTTACAAGTAACGCACACCGAGATTCAAGCATACTTGAAGGATTTATTAGAGACTATCATACATAAAACATGTCTGAAGGGGAAAAAGATCCGCCCGAGGGCGTCACCCCACCGCAGAAAGAAGATGAAGATAAGCAAAGAAGCTATGCTATACTCGAGCTAAACCGTCGGAAGCGTAATTGCAAGCGTAACACGACAAAAATTAGGCATCTGCTAGAGAAATTGATCATTGGCCCCCCTAAGTCCGAAGATGAAAGAAAAGAGATAGAGCACCATGTAGATCAATTATGGACTTCGTTGGAGGAAACTCAGACCATACTGGATGACTTGACAGGTTGTTACTTGGAAAGACAGGATTACGAAAATCAGAAACTTGTCATGAAAGAGTCAGAAGAATATGAGATTGAATGCCAACAAGTCATTGAAAGGGCTCAAAAGTCTTTGCTTGCTAGCACAGCTTCACCAACCACGCCCACAGAAACCACACCACTACCGCAAAATGAACAGAACGAGACCGTAGCTGACCAGTCGGATGGGCCAGCTACCCTTAAAGCGCCAACAGCAGCAGATGGTAATCAGCCAGACGATGGATCTTTGGTCATCGACAAAACAAGTCAAGAAAGTCAAGAAAAATCGGCCGTGACTACAAGCGAGTCCTCAGATCAGTCTACTAAAACAGAGAAAGTCATGCCCACACGCTCCAAGCCGATAAAGCTTGAGGCATTAAAGGTACCGACCTTTGATGGAAATAAGACCAAGTTCGAAGAATTTTGGACATTATTCGAAAGTCTGGTGGATGAGTCAGACGAATCCATAAGTCTCAAGATGGCAAGACTTCGACAAAGCCTCACCGGAAATGCCTTAGAAGCCATTCGCGGGCTGGGTATTTCTGCTCCAGAATACGAAGAAGCAAAAGAGATTCTAAAGACCAAATTTGGAGGACAGCGACGACAGCTTCGAGCGTATCTAGACGACCTGGAGAAGATGCTGCCACTTCGTAGCAACGACGTAAAAGGGTTTGAAAGGTTCGCAGACCTCGTGAGAATAACCGTTGTTAAACTTCAAGCAGAAAGGAAAGAGGGTGAACTCGGTGACGGAACATTGCATAGTCTGCTCGCTAAAAAGATGTCTGACCAACAGCTTGAAAAGTACACCAGATGGATGAGTGAACATCACCGTGAAAGGTCAGTTCTCAGCCTGAGAGACTGGTTAAAGGAAGAAGTTGCCATCAGAGTAGAGGCGATAGAAATGGCCCATGGAGTAGGGGCTAAAAACTTTGACACCTCAAATTTTTCAAGAGCGCCCCGTCAGCAGGAAAACCGAGTAAAGACAAGATCCCACTTCACAACGGCGAGAGCTGCTTTATCCACCTATGAAGAGAAGGAAGGCAAACGGAAACCTCCCTGTGCACTATGTGAAGGATCCCATGGGATATGGAGTTGCAGAGCCTTCCAGCAAAAAACCGTACAGGAACGATGGAACATTGCTAAGGAGAAGCAACTTTGCTTTCGATGTTTAAGTGGGGAGCATCAAGGCAAGAACTGTAGGTGGTCACACCCCTGCAATGAAAATGGTTGCCAACTCAACCACCACCGTTTGTTACACCGTTCAACGATGGCTGCGCATTCTACAGTAACAGAATCGCTCCCTGTTTTACGTGCAGGAACCTTTAAGCAATCAACAACCTCAGAATCTTCCACAGAGGCTCCACGGGAGGGGGCACCACAGAATGGCAAGAAGTCTACCTTTACGACACAAAACACAGAGAAGATTACTGAGTCGCATTCACTACGAACCATACCTGTATGGTTAAAGGCAAATGGAAGGAAGACAAAGGTGAATGCAATACTTGATGATGCTTCAAACGAAACATTTCTCAACGAAGAAGTTGCAAACTTGCTGGGACTAAAGGAGCCATTTCACAAGGTCCAAGTCAATGTCTTGAATAACACAGTAGAGACATTCCAGTCTATGGCCATTAGAGTCGAGATTGAGAACATCAACGGAGACTTCAACAAAATTATTGAAGTCAAGACTTGCCCTCAACAAGTTACGGGGTCATACACAGTTGAAGACTGGAGCAGAAAAAAGGAACAATGGCCACATCTGGAACAATGTGATTTTCCAAAGCCAGCTAACAGTGGCTATATTGATCTGTTGATAGGTGTGGACAACGCAGATCTTCACTATTCGATGGCTGATGTCCGGGGACAGAATGGTGGTCCAGTCGCTCGTTTGGGACCGCTTGGGTGGACATGTATCGGAGCCACCGGGCAGCAAACGATGAGCGAAGGAAGAGCTCACGTTATTCATTCATTCTTTACATCGCATCCATTACACGGGAACAGTATTCAGAACGAATATGATGTCAACAATATCCTAAGAAGGTTCTGGGAAGTTGAGAGTTATGGTACGGAGAGTCAGAGTGCAAAAGTGATGACAAGGGAAGAAAAGGAGGCGTTCGAAACAGTACAGTCGTCGTTAGAGCATACAGGAGAACGGTATCGAGTTGCAGTGCCATGGAAGGAAAATGGTCCTCAGCTGGCAAATAATCGTGAAATGGCAATCAAACGTCTTGAAAGTACAGAGAAAAGCCTGGCAAGTAAGGAGGCGTTCGTCAAGAGAGAGTACCAAGCCACCCTTGAAGCGTATGTTGAAAAGGGTTACATGCGAAAAGTTCCGCCAGAAGAAAAGGCTCCACCAAATGCATGGTACTTACCTCACTTTCCAATAGTCAGAATGGATAAAGCAACAACAAAGGTACGAATAGTATTTGACTGTTCAGCTAAACACAATGATGTGTCGTTGAATGACGCAATCCACGCAGGTCCAAAGTTGCAAGCAGAGCTGTTCGACGTACTAGTGCGTTTCCGAAAGAATCCGGTCGGTATCGTGTGTGACATTAAAGAAATGTACTTGCAAATAGAGATCGAAGAGAAAGATCGCTCATTCTTTCGAATCCTGTGGCGTGACGGCGAAAGTGATCGTGAGCCAGACGAGTATGAATTTACGAGAGTCGTGTTCGGGAAAAACTCTGCGCCAATGGAAGCACAATTCGTCGCCCAAGAGAATGCTCGCAGAAACCAAGATCGTTACCCGCTGGCTGCAGAAACCGTTCTCAAGTCAACTTATATGGATGACTCAATCGACAGCGTGGAGGATGATAAAACGGGTGTAGAACTTTATCATCAGCTGCAAGAACTTTGGCGGATTGCTGGTATGCAACCAAGGAAGTGGGTATCGAACTCGAAGCAAGTTGTCAGTGAAGTTCCCGAAGAACATCGAGCTTCGGAAATTCTGATTAATGCTGAACAGCCAATAACAAAAACTTTAGGTGTATCTTGGTCAAGCAATGAAGATACCCTAACAGTTTCAACCCCAGTTGTCTCGACGTCATTGCAGATTACAAAAAGGAATGTGCTGAGGAAGATCGCTGCTATATTTGACCCTTTGGGACTGATATCCCCAGTAGTCATCAGCGGAAAGATGCTACTTCAGACCCTTTGGGCTAGAGGTTACGACTGGGACGACGAAATACAAGACGAAACAGCCAACAGAATTCAAGCATGGCTCAAGTCGCTCGCCAGTATCTCCCAAGTACAAGTACCACGTTGTATAAGGAACAATCTACCTACTAACTCATTCAAGTTAATAACATTCGTCGATGCCTCAACACATGCTTATGGTGCAGCAGTATATGCACGGTTCGATTACGTACAATCAGACTCCACAACGTGTCGTCTGATAGCATCCAAGAGTCGGGTTGCACCTTTGAAACCCGTGACTGTACCTCGCCTTGAGTTAATGGCTGCAGTTATTGGCTTGAGGTTGACGCAAGTCCTGATGAAAGTTCTACAAGTGTCCAAGGACATTGTAACGTTCTATTCAGATAGTCTCGATGTTTTATGGTGGATCAGAGGTCATGGCAAGGATTTTCGACCCTTTGTCTCCAATAGAGTGGGCGAAATACAGATGTACAGTGATCCAGTTCAGTGGCAACATGTCCCTACAGACCAGAATCCTGCAGATCTGATATCCAGAGGTGTAAATGCTGAGGAGTTAGCTGAGAGTGCATTATGGTGGAATGGTCCAGAATGGTTGCTCAAAGACGAAAAAGAATGGCCAAGAGCAGAATTCCAACCACCTAAAGAGGTCAAGGAACGAAGACAGACTTCAACAGCTCTACACGCTCGTCTTACGCCTACTCAGCCGGAAGTGGACAAAGAGAAAGGGAAACAGGTATGGAGACTTGACCCAAAACGCTATTCATCTTGGTCGCGTTTGGTCCGCGTACACGCAAGAGTTATCAGAGTCATACACAACATGCTAACAAGTAAAAGCAACAGAATCGTCGGTGAGGAGCTACTTCCTGAAGAGATCCTGGATGCTGAGGAAGATATAATCAGGCAAGCACAGTATGAGGCCTTCACACAAGAATACAACGCGTTGCAGAATAACAAGCCACTCCCGACAAAGAGCCCACTTGTGAAGCTCTCTCCTCGTTTAGATGAGAACGGCATAATCCGTCTAGAAGGACGACTGATGTATGCAGAATATCTTCCCTATGATGTTAAGTTCCCGATAATCCTACCCAGAGGACACCCGGTGAGCAAGTTGATAGTGAAGCACTACCATGAAATGGCAAACCATGCAGCTGGAACCAACTTCATTTTGTCTCAAGTATCGCAGAGGTTCTGGATAATCGCAGCTCGCGAAGAGATCCGAAGCTGGGAAAACGAGTGCAACGAATGCAGAAGGAGAAAGACAAAGTGTGCTAGCCAGATCATGGCTCCACTACCACAGATTCGACTTCGGTTTACCTTTCGTCCATTCGACCAATGTGCTGTGGATTACGCTGGTCCATTCATCACAGTCCAAGGCAGAGGGAAATCTAGACAAAAACGTTGGCTGTGCCTTTTTACTTGTCTTGCCTCCAGGGCAGTACACTTGGAAATGGCATGGGCCTTAGACACTGACAGTTTTTTAAATGCCTTCACTCGTTTTGTAAGCCGTCGTGGCGTCCCTACGGAAATGATCAGTGATAATGGGACTAATTTTGTCGGCGCTGTGAATGAGTTGCGGGATCTAGTCAGCAAGCTCGATAAAGATCAAATCCAACGAAAGACAAGAAACCTGTTCAGAAAGGTAACATGGCGTTTCAACCCTCCAGCTGGCCCCCACTTCGGTGGTGTCCATGAATCGATGATTAAAGCAGCAAAAACAGCCATCTATGCAGTGTTAGGCAACAGTGATGTCAAAGATGAAGAGCTGATCACCACATTTACTGGAGTGGAAAGTTTGCTGAACTCGCGCCCTTTAACGTATCAGTCGTCAGATTATCGAGATGCAACACCTTTAACCCCAAGTCATTTTCTGCACGGGCAGATGGGAGGAGAAGTGGCACCTGAGTCCGTGGATACTACTGATTTCAACTTACGAAAACGTTGGAGAAAAGTCCAGCAGTTGATTAAGCAAGTCTGGTCGAGATGGTTGACGGAGTATCTACCGACGCTGAATAGAAGACCCAAGTGGACGGAAATCGTGAAGGATATGAAAGAAGGGGACGTAGTTCTTGCCCTAGAGAAGGACCTTCCAAGAGGTCGTTGGCCGTTGGGTCGTATTGTCGAAACCTACCCTGGGAAGGATGGCCACACTCGCGTTGCAAAAGTACAATGTGGAAACAAGACTATGGTTCGCCCTATCCACAAGCTGGTACCGTTAATTGCTGAAAAGTGACTGTTAAGTGCTGTACCCACCCTGCTCAATGGACAGAGCATTGAACGTTTGAACATTGTTGATATTTAGTATTTAGACTAGTAAACTGTTGGTGGTTTCACCAATGATGACGCACTGACCTGCAGTGCGGGGAGGGGGAATGTTTAGAAGAGAAAAGTTACTCATGGGTTCCCTGTGTTATAAACCGGAAAAACAGGTTTTGATTAGTAGTTTTCCGGGAGAGTCCGGCCATGTGCGGTTGTTAGATAAATTGATCGTTTGGAATAAAGTAGAAATAATCGTCTATCGTACAATGTGAGTTGGTTAACAGATGCTGAGTATTTTCGAAAGGGAGGACAAGAAACTATCATACCAAGGGAATTTGATCACCTCTCACTATTAATGTCTTTCACTAGAGATCACGAGTAAGAACTAATCCTAGTTTCCCTTTCTTTCTTATACCACAGCACCGCACTTCTTGGAAGAAGATGGTAGGTACTTTGGCTCATTATTTAAGTGGATTACAGTGCAAACTGCTGATATAAGTGAATGAGTGTTTTTAAGTTGTTTTTTTTTTAACTCTTTTAAACTTTTTTTTTAAATTTTTGCCTCATTCCTTTCTATACTCAAGAAACAAGAAATTAATCATAGGGGGAGGCTTATACAAATAAGGGGAGCGCCTTAGAATTTTGTGAAGGTAAAGAGGAACGGGGCGTCAACAAATCTGTAGAATAATGGACTTCTGTTTAGAAATTATTTAAATCAAACGGTAGAAAGTCAGAAGGTTTACATCAACGTAGACACAGGAAAAGTTCAAAAATATGATCCACTGTATAGATTTAGCAAACTATCATGGTTTTTTTCAACACTTCCTCATATAAAACAATCTTGAAACATTGATGGTAATTGATTGACTTCTACAGTAATGATTTTTTTAAATAAATTTTTAAATTTTTCCTGTGAGGGTTCCTACTGCTAGTGTTGTGAAGACAGGTCGATCACTTTATTTTGCGCCAAATTATACATTTATATAAAAGGCAAACACTGAAATCATTTCAAGCAAGCGAAAATTAACCAGGCGATCTGTCTTGCCCGCAATCTAATTTTCCGATCCCTAAGATTAAATTACATTGTCTTTTTTCAGCCCTTCCTCAGCGTAAAGGCAGAGAAATGACAGGTACATATATACTGAATTTATAGGCTTGTTTGGCATGGGGGATAATGAAGAGGTGCGATATCTCTACGGAATACCGGACGGGAAAATGATGGATGTCTCCACAACATTAATTCTTCAAAAACGTGGCACCCACGCAGCTAGGGGATAACAAACACTTATTGATGAAGAAAAATATTAGACCTCCTTTTTTATCTTAGTTTCCAACTAATTTATTTTTATTTTTCTCAACCTGGACCATCCCTCCCCTAGCAATCCCGCAGGTTTGGGGGGGGGGGGATAACTACTGTATTCAGCTTGTATTCAAATTGCCAAACAGACTAGAGATGATAGCCAAGCACACCACACAAGGATTAGTCAAACATAGACATATAGTAGTTGCTTCTTTTGATCCTTAATTCTTAAGTTCGTATCATTTTTAAATTTTTACGCAGGATTTAAAAGATTAGGAAGAAATGGAGATGGTAAGAGGAAAACATTCCGTCTCCCCCTGTCCTTCTGTCTTTCCGACTTACACCCTCCTCCCCTCCCCTCCCCCCATCCTTTGGCTAAGCTGTACTTTAAATGACATCATCACTGCTATCATACACCAGCTTAACAAATGAAAGAAAGGTAGTGGTTCTAACCCCATACAGTATATCTCGGTGAATGGAGGATAAAGATCTTGGCACAAAACAGTCATATGCAGCCTCTTCACTAATATATCTTGGTTCATTTCATTTATTATTAGTTTCATCAGATGATTACAGGATGGAGGATTCCTTTCGAAGAAGACAATAATATCCATACATGCACGGTATGTTGATATCTGCACTGATTCAATAGGAAATTACCCCCAACATTGTGATTCAGTGGGATGTACTTGTATTTATCCCACGTACACCATAGAAAATAGAGCAAACCAGAAAGCCGTTGTATACTCGTCGGTATTTCACCGTTCCTTCCCATTATGCACTTCGCGATGAATCTACGCATTTGTATTTTCTATGGTGTGGGATAGAATGGTTATACAATGGTTTGTCATGGCACACCGTGGAATATCCTCCCAATCGTCACTTGTATTTTCTTTGAATACACACTCGCCTGAAGGCTCGTGTGTACACTAGAAACTACAAGTGACTCGTGGGATATTCCACGGTATGTCACTCAAAACCATCGCATACTTAAACTAGTATGCATGGGGAAAGATGGGGAAAGGCAAAGGAAGAACTGATCATCACGGAGAAGGCAGCTAAAATGGTAGAAGCAGCTTAGGTGAAAGAGAGGAAGAGAGGGCTAGAGACGTTTGGAGTGTGGATGAGAAACCAAGAGACACTCAAACACAAAATCATGGACTCTTATCACCCGGCGGCCATATTGGTTGAAACATCAGGTCTTAGATCCCATGGGTCCCCTTGCCCTCACTTTGAGGCGTTTCAGAACGTTACAAAGGCTTTTGCTCTCGTAGGAACAAACATGGCCGCCGTGTGATAAAAGCCCATTGTCGGGTTCAAAACGTATTCATTTTCGCTACGCAGTCGATATGTAATGCCAAAAATGTATTCAGAGGACCATGGTTTTACAAACAGTTCATTATGTAATATTCCACGGGTCATGATAACATTCCTATGTACCATGTGTGTTGGAGGACCAGCAGCACAGGTTTGCCCGAGTGGCGGTTAAAAAGATGGGCAGACCAGAGGTTGTCGTGTCCATGTATTTGAACATTACTTAGAACACAGGTATACATCAGATTGAACCACAACTGTTTCTATTTTTCACCACAGGGAAAGAGATTGATGTCAAATGACAAATCAAAGAGAGAAAGTAATATATATCAGCAGATACACTGCAACAAATTGTAAAAATATAACGAAAATTAGAAATTAATAAAAAGCACTGATATCAATATATAGATGTACTTTTAGTGTTGCAATTACCCGGGGGGGGGGGGGGGGGGGGGGTTTCAGTACTTCGGGCCGTTTCATACGGGAATGCTCCGCTCATTTCTATACCAAATTTCAGCAAAAAGGTACCCCTTTTTTATACCTTTTTGTGAAAAGGTATCCCTTTCATATACCTTTGAAGAAAATCTACCCCTTTTAATACCAAAATTCCCCCCACCCCCCGGTGCAATTACTGTAACTGTTAGTCTGCCTTATCCGGTATAACAGCATGGCCACCACCTTGGTGGACCGTAAGCAAAATATTTCTCCACCATGGGTAATATGCTCTTAATTCAAGAAAAAATGAGTGAAAAAAAAACCGAACATATTTTCAATATATTGTATCCCAATAATTATGCATCGCCATGCAGACGCAGTCGGTTCAAAGCCAAATGGATGCTAATCCTGGATTATACTTTTAAGTTCGGTTGTCTTGGTCACCACTAATATCGGGATTAGTGGTTATCAAGTTGTGAATATATGGTCCAATGTTGGCCTAGCCCTTGGTGACCATGTTAGTTGTAGTGATCCGACTTGGATAGTTTGGAAAAATAAAACTTCCAAGATAATCAGAACTTCTTTAGGGTTCTGGATTCCGTATCCTGTGGATCCCCTCCGGCGAAATTTAAGTCTGACACCGGCTCATCCAGAGAATGCTTCAAGCTTGGTACAGCCTCGAGGAAAATCAATTCCGTCTCTGTCAATCACGTCAGAATTAGACACAAGCAACTCAATCAGAATTTTAAAAAAATTAGAAAGGAAGGAAATCAGGGTCCTCGAATCAAAATCAAAACTCGACATCCATGCACATGAATGCGCATGTTTGATTACCGGGTAAAATCTCAAAACACATCCCCAATGGACCAAGGCGGCTATAGAATCTTAGTTACCAGGGAAATAAATCATCCATTACTCATAGCAAGGGGTTAATCATATGCGGCCCTCTCCCTTGACTAACCTCTCGGTGTCGGGGCAGATATCCCTGGCATAGCCGTAAATGCTTCGCGCTGCCATACTGCGCTTCAACACTATGTCTGAAGGTATGGTCAAAGATTCTTGAATATAAATGAATATAATCCAAATAGTAAAAGATAATCTAGTGGAAAACTTCAATGGAATCCACACATTCTTCCAGTGCGGATAATTTTAATCTTTACAGAGTCAGGAAATACTCTTAAAACTACAGTGTATCAACCATTATGCACATAGAGCTGAAGCTTTTATTGTCACAAGTTTGCACTTTAGATCCTAATCAGTTACCGGCTATGCAATTTTTTTTTTTTTTTCGCAAAAAACATCCGACCCTTATTTGGTGCGTAGTAATACGAAATGCACAGAACCAATATAGATAAGTGTCTACTAAACCAAGAGACCTTGAGCAAACCAAACATGAATTCAATTGCCCCGCCAGACAAAGAATCTCGGAATAAATGGAAAGATGCTTGCTTCCATAGCCCTTGTCGAGAGAGGACTTGAATCTAACCCTAAACCTAACCAACCCTAGAATCGATTCCAGTCCTTTCTCTATGAAGGGCAGTTTGGGCTATGGGAACAAGTATTCACCGAATAAATGGTGTAGTATAGCAAGTCAAAAACACTAAAATACTCGATCCGTTCTACATTTCCCAAAACGAGACAAATAATTTAGACAAATCTAAAAGGACCCAAATTATTGATTTTATTTACAAATCAATTGTTGCTACCGAAATTTTTCATTTCTTGGATTCCTGAACTAAAACGGTAAGGTTTTCCCTTACTCTTTCTATCATCACAGTCTTGTCTGCATTAGTCTTTGTAGGGTTAAAGCAGCTTTTACAAAGGCCCGTTTTTACCCTAGGCCTACGAAGCTTCAGCGGCCGTATGCGCAAAAGTGGGCTTACAAATACCCACTCGTTATTCTTTAATATCATCCTAAAAGATCCTTTTACCTTGGGTGTAATGTTCAGACCACATGTCATTCTCTTGAGAAGAAGATTCTTTGTTTGATTTGTACTTATATTCATATGCCTTCTCATCGGAAAACATTTCACCCAAGGCAAAGAGGTCTATTTTCAAAGTTTAGCAAAAGGAACAACGATCAACTTGCACTCTAGTAACTTATGGTAATATACCTCTTCGGCTTGGGCGTAATGTTTTCCCATTTCAGACCACATGTCATTCCCCAAAATATCATTTCATTGTCTCAAACAAAGAATCTTATTCTCAAGATAATGACACGTGGTCTGAAATGGGAAAAAAATTACCCCCAAGCCGAAGAGGTCTATTGTCCTTGCAACCTATACTACAGTCTCATTGCTGGCTTGATAATAAAGTTCTTCTAAATAATTAATTTAAATTTTCCTCTACTCTGCGTAGCGGTGGATTTTTGCCACAGGTATCCCATAAACTAGGTGCATTCTGGTCTAGCTTGGGTGTAAACAGAATCAGATAATGCAAGATATTAAAGAAAATATGTTTGTACCCAAGCTAGACTAGAATGCACTTTGATAGCATATTATGTACACATTGAAGTATAGTGTAATGTACTGTTTTGCTATCTCATTGAAATACTCAAATTTCGACTGTGTTACTCATACTTAGCCTCGATGTTTGTCAAATATTAATTTGTTCCAGTGGAAGGTTTCACTAAGTGACGGTATTGTGGAAGTTATGCATTCGTTACTTTAGCATTGTATTTGTGAATATCTTAATGCTGAAATGAGGCTAACCCTGAGTAAATGAGTCTGGTCACAGTCTATTATTGCCTCTTCACTTCTATCAGCAAGTGACAATATGCCTATTTACAAAACTTAAGTGTTATTTACCCTGCTAGTCTATATATCATAATTATTAAAACTATCCTTGACTTTTTAAACTCTGTGATCTGTATGACTCCTCTTATGATTAAAAGAATGCCTTTATAAAGAAAGTTTGTGCAAATGATTCGTACGTATGATTGTACAAATGATTTCCTCGAACATTGCATATAAAAACATAACGCTCCTAATTTATCATGAGCTCCTCGAAAAGTCGATAAGGACAGTCGGATGACGATCGGATGTTCGGATGGCAGTCGGATGCTTTGCTTAGCCTGTGAACAGGTATTCGGGGGCAAGCCGCCACCCTCCCCCTCCATTGAAATGCGGACAAGCCAAGCCCAAAACACATGCTAATATGCTGCAACAATGTTTTCTTGTCTTGTTGTTTCTAATTCTTGATTCCCCTTATGACCCTTGATACCACTTCTACAGAATCCTGTTCGTAGTTCCTTTCGTTGGCCTAGTTAACACCATTATCTTGCGACTTCCAAAGGAGTTTACATTTGAATAACAAAAATATAATTCCAAGAGGATTCTAGTGGTAGTGGTATCAAGACGTAATAAGGGGAATGGTGAATTTGTGGAAAAGCTGGTTTTTCGACTAATATTGATCTTCTTTTCCTTGTAACTGAAGCCTTTTTTACAAAGTTTGTCCGCATTTCGATCCCACAAGGCTTTGCGATATATCTATTTTTAGTAACCGTGAAAAATGCTATTCCCTGCATCATATACCCAGCGATTATATGCGAATCTTTTCTTTTGGATACTGAATACTGTACAATGGATAGCAGCTGAAATAATGTACCCCGTAAATCTCTTCTTGCATCAATTTTACCGTAAATTCGACATATATTCTTTTTGTGCTGTGCAGTATTCAATATATTTATCTATCTATCTTTTCATACGCACGTCATGTATCATGGCTGGGATTTTCATGACGAACTGTGGTCATCTGTGATTCGTTCTGATACACTTTTGTTTAGCGGTATCACAAACACTGTTATGTCGTCATAGGAACCAACATCACCACACGCTCGTCTCCAGCCCCTCTCCGTTAATGTTCCTCTGACCTCAGCAATGAGGGTTTGTGCAGCTACGACATATCTAGAAAAGAAACGCAAAACGTGAGAGATAGAAGGGATGTGTTTGGTATTAATCAGAGGCGTCGAGAAAGGGTAATCTTAGGGTGCCTGTCATGTCCACATCTGTTCCAGTCTTCTTCCCATTAGGTATCAAGGACCATCGTGTATTTTGGGGTGATCGCAGAGGGGACAATTGTAGGTACTGGTAGTAACACCCTCCTACCCCCAGGTAATCCTGGTTACATCCCTCCTAATATTGACATAAAAAAAACAAAGACCAAAAAAAAACATTCCTTAATTTAGTACCTTCTTTTATCATCTTTGGGATTTCTTTTGAACACTTCGCCTACTATTTCTATTGCCTAGTAAAAGAATTCAAAACGATCATTAATATTAAGCCTTCCTGCAGTTTTTAATCAGTGGTTTATAATATTTTACATGCATGTCTCTCACGCATGTCACGGCCGGGATGTCCCGCAGATGTCCCGCACACATAACATTACGTACTCTTTGCCGCGCCTTGTTCATGCATTCTAACTGGTTGGAACGTAGTTCCGTGGCGGTGCCGCAATTGTTTTAAAGAATGAGAGTTTTGAGCGTAAAAAATCACATAGTAGACGTAACGTCAGTGTTGTTTAAGTTACCCTTTCGCTGGTAAGTCTTTCCCACAATCCATCAGAAGCCATTATGAGCACGTCATCCTCATCGTGTTCACATTGCGTTAAATCGTATGACCTCACCTGTTAAAGAATCAGTATAACCAAATGATTATCTTCTATCAATAGACCTTTTTACCGATACGGCGGCCATCTTGAATTCTATTGTTTTAACTAAGACATTATGGGATGCCGAGGGGGCAGTTGTTGGAAAATTTATAGTACGTACAGCTGTCAGAGTGTCTTTTTATATAATGTAACGGTAACCAATGAGAAACACATCTAAAAACCAATTGAATTTGCTGGTAGTTGGAGCGATATGTGAAACACCAAAGCGTAAAATTCTTTGAGAAAGTAACCCCGCCACTCTATGCTTTATAAATATTTCCACGTTTGCCCCCTTGGCATCCTTTTTAAGATGGCTGCCGTGTTGGTAAAAAAGGCATATTAACAACAACTGACCATAAATAATCACGATCTCTATCCCCAATTTGTTATGAGTACCAGATCCCTCCGAAGAAAACCAGAGAAAAAAAAATTGAATCAAGGGACTCACGATCCCTACCCGCGTGTGATGCCGAGTTCAGGACATCAAACCCACCACCCCAGAGGCTAGAGGAGAATGCACAAACACTACCCCATCCTCGATTCACGAGTAGACTGAGTAACCTACGTCTGGTTGAGGTGTGAGGAAAGGCTTGATTGCTAAACCATTGTACGGCACTTTGAGGTCATGGTCACCAAATCCTCTCGTTGTACCAATGGTATCCAACAGTCGAGACTGGAAAAGACAATATGTCAATTTTGAAACACTATACTTTAAACAAGAAGCAATTGGTATAGTAAAACGACTTCCGGGTCCAAAAATTAAGTTTGTTTGATGTGTTGTTCTCTCCCTTGCTACGAGGGTTTTTCTCCAGGTTCTCCGGTTTTCCTCCCTCCGTAAAAATCAACATATGAGTTGAGTGTTGTAAATGAAGTGATGGTTGTAAAATGTAAGTTTTTTTCAAGACTTTTTCTTCATGAGAAGATTTGTTATCCAAAGTACTGATCGTTTCAGTTGAAGAATATTTTTCGCTTTATCTTATCACTTTTTGTGAGCGGCGGTTGGACCCGGAAATACGTCACAACTTAAAATCTTATGGACACAGACATTTCGCAGAAACATTCTAGTCATGTTCAGATACATCCGACTCTCCTTACGATGCTGTATGAAATCAAAAGATAATTTATTGAATTGTTGCTTCATAGTACACTTATGCAAAGGATCTGTTGTACTTTTGTTGTACGTTTGAGGAAAATAACTTTTACCCACATGCCTCATGCAGCGCCAGTGTTTCGCGTGGGGTCCAATATGTCTTCACAAATACTGAATGCTGCATAAATTACAATGCAAGTTTTAATCTTTTACCTTTTTCCCCTCGCCTGTTATCATCGGAAATTTCTGGGAATCTTCTTCTGTGACTACTTTTTGTGCCCTAGTAAATACAACACAGTGTTAGATGACTGGGCAGATAAACAGAAGTGGATTTTCGTGATATGCATTTTGGATTATCTGACACATCCCTTCCGTATCCATATTAAAAACGTTAGACTGTACACTTACATTTGTTAGCTACGATGTGCTTTAATAAAGTCCAACAAATACAGTGTTAGAATTTCAATTTTTTAATGACAAGATAAACTTATCCTAGACATTGAGCAGCTACAAGATAAATGGATTGAAAGCAAATGCAAAGACTTTATTTTTTCTTTGAATATCATTATTTTCTAAAAAGAAAACTAGCTAGAAAATGCGAGTTCGATTACTTTTCACTCGATATTTGTAATTTCAAACCCTGAAATAGATTTTGATTGATGCAAAAAGTATGTTGATGCTCCTGTTAAATCAGGAACCACTGATATGAGACTGTGCTTTAGCCTTTAGTCAAGGGTCACTAGTCTACTATAACATGTTCAAATCTCAGCTTACCAGCCAGTCATGTGTCTATCTCTGTACAATAGTTTCTGGCCAATGTACTTCTTTCTGGCTCTGTGTTGAAACTCAAGTCTTCCAAATTCAGTACCCAGTAACTGTGGTTTTTGAAAAGCCTTAAAATGAACCAAGAAATTGAGTTACAAGAATGTTTCACCAAATAATAGAAATTTTAAACCCAAACAATCCTTAACCTAGGATACTATTTACTATACTTACTATTAGTTGTAATCTCTGTCTGTCTGTCTCAGGGGTGTGGTCATATGACAGGGGAATCAGTTTGCCTTTCTGGGAAATGATCGCTCTGAACAATGAAAACAATAAATAAATGAGAAGTGTAAGAGTTGTAAGGGGGCAATGGAAAACTGAAGGGAAAAAGAAAAAGGAAGAAAGCGATGGATGGATGAATGGAGTAATGACAGAAGGAGAAGACTAAGTAGGAAATTGTAGGAGAGAACGAGTGGGAAAGAGATGAAATGAGAAGAGAATGGTGGGGAGAGGATAACAGGGACAATAGCATCAGGTTTTTCATTGTAAGTGTTCATTAACAGATAGTCCACCTGTATATATTGTATATAATAAACGATGTAAATACCTGGAATCCCCAGCATTTGCCACGTACAGCTTTTGACCAATAAATAATGCAACATTTGAAGTACATCCACCTTCAATTTTGTATGTCAATTTTTCTCGTCTTATTTGCTCATCCTATAAATTGCAAGATTGTTACTGGTTAGAGTGTCTTCCTTTTGTTGTTTGATCACTGCAATACTTATCTTTACCTTGAGTTTTAATTAATGCTTTCCCATGTTATTCTCCATGTCATTCTCTAGAGTATCATTTCTTTGTTTAATTGTTGCTCATGAGAATTAAGACACATAATTATGGATACAACTCAAACAAAGAACCTTTAATTCCCAAGAGAATGACTCATGGTCTAAAATGGGAAAATACTATGCTAAAGTAAAGAGTTTTATGAGGAAACAAATGGTAGCAATACTAACCATTTCAAAGAATGCTTCCTCTAGTGCCCCTGTTATTAATTTATCAATAGTTATGGATGAAACAACAGCTTCTGCTAGGATTGGAGACTTGGCCAGCTTTTCATCTGTCTCACAGGCTAACAGTTCTTTGACAGCAGAGAGCTTTTCCATAACATGAATATGTAGTGTATTGACTGCCATTAAAGCTGCTCCTTCTCCTGCATGGCCATCAAATACACCAAAACAGGCATATGGAATCTTGATATGCTGTAAATAGAATTTGACAAGTTTTTGAAGTATTAAAATAGAAACAGAATTTCCAAAACAAGGTTAGCACCATCATGTAAAGTTAGCCATGACAAGAGGCACAACAATAGAGTCTCTTTGCCCTGGGAAACTGAATTCTTTCTCATGTAAACCAGATTAGACCAGATTCAATTGTTCCTGCCTTTTATCGTGGCTGCCATCATGTAAATTATGCTGCAAAGCTCTATAGGAGGTGTGGATATGAGGAAGATATATATACTAGTTATACAATGGTTTCGAGTAGCATACGTATACCATGGAATATCCCACAAGTTACTTGTAGTTTCTAGTATACACACAAGCCTTTAGGCAAGTGTGTATACAAAAAAAATACAAGTGGCGAGTGAGATATCCACGGTGTGCCACGAGAAACCATTGTATAACTAGGTTATCCCACACCATAGAAATTGTGTACAAATGTGTAGATTCAATGCGCATTACATGATGGGAAGGAAGAGTGAAATACCGACGAATATACAACAGCTTTCCTGCTTTCTGATTGGCTGTATTTTCTATGGTGTGGGATAAATCTTAGTACTATATTGTTTATGAATATCAGAGAGATCCATGATAAATTTGCCTCAGATCTATATATACTCACTAATAGGATATGGAATAAGTTGGTGAAACAAAGACATCCTCAAGTAATATTTATACTCTAATATGACTGATGTTTCACTCAATTTTGAATGGTATAAAGTGACTAGGAGTATCACAATAAACCCCATGATGGGATGCTAAGGATGTATGCCAGGGATCTCTAGACTCACCTCTATTGTATTCTCTGTAGCTGTGTTTTCATCTGTTATATTTTGTATCTCTACATTAAAACAGAACATTCCAGCAAGGGCTTGGTCCTCATTCTTGTGTAATGTCTTCCCTGCATTTATGGTCCTAGTGGTCAAAATTTATGCTAATTTAGAACCACATATATACACATATAAGGATATGATTTACTCAGGGTTAGAATTTCAATTTTTTAATGACAATTAAGATAAACTTATCTTGCGCATTGAGCAGCTACAAAATAAATGGATTGAACTCAAATGCAAATTCGTTATTAATTTTTTCTTTCATTATCATTATTTTCTTAAAAGAGAACTAGCTAGAAAATGTGAGTTCAATTTCTTTTCACTCAATATTTGTAATTTTCAAGTCACATTCAGCCAGTTATCTTGTGGGAATTTCGAACCCTGTTACTGTAAGGTTTGCTTCAGATACTGTTATAGCAATACTTCATGTTTAATAACAATAGCATTGTGATGTTAATATGCCAACCATTTTCACAAAAGCTCTTCACAAGTTGTCTTGTTTTACCAGCCAATCCATCTTTAGTTGTCACATGAATGACAAAGTCTAATGTCACACAAAATATCACTCCATTAATAATATTGCCTTTTCTAATCTTCTCACAAAGTTTCAGTGGAAATGTTATGAGGTCTTTTAAGTGTTCTTTTTTTAATTATCTACTCTACGTATAGTAGCCTACATAATTGTTCAGTAAACATTGTATTTTTTATCTTCTTCCTAACTTTCATACATATCATTATGAATCATACACAACAGGAAGCTTGTTTGGGCTTCCTGTGATTTGCTCAGTTTGCTAGAATGGTAAGTTTTTAGAAATAGAGAAATCCATAGCACATTCACTATAAATCATAGTTTTTAGTGATTTTTCTCTGCTGAAAACTTAAAATGCTGTTCATGCATGTACAATATTTAGAATTTTGACGGTATTTTGGATTTTTCTAGACATGATTTACGCATATATATTATATAGATGCTAGCTTGCAGCACGTTGGAATGCAGCTCAATTTGGAGGACAAAACAATAGGTTCTAATTCTCAGGAGATTGAAATTCTTTTGTTTTGTCCTCCAAATTGTGGTGCTTTGACGTCACGTGAAAGGGGTCTAACTTAGCAAGAGATAAGATGTAATTGTACTTAATAACAAGGAAAAATTCACAGAGAAAAAACTTGTCAACAACAATAAAATGAAGTAACTTGTATATCCAAGTAACCAAACAAGCAGAAAAACTTGAAATATTTGTGACTTTCAGCTAGGCAAATACAAAATAAAACAAATATAGGCTTAAGATTAAATCAAATTATAACTTCATTGTCCCTTACCCAAAACAATAAATCAGAGTTAACAAGATAATCTACTATATGGATCTCGAAGTTTCGCTTCGTTTAAGACTGAAGATTTGTTATAATGCCCAAAGGAAGACTAAAATCTTTTAAGTTCCGGTTTCGGATCATTAACTTTCCACGTACAAGTTAAGCTAGCTTGTGGACTGTAAGCTGTACTCTTGTATATGCTTCATCTATAATTCACAATATTGGATTTCTTTTGATATAAGGGGTTTATTCATCGTTTACTTTTTAATACAAATCTTAAGAATAATCAAATAATGACAAGGATGTTGAAGCCTGATTGAGAATATTTTAAATGTACAACTGCTACCGAAGGTGTCGAATAAATTAAACCTAATCTTATATATAAGCTTTAGCAGTTTGCGAGGGATCAGTGTGGGGGACGGAAAATTTTGTATTACTTTCCAGGTTGGTTCTTGGTTCGAGTTGCCTAAAATACAGATATATTAGTGTACTTACTCAGCATAGCCGGCATTAAGAGGCAGCTCTCTGTGAGGTATGAGTATAGGTCTACTCTCGTGATCTGCTGATGCCTGCTCAGATTCTTCATCGAGTTGGAGAAACTCAGGTCTTCGATACGTATATTTCTCTTCTAACTCCATCATATCGCCGTAAGATCGGAACGTTATTCGTCTTTCTGGGGTTGGTCCTACGAAATAAGCAAACGCGTTTGCCTGTGTGATGTTGAATATCCGCTTCAATCCATTCAAAGACATTCTTTTGGGGGGTAAAACCGATGGAAGAGTGAAATATATATTTTTAGAAACAAAAAACAGTAACGCGAAAAGAATAACACTTAGGCTTATGGGTGAAACCGCTGACCAGATAGCCTCGACCTCGTGTTTGGACCCGGAAGTGAAACTCGACTTCAATGAAATGGATAATTAATAAAAATATTTACTTTTCTAACCAGTCGGAAGGATATAACCCAAAGAAAATATCTTTCCAATTTGTTTTGCTTGAACTACGAGTAATCAAAATTACAAGACTTATCAGAATCTTTGTTCTGGTTCTTTGCATTTTGCTGCACATTTCACTTCATACCCGCTCGTCTATTGAAAACAATATAATCCATGAAAAAGCATTAATTTATTTCGCACTAAATTAGTACAAAATAATGCAATATTGTTCTATCTTTTTCTAAACTTGTTTTATCATAGTGCTAGTTAAATAGAATCGGGGGGGGGGGGGGGGTGGGGTACTCCCTATAATGGACTATACGGAGATGCTCCGCCCGAAGAGGGTACCTTTTTCAGGCCGCAGGTGGGTTGGGTGGGAATTCGTGAGTTTTGGTATAAAAAGGGTAGTTTTTTTTCAAAGGCATATGAAAGTGGTACCTTTTTGCTGAAAGTTGGTATATTAAAAGGGTAAGGGGTCGAGAGTCCGGGCGGAGGATCCCCGTATGAAACGACCCGAAGTACCTCCCCGGGTATAGAACTGTTTCATGGATATAGTGTTTGCACTCTAGTGATGTAATGATTGTTGGAGTTGTCACACATGATGAATTAAAGTTTTGCTATGCGCGACTTCAACCTCGACTTGGAATTATTATTCGTGGTCATTGGCACGGAACTGCAACCCACACTCACGGTCCTAAAATAGTTATTAGTAGAAGGTGCTGCGTTTGCCCTGAAAATATCTACAAACAGTTAGTTAGACCTTCCCCTTGGCTCGGATGACCACGTAAAGTGGCCGTCCCATCTCTTTCAGATAAATTAAACAGAGGGCCCCACAGGTTTGGTCTCCCCGACTTGTGCCAAGCTATAAGATTTTGAGACAATGATAAAGTTATTATTTTTATTATTATTATTATTTGTTTCATTGTCTTCACTCCTTTAAATATCACGTTTATCTGTACTTCTGATAAGAATTGTGTTTAAAATTATATAAAACATTGTCAGACTCGATTATGCATTATCATTAATAATTATATTTTCTACAACTTGAACTAATTTTTTGATACAACGCTGCGTGCAATCATTAATTGGATGAGAGCATTGATTACACGCGAAATCCTTACGAAATCCTATCGAACAAAGGCCAATCAGCTTTCAACTTTATATCTCAGTTAACTGAATGTTGTCATCTCTATAATTTATCAGTATTCATCATTCCTGTCTAAATCCTCTAGCATTTGCATTTGATCTGAAGAGAATAGCCCACTTTCGATATCCTGGTTGAGTGAGCACGCACAAATTAAAGCAATTCAGTACGAGGCTCCGGGGAAACAATTAAGCACTCCCAATATATTCTTTTGTTTCCCGGAGTCTCGCTTCGAATTACACTTATTCGAAGTCTTTTCAAAATGCCATCTCACATCCCATCATTCTAATGCTCATTAATGTCAACAATCTTGTTGACAGACGAAGAGGGATGACAGTGTGAGCTACTATGAGTCTTTGTTAAAGCAAGACATGAGTTGCAACAGTGTTGAGTGCAAGTTAAGGAAGTGCCATCATGTCCAACAGCGAGTTAATTTTTCTATTAAGCCAGGTGACTTGTTTGGGTAACAACCCTTCGATCCAGTGTTTGGGTAATTCTGAGTAACCATATTTACAACCCAACAAAGCACCAGCTACTGAAGCATTGCACGTGGAGTGTCCACCCTGCATCACCAACTCACTAATAGCAGTCCTGAAAGAATATTATAAAGAACAAAATTAACAACTGTAGACCAGGGGGGGGGGTACTTCCGGTCGTTTCTTATGGGATGCTCCACCTAGACTGTCGACCCCTTACCCTTTTATATACCAAATTTCGGCAAAAAGGTACCCCTTTTATATATCTTTGAAGAAAAGCTACCCCTTTTTATACCAAAACTCACAAATTGCTATACCTGCAGCCTGAAAAAGGTACCCCTTTCAGGCAGAGCATCCCTGTATAGTCCATTATAGGGTGTACGCCCTGGCTTCAGACGTTCGTCTTAATGTGTTGCTATTGATTTAGGTTTGCTGTCTCAAGAATATTGGGTATCCACACCCTTGAGAAAGCAAGGCATTAAAATCGCCAAAACTGACAATGATAAACATTTTATCTCAGTCTGCAGTAGCAGATTCCTTCCAATCCCTCCACCCTACAGCCACACAATCTATCCTATGGACCCTTGGTCTGCAATCAGGTAGGGGAGAACTTTGAATAAGAATACAAATTAGGGATAAGGATCCACATTCCAGAATTGACTAGGAAGGAGAGGATGGAATAACACAAATCAGGATAACATGCAATATGAAAGCATTCTTACTTGTAGTCTTTCATAGACCTCAATCCAACAAGCCCAGTAGCAACAGTTTTAAATGTGTAGTCTATCATTCTAGGCTCACACAGTTCTAAACTGAAAGAAGGCAGAATATACAAAATTACATAGTTTTACATAACTGTGCATGGGAACTGGAGATGTGAGCCGAAGAAGTAGGACCTTCTCCCTCGGTACCCAAACCCCCTGCATCACTAAGCAATAAATAAATAAAATAAAATAAATGAGAATTAACAGTGGAATCCACTGAGTGGCTCTCCTCCACTGCATTCCAATTGGAATTTAGAAGTTGATTTTTGAGGAGGGAGGAAAAACCGGAGAATATTTATTTTACCCCCTGCACCACTAGGAAAGCTAACACTAGGCATTACTTCTGGATATAAACTTTTTTGAAAAAGCTAAGTTGATTTATGGTAAACAAAGGAGTGTGAACTGAAGGTTGTTATCACTTACTCATCCCACGTTTGACATTTGAAGTAATGGTTGTAGTCCTTCTGGTAGTGTGCCTCTGTGAGGAAACTTTCACTTCTTTCCTTGGCTTTATCAATCAGCTCCTCAAGTGATGTCTTGTCAAAAAGGTCATAGTGGCCCTAATAATATCAAAAATGGAAAAAGTATATGTGTCGTAATTTGATGAATATCATCCTTTGTTATCCTATATAAACTATCTTATGAAGAAAATTCACAACCTACTTGAAGGATTAATGCAACCATGCTGCTGAGTGCAACACAACTGGCAACACATCTGTGGAACAAAGAAATATTTTACGTCACAGCCTTAACATATTGGAAGTATAAACCTTTATATCTCCAAGATGTGTCACTCAAATCATATAAAAATATTTTACCATTCAACTATTCACTTTGTGTAGAATCAATACTGCAAATATTTAGATAGGATTTATAGGCACTTTAACAAGTGACAATGATAGTATGATAAATGAGAACATACTCTCCACCCACCAACAACTTACTGTTAACTATTTGATACCCTACCTTCAACCTGCCATTACTTTTTTAACACAAACTATCATGAACATTACATCCACCTGCTGTTAACATACCAATAATCTATCAAAAACCTTAGGACAACTAACCAACAGCCTAACATCATCATTACCTTGAATCATGATGTGTTGTCTTACATGTTCTGATGGCATTGGAGGATATTTCAGCCAAGTCAAAGAAATGTGTCACACCTAGTACTGATGTTCTCATCACAGCACCATTAGAAGGAGACTCAAATGATTCCCACACTTTTCTTGCTGTGCCATGAGGGTCACTTGTAAACGTAGGCTCACAAATAACCTAACAAAAGTTTATTATTAACATCCATGAATATGGTAGCTCTTCTTTTAATTTGTTATTAAGAAATGGTCCTCCCTAATTTTTTATATTTCTGCTAGCAATAGCCCAGGTGACTAAAATTTCCTTTTTCTATTTTCTTTCAAAGGAAAATTAGTCACTCAATGATTTTTAATCAATTGAAAAAGTTTTCTTGCACCTGCTTGAAAATATGTGTGTGCAATGGGGGGGGGAGGGTAGCCATGTTTTCCCCCTCAAGGGATTTCGAAGGGCAGGGTGGAAAAATGGTTTGTTAGTAAACAGTTTAGGAAGTTATTAAGTTTAGAATCTTACCTTAGCTAAGGTTCCCCTTACTCCTCTACCAACAGAATCTCCTAGTTCTGGAAATCCATGTTTACACCAGGTAAGAAGAACTTTTGCAAATTCTAATTCATCCACAACACCTGCCCAACTAATAATAGTCTCTAATAGCAAGATCTGGAAAAAAATGAATAGATGAATGGGAAACTTGCTTTCATTTACTATCAGCTATCAATCTGGCTTAAGAAGTATTGTTAAAATTTTTCTGCAGGTCTTTCTAAGACCCTATTGGTAATTTATTGTCTATGTTAAAATATGTACACTTAGGGATGTACAAAAATCTGCGTCGAGGAATACAGACAGCTGTCACTTACTGTTTGGTCAAATGTGTCTGTCCAGTCTCCTTTTTGCCACTTTGACCTGTGTCTGTCCATAATAATAAGATCATAATTCAAGTCCTGTCCTTCATAGTGGAATCTACACTCATCTGGAAGCATGAACTCAGTACAGAGCCCAATGGCATCACCTATGGCCGCACCATAAAGACAGCCAACAATCTTATCAACCAGTTCATCTGGGGGTAGTGTGGTACCATCCAGTGGAGGTCGTAAAGGTGTTTTAATTCTGCTAGTGGCATTAGTATTTGTTTGTGATTGAACATACTGTACTCTTGCAGTATCTGGATTACTGTGTGCTGATAATAACACATCACCTCGGACACGTGGAAACTTATTGATTGAAGTAGTCTGTTTATCAGGCTTTGGAGGACAGTTTTTTCGGAAATGAGCCAGAATCATGTCTGAACCTTGATTGCAAATCTGCTGAGGTGGATCCTTGCACTTGTTAAAAATTGCTAAAATTAGTGTAAGATTCTGCGCTTCTACCAATGATGGTGGAAGAGATACTAGTTCATTATAACTAACATTTAAGCTTTTGAGCTTTGGTAAATGACCAATATTATTTGGCAAATGAGAAAGATGATTATGCGACAAATCTGCCTTTTCCAGTCTTATTAAGAAACAGAAAGAATCTGGTAATTCCTTCAAATCATTGTTATTTATTAATAAAGTCTGAAGATGGAATAGGTAACCAAATGACTCTGGTAAGTAGGACACTCTGTTGTAGCTCAAGTCCAAATGTACAAGATGTGGCAGATATGTGGAGAGTTCATATGGAATAACTGAAATGCAGTTGCAAGACAAGTTGATTTTCTCATAAAAGGAAGAACTGTAGATATTTACAAGATCATCAGGGATCTCATGGAGGGCTTCAGGGTCATCCTCTCTTAGGTGCTGAAATAAAACAACAACAAATAATAAGCAATTATGCCGAAGGCAGAGGCAAATAATTGCTTGCAAGACACTAACAAATCTCGATATTTTGCGATAACCGAGTTCAATAATTGTTTTATCATTCAAATTATTTTTTCTAATCTTTGAGGGGCAGTGCGAGTCAAACAATAACAAAGAAGTCAGCTCATTTTTTCATGGAAGCGAGCCATATTGTCAAATACACCGTAATGCGCATGAGCAGACCGTTATTTGTAGGCAGTTATTTGCAGTTCTCTCGGCCAATGAAAATGATGGAAAAAATAATTTGAATGATAATAGATATTAAGACCTTGAGGGATAAAACAAAAGTAAGATAAATCAAGGCAGTTTAGATAATTAACAGTAGTGAAGTCCAGACACTAAATTACTCTAAAAAAATACAAAACTGTAGAAAATTATGAGAAAGAGAATGATATGTTCATTAATTGCATTTCGTGATTTGTGAATTCATGAAAAAAATGTCATTGATTTGTGTTCGATACCCCCCTCCCCCCGTGCCACCCTGGTCCATGATGTTCCCGATCCAACCATAATTACTCATACACACATTTATATACAGTTGTACTAAGCCAATCACAGTGCATCTAACTATTTCCACCTGTGGAGTATAACAGCTGAATGCTAATATGCTAAAAAGGTTATATCTCATAACATATGCACAAAACATACTGAAATATTTAACACAGCAGTCAATTAACCATTTAACGATGTTTGCAGATTAATAGTAAACAAGTTCTTTTCAACCTTTTTCAAAAGGATTCAATAACATTTCAAGTACTAAGTACTAGTAGGAAAGAGTAGACCCTATTGCAGTGAATCTAGCTTACAAAGCTGTTCTTGGAAAAGAAATAGGGTCTTAATGTTACGTACGTACAAGTTTATTATGTAGGAGTCCAGTTATTTGCTTTTGGAAATCGGATAAAATCAAAAGAACAAGTTATAACTGAGTAAAGATCATAAAACTACTGTTTTCTTTCATCTAAATCCTCGTCAAAACTTTAATTTATTGATAGATTTGACTCTTACTTTCTGGTACTGTTCGTAAGTTAAGGCACGGCTGAGGTCCAGTTCGCGGGAACAACTACCATCGAGCTGTCCAATGTTCACTTTAGCCACAGACTCCAAGTTACCCATTGTCTATACTTCACGGAACCATTGTAATTTTACTTAAAATCCATATTCATCTGGATCTCTTCTGGGACAGAAAAAACAATTCCACGCTCAAGAAACCCAATTTCTATTGCATTACTGGTAAATACTTCATGTGTTGCAAATGCGTTGTACTGAGTGATGTCTTGTGGGAAGCACCACAGGCAGCCCAATCGATATAAATGTAAAACGTGAAAATAAAATCGAAAAAAATCGACTGTAATGACTGTAATTCATTTTTCGTATTTGAGGTCAGGAAAATGTCCTCGATAACAGAAAAGAATAAAGAAATCGAGTAAAATTAAAGTACGAAATTTTTTGTGCGTTTTTTTAAGTATGACGTCATTCATATTGATAAATGACTTCTGTGACCAAATCGAAAAGTAGTTCTATAAATATTTTCTTACTTTGCTTCATGACAGGATTACATCATTAAAATCATTTTTCGCTTGATTTTAGCGATTTTTGTAATCAAGTTGGACCCGGAAATACGTCACTACTTTTGGTGCTCACTATGATTTTGGACCCTCCAGAATCTGGTTTTATCATCCTCCAGAATATGATTTTGGATCCTCCAGAATATGGTTTTATCATCCTCCAGAATATGATTTTGGTTCCTCCAGAATATGGTTTTAGTCCTCCAGAATATGATTTTGGATCCTCCAGAATATGGTTTTATCATCCTCCAGAATATGATTTTGGTTCCTCCAGAATATGGTTTTGGATTCTCCAGAATGTGATTTTGGATCCTCCAGAATATGATTTTGGATCCTCCAGAATATGATTTTGGACCCTCCAGAATATGGTTTTATCATCCTCCAGAATATGATTTTGGTTCCTCCAGAATATGGTTTTGGATTCTCCAGAATGTGATTTTGGATCCTCCAGAATATGATTTTGGATCCTCCAGAATATGATTTTGGATCCTCCAGAATTTGATTTTAGATACTCCACAATGTGATTTTGGATCCTCCAGAATATTATTTTGGATACCTCCAGATAATGATTTTGGATACCCCAGAATGTGATTTTGGATCCTCCAGAATATTGTTCTGGATCCTCCAGAATATAATTTTGGATCCTAAAGATGGCAAAATATGTGTTAAGAAATAGTCAGTATCCAATTACCGACTATGATCTCCGAGTCATTTCCGGTCGCGCCCAAATTACAAGAAAATGACTGTGAAGTAGTTTTTAAACCTGGATTTCTAATATTTAAAACTGAAAAAGTTAAAATGCCTGCACGGTTTATTAATCTTCAATGTTTTAGCTTTAATTTGGTGTGTTTATTATGAGCTAGATCAATGAAAAACCCACGTCACTTTTAAGTTTTGTTCGACTCACTGTCATCTAGTATCAGTACTGCTTTTTACCGGCTGTGAGCCCACCATGTACCTTCTTTAATGCGGTGAATCGATTAACACATGCGCTAACAGTGAAAAGTCCGCGCAGATTTAATTAGACGAGGAAATTCTGAAGATTTTGGTGTGTTTACTTTTAGTATACACAGAGATTTCGGCCCGTCACTTTCGAGTTTTAAACTGTAACTTCATGAAAAATGGTCTCGTACAGAGCCATATGGCTCAGTGTAGTAATGACAGCGTTGTTCATGGTTCTCTTCCCGAAAGAAGTGGATTGTTTACCTGAGGAGGATCAATCATACGAAAAAGCAGAAAGCCCGCCATTATTCTTCGATCTTTCTGTGAACAAGTATGTATCTTTCTTTGAATAATACTATCAATAAACCATTTTAAGTGTAAAAATATAACTTTTTACAAATTAAAAATGAACAAAATGACAGCTTTATTAAAATAAAGAAATATTATGAATGCTATATTAACTTGTAGGTCAAAAATTAAAGTTTGTATCTTTCTTTGAATAATACTATCAATAAACCATTTTAAGTGTTAAAATATTACTTTTTACAAATTAAAAATGAACAAAATGACAGCTTTATTAAAATAAAGAAATATTATGAATGCTATATTAACTTGTAGGTCAAAAATTAAAGTTTGTATCTTTCTTTGAATAAAACTATCAATAAATCAAATCAAATCAAATCAATATCAAGTTTTATTTTCAAGTTTATACAAATATACATTTTTACCAACAACTTGCAAATAGCTATAAACTAATCTAGGCAGGTTGTATAATGGGATATTTACAAATAATTATACATCAATTTTAAATGAAAAAATACACTGTACATAAGCATATATTTATTTATTTTTGAGGTCCTCAAATGATATTAAACATATTTTTGCAGTTATGTATTGTATTCCATTATCAAATACAGCAAACATGTACACCAAGATAAAATGCAAGTTGTTGATATGGATGAAGACAGTAGTTCTCAAGGGGAATCTTTGCTTGCAAGGGTGACAAGATTGACTCTCAACAAATATGGATATGTTTTCAAAAGTATTGTCAACTCTAGGATACTTACACTGTTCAAGTCAAAAATGTATAGAGTGGAACAAGCACTGAAAAAGGTTAATGCAGGTGGTAGACAGCTAATTAAACTTATTGAGAGCTGGAAGACTGGTAAAAATAGTGTTTGGAAATTCAAAATTTATTACAGTGAAGTGGACCACACTAAACTTATGGAAATGGAGGATAATGAAGCTATAAAGAGTGAAAACAATAGTCTAAGGAACAAGAAGAGGAAAGCTGAAGAGGATTTGAACTCGAAGGGCCAGAAATTAAGGTGCTTGGAAAAAAAGCTAAATACAGCATTGTCACAAGTAAAAGGCACCAAAACAACTTTAAAACAAAACAAAAAGCGTTTCCAGCAACTTACAAGGAAACTTATAAAGCAACAAAAAGGACAGTCAGAAAAAGCAAGAGGTCCTTCAAACAAAAAATTCTCTTCATATACTAGGCAGCACCAATAATAATAATAATAATAATAATAATAGGTTGTTTATCAACTTTGCAGTCTTGCCATTCATCATATTTCTCAGAGTACCCAACATAGTGAATTTTTATTTTGTTTTCTAACTTGTTTCTCTCGAGGATCTGTAGAAACATAATTTAATAAAACAAAAATAAATGCATATTCGTGACAATAATACATTGATATATATTATATATATGTACATTGTATGTTATCTAAACACATGATAGTAGTTTAAAGAAGCTTGATTATTGGCTTCGAACTCAACTATAAAGTTTTTTAGTACTCTAAGCACGTTTATCTACAAATATTAATTTTCGAAAAAAATTAAACACAAATTAAAGTTATAAACTCAAACGTACCTCAACTTCATACACTTTTTTAGGGTCGACTTTTAGCTTTTTGCTATCTTTCTTTATTTCTAGACATTCGCCGCTATCTTTCTTTGATATTTCCTTGTAAAATCCACCCGGTTTGTGAGATTTTCGAGGTAAACGCCGAACAAGTTCCAAATCCGCCATTATCCTCCGCCATGACAGTTGTGTCAATACGTATGCTCACAACATTAAATACTGACCGATATACTGCTGGCGCATAAAAATAGCAAATCTTCATTTTACAAGGCAATATTTTGGTATGATATGTTTTTGGATCCTCCAGAATATGTTTTTGGATCCTCGAGAATATATTTTGGATACTCCAGAGTATGATTTTGGATACTCAAAAAATGCATGTTCGGATACTTCAGAATATCATGGAATATTTCTATAATATATATAACCATAATCATCTTTATGTAAGATTCAGTTTTATGGAGTTAATTTGTTTTTATTGATTGATTTACCGGGACCATACTTCCAGACATCGATTGCTGAAGCATCGTATGGACTTACGGCTACGCTGGAGATTTCGGCCCCAACACCGCTATCCCGGGAGGACATTACTGACTGATCAGGAAGCTCGGCCCCCAAGCCTAAGGGAGAGGTTAGTCGGCCCCTAGACCGTAGATGATTAACCCCTTGCTATGACCAGCACACCCGGTTTGTCGTTTGAAGTGCTTATGCTTTTGTCGCTTTGGTTATTTTTTTCCATGTGGGATGTGTTTAGAAAAACTCAGATGCGACGTATGCGCAGATCAGTGATGGTGTAAAAATCAGAACTGAGTTTTTATTGTTTTATCTCTTAAATACCGCTTTGCAAAGAGACATTTTTGGTGTTACAAGTGAGATATGTTTATGCACACGTACAAGGACTGCGCATGCGTATATAAGTATATTGATCATCAATAAAAAAAAAACCCAAACAAACAAATAAACAAACAAACAAAAGGAAAACGATCTAAAGGTGCCGTTCAGATTTTCAGTCTCCTCACACGTAAACTTTAGGGCTCTCCAAAATCCAAGTTAAAGTTTCATTCACCACCTGGTAGATCTTATTGAGTCCACCAGTGCAACAACTACGGTAGACAAGGGTCCCACGAGTTACCAAAACACTCTTGTCTTCTACTTGGTCGTGCATGATATCACCGAACTATCTACCTAGAGAGGGTACCAGAGTTTCAAAGTGGATGAAACTTTTTACCTTAGACTTCTAGCTAGTGCACAGACAGAGATATTCAGGGTTTTTCTCAGGTTTTCCTTCCTGCACCAGCGAAATCCTTTAAAAGGAAATGTATAGGCATCGAACGGGATTTTTGGGCATTTTTTTCGCGACTCGATATTCACTCCAAAACTAGATTTTCTTCATCGTTTTCGATAGTATATTCATTTTAAAGAAGTAATTTTGAGGTGCGAAAGAGGGATGTTTGATTTTTCACTCACCCCCTGGTAGGTCTTATTGAGTCCAGCAGTGTAACAACTACGGTAGACAAGGGTTCCACGAGTAACCAAAACACTCTTGTTTTCTACTTGGTCGTGCATGATATCACCAAACTATCTACCTAGAGAGGATACCAGAGGCTCAAAGTAGATGAAACGTTTTACCTTAGGCTTCTAGGTAGTGCAGAGACAGAAATATTCAGGGTTTTTCTCAGGTTTTCCTTCCTGTACCAGCGAATTCCTTTATAAGGAAATGTATAGGCATGGAACAGGATTTTTGGGCATTTTTTTCGCGACTCCATATTCACTCGAAAACTAGATTTTCTTCATCGTTTTCGATAGTATATTGATTTTGAAGAAGTAACTTTGAGGTGCGAAAGAGGGATGTTTGATTTTTCACTCATCCCTGGTAGGTCTTATTGAGTCCAGCAGTGCAAGAACTATGGTAGACAAGGGTCCCACGAGTTACCAAAACACTCTTGTTTTCTACTTGGTCGTGCATGATATCACCAAACTATCTACCTGGATAGGGTACCAGAGGTTCAAAGTAGATGAAACGTTTTACCTTAGGCTTCTAGGTAGTGCAGAGACAGAAATATTCAGGGTTTTTCTCAGGTTTTCCTTCCTGTACCAGCGAATTCCTTTATAAGGAAATGTATAGGCATGGAACAGGATTTTTGGGCATTTTTTTCGCGACTCGATATTCACTCCAAAACTAGATTTTCTTCGTCGTTTTGGATAGTATATTGATTTTAAAGACTTAATTTTGAGGTGGAAAAAAAATAATGTTTGATTTTTCACTCACACTCTTGTAGGTCTTATTGAGTCCAGCAGTGCAAAAACTATGGTAGACAAGGGTCAAACGAGTTATCAAAACACTCTTGTTTTTTACTTGGTCGTGCATCATATCACCAAACTATCTACCTGGAGAGGGTACCAGAAGTTCAAAGTGGATGAAACTTTTTACCTTAGGCTTCTAGCTAGTGCACAGAAAGAGATATTCAGGGTTTTTCTCAGGTTTTCCTTACTGCACCAGCAAAATCCTTTATAAGGAAATGTATAGGCATCGAACGGGATTTTTGGGCATTTTTTTCGCGACTCCATATTCACTCCAAAACTAGATTTTCTTCATCGTTTTCGATAGTATTTTGATTTTGAAGAAGTAATTTTGAGGTGGAAAAGAGGGATGTTTCATTTTTCACTCACCCCCTGGTATGTCTTATTGAGTACAGCAGTGCAAGAACTATGGTAGACAAGGGTCCCACGAGTTACCAAAACACTCTTGTTTTCTACTTGGTCGTGCATGATATCACCAAACTATCTACCTGGATAGGGTACCAGAGGTTCAAAGTAGATGAAACTTTTTACCTTAGTTTTCTACCTAGTGCTTAGACCGAGATATTCAGGGTTTTTCTCTGGTTTTCCTTCCTGCACCAGCGAAATCCTTTATAAGGAAATGTATAGGCATCGAACAGGATTTTTGGGCATTTTTTTCGCGACTCCATATTCACTCGAAAACTAGATTTTCTTCATCGTTTTCGATAGTATATTGATTTTGAAGAAGTAACTTTGAGGTGCGAAAGAGGGATGTTTGATTTTTCACTCATCCCTGGTAGGTCTTATTGAGTCCAGCAGTGCAAGAACTATGGTAGACAAGGGTCCCACGAGTTACCAAAACACTCTTGTTTTCTACTTGGTCGTGCATGATATCACCAAACTATCTACCTGGATAGGGTACCAGAGGTTCAAAGTAGATGAAACGTTTTACCTTAGGCTTCTAGGTAGTGCAGAGACAGAAATATTCAGGGTTTTTCTCAGGTTTTCCTTCCTGTACCAGCGAATTCCTTTATAAGGAAATGTATAGGCATGGAACAGGATTTTTGGGCATTTTTTTCGCGACTCGATATTCACTCCAAAACTAGATTTTCTTCGTCGTTTTGGATAGTATATTGATTTTAAAGACTTAATTTTGAGGTGGAAAAAAAATAATGTTTGATTTTTCACTCACACTCTTGTAGGTCTTATTGAGTCCAGCAGTGCAAAAACTATGGTAGACAAGGGTCAAACGAGTTATCAAAACACTCTTGTTTTTTACTTGGTCGTGCATCATATCACCAAACTATCTACCTGGAGAGGGTACCAGAAGTTCAAAGTGGATGAAACTTTTTACCTTAGGCTTCTAGCTAGTGCACAGAAAGAGATATTCAGGGTTTTTCTCAGGTTTTCCTTACTGCACCAGCAAAATCCTTTATAAGGAAATGTATAGGCATCGAACGGGATTTTTGGGCATTTTTTTCGCGACTCCATATTCACTCCAAAACTAGATTTTCTTCATCGTTTTCGATAGTATTTTGATTTTGAAGAAGTAATTTTGAGGTGGAAAAGAGGGATGTTTCATTTTTCACTCACCCCCTGGTATGTCTTATTGAGTACAGCAGTGCAAGAACTATGGTAGACAAGGGTCCCACGAGTTACCAAAACACTCTTGTTTTCTACTTGGTCGTGCATGATATCACCAAACTATCTACCTGGATAGGGTACCAGAGGTTCAAAGTAGATGAAACTTTTTACCTTAGTTTTCTACCTAGTGCTTAGACCGAGATATTCAGGGTTTTTCTCTGGTTTTCCTTCCTGCACCAGCGAAATCCTTTATAAGGAAATGTATAGGCATCGAACAGGATTTTTGGGCATTTTTTTCGCGACTCCATATTCACTCCAAAACTAGATTTTCTTCATCGTTTTCGATAGTATATTGATTTTGAAGAAGTAATTTTAAGGTGGAAAAGAGGGATGTTTGATTTTTGGCTCACCCCCTGGTAGGTCTTATTGAGTCCAGCAGTGCAAGAACTATGGTAGACAAAGGTCCCACGAGTTACCAAAACACTCTTGTTTTCTACTTGGTCGTGCATGATATCACCAAACTATCTACCTGGATAGGGTACCAGAGGTTCAAAGTAGATGAAACTTTTTACCTTAGGCTTCTAGCTAGTACACAGACAGAGATATTCAGGGATTTTCTCAGGTTTTCCTTCCTGCACCAGCGAAATCCTTTATAAGGAAATGTATAGGCATCAAACAGGATTTTTGGGCATTTTTTTCACGACTAGATATTCACTCCAAAACTAGATTTTCTTCATCGTTTTGGATAGTATATTGATTTTGAAGAAGTAATTTTGAGGTGCGAAAGAGGGATGTTTGATTTTTCACTCACCCCCTGGTAGGTCATCAGTTAAGCTTTAGTCGTGAAGAGGAATACCCCATTGAAGCCCTCATTTCATGTACATTCTCATTCTTTACGTTCGTCCAATCCATCTCGTGAACATTCTTATTCTGATGCACCCATCCAATCCATCTCGTGTATATTCTTATTCTGATGCACCCATCCAATCCATCCCGTAAATCTTCTAATTCTGAAGCACTAACCCAATCCATCCCATGTACATTCTTATTCTGATGCGTCCATCCAATCCATCTCATGTAGATTCTTATTCTGATACACCCATCCAATCCATCCCGTGAACATTCTTATCCTGATACACCAATCCAATCCATCTCGTGTACCTTCTTATTCTGATGCCCCCATCCAATTATCAATCTCGTGTACATTCTTATTGTGATGCACCCATCCAATCCATCTCGTGTACATTCTTATTCTGATACACCAATCCAATCCATCTCGTGTACATTCTTAATCTGATACACACTTCCAATCCATCTCGTGTACATTCTTATTCTGATACACCAATCCAATCCATCTCGTGTACATTCTTATTCTGATACACACATCCAATCCATCTCGTGTACATTCTTATTCTGATACACACATCCAATCCATCTCGTGTACATTCTTATTCTGATACACACATCCAATCCATCTCGTGTACATTCTTATTCTGATGCACCCATCCAATTATCCATCTCGTGTACATTCTTATTCTGATACACCCATCCAATCCAACTCGTGTACATTCTTAATCTGATACACACATCCAATCCATCTCGTGTACATTCTTATTCTGATGCACCCATCCAATTATCCATCTCGTGTACATTCTTATTCTGATGCACCCATCCAATTATTCATCTCGTGTACATTCTTATTCTGATACACCCATCCAATCCATCTCGTGTACATTCTTATTCTGATACACTCATCCAATCCATCTCGTGTACATTCTTAATCTGATACACACATCCAATCCATCTCGTGTACATTTTTATTCTGATACACCCATCCAATCCATCTCGTGTACATTCTTATTCTGATACACCCATCCAATCCATCTCGTGTACATTCTTATTCTGATACACCCATCCAATCCATCTCGTGTACATTCTTATTCTGATACACCCATCCAATCCATCTCGTGTACATTCTTATTCTGATGCACCCATCCAATCCATCTCGTGTACATTCTTAATCTGATACACACATCCAATCCATCTCGTGTACATTCTTATTCTGATACACCCATCCAATCCATCTCGTGTACATTCTTATTCTGAGACACACATCCAATCCATCACGTGTACATTCTTATTCTGATACACCCATCCAATCCATCTCGTGTACATTCTTATTCTGATGCACCCATCCAATTATCCATCTCGTGTACATTCTTATTTTATACACCCATCCAATCCATCTCGTGTACATTCTTATTCTGAGACACACATCCAATCCATCTCGTGTACATTCTTATTCTGATACACCCATCCAATCCATCTCGTGTACATTCTTGTTCTGAGACACATATCCAATCCATCTCGTGTACATTCTTATTCTGATGCACCCATCCAATTATCCATCTCGTGTACATTCTTATTCTGATACACCCATCCAATCCATCTCGTGTACATTCTTAATCTGATACACCCATCTAATCTATCTGGGCACATATTATCGGATACCGCAGAATATCGTTGGATATACTATATAAATCTTTATATATTGTAGGATACTTGAAAATGTTATTAGATATCCAAAACCATAATCGGATACCCCAGAATATGATCGGTTACTCCAGAATATGATTTTGGATACTCCAGAATATGGTCGGATACTCCAGAATATGATTTTGGATCCTCCAGAATATGATTTTGGATCCTCCAGAATATGATTTTGGATCATCCAGAATATGATTTTAGATCCTCCAGATCCTGCGATTCACAAAATCAGTAGAGCTGTGACAGATTTTTGCACATCGGCCGAAATCAGCCTTGAATCTCTTAACTTAACGTATGATTTGCTTCTCGACACAATCTGTTATAGAATCGTGCCGACAGTCGAAGCGTGAAGACGGGCATTAAAGTAGCCGTCACAACCTAGAGAAATTTCCATACCGGCACACTGGGTTGTAACTCTTATCATCCAAAATAAGAACCAAGACGAGTGATATGTTGTATAGTTACAGTCAGCGAAGAAAAACTGAATAGCAGTGATCTGGTTTTAGCAAAAATCGAAATTTATTTTGCGAAAAGTATGTGAATAATTATTCACGAAATAGAGAGGTTATATTTAAATTGCATATAATAGTAAGTAAATAGTATGATAAGTAGTAATAGTAATAGTAATAGTAATAGTAATAGTAATAGTAAGATAAATAGTTACAGTCAGCGAAGAAAAACTGAATAGCAGTGATCTGGTTTTAGCAAAAATCGAAATTTATTTTGCGAAAAGTATGTGAATAATTATTCACGAAATAGAGAGGTTATATTTAAATTGCATATAATAGTAAGTAAATAGTATGATAAGTCAATGTAACCACTTTCTTGTTAGACTCAGGCTACGGATCAGATAAAGGGGGAGGGTCAGAAAGAGGTTCCCTATACACCACTCTTCTAGATATATATTAGCGAAATCCAAGAGGGACCTCGAGAGGTAATCCGTGAAAACTAGTGAACTTATTTCGCCTTTTCTTCAATTCATTTCGAGCTCTAATTTTAAAAGGCGTTCCAACATCCCTGATCTGTACGTTCATACAATCCACCTCATGTACATTCTTATTCTGATATGCCCATCCAATCCATCTCGTGAACATTCTTATTCTGATGCATCCATCCAATCCATCTCGTGTACATTCTTATTCTGATGTACCCATCCAATCCATCACATGAACATTCTAATTCTGAAGCACCAATCCAATCCATCTCGTGTACATTCTTATTCTGATGTACCCATCCTATCCATCTCGTGTACATTCTTATTCTGATGCATCCATCCAATCCATCTCGTGTACATTCTTATTCTGATGCACCCATCCAATCCATCTCGTGTACATTCTTATTCTGATACACCAATCCAATCCATCTCTTGTACATTCCTATTCTGATGCATCCATCCAATCCATCTCGTGTACATTCTTATTCTGATGCATCCATCCAATCCATCTCGTGTACATTCTTATTCTGATGCATCCATCCAATCCATCTCGTGTACATTCTTATTCTGATACACCAATCCAATCCATCTCGTGTACATTCTTATTCTGATACACACATCCAATCCATCTCGTGTACATTCTTATTCTGATGCACCCATCCAATTATCCATCTCGTGTACATTCTTATTCTGATACACCCATCCAATCCATCTCGTGTACATTCTTAATCTGATACACCCATCTAATCTATCTGGGCACATATTATCGGATACCGCAGAATATCGTCGGATATACTATATATATCTTTATATATTGTAGGATACTTGAAAATGTTATTAAATATCCAAAAACATAATAGGATACCCCAGAATATGATCGGTTACTCCAGAATATGATTTTGGATACTCCAGAATATGGTCGGATACTCCAGAATATGATTTTGATTCCTGCAAAATATGATTTTGGATCTTCCAGAATATGGTTTTGGATCATCCAGAACATGGTTTTGGATCCTCCAGAATATGATTTTGGATCCTCCAGAATGTGGATTTGGATACCCCAGAATATGGTTTTGGATCCTACAGAATATGGTTTTGCATCGTCCAGAATATGGTTTTGGATCCTCCAGAATATGGTTTTGGATCCTCCAGAATATGATTTTGGATCCTCCAGAATATGATTTTGGATCCTCCAGAATATGATTTTGGATCCTCTAGAATATGATTTTGGATCATCCAGAATATGGTTTTGGATCCTCCAGAATATGATTTTGGATCCTCCACAATTTGGATTTGGATACTCCAGAATATGGTTTTGGATCCTACAGAATATGGTTTTGCATCGTCCAGAATATGGTTTTGGATCCTCCAGAATATGATTTTGGATCCTCCAGAATATGATTTTGCATCGTCCAGAATATAATTCTGAACGCTCCAGAATATGATTTTGGATCCCCCAGAATATGGTTTTGGATGCTCCAGCATATGGTTTTGGATCTTCCAGAATGTGATTTTGGATCCTCCACAATATGGTTTTGGATCCTCCACAATATTGTTTTGGATACTCCAGAATATGATTTTGGATCCTCCAGAATATGATTTTGGATCCTCCAGAATATGATTTTGGATCCTCCAGAATATGATTTTTGATACTTCAGAATATGATTTTGGATCCTCCAGAATATTGTTTTATGATTCTCCATAATATGGTTTTGGATCCTTCAGAATATGATTTGGGATCCTCCAGAATATGGTTTTATGATCTAGTCAGGGAGCATATGTGATCCCGTGGGAATTTTGTGAAGAAAGCAAGCAACTAGGCTAGTCATGTTTGGGGGACCTTAAATAACAAGAAAAGTGATGTTGCCAAGAAATCAACCTGCACGGAGGAGTTTTAGGGGATATTTTGTAAAATGACGTAAAATACTTAGCATGAAAGCGAGGCTGTGAACAAAACTGCATTATATCTGCAGTATACATCGCTGAAATCTCACCAAATTAACACAAGTTATTCAGTATGTCTCTAAGCACAAGTAGGGGAATTGTCCATTGGTCACGTGACCATTCAAACATCAAAGCGAGGCTCTATATTGGCGATTCTTATTACAAAATGCCTGAAAAATCAATTAGACTCATAATTAATCTGCTTTCTTTATCAAAAGTGATGTTTAACTACACATTGTGCTATACTGCTTAATACTACACGATCCTCCAACATTTTATCTTTATTAGAAGGCATAATTATTAAATTTAATGAAAAAAGCACAGGTAGCCCAACCCAAGGAATTTTATTTTTTACCCGCTATAAACTTCTTTTTCACAAGTCAAACGATAAATAGAGTCTTAAAACTTCATAAATAATTTCATCCTCGTCTGCTTTACTTAAATAATTTTCGTTATCTTTATTTGCACAGTATTGCTTTAATGAGAAATCTTGCATAAATTAAAATAACTAAAATAGATAATTAAAAAAAGAAGAATCGTACTGGATAGAATAGATTAATATGAAAACAGCAATCATTATAACCAGTTCAGAAACAGACAATTTGCAAAGCAGCTTTGAGAAGCTTGTGAAAGGGGAAACAAGAAGGACGTACAGGAAGCTTGTAGAAGAATGGTTCAAGGCATGAAGACTCTGGATGTGATAGGAGAGATGAAAGCTTTCGAGGAAAGAAACGACAAGAGTCCGCAATTCAAGGTGTTCCTCTCTTACATGCGCATGGTAATGGAGATGATGTTGTTCATCAGAGCAGTCAGAACAGGGGACTGGCAACTGCATTTAACATCATTGCAGTTGTTTACAAAGTACTTCTTTGCACAAGATCGCCTCAATTATGCAAGGATGATGCCGGTTTATCTAGCTGAAATGCAAAAGTTGCAGCAGTCAGATCCTGAAATCTACGAAGAGTTCATCCAAGGCAACTGGGTTGTTAATAAGAATCCTCGAGTACCATTTTGCGCATTGGGTGCAGACAATGCCTTAGAGCATATCAATCGGTCAATGAAGGTCTCGGGGGGGTTTAGTGGGTATTACACTAAATCCTAGTGCCCGCACCAAGTTCTTTCTTATAGCCTCTGAACTTGCCCGTCTGTCAGAAGAAGCAAAAGAAATGGCTGGCAGATCCGATGAACCAACCTCAATGAAAGAAGACATCCATCATCACACTTTGACAAACTCTGTCATTTCTCGCGAAGAGAAAAACATAACGCAGTTAACGAAAACCATCGAGAATTTTACTAATCCCTTTACTCAGGAGAATGAAGAGTTGTTTAACCTCGTCACAAAAGTTGTAGTACCAGAGAAGGTTAAGAGTGATCTTGTGGGACAGAGTGACATTGGCCAGAAGCTTTATCAGGACTTTGTCAAAGATCGAATTCAGTCTGGGAAGATGGGTATTTGGTCACGAATGAAGAAAAGGAAGCTTCAAACGTGGAAGACCTTAGAAAAAAAGATCAAGCTTTCTATCGCTGGCCAGACAGTAGAGTTACAAGAAGATCGAAACTTGTTCTCTCGAATGGTGCTTGTGTGCAAGAGCAGACCTGAGATCGATATCAGAGAAGCCGTTGGAACATACGAGTTTACAGTGGTTCCGAGATCACTGTTTGCTGTTGATGGTGAAATGCTCCATTGCTCCACTAAAAGTGCATTGATGTGTATTTTAGAGAAGCTACCAAACAGTGTGAGTACTAGTGTATGCAACACGACCTTCCAAGATACTGAAAATCAGGAAGAAAGAATGAGGGTCTCTGTCATCGATGCTATGGCTGAAGTGCAATCTCTAGATAAGCCCGAGTGGATAAGAACCTGCTCAAATCTCGCAGATCACTTCACATCCCGTATATTTGAGAAATACCGATACAGTGACGAGATCCGCCTCATCTTTGATCGATATGATCTCCCATCATCCTTGAAGGAAACAACACGTCTGAAGAGGCATGGGGAACAGGATCAAGTTTATTACCGAATTACGTCTTCCACTCAAATCGCCAAGATCACAATGAAGAAGCTGCTTTCTCATGTCAAGACAAAGAAAGAGTTGACAAAATACTTGGCAGAGAAAACCATCGAGCACGCCCAAAGAAATGGAACAAGGGTAGTGGTGGCGTACGGTTGTGACTGCATAGGGTCCAAGAAAGATATGACATACCTGAAGAGTGACCAGGAGGAAGCAGATACAAAGATTATCTTGCATGCCCTTGATGCCTCTGCAAATGGAGCAACTGAGATCCGGATATACTCCCCAGACACAGACGTGTTCGTTTTGTCCCTCAGGCGTTTTCCTGACCTTTGTCTGAATACCACGTTCATTACTGGAAAAGGACAGCGTCACCGTGAAATCAAGCTTCAACCAATTGTTGATGCTCTGGGTCCCTTAAAGACAGCAGCACTTCCAGCCTTCCATGCATTAACTGGAGCAGACAACACGGGGTCTTTCGCCAACAGAGGAAAAGTTTTATGTTGGAAAGCTTATATTGAGGCCAGTAACAACACAATACATGCATTATCAATACTTGGAACAGATAACTTACCAAGCGCTGTAACTGTTGCTGCAGTAGAGAAGCTCGTATGTCATTTTTTTCTTCCAAACACCGAAAGCGAGACAGTTAAGGAGCTGAGATGGTGGTTGTTTAGGAAGAAACAGGCCAGATCTGAACGACTTCCTCCAACAAAGGCTGCTCTATACCAGTCAATTCTACGTGCACATTATCATTTTCTAGTGTGGAATAATGACGGTGTCGCCAATCCAGCTCTTCCATCGCCTAAAGACTATGGTTGGGAGTGGAAAGAAGACTTGAAGATGTGGAAACCTGTGATGACTACACTGCCCCCTGCACCTGATGCTATCATTCATCTTGTCAAGTGCAATTGCAACAAGGAAAGGTGTGCTACCAAGCGCTGCCAATACAGAAAAGCTGGACTGAACTGCACTGATCTATGTGGCTGTTGCGATGTAGATGACGAGTGTGAGAACATGGGTAATGAGACTGACGAAGATGAAGATGATGATGGCAGCGATTCTGATGACAACAGTGACACGATAAGCGAGGAAGAGTATGATAATACAGAGGAAGAATGAAGCTAGATACTTGAACACTTTATTACATGTAAAACGTTTTTTCCTTTTGAACTTGACGTAGTAAATTGATTCAGTCCATGAAGTCCTAGACAAAAAGAAAATGTGTATTGCTGTACTTAACAGACGAGAATCTCGATTAAAAGTTGTGGTATTGTATTGTTCGCTTTGAAATATGATATTCCTTGGGTTGGGCTACCTGTGCTTTTTTCATTAAATTTAATAATTATGCCTTCTAATAAAGATAAAATGTTGGAGGATCGTGTAGTATTAAGCAGTATAGCACAATGTGTAGTTAAACATCACTTTTGATAAAGAAAGCAGATTAATTATGAGTCTAATTGATTTTTCAGGCATTTTGTAATAAGAATCGCCAATATAGAGCCTCGCTTTGATGTTTGAATGGTCACGTGACCAATGGACAATTCCCCTACTTGTGCTTAGAGACATACTGAATAACTTGTGTTAATTTGGTGAGATTTCAGCGATGTATACTGCAGATATAATGCAGTTTTGTTCACAGCCTCGCTTTCATGCTAAGTATTTTACGTCATTTTACAAAATATCCCCTAAAACTCCTCCGTGCAGGTTGATTTCTTGGCAACATCACTTTTCTTGTTATTTAAGGTCCCCCAAACATGACTAGCCTAGTTGCTTGCTTTCTTCACAAAATTCCCACGGAACCAAAATTTTGAACATATGCTCCCTGACTAATCCTCCAGAATATGATTTTGGATCCTCCAGAATATGATTTTGGATCCTCCAGAATGTGAATTTGGATCCTTCAGAATATGATTTGGGATCCTCCAGAATATGGTTTTATGATCCTCCAGAATATGATTTTGGATCCTCCAGAATTTGATTTTGGATCCTCCAGAATATGATTTTGGATCCTCCAGAATATTTTTCTGGATCCTACAGAATATGGTTTTGGATCCTTCAGAATATGGTTTTGGATCCTCCAGAATTTGATTTTGGATTCTCCAGAATATGATTTTGGATCCTTCAGAATATGATTTGGGATCCTCCAGAATATGGTTTTATGATCCTCCAGAATATGATTTTGGATCCTCCAGAATACGATTTTGGATACTCCAGAATATGTTTTTGGATCCTCCATAATATGATTTTGGATCCTCCAGAATATGATTTTGGATCCTCCAGAATATGATTTTGGATACTCCAGAATATGATTTTGGATACTCCAGAGTATGATTTTGGATACTCAAAAAATGCATGTTCGGATACTTCAGAATATCATGGAATATTTCTATAATATATATAACCATAATCATCTTTATGTAAGATTCAGTTTGATGGAGTTAATTTGTTTTTATTGATTGATTTACCGGGACCATACTTCCAGACATCGATTGCTGAAGCATCGTATGGACTTACGGCTACGCTGGAGATTTCGGCCCCAACACCGCTATCCCGGGAGGACATTACTGACTGATCAGGAAGCTCGGCCCCCAAGCCTAAGGGAGAGGTTAGTCGGCCCCTAGACCGTAGATGATTAACCCCTTGCTATGACCAGCACACCCGGTTTGTCGTTTGAAGTGCTTATGCTTTTGTCGCTTTGGTTATTTTTTTCCATGTGGGACGTGTTTAGAAAAACTCAGATGCGACGTATGCGCAGATCAGTGATGGTGTAAAAATCAGAACTGAGTTTTTATTGTTTTATCTCTTAAATACCGCTTTGCAAAGAGACATTTTTGGTGTTACAAGTGAGATATGTTTATGCACACGTACAAGGACTGCGCATGCGTATATAAGTATATTGATCATCAATAAAAAAAAACCCAAACAAACAAATAAACAAACAAACAAAAGGAAAACGATCTAAAGGTGCCGTTCAGATTTTCAGTCTCCTCACACGTAAACTTTAGGGCTCTGCAAAATCCGAGTTAAAGTTTATAATAAAGAATTAGAGAAATCTCAATCCCAGTAATGGCTAAATCCCAGTCCCAGGGCATAAAAACCTGTCAGCCCGGCCAAAAAAGGTGAATCCCACTTCCTATCATTTCACCCCTTCAGGACCATCTTTAAGAGAGTCCTCTTTTAGAAACACAGCCTTTTGTGTAAAATCAACACTTTATTGGACCTCATTTGACATACATAAAATGACCCTCGATAAGCATGTGGAAGCTTGCCAAGGACGTGGCTAGCAGTTCATGGTGGAATATCGTATACACACCTTCTATATGTATATAGACGGCTAGACTCTAAAATAATCAGCCGTAAAGAAAGCCTGAATCTTAAGCTTTAGTCGTGAAGAGGAATACCCCATTGAAGCCCTCATTTCATGTACATTCTCATTCTTTACGTTCGTCCAATCTATCTCGTGTACATTCTTATTCTGATGCACCCATCCAATCCATCTCGTGTATATTCTTATTCTGATGCACCCATCCAATCCATCCCGTAAATCTTCTAATTCTGAAGCACTAATCCAATCCATCCCATGTACATTCTTATTCTGATGCGTCCATCCAATCCATCTCATGTAGATTCTTATTCTGATACACCCATCCAATCCATCCCGTGAACATTCTTATCCTGATACACCAATCCAATCCATCTCGTGTACCTTCTTATTCTGATGCACCCATCCAATTATCAATCTCGTGTACATTCTTATTGTGATGCACCCATCCAATCCATCTCGTGTACATTCTTATTCTGATACACCAATCCAATCCATCTCGTGTACATTCTTAATCTGATACACACTTCCAATCCATCTCGTGTACATTCTTATTCTGATACACCAATCCAATCCATCTCGTGTACATTCTTATTCTGATACACCCATCCAATCCATCTCGTGTACATTCTTTTTCTGATACACTCATCCAATCCATCTCGTGTACATTCTTATTCTGAAACACCCATCCAATCCATCTCGTGTACATTCTTATTCTGATACATCCATCCAATCCATCTCGTGTACATTCTTATTCTGATGCACCCATCCAATCCATCTCGTGTACATTCTTATTCTGATACACCCATCCAATCCATCTCGTGTACATTCTTATTCTGATACATCCATCCAATCCATCTCGTGTACATTCTTATTCTGATACACACATCCAATCCATCTCGTGTACATTCTTATTCTGATACACACATCCAATCCATCTCGTGTACATTCTTATTCTGATGCACCCATCCAATTATCCATCTCGTGTACATTCTTATTCTGATACACTCATCCAATCCATCTCGTGTACATTCTTAATCTGATACACACATCCAATCCATCTCGTGTACATTCTTATTCTGATGCACCCATCCAATTATCCATCTCGTGTACATTCTTATTCTGATGCACCCATCCAATTATTCATCTCGTGTACATTCTTATTCTGATACACCCATCCAATCCATCTCGTGTACATTCTTATTCTGATACACCCATCCAATCCATCTCGTGTACATTCTTAATCTGATACACACATCCAATCCATCTCGTGTACATTTTTATTCTGATACACCCATCCAATCCATCTCGTGTACATTCTTATTCTGATACACCCATCCAATCCATCTCGTGTACATTCTTATTCTGATACACCCATCCAATCCATCTCGTGTACATTCTTATTCTGATACACCCATCCAATCCATCTCGTGTACATTCTTATTCTGATGCACCCATTCAATCCATCTCGTGTACATTCTTAATCTGATACACACATCCAATCCATCTCGTGTACATTCTTATTCTGATACACCCATCCAATCCATCTCGTGTACATTCTTATTCTGAGACACACATCCAATCCATCTCGTGTACATTCTTATTCTGATACACCCATCCAATCCATCTCGTGTACATTCTTATTCTGATGCACCCATCCAATTATCCATCTCGTGTACATTCTTATTCTGATACACCCATCCAATCCATCTCGTGTACATTCTTATTCTGAGACACACATCCAATCCATCTCGTGTACATTCTTATTCTGATACACCCATCCAATCCATCTCGTGTACATTCTTGTTCTGAGACACATATCCAATCCATCTCGTGTACATTCTTATTCTGATGCACCCATCCAATTATCCATCTCGTGTACATTCTTATTCTGATACACCCATCCAATCCATCTCGTGTACATTCTTAATCTGATACGCCCATCCAATCCATCTCGTGTACATTCTTAATCTGATACACCCATCCAATCCATCTCGTGTACATTCTTATTCTGATACACCCATCCAATCCATCTCGTGTACATTCTTAATCTGATACACACATCTAATCTATCTGGGCACATATTATCGGATACCGCAGAATATCGTTGGATATACTATATAAATCTTTATATATTGTAGGATACTTGAAAATGTTATTAAATATCCAAAACCATAATCGGATACCCCAGAATATGATCGGTTACTCCAGAATATGATTTTGGATACTCCAGAATATGGTCGGATACTCCAGAATATGATTTTGGATCCTCCAGAATATGATTTTGGATCCTCCAGAATATGATTTTGGATCATCCAGAATATGATTTTAGATCCTCCAGATCCTACGATTCACAAAATCAGTAGAGCTGTGACAGATTTTTGCACATCGGCCGAAATCAGCCTTGAATCTCTTAACTTAGGGACCGTTCATTATTTATGGGGGGGAGGGGGGTGGGTGATTAATTAGCAAAGGCACCTTCTTTTTTAGGGGCCCCCCTACAATAAAGGCATTTTTTTCTATGACCCCCCCTTATCCTAAATAGAAATATTAAGGAAAATCGAAAAATAGCTCAAAAAAATTTCAAGACCCCCCTTTTTGGGCTTAGAAAAATTTCAAGTCCCCCCATTTAATCACCCACCCCCCCCCCCCCCTCCCATAAATAATGAACGGTCCCTTAACGTATGATTTGCTTCTCGACACAATCTGGCATAGAATCGTGCCGACAGTCGAAGCGTGAAGACGGGCATTAAAGTAGCCGTCACAACCTAGAGAAATTTCCATACCGGCACACTGGGTTGTAACTCTTATCATCCAAAATAAGAACCAAGACGAGTGGTATGTTGTATAGTTACAGTCAACGAAGAAAAACTGAATAGCAGTGATCTGGTTTTAGCAAAAATCGAAATTTATTTTGCAAAAAGTATTTGAATAATTATTCACGGAATAGAGAGGTTATATTTAAATTGCATATAATAGTAAGTAAATAGTATGATAAGTCAATGTAACCACTTTCTTGTTAGACTCAGGCTACGGATCAGATAAAGGGGGAGGGTCAGAAAGAGGTTCCCTATACACCACTCTTCTAGATATATATTAGCGAAATCCAAGAGGGACCTCGAGAGGTAATCCGTGAAAACTAGTGAACTTATTTCGCCTTTTCTTCAATTCATTTCGAGCTCTAATTTTAAAAAGGCGTTCCAACATCCCTGATCTGTACGTTCATACAATCCACCTCATGTACATTCTTATTCTGATATGCCCATCCAATCCATCTCGGGTATATTTTATTCTGATGCACCCAACCAATCCAAATCGTGTATATTTTATTCTGATGCACCTATCCAATCCTTCTCGTGTACATTCTTATTCTGATGCACCCATCCAATCCTTCTCGTGTACATTCTAATTCTGATGTGCCCAATCCAATCAATCTCGTGTACATTCTTATTTTGATGCGCCCATCCAATCCTTCTCGTGTACATTCTAATTCTCATGTGCCCAATCCAATCAATCTCGTGTACATTCTTATTTTGATGCGCCCATCCAATCCTTCTCGTGTACATTCTAATTCTGATGCACCCATCTAATCCATCTCGTGTACATCCTTATCCTGATGCACCCATCCAATCCTTCTCGTGTACATTCTAATTCTGATGCACCCATCCAATCCATCTCGTGTACATCATTATCCTGATAAAACCATCCAATCCTTCTCGTGTACATTCTAATTCTGATGCACCCATCCAATCCATCTCGTGTACATCCCTATCCTGATGCACCCATCCAATCCTTCTCGTGTACATTCTTATTCTGATGCACCTATCCAATCAATCTCGTGTACATTTTTATTCTGATGCACCCATCCAATCCATGTGGTGTACATTCTTATTCTCATACACCCATCAAATCCATCTGGTGTACATTTTTTATCTAACGCATCCATCCAATCCATCTGGTGTAGATTCTTATTCTGACAGGCCCATCCAATCCATCTCGTGTATATTCTTATTCTAACGCACCCATCCAATCCATCTGCTATACATTCTTATTCTGATACACCCATCCAATCCATCTCGTGTACATTCTTATTCTAACGCACCCATCCAATCCATCTGGTGTACATTCTTATTCTGATAGGCCCATCCAATCCCTCTCGTGTATGTTCTTATTCTGCCTTGAATACAAACCAATTTATCTGGATTCGGGTAGACAAAACACACTTGTTTTCTACTTGGTCGTGCATGATATCACCAAAATATCTACCTGGAGAGGGTACCAGAAGCTCAAAGTGGATGAAACTTTTTACCTTAGGCTTCTAGCTAGTGCACATACAGAGATATTCAGGGTTTTTCTCAGGTTTTTCTTCCTGTACCAGCGAAATCCTTTATAAGGAAATGTATAGGCATTGAACAGGATTTTTGGGCATTTTTTTCGCGACTCGATATTCACTCGAAAACTAGATTTTGTTCATCGTTTTCGATAGTATATTGATTTTGAAGAAGTAACTTTGAGGTGGAAAAGAGGGATGTTTGATTTTTCACTCACCCCCTGGTAGGTCTTATTGAGTCCAGCAGTGCAAGAACTATGGTAGACAAGGGTCCCACGAGTTCCCAAAACACTCTTGTTTTCTACTTGGTCGGGCATGATATAACCAAACTATCTACCTAGAGAGGGTACCAGCAGTTCAAAGTGGATGAAACTTTTTACCTTAGGCTTCTAGCTAGTGCACAGACACAGATATTCAGGGTTTTGCTCAGGTTTTCCTTACTGCACCAGCGAAATCCTTTATAAGGAAATGTATAGGCATCGAACAGGATTTTTGGGCATTTTTTTCGCGACTCGATATTCACTCCAAAACTAGATTTTCTTCATCGTTTTCGATAGTATATTGATTTTGAAGAAGTAATTTTGAGGTGCGAAAAAGGGATGTTTGATTTTTCATTCACCCCCTGGTAGGTCTTATTGAGTCCAGCAGTGCAAAAACTACGGTAGACAAGGGTCCCACGAGTTACCAAAACACTCTTGTTTTCTACTTGGTCGTACATGATATCACCAAACTATCTACCTGGAGTGGGTACCAGAGTTTCAAAGTGGATGAAACGTTTTACCTTAGACTCCTAGCTAGTGCACAAACAGAGATATTCAGGGTTTTTCTATGGTTTTACTACCCGCACCAGCGAAATCCTTTATAAGGAAATGTACAGACAACGAACAGGATTTTTGAGCTTTTTTTTCGCGACTCGATTTTCACCCCAAAACTAGATTTTCTTCATCGTTTTCGATAGTATATTGATTTTGAAGAAGTCATTTTGAGGTGCGAAAGAGGGATGTTTGATTCTTCACTCACCCCCTGGTAGGTCTTATTGAGTCCAGCAGTGCAAAAACTATGGTAGACAAGGGTCACACGAGTTACCAAAACACTCTTGTTTTCTACTTGGTCGTGACTGATATCACCAAACTATCTACCTGGATAGGGTACCAGAAGTTCAAAGTGGGTGAAACTTTTTATCTTAGGCTTCTAGCTAGTGCACAGACAGAGATATTCAGGGTTTTTCTCAGGTTTTCCTTTCTGCACCAGCGAAATCCTTTATAAGGAAATGTATAGGCATCGAACAGGATTTTTGGGCATTTTTTTCGCGACTCGATATTCACTCCAAAACTATATTTTCTTCATCGTCTTCGATAGTATATTGATTTTGAAGAAGTAATTTTGAGGTGCGAAAGTGGGATGTTTGGTTTTTCACTCACCCCCTGGTAGGTCTTATTGAGTCCAGCAGTGCAAGAACTATGGTAGACAAGGGTCCCACGAGTTACCAAAACACTCTTGTTTTCTACTTGGTCGCGACTGATATCACCAAACTATCTACCTGGATAGGTTACCAGAAGTTTAAAGTGGATGAAACTTTTTACCTTAGGCTTCTAGCTAGTGCACAGACAGAGATATTCAGGGTTTTTCTCAGGTTTTCCTTTCTGCACCAGCGAAATCCTTTATAAGGAAATGTATAGGCATCGAACAGGATTTTTTGGCATTTTTTTCGCGACTCGATATTCACTCGAAAACTAGATTTTCTTCATCGTTTTCGATAGTATATTGATTTTGAAGAAGTAATTTTGAGGTGCGAAAGAGGGATGTTTGATTTTTCACTCACCCCCTGGTAGGTCTTATTGAGTCCAGCAGTGCAAAAACTACGGTAGAGAAGGGTCCCACGAGTTACCAAAACACTCTTGTTTTCTACTTGGTCGTGCATGATATCACCAAACTATCTACCTAGAGAGGTTACCAGTGGCTCAAAATGGATGAAACGTTTTACCTTAGGCTTCTAGGTAGTGCACAGACAGAGATATTCAGGGTTTTTCTCAGGTTTTCCTTCCTGTACTAGCGAAATCCTTTATAAGGAAATGTATAGGCATCGAACAGGATTTTTGGGCATTTTTTTCGCGACTCCATATTCACTCGAAAACTAGATTTTCTTTATCGATTTCGATAGTATATTGATTTTGAAGAAGAAATTTTGAGGTGCGAAAGAGGGATGTTTGATTTTTCATTCAGCTCCTGGTGGGTCTTATTGAGTCCAGCAGTGCAAAAACTACGGTAGACAAGGGTCCCACGAGTTACCAAAACACTCTTGTTTTCTACTTGTTCGTGACTGATATCACCAAACTATCTACCTGGATAGGGTACCAGAGTTTCAAAGTGGATGAAACGTTTTACCTTAGACTCCTAGCTAGTGCACAAACAGAGATATTCAGGGTTTTTCTCAGGTTTTCCTTTCTGCACCAGCGAAATCGTTTATAAGGAATTGTATAGGCATCGAACAGGATTTTTTGGCATTTTTTTCGCGACTCGATATTCACTCGAAAACTAGATTTTCTTCATCGTTTTCGATAGTATATTGATTTTGAAGAAGTAATTTTGAGGTGCGAAAGAGGGATGTTTGATTTTTCACTCACCCCCTGGTAGGTCTTATTGAGTCCAGCAGTGCAAAAACTACGGTAGAGAAGGGTCCCACGAGTTACCAAAACACTCTTGTTTTCTACTTGGTCGTGCATGATATCACCAAACTATCTACCTAGAGAGGTTACCAGTGGCTCAAAATGGATGAAACGTTTTACCTTAGGCTTCTAGGTAGTGCACAGACAGAGATATTCAGGGTTTTTCTCAGGTTTTCCTTCCTGTACTAACGAAATCCTTTATAAGGAAATGTATAGGCATCGAACAGGATTTTTGGGCATTTTTTTCGCGACTCCATATTCACTCGAAAACTAGATTTTCTTTATCGATTTCGATAGTATATTGATTTTGAAGAAGAAATTTTGAGGTGCGAAAGAGGGATGTTTGATTTTTCATTCAGCTCCTGGTGGGTCTTATTGAGTCCAGCAGTGCAAAAACTACGGTAGACAAGGGTCCCACGAGTTACCAAAACACTCTTGTTTTCTACTTGTTCGTGACTGATATCACCAAACTATCTACCTGGATAGGGTACCAGAAGTTCAAAGTGGATGAAACTTTTTACCTTAGGCTTCTAGCTAGTGCACAGACAGAGATATTCAGGGTTTTTCTCAGGTTTTCCTTTCTGCACCAGCGAAATCCTTTATAAGGAAATGTATAGGCATCGAACAGGATTTTTGGGCATTTTTTTTCGCGACTCGATATTCACTCCAAAACTATATTTTCTTCATCGTTTTCGATAGTATATTGATTTTGAAGAAGTAATTTTGAGGTGCGAAAAAGGGATGTTTGATTTTTCATTCACCCCCTGGTAGGTCTTATCGAGTCCAGCAGTGCAAAAACTACGGTAGACAAGGGTCCCACGAGTTACCAAAACACTCTTGTTTTCTACTTGGTCGTACATGATATCACCAAACTATCTACCTGGAGTGGGTACCAGAGTTTCAAAGTGGATGAAACGTTTTACCTTAGACTCCTAGCTAGTGCACAAACAGAGATATTCAGGGTTTTTCTATGGTTTTACTACCCGCACCAGCGAAATCCTTTATAAGGAAATGTACAGACATCGAACAGGATTTTTGAGCTTTTTTTTCGCGACTCGATTTTCACCCCAAAACTAGATTTTCTTCATCGTTTTCGATAGTATATTGATTTTGAAGAAGTAATTTTGAGGTGCGAAAGAGGGATGTTTGATTCTTCACTCACCCCCTGGTAGGTCTTATTGAGTCCAGCAGTGCAAAAACTATGGTAGACAAGGGTCACACGAGTTACCAAAACACTCTTGTTTTCTACTTGGTCGTACATGATATCACCAAACTATCTACCTGGATAGGGTACCAGAAGTTCAAAGTGGATGAAACTTTTTACCTTAGGCTTTTAGCTAGTGCACAGACAGAGATATTCAGGGTTTTTCTCAGGTTTTCCTTTCTGCACCAGCGAAATCGTTTATAAGGAATTGTATAGGCATCGAACAGGATTTTTGGGCATTTTTTTCGCGACTCGATATTCACTCCAAAACTATATTTTCTTCATCGTTTTCGATAGTATATTGATTTTGAAGAAGTAATTTTGAGGTGCGAGAAAGGGATGTTTGATTTTTCACTCACCCCCTGGTAGGTCTTATTGAGTCCAGCAGTGCAAAAACTACGGAAGAGAAGGGTCCCACGAGTTACCAAAACACTCTTGTTTTCTACTTGGTCGTGCATGATATCACCAAACTATCTACCTAGAGAGGGTACCAGAGTTTGAAAGTGGATGAAACTTTTTACCTTAAGCTTCTAGCTAGTGCACAGACAGAGATACTTTAGGAGTATCCAAAATCATATTCTGGAGGATCCAAAACCATATTCTGGACTATCCAAAATCACATTCTGGAGGATCCAAAACCATATTCTGGAGGATCCAAAATCATATTCTGGAGGATCCAAAATCATATTCTGGAGGATCCAAAACTATATTCTGGAGTATCCAAAATCAGATAGTTTTTGCACTGCTGGACTCAATAAGATCTACCAGAAAGTGAGTGAAAAATCAAACATCCCTCTTTGGCACCTCAAAATTACTTCTTCATAATCAGTATACTATCGAAAACGAAGAAGAAAATCTAGTTTTCGAGTGAATTTCGAGTCGCGAAAAAAATACCCAAAAATCCTGTTCGATGCCTATATACATTTCCTTATAAAGGACCTGGGCTCCCTGTGGTAAGAACCAAAGCGAGGCTAGTGATGAATCACCAACAAAATCAAAATGGCGGCAACATCTGACAATAACGAAGATAAGAACCTCGAAAAAACATCAAATATATCCCCAGTAGAGAAAGGTATAGCATTATATTTAGTATATAAGATGATTTATTCAAGGTTTTCTCAGGCGATTGAAGTTATTCTGATTTTAACGTTGTATAAGTTAAATAATCTTGACATTTTATTTGAACTTTCGTTTACTTTCGTTTCAAAGGAAGTCAAATGTAGACACTTTTTGCTTTCAAAATTGCTTTATAATGATGCTTTTTTTGAATACCTATATAAAATTCTAATCTCTATAGTACTTTTTTGTTTGATATATTTTATGCTATTTATTTTTAGGCATTTGTTTTGTATTCATACATTTATAGAGTTTCGCATAAACTGGTTTTGGCGTTGATAAATAATGAATTTTAGCAAATTATTAATAAATAATATGATCTTTACTTGTAGTAATATGTATTATTGTTAATAATACTACATTGCTTTGATACCATTATGGATTTCATAGAATGACGAAATATCCTTGAGAATTTCAAATGAGGTCTGTGGACAAGAACAGCTGTTTTGTTATAATGGAGCAGCATTTTTAAATGAGAATTAATTTTCTGTATTCATAAGCACACATAGAAAATATCTCAAACAAACATTATTATCAACTATCAATAATGACTGGGTATTTTTAAATGAGATTTGATTTTCTGTATTTATAAGCACACAGAAAATATTACAAACCAATATTATTATCAACTATTAATAATGACTGGGTAGGAGGAATACAGGTGGGTTTGAGTCCTGCTGGGCTCCATGTCAAATTCCAATTGGAATCCAGTTAAAGAAGAGTCAATATATGGAATTTTCTGTAGAGTCACAAGGGAGTCATAAGGGAGCCCAATTTGATTTTCAAAATTTTATCCTTTGAAAAAAATCGGTTGAAAAAATGTCTGTGTTTACAAACCTTGACCAGTCCTAAAAGCATTAAAAGCTTAAGACAAAAAGATGTGTTTGCTAATTTTTGATTTTTATATCTCTTTTTTAATAGAAAATGATTTAGAAATGGATATCAAAAAAGAATCTGAAACAGAAACACAAGAAAAACCAGATGAAAATAACAAAACTGATGACCAGAAACAAGAATCTCAAAGTGACATTGACCAATCAGATGATGAACATTTGATGGTGATAGAAACACCTGAAGGACTTACAATTCTAGAGAATTCCTCTTGTGGTTGTAATGGACATGACCACAGACATGATGACGTGGAACTTCCTGTAGGTCTGTATAAATGTCATGTTATTGTGAACTCTTTTTTCCTTGTTATTGCTCTTTGCATTATTAATTATAATATTATGTCTATATTTGACTTCTAAGAATTGGTATCTAGCTTCAATTAAGTGTGAAATATATACTAGTTATATAATGGTTTCGAGTGGCATACTGTGGAGTCACTTGTAGTTTCTAGTATACATACAAGCCTTTAGGTGAATGTGTATACAAAGAAAATACGAGTGACAAGTGAGATATCCACGGTATGTCAAGAGAAACCATTGTATAACCTGCGGCTCAGTTTTACACAACAGCTCTCAACTTCTCCCCAACTTCCCTCGTGTTTATATCAGGCTATGTAAACACGGCAAACCTTTTCTATTTGTTAAATAATTTTTATCTGCCAGTTTTGACTGTGAAGAAAATATGTTGCTTGGCTACTATTGGGGCCATATAGATAAGTTTTACCAAGTTTAAAGTCATTTCCAATTTTCATCAATTTTCGGTGCCCCTAAAAACCATGCAAAACATTATTTTGTAACTGTACCAGTTGATGCTTCGGATGTTAGTCTGCAGTCGTCATGTTGTAAAAGAGCATGAATTAAGGGACAAGGTGTACATAATGTGTATGCTTCAACTCCTTCATGAAAAATCCATGGATATTTTCTGAAACTACACATTTTTGGTAAGGCATGTTTTAGTTAGTAAGAAGTCTTATTAAATCTTTGATCATTGTGACTTAGATGATGAAAATGCACCAGCAACAGATGATTCATCAGATGCTGCCCTGGATGCTAGCACACCAGAAGAAATGATTGAAAAATTGATAAACATGCGACAAAATGAAGTTTTAGACCTACCTGAAACAGTAACAAAGCTAGTAACTCCTGCTGGCTGTACGGTATACCTGATCGGTACTGCTCATTTTAGTAAAGAAAGCCAGGAAGATGTAGCTAAGGTAAAACAATGCTTCTAGAAGAATTGTGCTTTTATTGATTATTAGTTCTGCATTAGTCTCTTTCCTTTTTTCTTTCATACATTCTGTAATATTTCCATTGATTTATTCATTTCTTCATAAATCAATTCATTCATTCACTTGATCTTCCATCCATTCACTTTTCCATCCCATTCCTTTTTTCATCTTTCCCCTCATCCACATGCCCAATGCTTTCAATAAAAGGTGGCTACCGGCAGTTTATCGCCAGATACTTCACCTTAAACTGCCGGCTATTTTGACAAAAAAATAATTCATTGCCAAATAAAGTTATGGCCCCTTGGGGGATACGGACCCCTACTTTTTTGGATTGACCGTCTACTCCAAATATTATTGAAAGCTCTGCATGCCTATTGATTTTCCCTTCCATTTATTTATTCTACAGACAATCCAGGCAGTCAAGCCTGATATAGTTGTAGTAGAGCTATGTAAAAGTAGAATTGATATACTCAAGTATGATGAAGAATTCCTTCTACGAGAAGCAAAAAATATTGACATGCAAAAGTTAAAGTTTGCAATAAAACAGGTATGAAAATAACCTCAATTAGCTCATTAACCTTGATCATTTTATTACATCTTACATGTATTTGTGTGAAGTACTCAGGGCTCAAAATAGTGGCTAGTCATATGCCAGTCAAGATGTCCAGCATATGATATTTTATTTCATTGAAAACCATATTTGACTGGTCAAGTGCCAAATTTGGTTAGACCTCTTGTATCTCCTTTTGCACTAATAAAATAGTGGTGCAAATATAGGTGTCTGGTGATCTGATCTCATTCCTAACATACGTAGGGGTTTCATATAATCCCTTAAGTGGTACAAAAAGAATACAAGGGTTTTCATTTATCAAAATAATGACAAAATTTCCATTTGTGCCAAAACACAGCTGTTACAAAGAACTCCACTCTTTAGCTTTTAACTTGACTGACTACTTTAGCAAGGAATAATTAAAAAATGTCCTTAGAAAGATATTTTACACAGAATTTAATGCTGAATCCAAAAAATGAAAAGAAAAATGGGGTGTCCCGAGCTTGTTTTTGAGAAAATGAATTTTGAATATGACCATCTTGACAAGTTTTCGAAAGAATAATTACAGAAATCAAGCTTTGCACACAAAAAATAATAACTCAAAAATTAAAAAAGCTCTGGAAGCAATTTTCTCAGGACATCTACTTTAAACATTATTTTCAAAGACTAACTCAAAATATTTGAAGAAACTTTTAAAAATAATCTAAAAATTCAGCATCTTGTTAACTCAATAAACCAAAAATCGTACTCAAACGACAACAACAAAAGCACATAAAACGCTTTTTTTATAAGTTGTAATAATTAGGTTTTTTTCAAACTTTCTCAAAAGATTGATTTTTACCAGTTTTCTTAGGAAATTCAAAGAAAAATATAGTCCCGTGCAAAATTTGGGGTTTTTGTCCTGTTGAAGTTCAAAATGTGTAGGGTTCCTCAATAAAATTTTGAAGGTTGTTATACAGTTTTGAGCGGATTTTGTGCGCGCACACATCGTGGGCTCAAATTGAACGTTCAAACGTAGTCCGTCACCTTAAGGCAAACAAAGAAGTGAATACTTGAAGTAATAAGAGAGTCTTTTCTCCTGTTTGTTTCAGAGTGGTGTTGTGGGTGGTGTAATGCAGGTCCTACTGTTAAGTATGTCTGCGCACATTACAAAACAACTAGGGATGGCTCCTGGAGGAGAGTTCAGAGCAGCATATAATGAGGTAAGGTTTACAGATATCATTTTTATCATTCATTTTAGAGACTGCTAGTTATTACACTTGAACTGCTTGAAGTAATTTTTGTTTGAATTAATATAACAATTATTGTAGGCCAAGAAAGTTCCTGGTTGTCAAATTCATCTTGGTGACAGACCTATTCAGGTATTATTACCTACTTTGATATTTTAAATAAATTTAGCAATTTCTGTGATATTTATAAATATATAAGCATATTTCTTATGATTAAGAGCTTTTTTCAACTGTTCCATTGATTATCTTCAGGTAACATTATCAAGAGCAATGTCAGCTCTTAGTTTATGGCAGAAGACAAAGCTTGCCTGGCACTTGCTAACCTCAAAACAGCCTATCAGGTATATTATATTAACTCTTCTAATCATTTGATTCCTGTATCAGGGGATCCAACATCCCTCCCTTAATTACCATAGAGAAGGTAGCATTAATCTTTCTTTGATATCGAAGCAAAGAAGATGTGGAAAGATGCAAACAGAAGGACCTTTTAGCTGAGATGTTAGCTGAAATGACTGGAGACTTTCCATTACTGTATAAAGTTTTTGTGTCAGAGAGAGACCAATACCTTGCAAGATCACTGAGACTCTCGGCAATGCCTATAGCTGTGCATGACCAAGATGGAGGTTTGTGAATTTTATTTTATTTTTTATCTCAGTCAATTAATATATAAAGAATAGCTCCTTATGTTACCCCCCCCCCCCCCCCTTCAGGGAGGGGTGCTGTGTTGGAAGGGCACCCGCACAAGAAAAACACTGAACCAAAAAAATTGTGATATCATCCAAGAAAGAGAAAGTTATTACTGTATTGGATATCCCACATGTAAGACATAGACTTGCCCCAAGTCGACCTCTCTTTGCGAGCACAGCGAGAGAGAGATGGAGTTGTGAGAGGTTGTGGCACACCAGTATAGATACTCAGTGGTCGGTGGACTTTGCGAAAGTCTAGAAAAAACACTGAACCAAAAAATATGTGATATCATCCAATAAAGAGAAAGTTATTATCGTATTGGATATCTACAAAGCTGCAGTAGGGGCACAAAGTCAACCAGATGAGGGGTGCACCCCTTAGAATCCAAGGAAAAAACATTATTTTGTATTGGTTATCCTCATAGTAGGGACATAAAATCAACCCAGGGGGGTGTGCACCCACTGCACCCCTCCCTGGATCTTCCCAATTCCCCCTCCTTATCCTTATGCCCTCTTACATTTTGGTCAACCAAGCCATACAGGGTTATGCCCTATTGAGAACCTGGAAAGGTTAAAATCATTTGTTTATAATCATGTGGATCAAGCAAGACTTGTCTACCTATTAATCAAGTAACTAATCAGAGTATTTTCTTCTTTTTTAATAGAATATCAGGGTACCATACCTAGTGTTGTTGTAGGTGTGGTAGGAATCGGTCATACAGAAGGAATTAAGGAAAACTTTGACAAGGATATTGACATCCAAGAACTACTCAAGTAAATCATTCTGACTTAATATGTTTTTTTCTTATTACTATTATTGTTCAAGAACTGTGTTGTATTAATGAATGGAGCATGGTTCTCACACCATCTTTGTGTATAGCATGCTTTAAAAAGAAGTGTAAGAAAACAGCATTGGAAACTCTCACTTTTGGCTGGGTCTTGCTGGACGAGGATCTCTTGTCCTGTAACCTTCCCAGCATGTTTACATTACAGTACAGACTGAGGCATATGTGCATGTTTTCTATTGTTTATTATAAAATAACTTTGATATTACATGCACTCTGATTGGTCAAAAAGCCATGTTTTATGAGAGCATAATACATGCTCACGTCATTTTTTTTCTCTCTCGAAAAGTTAGTTATTTTATGAAAGCAATAAAAATCAGTTTTCCGTGTATTATAATCTGATAAAGACACTTGGGATGTGGAGAGAACATTTGAGAAGCTGGAAACCACTCCGCTACGCATCATGGTTTCCTACACTTCTCTCGTGTTCTCTCCACATCCTGCGTGTCTTTATCAGAGTATAATACACGGAAAACTGTTTTTTATTCCTTAAAAGTAGCATAAACTGGATCGCTAATCCTATATACTTAATTTCTATATTTTTCTTTTTTTACAGAGTTCCAAAAGCAAGCAAAACAAGCCAATTGATCAAGTTTTCAATTAAGTCATTATTTGGTGTCTTTCTTGCCTGGGGAGCTTATAAACTATTAAAATGGACCACCCTTACTGAATACATCTATATACCATGGTATAATTAAATTTCAGAAGATTATTTTACGATACAGATGATATACAGGAAAATTGGCAGTTAGGGAAAGGCAAGCTGAGAGGGGATGACTAAGGCTGTGTTTACATGGAAGGAGAATGATCCTAGAACTAGGATAATAATAATAATAATAATAATAATAATAATAATAATAATAATAATAATAATAATAATAATAATAATATAGGGTAACCAGAATTATATAATGTAATTTTCATCCTTGCAGGAGAAGTAACCATGCATTCAGTTAGCATGAGAAAAGAGGTGTGAACTTTATACCTGGTGCTGGGATCTTCCTATCTGCGAGACAGGGAGATCCTACTGCTAAGTATAACCTAGTACCCTAAAGAAGCCTGCCAATGTGCATGCAATTGATCCGCCTGCAAGGAACATCCTAGTTCTAGGATCCTCCTCCTCCCATGTAAACAGGGTCTAAGAGTACAGAGGACAGGTTTACAGTGAGGACACTCAAACCATGAACACTGAGGTTTTTTCACACTTTTTTTCTCCTTTATCCCTTGTGTGAATCGATTGGAAATATGATTTATTTTGAACAATAAGATTATTTGAGTTCAGTGCTTCATTTTCAGAAGGTTTGAAGCAGTAGAAAGTTCATAAAATAAAAAATATAAAAATATCAAGTGTTCATGGTTCGAGTGTCCTCACAGTAAGTGCATTTTATTATTTCTTGACTTCTCTAGTTCTTTATGGACAGAAAGACCGACAAACAATGATAAAGGGCACATTTGAACCTGACTCCTGGAATTCCATTCCTTAGTTGAAAGAAGTGCTAGATAGTTACTTTCAATTTATACCCCTGTGGCAAACCCCTTTTCCTGACCCAAACCCCACCCCATGCTCCATTGATGTTGGGCTGGCTTCAAATGACTTGCAATCATACGATCTCATAAATCATATTTATTAAAGACACTCGGAACGTGTATTATTTAATGCCAAGGAAATCTTATATAAATTTTAGTGTTTTTAGTTTAACTAGGTCTTAATTTTAATAAATATTTTTAGAAATGGCAATCCCAAAACACTACTTAATTGTGAAAAATATACATCGTATTAATGTAGTTGTAAGAACAACTTTGACATTCTAAGTCATTACTATAATGTTGATATTTTTGTCAGCCTCTTTGACGACAAATTTTGTCGAATTATCTGGTAGATATTCAATCTTTTCTCCCAAAAATGTCAAACAAATTAACAATAAGGTAAACATGAAAATAATTCTAAATAAACATTTAATAGCACGAGTGTTGTGTTTTCCATTCCATGAAAGAAAGAAAATAAATGATCAAAGGAATGATTACATTGATCAATCTTTAATTCAATGCAGCCTTTCTTTTCCACTCAGCCCTTCAACCGAAGCTATAGCTTGGATTAGCGTTAGAAGTCCGTTTGTACGAGAGTAAGATTGCAAAGTACAGGGATAACCAGGGCCGTAGCAGGCCTAGAAAAAGTGGGGAGCCGCACAAAAAGTCGCTACGGAACAAGTAATCGCAAAAAATGAGGGGTTCCGGCTCCTGTGCGGCCCTGGATAACGGAGAAGGAGGCTAGGAGCTTGGGTACTATATCTTCATTTTTTGGTAATATGCACTGCATTTTAACTCTCAGCCTCCTCCCACTATTAGATTTATGCAGTATAGTAGTCTGCCATATTTTCCAATCTAAGCAGCTTCCTCCCTAACCTGCTACGCAGACATTCTTAGGGACTTCAAGTCACGTTCTTAGGGACGTCAAATCACGTTCTTAGGGACATCACATCATCTTGGGGAGAGAAATCTTGCGTGAAGAATCTTAGAACGTCTGCGTACTGCGTAGGAAGCTACCTCACACCCGCGCGGTCCTTGAAGCAAACCCTGATCATGACGTCTATTCAAACCAAAAAAAACCCAATACCACCGCTATAGTAACTGCACGCGTATAATAATAGCTTTAGGTTAGCTGATTTCCACTTCCTCACTTCAGTGGGGTTTTTCCAGGAAGTTTCGGGTCACAGAGATCGAGAAAAGATATTTTAAAAAGATGACTTAATCACGTGAAGACAGCAACTCCTGATGACGTCAATCACTGTACCACCTTCCCAGAATCACCAGCATTATGAAGTTGTTCATAAAATATGCTTATAAAACATAGGTAAAAAATCAATTTCATGGTAACCGCAATATTTTTATCCTGTATTTTGTATTGTCGTATTATGACGTCAGTTAGGAATGGTTAACCGGAAATATATACTTAAACTATATATAGACATGTAAGGTGATAGATGTCAACTCACGTCAGCAAACGGTCAAGGAAGCCTGTCAAGGAAGTCGATCTACGGATTTTACAGACATGTAAAATAGGGATTCTATTAGATTTTTCATTAATGTTAAATACTCGCTGGTCTTCTATAAATCTGTTCTTGTTGATGTTGGAGCCTGGCGTGTGTAGTGGACTTAATGTGCATGCTGAAAAAGGATTAGAAGTGATTACTGAAGCGGAAAACGATTAATTACGAAAGGTCATTAGACTAACTTTAGAGGGTAGGGCTATATGACGTGAGCAATCCGCCTGTTTGCATATTAAATAAAGAGAGTATTCATTCTCGACATCAGAAGAGCAAAGCAGTTGGTTTGAAAAATGACTGAAAAGTCTGCGGCCTTTGTGGAAGCTGTTAACAGCGTGTCTGCTGCTAAGAAATTGACCCTCTTCAACAGGCGAATTCAACAGCGAACTGTCAAGCTTTGTGAAGATAGTAAACCGAAGGAAGTCAAGCGATACCTAAGGACGATGACTAAGTCCAAGTTTCGTGGTGACGAAGAAGTCGGTGAGAATCATCATGTCAAGTTAGGTGAAATTATAAAGAAACTATACTTACTGATCGAAGCTGGAAAAGCCTTCTCAAACGAGGCGGAAAGGAGCCTTGACGAGCTTGCGGAGCTTCGCTCCCAAAATGCTGAAAGCAACGAAGGAAGTGACGCATACAAGCATAAAATCAAGCATGACTATCAAACATTCCTTAAAGAGAGAGAACAAACTATCCAGAAGATCGAAAAGGCAAAAAACACAGCAAAGCCATTACGAGATATTTCACCTTTGAAACATGATGAGTTCTGGGGAACACGACAGCAACTCCGGTCTGGTAAAGTTGTTGGTGACATGCTGGGTGGATTGGATCCTGTGTTTGGGGTGTTGCTGAACCCAACAGGTAAAGCAGACTGGCAAAATGATCCTCTCCCTTATTTATGGTTTTACGAGATTTATTGAATTGTTTTAGAATAGAATAACTTGGCTATGGGCTTGAAACTCAATATGAGTTAACTCTTCTCATAAGAAGATACTTTGTATATATTGGCTTCTGGGTTATTTTTAGATGATAAGTTGCTCAAACTGAAAATTGAAAAAAAATCGATTCTTTGATGAAAAACAGCATATTAAAGAAAAGGAGGTTCTACATGAAAAACTGGAGAAAAGAAAAACAAGGGAAAAGAATGAATTAATATTTTTATTTCAACTCAGAAACAAAAACGAAACGCTCCAGTTACTTTTGGCAAAGAAGCGAACTCATGAATATGAAATAATATCAAATGTCACGATTAAGATATATGGCTCAAAACCTTCGCTAAATTTCGGGTTTCTTTCAGGTGGACGCATCGGGAAAGGAGACTCAGAGCGGTTACACAAGGTGTTTTATAAAGAAGACCAACCCTTGGCATATCATGCAGCAGTTCACGATGCCTTTGGATACCTGATTCAATATCATGAGGTTGGACCTGGATACAACTACTTGAACACAAGATGGACGTTCTTCAGAAAAGAGTCCCCATTGGCTTGCCAAACGGCTGGGGTTAAATTTTGGAGGAAAGTTTTGAAGAGAAATCCCGTGGAAAAGGAGTTTTAGCCTTTTTATATCAGACATATACAGCATATTTATATCATAATATTGCTAAATATCACTTCTGTAAATACATATTGAACAAGATACCTGATGTTGCGGATCGTGTACTCCTGTCATCCGATGTCCTTGAGGTGTCAAACACTGGAATGCAAGGCCAATTATATTATATTTTTATATACAAATATTATCTAAAGGGTAAAATGATTCAAATAATTTTAATAACATATCCTGTATTCGAAAAATGGCAGAGTTTGGATCACAACACTAGTCAGTTAAGTTTTGCCATGCATGAGATCAATATTGTTATAGGGTAATAGGCCGGAAACAAAACGAGCAGGGGACTGGAATCGAGTTTTTCTTTTGATTTTAAAACGAAATTACGATATTTTAAAAAAATTCTAAAATACAGAGAATGTATATATCTAGGGCCAGATTGGAATAAAGACTCTCTCTATATCTGTTTAACAACCCTAATAAAGATTTATTAGAGATATTATTATTATCATTATCATTATTATTATCATCATCATCATCATCATTATTATTATTATTATTATCATTATTATTATTATTATTATTATTATTTTATATATAATCATCCATTATTGTTACCATCGTTTTGTTATCGGCTAATATTATTATTATCATTATCATTATTATTATCATCATCATCATCATCATTATTATTATTATTATCATTATTATTATTATTATTATTATTATTATTTTATATATAATCATCCATTATTGTTACCATCGTTTTGTTATCGGCTAATATTATTATTATCATTATCATTATTATTATCATCATCATCATCATCATTATTATTATTATTATCATTATTATTATTATTATTATTATTATTATTATTATTTTATATATAATCATCCATTATTGTTACCATCGTTTTGTTATCGGCTAATAAATTTGGAGATCTGCATAGCAGTTAACATTAATCTTTTTGGCCTTCGTAACATCAAACAGTACTTGAAAAAAAGTCAGACCCATAAAATTTCTGTGAAACCCAGGATGGAAGCCTGCGGTTTGAAGTCCAGCGGTTGTAGACCGCGAACTCGAAACTGGACTATTAGAAGTTGATTTTTGCAGAAGGAGGAAAACCATAGAACACCGTAGAACCAACAAACAACTCTACTCACCCTGTACTCACATAAACGACACTGAGTCTGTCGGGACTCGAACATGCTGACGGGTTGCTTTGGTGAGAGGCTAGCGTTCTCACCGCTATGCGACCCGTGCTTCCAACCTACGGTAACTAAACATTAAGTAAATAAACATTAAACCCCAGCTATGTTCCTCCTGTTATAGAGCAATCCAACAACGCATGTACACAAGATAATCGCTTAAATGATGTTTCACCTCGACTTTATGTATTAATAAAACGTAATCGTCGATTCAATATATAGCAGGAATTCCATCCCGTACTTCGAGAAATTTCTCCTTTGAAGCATAATGAGGGCTGGGGAACACGACAGCAACTCCGGTCTGGTAAAGTTGTTTGTGACATGCTCGGTTGATTGGATCCCGTGTTTGGGGTGTTGCTGAACCCATTAGGTAAAGCAGAATGGCAAAATCATTCTCTTATTTATAGTTTTACGAGATTTATAGAACTGTTTTCGATAACTTAGATATGCAGGGACGTAGCTAGGGTTTTGCCTCAGGAGGGCCCCAAACCCGTTTACAGAACATCAACTAAAAAGAACGCCAACCAAAACAACGGCCAACAAAAAGAGGCTAACACGATAGGTACGCCCCTGGTATGGAATTGGAACTCAATAGTTATAAAACTGCGGACACGTTGTATCTAGTATCAGGGAGCATTCATTTTTTAGGAGGGGGGAGGGGGCCGGAGGAATTAGGGGGGGGTGGGGTCATTAAAAAATTACTAGATAAAAAGGGGGGGTCACATTTTTTTTGAATGTTGAACCGGGGGGGTTGAAAACTCAAAAAGGTATATTTTTTAGTTTTTTTCTGGAGGGGGGGAGCTAGAAAATTTTTATATTTGGAAGTGGGGGTGGGGGGGGGGGGGGGGTTATCGAAATATTCAATTCCTTACCATGGGGGCTAGCATTCCTCCATAATTCCTCCGCCCCCCCCCCCCCCCCTCCTAAAAAATGAATGCTCCCTCAGATATTGGCTTCTGGGTTGTTTTTAGATGATAAAGTTGCTCAAAAGTTGCTCGGGGGGGGGGGGGGGGGGGGACGACTATCAAGGTGATCTCGCGCGGGCACTTTGGACATTCTTCGAAACGGGGAACCCATTGGCTTGTCAAAAGGAAGCTGGGATTAGGTTCTGGATATAAATTTGGAAAAATAACAAAACTGATAAGAAAAAAGAAAAAAAGAAAACACAAGGAAAATGAGAGAGAGAGAGAGAGTGAAATAAAAAACAAACAAACAAAAAATCAATAAAATCTGAGTTTTTTATTTCAGGTAATAGGTAATAAAATACATAAACCAACCCCTACTGGCTGACTGGAATATCGACTGATTGAATACGATGTCCCTGGATAAGAAATGGTCCTCAATATATCAAAAAATTGCCTCGAAAAATTCACTTCTTGGAAAACTGTTCGTTTTTCAAACTATTTTCCCCTCGGACATTATCAGCCGGTATCCCAGCCAACAGAAAGAGTTATTTACACTCCCGCGTTCCCGAGTCCTTGGGATTCCAAGTTTTCAACCGCTGCAATGCAAGGCAATATATTTTTGTAGCAGATTTTATCTAAAAAAACTATTGTAATACAATGATTTAAAAAAATGCAGTCTATAATTGAAAAAGCACTGGATCTATATATTCAAGATGTTGAATTATAAAGTGTTTTAAAGTAAAAGCTCATGTGCCATGTGCTCGCTTGATGTTACGATTTCACTAGTGACTGAGTTTGGTCAAAATGATAAGTAAAAGGTTTAGTAAACTAAGTTTAGTAAAATAAGCAGATATTCAATCGTGATTTCATCCTATCATTATATTTATGCATATTAAAGTTGGGGATAAGGAGGCAGGTAGCTCTTGCTTTGAATGTATTTGAATTTTGGACTTTAATATAACATGTGCAGGGGGACTAGCTCAAATGGTAGAGCGCTCGCTTAGCATGTGAGAGGTACCGGGATCGATACCCGGGTTCTCCAGGCCCAAATTTTTTTTAAAATTTCATGGCAATTAATTCATAGTATGGTTTCTTTTTCTACATTTTTTTTGTTGTTGCTTGGATGCAATGAATAATAAATGTTCAATTACTATAACCAAAAAGATTAAAAACTTAAAATTGAAATTGACCAAAAAATACTAAAATTGGATTGGGATTCATAACCTGACTAGAAGGGCTTATAAGAGGGAGAAAAAACCGTCTGAAACAGTCGCGTAAAAATCTCGGGTCGAGTCCTTTTTTGTTTCATGGGTAATGTCAATGCTTCTGGCGTAGTGAGGGACCAGGCACGTACCCCCCCCCCCCCCCCCCCCCCCCCCCCCCAAAAATTAGATTTCTATCCCAGGTGACCCCCTCCGATCAGACCGGCAATTCGTAAGGTGTGGGCTTTCTGTGATAAGACAAAATGGCTTTTTAGACTGTAACATTATCTATTACATTATCTGAAGAAAAAAATCTCAGGCGGTTATTCTAAAAATATCCATTTGAAAATTCTTCAGTTTCAGTTATAGATTAAAAAAAATATTTTACTTTTTATATTGTTCGAAACCAACAAAATTTTGTCTTCTCACTTTTACAAATGCGTTACTGTGATTTAATAAACTGTAGTAATAAGAAAGAAAAAAATTGAGCCGTGGAGAACCCGGGTATCGATCCCGGTACCTCTCGCATGCTAAGCGAGCGCTCTACCATTTGAGCTAGTCCCCCGACGTTGTGAGACAGGTGATAATTATAATATATATTCTTTAGTCTTACTATCTGTGACGTCATCTCTTTACGCATGCGGCGTTCTCACCTCAGGGCCAGTATAGCTAAACTTCCGCAGTTCCAAGATGGCGTTCGGAAGCAAAGTGCTCGGGTGTTTGATCCGTTTTTTTCAATGGATTCCCGTAGTTTTTATAAACATTGTCATCATCTGGTCTTACTATGCATACGTATTTATCCTTTGTTTCGGTAAGAGATTTGTTACTTTGTAATTCTGTGTAATTTTAATGGAATATGAAGGCAATAATGCAGTCAGTATTACCGAGGAATAAACTACTCAGGATGTTTTCTTAATTCTGTATTTTTATTCCTTTACAGAAAGTGTTCAGTCTAATGTCGAAAAAGGTTAGTTCAAAAGAAGGAAAAAGTAATGATATTCCTTGCTCAAGGCATAAGATTACGAAAGAGTTCAAAGCCATTTTTAAAGCTTACGTTTTCAATTGACCACCGACGAAAATTACTTTGAGCTTGACGTATAAAAACTGTCATAACAATGCATTGATTACTGTGTTTTCTTTTTTTAATTTAGCTGTCTACTTGATATTTTACCATCCTTTCTTCCTAATGCTGATGGTTTCTTACTGGAGGACGATTCTAACAGATATAAGAAGCCCACCTAGTCAGGTACTGCCAGTAAGATTGGAAATCGGAAATCAAGAAATCCATCTTGTTTACCACTCCCATGATTTGCCTTCATAAATTACGATTATGTGAAATCTTTTTTCTTCGTGATTTTTAGTTTTCCCTTTCTGACGCAGACAAAGAAAAAATAGAAAATGGGGTAAGCCTATTGACTGAATGCTCAAAATAAGATACTGTATGTATAATATATATATTATAGAGAATATTAAAATTTACATACATATCATTTTACTTATAAGCTTAAATTAGTAGTAAATTTCTGGCCCCTGCTATCGAAGAAATCGATAATCCATGAAAATTGATAACAAACAATAATCATTATTATATTGCAAGGAAATTTTGATAGGGACCAAAAATCAAAATTGTTTTTCCTAGTGTTGCCACATAATAAATATCTTATTAACCTCGTTAACTCAGTCTGTACTGTAAGTTATGGATCCTCATTTTTCCACTTTTTTTACGGCCTAAGTGCATGGCGCTTGGGCCATAAGGCAGTGGAAAAAACTTGGTCCATAGTTTATGGTAAGAACCGAGTGAACAAGGTTAATAAGAGATATATATCAGTTAATCGATTGATATTGGAAATTGATGATCTGTCTATGAACGGACTTTGTGTGACTATCAATTTTGATCTACTTTGATCGATTGTCATCAACTTCATTTAGTTTTCATATAGAGCATGTTGGGTTTATCATGAGTCAATAGATCTATATTTTCGGAATGCCTTAATAGGTAAGGTTCATATATGTATTAGAAACTCCTTTTAACAAATCACCATCAACCTAGGATGCTTAACAACTTTCATCTCACTAAGGCCATATGAAAACATCTCCCACTTCAACCCAAAAGAAGTACTGAAGTTAGCGTTTTACTACATCTACGGGACCTCACTTTTGGATTTAGACTTCCGCAAAGTCTTTCGTCTCCATCCACTCTAGTTAACGTGTGTGGAATAAAGTACAGGCAACCCAACCTGATCCAGAATCACAAACCCTGGACGAAGGACTTTTCCAACTTGCTTCCCCCCTAATTTTAGTGACCCAAAAACGGGTCACTGAATTATGCTCATGCTCTTGATCAACATACATAAATTTAGCATGCACTATAGAAATACACGTCATTTTTGGTGCGAAATGAAAATGAAAATCCTGCAAGAGGAACAAGTTGACCTCTCGACTTCAACATTCGCTATGTCATATTTTTTTACATTTGCTTCACTCGTGACTCTGTGAGTCTCAGAGAGGTTGACTTGGAGCAAGTCTATTTTGGATTCATCACTGTTCATTTTAGTTGTAAAAGTTTTAAAGTGCACCTATCCCCTATCTGACTTCCAATTTTATATTAAACCTATAATGTTGTGAAGCACTTCTGTGAAGAAAAAAATTGACTTAAATAAATTCCTCTATGCTCTATGCTGATGACACGCTTCTTTACTTTGCCAGTGATAATGTTAGCTCCATCAAATCAAATCTATCTGTAGATCTAGATAATGTCACTCACTGGCGACATGCTAACTATTTGATACTAAATACTAGCATAACAAAAATAATGCTCATAGGCACTCATCATTTCACTTAATGGCAACATCTTAGAAAGAGTGACAAAATTCAATCTTACTGGTACTCACCATGATGTCAAAGTGGTTCTAGAAATGGATTTGACATATGCTAATGACTGGTGGCTGGGTTACATAGCTTCTCAAGAACCCTGGGAGGGAATGAGGTTAAAAGAACTTCACAATAGAATAAGAATAAACTTAAAATTATGAAAATAAAAAAAAAGATAAATCAAAAAAAGAATTTCAGATCTGGTTGAAGGCATTGTGAACCGGGCAAGAGTCCCATATAAGGACAAGCCAAACAATGGCGGATCCAGAAGGATTTCAAGGGGGTGACTAGTACCTAGCAAGGCATTACATAGTGTATTTTTGGATCCTTTATTCTTATTATATTCAACTACAAGGGGGGTGACTTGTCACCCAAATCACCCCCCTGGATCCGCCCCTGCCAAAGTTGTTTGGCTGGGATTGAACTCTAGACTATGGACTTTGATTTGTACTCAAAATATTTATACATTAAACTTTCAGTCATAAATTATTTGACCTAAACAGTCATTCTTATTCAAAGTTATTATATTTAATAGTGGGTGGATAGCAACTGCTGACTATACTGTAGCTACAAGCTTGTCGTATCACACCAACATCATTGTTTCATGATATTTTAGGAAAACGCAAAGGAAATTTTAGAAAGATTTTCAAGCAAACTTCCAACTTGTACAAGGACCATGTCTGGGGGTAAGTGGGATGTTGAAATTTTTATTTTAAGGTAGTTCAGGGCCCTTGCTAGTGCACATCCGTTCCACGCATCTTCTTATTTAATCACTTATCAAAAAGCTTTGTGTCTTGAATTATAACAGTAAAGCAAACTAGCTAAATTATGACTCACAATATATTCATAAATGCCAGGCTTTCCCTGGATTTTCTCTCTCAACTTGAAAGGCCAAGTGCTTCATGTCCTACTGACTGAGCACAATTGTTTAAAAACAGCTGTATTCTTTCATGGTTGTAACAGATTTTTCTTCATTCCTTTTTTAGGTGTTCGCTATTGTGATATCTGCAATCAAATAAAGCCTGACAGATGCCATCACTGTTCAATGTGTAGAAAGTATGAAGTATTTTATCATTGCTAGTATTATTTACTATTCATAGGAACCCTTGACAATGGTGTGGTGTTGGTAGGGTGGAGGGACCTCTGTTTGAATAGGGCAGGCAATGTGGTAACATACCGAAAATAAACTAAAAACTCTTGAGTTATATTTAGATTGTTCTTAAAACGAAATTTGTAAATTTATTTTATAATTCTCCTTTGTGGACGTTTCAGAAGTTTGATTGTCCATCTTTTTAGTTTTCACTCCTTCCTTCCTGAGCAACATAATGGTGAAAAGAAACAATCCTGCTGTAACAGGATGTGTGCCTCATCGTCATCGTCATTATCACTGCAACATTTGGTGTTCTATTGATTATCACATCTAGTACCTTTAGCCTTGCATGAATTCCAAAAGAAACAATTCTGAGCACAGACTAAATCCACAGATATTTTGAAGAGATTGCTTTTTAGCCCTTTCATCAGTTTCATTCGTCCTTAAATCAGGATATATTACCTGGATTGTAGATTCAATCAGTGTCGGGTACATGTTAGTGGAGGAAATGGTTGCAAACTATTTCCTCGTAGACATGGTACATGTACAAAGGTATCTACCTTACCAGTAAGTTGGACTTCAAGTCTTCTTGAGCTACAGCACCTACATTTGTATATTTATTAGAATGATTCTTACCTCATACTGTTGTGCTGATGTTACATTTACTAGTAAGAGAAACCTAGCTTTATGCTAATGGAATATACTGTTGAGAGAGTAACAGCAATTTTTAATAATATGTGAACTCTGTAGTTGCAAGTTTCCTTATTGGGATCACTGGCTTCACTCAAAAATGTGAAAGGTACCAACTGATAATTCTTTATTGACAGCAGGGTAAAAAAAACACATTTCAGTGTGCAGCTTGGAGCTAATGTGTTCACATAGTATTACAAATTGGGCCACTAGCTTAAGGACAAAAATTGTTGGGATGTTGTGTTAGATACATAACCTCTCTCTCCACATTGCAGCAGGCATATATAACAACTAGTATTGAAGGTCTTGAAGCAAATTCCATGTGTATTGATTGTCTACAGGTGTGTGCTCAAGATGGACCATCACTGTCCTTGGGTCAACAACTGTGTCTGTTATTTCAACTACAAATTCTTCATACTTTTCTTATTCTACGCTATTCTCTACACCCTTTATGTTACTGCTACTGTAACCAAATACTTCCTTGCATTTTGGAATGTAAGTATTGCACAACATTTCCATTAAGAATTATGTTTGTCCATTAGTGTGATTTTATAGATTAGCCAGGGCATTCCTTAGCCCTAGGTCCATAGTTCATTGCTGAATGGAGCTTTCAGACTTGGATAGCCGATGTAGTCTAAACGTTAATTAATTCCTTAAGGCCCATTTACACTAGCAACTTTGTTGCGCGACTTGAGCGGAGATCTTATGGTGATTTCACGGCGATGATCACAGCTATGTTGCCACCAATTCAAACATGATTGAAATTTAGTGCAACTCACTGCAATTTGGGTCGCGATAAAATCGTCATTGAAATTGTCGCTCAAGTTGCATGATAAACTTACTAGTGTAAATGGGCCTTTAGATTTGTGGTGTATAACTCTGCTATGGCTTGCTTGGTTCTTGAACAATTATTTGTATATTTATTTCAGAATACTTTGGAAGGTGATGGCAAATTACACATTCTTTTCCTGTTCTTTGTGGCAATAATGTTCTGTATTAGCCTTTGGTCATTGTTTGGTTATCACTTATATCTCACAGCTGTTAATAAAACTACTTTAGGTATGTCATTATTTAAAATTGTTAGATTAGAATGCTTCCATCAATATACCTCTTTAGCATTTTCAGAACATTTGTTATTCTGTTTGATTGTAAGATTCTTTGTTTGAGTCCAGTTGACCATAACAATGTGTCTCTTCAAGCATTACCAGAAAACACAGTTTATAAAATGATTCTCAAGTGAATGATATGCAGGCTAAAATAGGAAAACATTAAGTATAGATCTATAATTGCATTTTTGAACTGAGCAGTTGTAAATATCACTAACTTATGTTTCTCAAGGAGACCTCTATCATATAAGCCCCTTGGTTTCTAGAGGCCTCCTTGCTGTATGATGTCATACTTTTGATATATGTATACATCCTTTTTTGTGTTTCTGAAGATGTCTTTTTTAAAGTCATTCCTTTTTTTTGTACTTTATCAGAATATGTCAGAAATTAAAAAATATATAATTAAGATTAATTAATCAATTAACAATGTGAAAAACCTATAATTTTAGACTTGAATATAGAGTTTCGTGCTCAGACTGTAAATATTCACTGAATATTCACTGAGTCTGAAGTGAATAATTGTTGAATAACAAGTAACTATATTTTCTTATATTTTTTATTAGAATCCTTCCGAGTTCCTTATTTCATAAATGGTCCAGATAAGACAGGATTCCATCTTGGGTCTACTATAAGGAATGTAGAACAAGTGCTTGGAACTAATAGATTGCTTTGGTTTTTGCCAGTACACACCAGGTATGAAGTATATAACAAACCAATAATGTGTAGTTTCAGAAAATGGCCATACTACACCATGGAGGAAGTGTCATTTTTTTGACCACTCACTCTTCTGGAATTTCTGATTTGGAGACAGATTGATCACCCCAACCCCCCTCCCCCCATCCCTCCAGAATTTCCATGAAAAAATTAATTCCTTGAAATATCCCCCTGGAAATTCAAAATCTTTTGACAGTTGCGATTAGTTATAAGAAAGAAAGTTATTAATATAGGAAATACTCCAACACTCCACTGCCGTTTTATATTAATTCCAATTTCAGTAAAAACATGGATCCTCATACGAAAATTTCTTCTTTCCCTTGAAACCATGAAAAAATATTTTCCCAATGAATTGTTTTTGTGTTTGCACATTTGGGATGGGAAGTTGAATAGTGCACCAAGAAAACCCATCAAGCCACCTTAAGAATCATACAAAAGTTCCAAAATGGAAAATTTCACTAATAAGTGTTTTTTAAATTTTCATATCATAGTCTTGGAGATGGGGTGCGCTTCCCACTTAATCATCAACCTGAGTCTGATCGGCTGCTAAGTGATCGTGAAAGATGGATGGAAGAAGGAGAAATGGATGCACCCCACGAACAAGCGAGCGACAGTGAAAAAATGGACGAATCCACAGAAACTATTGGTGTTCAAACACCTGAGCTAAGTGAAATTAATGAAATGCAACCAACAGTTACAGTCAGTCAAAATGTTCGTCCAGATGTGCTAGCAATCAATGTAACACCTCAGGACGAAGGAACTGCATTATAATATCTAAGTAATGTAACAACAAATGCCCCTGTGATTTTCCTTATATGTACAGTACATGCTACATCATGTACCAGAATAGCAGATGAGCATGAGCTCGAAATTATAGCACAAAGCATGATGGGAAAGTGAGTTCTTACACTTTTTTGGCTCCTCTAAAAATTCATTTGACAATTTTTTCTTTGACATTTTCTTTGGAAATAAAAGGATTTCAGCAGACGAAAATAACACAGTAATTCTTTTCTGATAGTTCCATTTATTTCCCTGTTACATTTTTAAAGAATGCACTTTCCCAGAGTGCTTTGTGAGCTTTGATGCACATTGCCTATTAAGAAACCCTATTCCAAAGGAAAATTTATCAACAAAGACCTAGATACTTTAACTAGTTTTTATAAGTTACTTAGTTAGTTTAGTTTGTAAAGTAAATTTCTTTTATCATTCTGGTTTACTAATGGGGAAGGGCTCTTTGTAATTTTTTGTAGTTAAGACTCAAGGGTGTAAAATGGCTTGCTTTACTTTTGGCAGCACTTTTCCAATATAATTTAGGGCTTTTGTCTTCAAAACTCTTGTATGCTCCAGTTATACGACTGCTTTAGCTAAACATAGTTTGCAAGCAAAATTTTAGATGTTCAGTAATTTTTGGGCATTTTAAAACATTTTTTTAAAGTTGCATTAACATTTATTTAATTTGGAAAAAAAAAATTATTCGGAGAAAGTTTTGATCAACTCATAGTTCTAAGAGAGAGTGCACTCTCACCTGTCACCTCTATGGCCACGGGTTTGATTCCTGGACATGGCATTACATGTAAGTAGAGTTTTTTTCTCACTAGGTACAAGGGGTTATCTCCAGGTTCTCCATTTTCATGTGTGAGATGGGTGACCCTGACTTAGATCATCCCAAAAAAAGTTTTTTCAGGATTTGATTAAATTGAAGGTTTCAATTGAAGGCAAATACTTTTAGTACAAATACTGAGTGGAAGAAGGGACATATTATGAAGAGAAAAGGAACCTCATCCAAGTGCCAGCCCAGCATATAATTTTGGGATAATTTCAAAAATTAACATTTAATAGATTTATTGAATAATTCAATAAAAAATTTCATTAGTTTCTGTACGAACAAATGAACCACGTTAGACGTGGTAGAAGGCTTAGGTGCCAGGATGATTTGTTTATAAGATTAGAGTTATCAGTATGTTATTTCTTCGTCCATTTTATTAATATTTCATGCTGGTAAAAGCAATTACCGGTAACCAAATCATTACTGGTGTAGATACAGTTAATGAGAATTAACAAACTCATCCAAAACTTTAATGATGAAGTATGTATGAATAGTTGACCACTTTCCTTCTGAAATTGATGGAAAAGTAGATTAGTCCCCTTGTAGCCTCACATTCAAGTACTTCTTGATGTGTTTAGGTGGGCATGAGCAAATTAACATGGCTGCTGCTTGACAAGTGGTTAAATACAAAGCACTCATTCAAGATTGCAAGGTAGTTACAAAGCATTGCTCCAAATTGGAGTTTGCAGCCTTGGTCGAGTGTTTTGTTTGACATCAAAGTAGTTGACTAGTATTACTACTGTTTTATGTGCTAATTCACCATTCCCTTATTACGTCTTGATACCACATCCACTAGAATCCTCTTTGAATTCTTTTTCTTATTCAAATGTTTAAACTCCTTTGGGAGTCGCAAGATGATAGTGTTAATTAGGCCAACAAAATGAACTACGAAAAAGATTCTGGTAGTATAGGTATCAAGCGTAATAAGGGGACTCAAGAATTGGGACATGTTAATTGGCAGTAGACTACCGTCAATCAAACAAATGATTACAGTACAATACGTGTTCTACTAATAATCAAGCAATATTAGTTTTCTTTTGTGCTTCAAGGTTTTTTCTGCGGTTTTCCTCAAATATCAACTTCTAAATCCCATTTTTTATCAGCCTGACTTGATCAGTGTGCATAGCAATGAAAACAATAGTACAAACATTTCCTTTCTATGGAAACTCTCTGGAAAATGACGCCGAGTGGTGTCGAAACGTCGAGACTTGTAATAAATATTATTATCAAAGTATAACCATTTTTCAGTTGTAAAAAGATGTCGGACATCAGTTGAAGCTACTTAAGATTCACTGTAATACTAGATATATGAACTGCATGCAGGTTTATGTTTTCCCTGCTAGCAGAGTCTCCCGTGTAGACGAATCCTAGCAGACAAAATGGGAGACTCGTCTACACAGGAGACTCTGGTAGCAGGGAAGTTTATATTATGCTTGTTACAGTCAAAATGGCTAAAGCGTACCCCCCTAGACTCCATTAATGATTTCATTATTCGAATATTGAGTTGATTATTCACTCTGAGTTTTCATAAAAAAATCGAAGACTCCAAACTTCACATTCAATTCACAACTAAAATTCTGAGTGATGGCCTTTCTGGGGAGTTTTTCTACCTTAGTATGGCAATTGTTGAAGAATCCAATCAAAACTCAATTAGATAACTTATTTTCAAGTTTGGAGTCAGAGTGAATAATGAACTCAATATTCGAATAATAAATTCATTAATGGATTCTAGTGGGGTATGCTTGAGCCGTTTTGACTTTAATAATATTTGTTATCAATGTGCCGTTATTGTAAATAGTACAACAACTATTAATCTTAAGACTGTTGTAGTAAAAATAAATAAATTTCGTTTTGTTTTTTCAGTGTTGGAACTGTGGGATTTGTTTGGGTTGTCAGTAGGGTGTGAATGCATAGAGGGGACTGATCTATAAATAATGCATTCTTGTAAATTATACATTTTTGCTGGTACATATTGGAGGGGTGAATTCTAAAACTTGATAAAGGTAGTGTTTACAACATGAGCAGCTGTATTGTAGTCGATTCCCAAGGCGAAAAAGAGGTTTTAGTTGGGTAACTCTTACTGAGAGTCGTCGGGTAATGGTGTTAATTAGGCTAAGAATAACAACTAGTAAAGAAAAAGATTCTGGTATGATTGGCAATTAGGCAGGGCCGTGGCAGGGGGGACACTAGAGAAAAACGTTTGCGCATGCGTGCCATTCAGCACGCTTTCCAAGAAATTATAGAGTTTTAGTGAGAAAATAAATGCTTGTTTTCTCCGAGTATACAAAAAATTTCGTGGGTATACTTTTGTGAGACCAAGATAATGTGTTAATAAAGACAATATGAAAGAGTTAGCCTTAAGTTTCAAGAACTGATCTTACGTTTTGGCATCTTGTAAAGACTTCTTCAGGCAAGTGTGAAAGTCAAATTTGAATATTTTTACAATAGCACGAAGACGCTTTTGACTAATTTGCATACGGACTTAGAGCATGCGCAGACGTTTTTCACGCGTGTCGGCAGGGGGAACATTTCGGATGTACTGAATGAACAATGAAAATTTTAGGTCTGTTACAAATACATAGGGCGTTTTAGAATATAACACCCCAAATACTTTTCACCTAGGGCCCCCCAATATTTTTGGCCTTGCTACCGCTCTGTAAGGGGAATTATTCGAACGTGCGCATTCAACCAATCAGTAACTGATACGCCCTTCCAATCCATCTCGTGTACATTCTTATTCCTATGCGCCATCCAATCCATCTCGTGTACATTCTTATTCCTATGCGCCCATCCAATCCATCTCGTGTACATTCTTATTCCTATGCGCCCATCCAATCGATCTCGTGTACATTCTTATTCCTATGCGCCCATCCAAGCCATCTCGTGTACATTCTTATTCCTATACTCCCATCCAATCCATCTCCTGTACATTCTTATTCCTATGCGCCCATCCAATCGATCTCGTGTACATTCTTATTCCTATGCGCCCATCCAATCGATCTCGTGTACATTCTTCTTCCTATGCGCCCATCCAATCGATCTCGTGTACATTCTTATTCCTATGCGCCCATCCAATCCATCTCGTGTACATTCTTCTTCCTATGCGCCCATCCAATCGATCTCGCGTACATTCTTATTCCTATGCGCCCATCCAATCGATCTCGTGTACATTCTTATTCATATGCGCCCATCCAATCGATCTCGTGTACATTCATATTCCTATGCGCCCATCAAATCGATCTCGTGTACATTCATATTCCTATGCGCCCATCCAATCGATCTCGTGTACATTCTTATTCCTATGCGCCCATCCAATCGATCTCGTGTACATTCATATTCCTATGCGCCCATCCAATCGATCTCGTGTACATTCATATTCCTATGCGCCCATCCAATCCATCTCGTGTACATTCTCATTCCTATGCGCCCATCCAATCCATCTAGTGTACATTCTTATTCCTATGCGCCCATCCAATCGATCTCGTGTGCATTCATATTACTATGCGCCCATCCAATCGATCTCGTGTACATTCATATTCCTATACGCCCATCCAATCCATCTCGTGTATATTCTTATTCCTATGCGTTCATCCAATCTATCTCGTGTACATTCTTATTCCTATACGCCCATCCGATCCATCTCGTGTATATTCTTATTCCTATACGCCCATCCAATCCATCTCGGGTACATTCTTATTCCTATACGCCCATCCAATCCATCTCGTGTACATTCTTATTCCTATGCGCCCATCCAATCGATCTCGTGTACATTCATATTCCTATACGCCCATCCAATCCATCTCGTGTACATTCTTATTCCTATGCGCCCATCCAATCGATCTCGTGTACATTCATATTCCTATACGCCCATCCGATCCATCTCGTGTATATTCTTATTTTAATACGCCCACCAATGCATGTTGTAGATATTCTTATGTGTATTGAAAAAAAATATTTTGTTTGTGTGTTGTATATTCTTTTATCATATTCTACTGTATGGGCTGCCTTTGCTGTAATCAACAAGGAGCGGATTCAACAGCCATTTGAGCTATAAATTAACTCGTTTAAACAAATGTTTATTTAAGTTTTCCTCGAAAAAAATCTATGGTATGTCGATTCCCGCGCACTCTAAAGCTAGAGTGAATGTTTTATTATTTTTATTTTTATGACTGATTAACCAGGACCATACTTCCAGACATCGATTGCTGAAGCATCGTATGGACTTACGGCTACGCTGGAGATTTCGGCCCCAACACCGCTATCCCGGGAGGAACAGTTACAGACTGATCAGGAAGCTCGGCCCCCAAGCCTAAGGGAGAGGTTAGTCGGCCCCTAGACCGTAGATGATTAACCCCTTGCTATGACCAGCAAACCCGAAAATACAAATCCGTCACTGAAGAGTGACCCCATACGTCGCTCCTTTCGATGTGGGATCCGTATTGAGAAACTATAGCCGTGAAATATTTTCAAGCCTGGTTCACACTAGCGTCGTAATTGTTATTATCAGCAACTTACGCAGACTCAGTATCACATTTATCAAGAAAGGCACTGCTAATAAGCAGTAGGCTACTGAGTCTGCGTATATATGTTGCTTACAATTACGATTACGTATTGGACGCTGAGCGAAGCAAATCATAAGGCAATGTATGGTCATCAAACAGGATTTTTGGGCATTTTTGACTCAACATTCACTAAAAATCTCGATTTTCTTGTCCATTTTCGATTGCATATTGATTTTCAAAAAGTAATTTTGAGGTGCGACAGAATTAAGGAAGATTTTCCACAGACCCCCTGGGGGGTCTCCCTGTGTCGCGCTCTTCGATCAGAAATATGGCAAACAAGGCTACAGTAAAAATCAAAAGTGTTGATACACTACCTCATAATGTTGGGAAAATTAAGCATGCAGTGTAAGAAAAAGCGCTTTAAAAATTGTATATAAACTAAATCCCCCCTCCCCCACTCAATGTTGTTCCTTGAGAATGTGGCTAGCTCACGGTACCCAACTTTGGCTACAACATTGCAAGGGGAGGGGAGGGGGAGCGTACAGTGGACATCAGTCATTTCACGCGGCCAATTTTGGGAGCATTATAGGGGTAGTGTATCAACACATTTCGATTTTTACTGTAGAATTGGCCGCCAAAACAGACTGTGCATGAGCTAGAACCCTAAAGTAAAGAGTTTCATCCTCTTTGAACCTCTGTGATCCAATCGAGATAGTTTGTTGATATCATGCGCGACCAAGTAGAATTGAGGCCTGTTTTACTACATTTGTCTACTCCAGCCTCGCCTTGTGACTATGTTCTGTGGTCAGACAAGCGAATTCTGGAGAAGTATCGAAACCAAACTGTGTAGCTAAAAAATAAACTAGGTATTGTAAACTACGTAGCTTGTTGGATAAACATAACTGGATTGTACTGTAACAGTACTAAATAAGGAGCAACTCAGTTTTCGCTTTCGACCCTTCGCTGTTTGAATTCACTCACATCCGTACTGCGTTTCGGGCTTGGTATGAAACATGTAACGACACCTTCCGGTGATTGCACGATTGTCTTCATATTAATTTATTGAATTCCTAAACAAAGGTAAAGGTAAAGGCCTTATTTAACATCAGTGTTCCTTCAGCAAGTAGCTGGACTTCGAGGGAGCTGACGGTGCGCACTTTAACCCCTCCCTCCATCAGTGCTCTGTTTTAAGAGTATTCAAAGCTAAAGCTACACGGATTAGAGAGAAGTCGAAACAGACGTGCAGATCCTGAGGATCGAACCATGGACCTCTAGCTCAACAATGCCTGCACCATTCAGCAGACCTTATATGGCATTCGTTCCTTCAACCTTTTTTTGAAGGTTTTTGAAAGTGCCGTCTTATTTTCCCTTCCAAATTAAAGAAAGTCAACAGTACAGCGATGCAAGATATGCTTTTGATTTACAAAACCTTTATTTCCAACAATTCATATAAAATCCTGTATTTATACAAAACCGTGACACATTTACTGATTCTAAGGTAACTCATTACAAACATAGTTCTAATAGAGAAGCTTCTGCCACGGCTATAGTTAAACAAACAAGCAGATTTTCACTAAGTCCTTTGGACCTCTGGCCCACAAAGACAAATAAATAATATTTTGAATATATTCTATTAAACAGCTTTTCTTTTGATATAAATAGTGCTGAAACGGAAACAGTTATTGCTTTTGATAGTCTTGGAACACAGTGAGCATTTCTAGATTTTCAACGTTTTCCCAAAGTGTCCTGTAGTTTATTCCAGTATTCCTGCTTTAATAATCTCTGATCTTGGCCATATTAATAATTTGATTTCAATTTATTATCTACGATAAATAACCCTAAACGACCTTTTCTAATATTGTTATTTCAAATACAGATTATTCCAGATGTTTCAACATAATCATTTGTTGAATAAAGAAGTTTTACTTTTTTAGGCATTATCTATAACCGGAAATGAATTAATGTTTATACTAGAAAAAGAATAAGATGACAACCAACCATATGAAAAAAGTGTTTGATAGACATGTAGCATTCAAATAAATTCCCTGAACTTATTAATAAACACGCCATACGTAATTGCAGAGCAGCATAAATCAAAAATCTACTCCAAATCTTACAAAACCGTTACAAAATTGTATTAAAAAAAAGAACTTTAAAAAATGAGTGTTATTACAAAAAAGTGCACCACAAATGTTTGTTTTCGCCAAACTAACTTTGAAAAAGAGATTTTTTCTTGGATGAGATGAAATTATACGGTATGTTGTTGGTGCAAATCTGACTAAAGTGGCCATATTTGAAAACAAATGTTATCCAGTTACTTAAAGTAAAACAAAGCTCTTGGTTGTCCCATTATTGTGAAAAAAGACGTAAAGCAGGCGCGTTTCAGTATATGTGCGGAAATAGGGTGACATAAACGTTCACACACTAAAGTGTTGCGTAGCAAATTGCAGAACAAATGTCCTTGTAATAGCACAGCGTGCGCAACAACATTTCTTCGTGTAAAAGAGAAAATAGAACTTCTACTTCGTGCAACAAAGACAATGAGTGTAGGTCGCGGAGACACAACTGACACCTCTTTCGGCTCCAACGATAGGATTCCTGAATATTTATGTCTTTAAAAGGCAAAATGTTTTTTTCGGATAGATTTTTTTACATAAAAAGCCGGCTTAAGTAACCCACGCGATAAATAAATTCTATAAAATATTAAATGATCAAAAAGCTAATTTCGGGTTATTTTCGATAGTCGTTTTAAGCAATCTGTCAGAACTATAATTCTACAATCAAGCAGTTCAAACTCTACAGTAATTACAGGATTACGTTCACACAAATCATCACCATTAATAACCAAGTCAGGTCTTGCTCAATCCTTTCCAGAAGACCAAGGCTGTTGCTTCCAAATATCTGCTGAACTGAATCCATTCATTGCATCAAAAGTACCCCCAGGGGAGTCAGGCTCGGGAGAATCTACCCCTTGCTGTGAAGCCAGTGACTGGAAGGTAAGGGAGTCACTAGTAGCTGGCATAGCGGATGAGTTTGGGATTGATCCATACTGCTCGCTCCAAATGCTCGACACCTGTGCAGGGCCCCAGGTTTCTTGTGCTATGAAAGGTGTTCCTTCCTGGTTCTCGACCGTAGAAGCCCAGTTTGGAGCTGGGCTAAACAAGGCGTCCACAGGGTCAGTATCAGTATCTGCAGGTGTTCCTCTTGTATCAGGTTGGTATGCTGGCCCACGGTAAGACCACCCATCAGTGGATGGGATGCTACCAGAGTCCCAGATTTCCGCCACGCTCTTGAAGTTCAGTGGTGTGGGGCTTGTGTTAGCATTGTCCAGGAAGTTGACCCAGTTGTTCGGGCGGCGCACAGGCTTACCCTGGAACGTCTCATCAGCAGGACCAGAGCTAAACAGGCTCTGAGGGTTACCCAAGTGTTTGTCATTTGGCTTGCTGGACCAAATACTTGAACGACTCCTCGTATCCTCTGCTGTATCTGAAACACCGAAAACGCTGAAATCACGTGGAAGACGTTGGCTATCCTGGGATCCCTGTGGTGAGCTTCTCAGATCATCGGACGCATTGTTTGCTCTGTTGAAGGGAGTGCTTTCGAAAAGAGAACTGCTTGGAATGGGGCTGAACTGGGACATCGCAGCACGTTGTAGGGAGAGGCTGGGAGAACCAGGTGCAAGAGCGGACTCTGCTGATGCTGACCAGGGACTGTTTTTTGTTGCAGACAGCACAAAGGGGTGAGAAGACGGTTTCATCTTACGAAAATCAATTAGGGCTGAAATAAAAATTAATTGCATAAGAGTTAATGTGCGTATTAGATGTTTGACGGAGGGATGTCTATCTGTCATTGCATTAAACCAGAAGGATTGTTTGTTGGCTTTCTCCCTCGAGTACTTTTCCTCGGACCCACCCTCAAACCACGCTCACCAACGTTGAACTTCCCCTAAGGTGCGTGTTTGTTAGATTTTTCTGAGAATAGTCAATAGAATGTCTGCTTTACCTTGGCGACCTCCATCATGTAAATGACTTTGGTCTCCCAGTGGCATGGATCTGGAGGGTTTCAGCCTTTGCTTCAAAGCCTTAGCAATGGAACCTTTTCCTTGATCACTTCCAGAGGACGAGCCATCACTAACAATACTGCTGTAGCTACTACTGCGGCTGCTACCACTGAGGTTAGTAGGCGAGATAGGTGGGGGTGAGTCTGTCAGGTGATTGGATGATCCTGTCATTTTGGTGAACGCCCTTTTCTTCCCTTCATCCTCTTCATAACTGTTATCATTGGAAGAAGTTTGGAGGCTCTTTTCAAGTTGTGACATGACTGCAGCAGCGATAGCGTGTGGGGATGTGGGACCGAGGTCACGTGATTCCATCTGAAGGGCAGTGATGCGATCCTTTGACTTAAACGCCAAATCCAATGCCTTTGACTTACCACCTGTCTGGTTGTCGTGTTTCTTCCCTTTGACGTCATTTCCGGTTGGAGCGACTTGGTTCTTACGGGCTCTGGTCTTGTTATCCTGTGTACTGGTACTTCTCTGGACTGATTCCCTCTGTGTAGAGCTGCTGGAGTCATTTGGAAAGCTGCCTCGTCTTTGCTGTCTGTTTTCATTCAGTTGGTCCATTCTTACATCCAATGTCATTTTCTCTAGCATCTGTTCACTTCCACTATCATCAGAGCACCCGCCTTCGTCCTCTCCAGACTGACGCGTACCACCCCTTTCCTTATTCCTTGTTTTATTCAAAGCCTTGGACTTCTTCTTCGACTTCGATTTGACATCCTTGAATTCTCTTTTACAGCTATCGACAAAATACGAGCAGTTCTCCGTCTCCATTTCCTGTACACTAGCAATCGATTGTCTCAGCTCCTCAATCTGAGCCACAGGTGCCTTATAGTCCCGTTCATAACCTCGATTATAATCACTTGATCTTTTACTCGCACTGCCATAAGAATCTGAACTTTTTGCTCCTCTTTCTTGAGTACTCCGTGTTTTACTATCATGGGATGAAGGGGATGGTTTTCTTGATGGATCAGATTTGGGGCTTCTGTTTCGAACATTATCCTGTCTTGTTGTTTTATTAATATTATTATTGGTAGAACTAGGTGCGGTAGCAGCCCCTGTACTGGTGGAATCTGCGTTAGAAGGTCGTTCATCAGTTTTAATGTCTTTAATTCCTCGTCTTTTTCTAATATTAATCTGCCGGTCATCTTTATGTACTCTGTGCATGAAAAAGAAAGGGAAAAAAAGATTTAAAAATTAGCTATTATTTCCAAGGGACCGATCTTTTTTTTATTTTAGACCAGAAAGGGGGCGGCAGGGCGCTAGTGGTTCTGGTAGTTTGGACATTTTCCCTCCCCCTCAAAAACGGCCGTTCCGTACCTCTTGAGGTCTCTGTTTGTTTGAGGTGTCTTGTACTTACAGGTTGTCTGTTTTTGCGTTATGGTCGCGACTGGAGAGATCGAGAACGCGCATGGTATTTGGTCCGTGTTAACTTTTTATAGAGCGCTTCAAAGCAAGTTTATGAAGGCGAAAACCTGTTAATATCTTCAGTACTGATTCTACATGAAGTAAATAGTTGAATATTTCTTGATTTGAGTGTTGCGTCTCTACGTTATGAAGGTTTATACTTCCTATATGTAAATGACTGCGACGTCTACTAAGGTTTCATTAAATATACAAAATTAATCTGGTTCACACAAACAGTATTTAAAAAGCATCCTTATTTTACTCATGGTTTACATAAAGGAAATTTTAAACTTGTTTTCTTAAAATGGCCAGTGTTTAGTATTACTAGACAGAACAAATACACTAAAATACATGTCATTGACATCACTCAAATCAAGAAATATTTTACCATTCAACTATTTACTTCATGTAGAATCATGTAGAAAAAAGGTTAAGTGCACTTTAACTGCACACAACATAATGGATGTGTACTTACTTTGATTTCTCTCTGGCAATAGCATTAAGATCAAAGACCTGTTCCCGCTGCTCATAACTCATCAGCAGCAAGCTAGCCGTGTCAGGAAGCGGACTGCCTAAGATTTTACGAGCTTCTGCATAAGCATAGACCACAACTGAGATGAACATAAAACCCATGACAATAATAGTGACTATCTGTAAGTACGGCTCCCATGTAGTGAGACCAATAGCTGACGCACACAGGGGGAGTAGGTGGGGAGGTATTGTCGCTACTAGGGTGAATTCCATTACTGGACCAAAGGTGGTTCTGACTTCCAGGTGTCGTGTGACGCGTGACATGGTGAAATCTGGTGTAAAACTGAATGAAAAACAAAAAAATATTGATACATGAGAACAAACGAAATTCCTTACATGGTATACTTGACGGGCTGGGTGGCCTTGCGCTGTTACGGCGCTGTCTCTAACCACTGTGTAGTCCATGCCTAGGGTCACGGGATTGGTAGAACTACATGTGAGTCGAGTTTGTTTGATGTGTTGTTCTCTTACTTGTCAGAAAGGTTTTTCTCAGCGGTTTTTGGTTTTCTTCTCTCCACTAGCGTAGGGGGGGGGGGGGGACGGGGGCACGTGCCCCCCCCCCCCCCCAAATTATTTGGTAAATAGGTAATTGTTTGGTTTTTTTTTTTCCTTTTTTATCATTTTGGCCTCTTTTTTTTTTGTACTTGGCGCCCCCCACTTTTTGTAGAAAAAGTTTTATTCCCTATTTCGTCGTAAATATCGCGGTTTTTTTTTGTTTTTTATCTTGCTTCGGCGATTTTTGGCGGAGGTGCCCCCCAGAACCTAGGTCCTCGCTACGCCCCTGCTTCCCTCCGCGAAAATCAACATGTGAGGTGAGTGTTGTGTTATAAATAGTGAATGTAGTGCACGGCCTAGCAAGCCTTGAAAAACTAGGGGGAACAAAAGCAACAGGTGACCACGACAAAAAAAATCCATACTTGTCTTACTTTTCTGGGGAAAACTGGGGGGAAGCTCAAGCCCCCTCCCCCCGGCCCCTCCCCTTGCTACGGCCCTGTACTGGTAGTGCATGTGAAGCAAACCTCACGGAAGAGCCCCTTAGAAGAGCGAAGGCAGTAAAATGTTACCCCACCTTATTTATACTACTTTAATACTTACGCAATTTCGATTTTCCTGGAGGAGTTAGGATTCAAGATAAATGACTTGCAGTTGAGTATTTTAAAGCCATACCCTTCGCACTCATAACCATCTATACTAAGTGAACTGACAAAGATTGCTAACTGTCCAGGGTTTGTAGCTGTTAGAACTTTCTTGACAGATAAGAGAGGTTGGGCTCTGGAGCGAGGTGGTGTTTCTGGGGAAAAATCCACAGCATCAGAATCAAATGGAACGAGAACAAAAGCAATGAAACGGCATGCGCTAACTAAAATACGTGATAATTCACGACAGAAAGTAGCTGGCTTTTCAAGAAATGCGAGCGAACAACAGTCAAAGTTTATGATTACAGTACTTGTCAATAGCGCGCGCTGCCGGAATCGTCGTCGTCGTAACGAAGTAGGTCAGTTTTGATGGACGTTGATCAAGGCGTTTCCATGACTACCAAAAAACCCTACTAAAAGTTGGTACTTACTGTGACATTCTGACAAATGGCTCGCTCTCAGCTCAAACAGTAGTGTACTATGAAGACCAGGTTTTTTGGAATTCAACATGAATTCTCCACGTGCTCCTTGACCCTGTACGGTCACAGCATCTATCACAGTCAGGTTATTACGAATAAGAATGATTGAAGATCGGATTCTGTCATCTACTGGAAGAAACTTTACTGGTATTTGGATTTTAGAGCGAGGATTGAGTAGTGTGACGTGTGTTGTAGGAGCCGGTGTAACGCCAAGAGTACCACTGATGGCTGGCGTTACACCTATTGATGATCCTTTTAATGATTTACTAGTGCTGTTTATCTGAAAAAAAAAAAAGAATTGTGAATTGAGATTGTAACCTAAGTAAGAACCAAATCAAATGGGCTAGATTCACATCAACCAGTTTTTCTCCTGTGTCATACTATTATCACTAAAATTTCAGCTTGCCCCGCGATAAGTCACCTTATTTCTGAACTGATTCGAATTCGAATGTCGTTATGGCCGCGTGCGGAAATTGAGGTAACAGAACAGATCCGTCATGGCAGTTTCCTTTACAAGTAACATGGTAGACCCAAGACTGGATGACAGCCCCCCCCCATCCTAAGTAACCTAAGTAAGAACCAAATCAAATGGGCTAGATTCACATCAACCAGTTTTTCTCCTGTGTCATACTATTATCACTAAAATTTCAGCTTGCCCCGCGATAAGTCACCTTATTTCTGAACTGATTCGAATTCGTGCATTAATCCTCACGCAGCGAGTTTATCGCACTTCATGTCGTTATGGCCGCGTGCGGAAATTGAGGTAACAGAACAGATCCGTCATGGCAGTTTCCTTTACAAGTAACATGGTAGACCCAAGACTGGATGACAGCCCCCCCCCCATCCCCTCAATCCAGCAAACCGTCATGGCAGCTTCCTTTACAGTAACATGGTAGACCCAAGACTGGATGACAACCCCCCCCCCCCCCATCCCCTCAATCCAGCAAACCGTCATGGCAGCTTCCTTTACAGTAACATGGTAGACCCAAGACTGGATGACAACCCCCCCCCCATCCCCTCAATCCAGCAAACCGTCATGGCAGCTTCCTTTACAGTAACATGGTAGACCCAAGACTGGACGACAACCCCCCCCCCCCCCCCATCCCCTCAATCCAGCAAACCGTCATGGCAGCTTCCTTTACAGTAACATGGTAGACCCAAGACTGGATGACAACCCCCCCCCCCCCCCTCAATCCAGCAAACCGTCATGGCAGCTTCCTTTACAGTAACATGGTAGACCCAAGACTGGATGACAACCCCCCCCCCCCCCCCCTCAATCCAGCAAACCGTCATGGCAGCTTCCTTTACAGTAACATGGTAGACCCAAGACTGGATGACAACCCCCCCCCCCCCCTCAATCCAGCAAACCGTCATGGCAGCTTCCTTTACAGTAACATGGTAGACCCAAGACTGGATGACAACCCCCCCCCCCCCCTCCCCTCAATCCAGCAAATCATTAATATACTAACCTTCTGTGAATTTACAATTGGTAAGGAGAATACGATTTCACTGTGATCAAGACTAAATGCATCGGCATCGAATCTGTAATGGATGAGCAGAAAAGCATTAGTAATATGATGAAGAGGTGGTCTCCACCACTCCTTGCCCCTACCTAGCCAACCCGAACAGAGCTTTTGAATGTTGACGCAGATACTGGAGGCGCTTCGCCTAGCAATACGACTCCCTGTGTTCCCTTTGTTTTTATCGATCTAAAATGATAAATAACTCACAGTCCTTTGACTCAACTTACCTGTCTGCTATAACATCTAATAATCCTTGTGATTTTGGATACGTAGATAAGGAAACTATCTGCACAACCACAGGCACATCTGCTGGGTTTTCTATACTAAAATGCTTGAGTGAATAGTTGCCAATATGTGTTAGGGGGAACTTGATGGGTTTGTCAGGAGCTAAGGATGGCCATGTTAAAGACGCTCGTGCTGTCAGACTGATCCCTTGGGTTAAATCTGTGTTGATATTGAAGGTGGCCTCGATTCTGTGGAAAATATAAAAAGGCTTACCAGTAAGGTAATGCGATCGTGCAATTTTTTGTCGAACATTTTTTTTAAACTTTGCACAATACATATTTCTATTGCCAGAGTAGAAATATGAAATAAAAAAGGGAGTCACCGAATTCGATGAGAAAATACAATTTTTCAAAGATGGGGCTTGTGACCATCTTTTTCGAGCAAAATAGGACAATGGAATAGCAGGGAAACTCTTTCAGTGAAATTTAGTCAATATCGGTCGCTAATAATAAAAACATAATGAATAACCAGAAATGTTCTCGTTTTTAAAGATTTTTTGAAGAATTTTGAAGTTTTCAAAGCTAAAATTTCAAAAGCAGTTCAAAACCTTGCGTTCTAGTGCTCTGAATGTTACGGTGCCTTTAGATGAAGTGCATGACTTACCGTGTTTTGCCAGCTCGTTTCATTGAATCATATACTCTTTGTAACTTGTCTACGTATTTTGTGTCTATGTCTACAACATCTGCCGGTAGGGTGAGTGTATTGAGCCACTTGGATCCTGACAACAACAAAAGGTTATTAGTTGCCATAACGATGGCGATTAGTTAAATAAGTTGCCATGACAACTCGTTTACAAGTATGGGTTGCTATGACAACACTGTGCGAACAACTTAGGATAGTCAAGTTACTGTCACAGCATACAAAGCGTGTAACGAAAGGCTGTTTCTGTTACGATTGGTGTACACATGAGAAGTATTGATGTGACAACGGCCGTGTTCTCAGGTGTAACCATAGCAACGCGTGCAATAAAGAATTGCCTACCTGAAGTCCCTGTACCAAGACCAACGTAACACTGACTTTTACATCCTTTAGAAGGATCAAAATGGATACTACCAACCTGAAGACGAACATTCTATTAGTATGTATCATTTTACATTAGTAGGGGATAGTGGGAGGGCGGGTAGGCAGTCAGCAGGCGAGGAAGTGTATCTTGTCCTATCCCAATGCTCGTATAAGTACCTTACATTCCCTTCTAAGCTGAATATGTTGTCGAAAAGGTAAAAGATATAGCATAAATCTACCAAGACTTACTCTATAATTTTTTCGGGGTGTAGAATCTGTTGAATCTGATGAATCTGATGAATCTGGTGGTGCTGTTGTGTTTTCAAAGAATTTAAATCTTGAATCTGCAGGATGAGGGATGACAGATAGGAGCTTGGCAGGATGTGAGAATGTACTCGTTAGGGAAAGAATTTGACTCTCTATACGACCCTGAAAAAAAACAAGTCTTATCAGTACAAAGATAGAAAAATGCAAGAATGGAACAGAATACGCTTTACAGTAGGCACGAACTGGTCAAGCTTGGTTAAGACAAACCTTTTCATACAAACCCCAAGCTAGACCAGCATGCACTTGGTCTGTCTGAGGCCCCGTTTTCACAAAATTCGTTTTCGATACTCTCAGTTTCCGTTTCACAAAAAAAAACGCATCGTTCAAAAAGCGTTTTCTCCCGTCCAAACTAAAACGATCAAAAAAGGCAGATACGATTGGAAGTGACGGCACATGCGAAAAACAGACGTGTCGTTGTGAATGACGTCAACGTTGTCAAACGCCTCCATTTTCTCCTGTCCACACGCCGTTTTCAAATATCTCTACTCTGGAATTCGTTTTCTTTGAAAAGTGTGGCGCAAACCAAAACGGATCAAGAAGTATACGTTTTTCAAACGAAAAAGCGTTAGTATGTACGGAGCAAGGCTGAGAACTGAAATAACTTGTGAAACAGTGAAGTTAGGTATATTTGAAGCACTGCTCCCTCATAGCGGACGTGACGATGTGGAATGGAGTTTTGCTAATCTCAATCCTTGAATATTCTAGTTGATTACACCAACAGGTACTTTAGTAGGTGAGGTGTACTTACAGGAAAACAGGGTTCAAATGTTATGACAGGAGGAGATGGAGATATTTTGCCCTCCATTGCCTTGAAATAAATAGGAACATGAAGAACCTGAAACGATAAGGAAAAACAAATTATAATACTTGTAATCAGGGAGACTTATTATGGAGCTATACAGCATTAAAACGGCTGGTTTCCACTAGCATCGTAATTGATGAATTTGAATCAAAAGACATGGCGGCAATGTTGAATGATATAACAGAAGAATTCACGGAAAAATCTTTTGTTAAAGTCATCCAACATGGCGGCTATGACGTCACGTGTAAACGAAGAGTTAGAAGCACGTCGCAATCGGAAGGTTTCCCTTTTTTCGTGCTTGTGCTTATGCTTATGACGAGCGGCTTCAATTTCATGCACGAACTGCTCCCGACTAAGCCTGCTTTGCAGATTCGATTTTTTTACGCTCAAAAATTTCGGCCAAAAATAATTTTTGAGCATAAAAAATCGAGTCTGCAAACCAGGCTTCAAGATTCTGACTCGGATTCCGACGAAAAAGTGAAAAACTAGCCTTAGAGTTGCGACATGCTTTGATGTCAAACATGAGAGGTACTACAGCCTCTAAGCCCAACCTAACTGTTCCTGCAGTCTCTGGTGCAGTTATATTTACAACAGAACTAATCACTTACCTCGAAGTTTGTGGTGATTTCAAATTCACCAGAATACAATCCTTCTTTCATAGGAACAGTTACCTCCACATTGAAAAATGCTACATGATAAGGCTTGATAGGAACCTGTAGTATTGAACATTAACATGAAATAGTGATATAACGATGGAGCTCAATATGATTAGAAGTGTAAATGGTTCCCTTCTTACCTTAACATCTTCACTTTTTCCAAATCCATTGATTTTCGAAGATGAAGTATTATTGTTATTATTTTTACTACCATTTAGTCGTACATCAAGTAATTCTATTGAAGCGAACTCTACATTACATGTTATTTTGGATATTGTCACCTACAAATAAAGAAGAATGTATGGTCATGGACAGGAAGTGAATAACTGTGTTGGTAGATTAAAGTAGAGAATGGCTGTGAAAAAACATGGCTGGGATGAAGCCCGGGGGGGGGGGGGGGGGGTACTTCGGGTCGTTTCATACGGGGACTCCGCCCGGACTCTCGACCCCTTACCCTTTTCTATACCAAATTTCAGCGAAAAAGTACCCCTTTTTATACCTTTTTGCCTGAAAAAGTACCCCTTTCATAAAGCTTTGAAGAAAATCTACCCCTTTTCATACCAAAACTCACAAATTTCCACCCCTTTGCTTTACGTGTGGCCTGAAAAAAGTATCCCTTTCGGGCGGAGCATCACCGTATAGTCCATTATAGGGAGTACCCCCCCCCCCCCCCTCCCGGGGATGAAGTCATGGTACAGATTGGATCATCACTATCACCATCACCACCAACTGCATAGCCATTATTATCATGATTACTTTAGTAGACTGAGCACCAAGAAAACATGTGCAATCGCGTGCCATGTTCAACATACCTCTACAGGGTTCGTATTATATATTTTTAATAATTTTGTTCTGTTTTCACTGGTTCCAACTGTCCCATAATCAACTACGTCTTCCTCAAGACCATCTACAATATACTAAAACAAAGAATAAAATAATTGTTATGAATCTTGCGTTCTGATTGGTTGGGGGAGCGTGGTTTATGAGAGTATAAAGCACGAGAGCGCACTTTCTGTTGAGTCATTCATATCCAAAATAACGATTATTGTACTTTGTATCTTATTCACTATTTTCGAATTCCCATGGTGGTTAGCGTAACGAGACAAAATCGTTAATAGTACCATGAAGATTCATAAGAATGGAAGAAAAACCATCTAAAAACACTTATGCATTTATCAGAATTGACAAAAACCAGAAAGAAATTTGAAAAGGTTTAGGAGTAAATGTCATGACATTTGTAAATAAGTGCATTCATTGTCTGTAACACCAAACGTTTAATTGTCCCATGCATGTGTGGGAATTTTCAATGATAATAGCAAATATACTCAGCATCTGCACGAAACGTTATGAATTTGCTGTCCCCCCAAAAACGCAAAGCATTATGAGGATTTGAAAGTGGTGAATAAGAGGAAAAAACTGTCTTGCTGTGCTGTTCAGTCATAAAGCACTTGGTAATTGTCAGATTAGAGAAGTGTTTAGAACCAAACCCGCAACGCGTTGTGATTCTCCTAACACTTCTCTCGTGTTCTGCCAGTGATCCCTGCGTGCACACACAGCACGCGCGCACTTTTTCTAATTCTTAAAGATAACCAATTAGTGACTATTTTATGGGTTACTTGTTTGTTTGTTTGCATGATTTCGGTAAACTTTTTGAGGGGAATGAAGGATGGCGTAACGGCATTGCATTCTCCTCTCATCTCTAGGGTCCCGGGTTCAATTCTGGGACTTGCCATCACATGTGGGTAGAGTTTGTTAGGTTTCTCCCTTGATTCGGGGGTTTTTTCTCTGGGTTCTCCGGTCTTGTTCCCTAACACGCTAGATTCCAATGTGATCTGTGAGTTAGTGGAACCTCGACTTTGATCAGCCCAGAAATTGTTTCAGTTAAAATTTGAAAGTTTGATCAAATTTGTGTGGAATGCAAACATAATACAGCAGAGAGTATCGTGTGCAAACAGAGTTTTATTACAGACTTTAGAAGGTTGGGAGTCTTTCTTTACCTTGACTTTGCCATCATAACAGTGTATAGGTATAGTGAATATCGATGCATTAGTGTAGACTCGTAATATGGTAGAAAAGGCCGTGTCAGACCCATTAGCCAGGAACTGCACATAGAAGGGAGTTAGAGTCTTTTGAGGGGATATCATTGCTGGTTTGGTAAAGTTAATAATCTGAAACAAAACAAACGAAAGGAAATCAAGAACTGACAGATAAAGTTACTTTAAGGTAGATCATAGACACCACAAAACTATGTTGCGTGTGGTAGTAACTTGAAAATATAGAACAGGGCTCGAAATAGAAAAGATAAATGGCCCGACAGTTTCTTATTTTCGGCAGGATAAATAATTTTGGAGCAAAATTCCCCTGCCATTTTATTTTCCATTTGGCAGTTCAAAATTGTTTTAGCCTGACAGTAGTAAAACTTGACCTGCATTTTGGCCATTGGCAGACCCCTATTTCGAGCCCCGTAAAAGAAATCAAATTTTCACCGACAAAGTATGGGATTCATGATATACGTCGAGCCAATGCACGAATACAGAGCTCATTAATCAGAATGTTGGGACAACGCACCGGTCACGGTTCGACCGTACCATAAGGTTATAAAAGTCATACGCGCAAAAGTAGAACGTATTTGTACTTTCTGTACATCGGATGCGATGCTGTGCAACTGATGTTACAAGGAACGTTGTTTACGTCGTATAATATGTTCGGTCCTTAAAATGACGGCGCACGTTCTGTTCCATGCGCAACAGAACGTCTTCTCAAGCTTTCTTTTTTTTAACGAAAATTTCTGCTCGCGCAGTCGGCTTGAGGCAGCTTGGATGACCCAAGATTTTAATCTTGCCAAAAATAATGAATATACATACTGAGAAGAGGCTTTCCACTTCTGGAGGGAACGCAGCGTCGTATATCACCATGGTAAATGCGAAAGTGTTTGTGATTGGTAATTCACGAATGATGGGTACAAACGGTGGTTTGCCAACGTAGAATCTTGTTTTGCTCACAGAATACGCAATAGTCCTGTAGAAAAAACATCACATTAAAATTAGAATTATTGGACGATATTGGGTCTACAAGTCACTCATGTTTCAATCCTGAAACCAAAGTGTTTTTTTTTTTTTTTGGAAACTAGGTTATGCTAATGCGCTAAGGCTCAGCTCAAACGTCGTTCTTCTCATGAGCCAAACCTATTGGCACTAAAGAAGACCGCCTTCGGCTCATGTGAAGTTTGACGTTTGAACTGGGCCTTAGTCTATGCGTTATGCTCAGTCTAGCGCTAATTTAGGTAATCCCCTGTGAGAATACAGACACTCGTTTCTATTTCTCTCTAATATCTGGTACTTAGAGGGAGTAACGTGCACATTATCGACTTTCTAGGATAACAACTTCATAACTAAGAAACTTCCGATGTAAATAAATTGCTTTTCCGTTTGCCTTTGCGCCTTGAGTCGTTGAAATATCTAATGAGTATTAAAACAGAAAAAGCGAACTCAGTAACTTTTAAAATAACACTTAGTTGGCAGAAAAGACTCAAACCACAGTCAATAGGACTTATTTAAACAATTCTATATGAAGAAAAGTGCAGGAAATGCGAAACATTAAATATTATCGTTCTCTAGACAATCTTTCGAAAAGTGGAATAATGGTGCGCGAAACTGCGTAAATAAGACTCATGAAATTGAATAAAAATTGATGCATTTTTCACAAGAGCAGCTGTTATGCAAGGGAAGTACTGACAGTCCACGTACAATACTTTGCGCTGTCTTCAAATAAGAAACCTTATCTATGTTATCATAATATTCCGTGTTCAAAGTCCACAATTTACTTCCAAAACTAGGCAATGTTATCAGAAACTATATCGAAGTGTTTTATGAAGGCCAGCTGCTCTCTTGTTCTTAAAATACCATTCTACCTAAGATGTGTTGACGCAATTACTCAGCCCTGATAACACGTTGACGCAAGTATTCATTAATTACATCGTATGTAGATAAGAAAGTAAATTAGTTTCTTACTCTTAATTCAAACTTAAAGTTTTTCTAGACAATTGAATAGGTTCTTTAATTTTTTCTAATGGTTTTTTTGCTGTTTTGAGTGAAAATGGAACCCTTTAGATGGTTATGATTATAGGGATGTCTGGTGACGTACTATGGCAAAATGAACGTTGAAACGAAAGAAAAGACACTATCTAGTCCTTTAGCCCTTGAGACCATTTTTTTGAAGAATTTCTTCCCTATGTACGCTGATGTTCCATTTTCATTTATAATATATAGGTGCTATCTTGACACTCTTTACGACAACGCAGTCTATATAATGTTATACTTGCAAGGTGTTTGTCATTACAACATCGACATACTCCATTTAAACACATTGGTCAAAATATTCAAAAGTAATAACCATGAATCCAACAGGAATACTCATAAGTGATAATAATATTCCATCCTGCAAACTTTTTAATCTGGTTTTTTTTGTTTCTTTCCAACTATTATATTCATGTGTCTGGCCTTGTCTGACTTTCTCAATTCGGTTTCTCCTTGATTAAGCTATGCAGCTGTGAGGTCCATTTGAAAAAACAATATCTCAGTGGGACATTGGATCTATTATGGCAAACTAATACCTAACATTTGGTATTGGCTTATGACAATTTTCTGACGTTAATCATTTGAATGACTCAAGCTGTAGTAATTCTGTTTGTTTTGATTTTGTGTCACAGACCAATTTCAAACTAACAATTTTACTACAATTAATTTTTGTATTAAGAATAGAATTGGTAGGGAAAAGAAAGGACAGATTGTAATTACCTTGTAAAGGTGTTTTGGGATGAACAACAGAAAATAAGATTAGAAAGAGAAATAAAGAAAGAGAGAATAAATGAAAGAAAGAAAAGACAAGAAAACATCATAAAATACAACAAAGCAAAAGGATAGAAAATAAAATAAAACTGAAGGATGGAAAAAGGAAGGAATATGAAAAAAAAAAAAAATAAAATAAAATAATAATAATAATAATAATAATAATAATAATAATAATAATAATAATAATAATAATAATAATAATAGAAGATAGGGAAGGGACAAAGAGATAGAGCAAGGAAGGCAAGATAATCATCAAACACTTATTCTAACTATAGCTAGCCTTACCCCTGTAATACATTGGCTTGGTAAGGAAGCTCTAATTTAGATGTTGTTTTGCTGTTTGTTTTAATTTGTATTTTCCCATTACTTTGTCTGCCGCGCTTAACGTGATATGCTGAAAAAAATAATTAAAAATAATTCAAAATATTTATAAATAATTAAAGATGATAAATGAAGAAATTACCAGTAATTATTTAATTATTAACAAGCCTGATTCATTTTACTGCTTCCTTTAAAATCATTAACAATCATTGTTTACCAAATTACTTTAATTCCAATGATAGATTTTATTTTCATTGGATTAATTTGCTGAGTCATTATGAGTCAGGCAGCAAATGAAAATATAATGTTGTGAGGTTTTGGCTTTTGCAAACCAAAGGTTCAGTGGTCTGAATCAATATGTATTTTTTCAGTTAATAATATTACTGGTACATAAGGTACCAATGATAAAGCATGACTTACCAGAAAATGTGACTGTAGCAACCTTGATATATTTAGTTCCTGGCTTTAAATTAAGAGGCTGTGGGGAAAACAATCAGAGTAAAAATATCAATAATATCAATCATCATTATTACCATCACCATCATTATTATCATCACCATCATTATCATTACCAACATCATCACTATCATCATTATAATCACTATCATCATCATTACCAGCATCATCACTATCATCATTATCATCACTATCACCATCATTATCATCATTATCACCATCACTATCATCATCATCACCATCACTATCATCATTATCACCATCACCATCATCATTATCATCACCATCATCACTATCATCATCATCACCATCATCATTATCATCACTATCACTATTATCATCACTATCACCATCATCACCATCATTATCACAATCATGATCATCACCATCATCACCATCATTATCACAATCATGATCATCACCATCATCATTACTATCATCATCAACACTATCACCATCATCTTTATCAACATCACCATCATCACTATCACAAAATTAGAAAGGGTAACACTTAAGCAAATGATAAACTGATGGCCCTCTTTGTTAATAAATGTCTCTACATTTGGTAAGAGCATCATTTCTATTATCACCTGAGTTCTGGTACTGGTAAAACTTTATATCCTTAGAACAAAGATAGCATTTTCTGCTCACATATTTTTAGAAACTGAAGAATGGTCCAGCTAGGTATGAAAACCATGACTTCCCACTGACAGACCAATGCTCCAACAACTGAGCTGGCCAGATGGCAGTACAAAACCTTATTTACGAATTCTGTAAGTGGTGGAAAGGAGCAATTCCTGCACTTTAACTTTGTAAAAGTAAAGCAGTTATGCCTTTTTTTCATTGGTTAGATCTTCAAACTGTGACAAGCACATATAGAATATACCATTTTGTTTTTTGTACTTACAGTGAATGTGACAGATACTGCATTATTAGCTGGCTCTGCTATTATTGACTAGTGAAAGAAAAAAAATTACAAGGTGTTTCAATGTTGATTGTATCTCAAAATTAAACTAAGATGTTTGCAATAATAGACCCTTTTCGAATATGGCGTCTATGATGTCAAATGAGGAGTTCGAGAATGTCCCGGATGTCACAAGTGATAATGATTGTGTTTTGAAATCCGGGGTCTTCTAGTCCCAGATGTTGCTAGTGGAAATCATTGGGTTTCAACATCCAGGATCATTCTTATTCTCTTCGTCTGACGTCTTAGACGCCATATTCGAAAAAGGTCTAATATATATCTTATGCAAGAAACATCTACATCTTGTCCATTGATTGTGTGTTTATGGTAGACTTGCCCTGTAATTCCATGCAAGATCAATATTTGCAAAGTAAACACATCCAGTAGTATACAAAATATTTGTCTAAGTATTTTCCATTTTAGGTAAGCATGGGTTGGGTGCATCATCTCTCACCAACAGACCCGGGGTTGGAGTCCTGTCAGGCTCAGTGTTGTGTGTATGTTGCTCAAAGGTTTTTCTCCAGGTTTTCTGGTTTTCCTTCCTCTTTAAAAAAACAACATTTACATTTCCTTTCAATCTTGGGCTTTCACCGAGTCGAAGCCTAGCTCTGTTGTGATTGTCCCACACTATGTTACAACAGCCAAAACTTAATAGATAGATAGAATCTGCCCTATTGAGGGGTGGGCTGTGGGGTGGGGTAGGGGTGGAAAAAGGTAAAGATATATATTTTTTCTGAAACTCTATGGTAACTTTTTTATTCAAAATGATTTTACTAACAGATATGTGAACTTGCTTTGGGCCAGAATTAAGTAAGTACACACCAACAGCTTTAGGTTCATCTGTAAGATAATTATTGGAAATTGTAATATCAAGTACCCCATTTCACTATGACATCACATCAAAACAATCTATTGTTTTAACACTACTTGCCAGATGGGGGAAAATAGCAACAAAACAAATTAACTCACAATAAAAATTGGTTCACCATGTAGTGGAAAGTGAGAGCAGCTAAATATTACACTAACTATTCCAAACCAAAAAAAGATTTAGCCTAATTTTCTATCATTGTTGTTCATGCAAACAAGCTGTGATGTCATAGTAAATTAGAGTACTCAATTCCAATCAAAGTATATAATATTATAAGCTATATTTGTTACTCTTGCTGGACTTGAAGGTCACCCTTTCATTGGGGTTGTCTGATTCCAAATCAGGACAATAAAATCCATACATGTTATGGACACGATGTGCTGTAAACATGCCGTATATTGATTGGATTCTAAGTACTGGTAGTAGTTATCTTGTGGGTCATGATTAGTTACCACTGTTTTCTTTGCTACATGCGGATTGAGACAACAGTCACGACAAGGAAATCGGGCAATAGACTGCGTCAATCACACAAATCGTTCCCATGTACCTTAACATACTGTGATTATGATTTATTTGATTGACAGTAGTCTATTGCCTGGTAACTTGATGTCATTACTGGTAGTTTTATGACATGTCGTGACTTACCCATGGTTCTTAGAGTGCCAAAGTCAAGTAGATCTACTGATGGAAATAAACCTGGAACTAAAGAAATGCAAAAATGTACATCAACAGACTTTTACAAATTCATTAAAATATATTCTCGATAACCAGTTAACAAGAACACTGTAACCAGGAGTTACATTACAGTATTTCAATTGGGATCCTGGAAACCACAGAGTGTCCCAAGACAATTTTATTTACTTTTTAGCTCTTAAATTTCAGTCTTGACATAATGCATTTACACCGTCAATTTTAATATTATTATCATTGCTATGGATCTTTATCACAAGGCGGCCATGTTTATTCCCTTGAGAGCAAAAACCTTTGTTTGGAATGTTATGAAGCACCTCAAAGCGAGGGCAAGGGAATCGAAACCCATTGTTTCAACCAATATGGCTGCTGTGTGACAAAAGCCTATATTCTGACATGCTTACCTGCTGTGACTTCTACTTCCACAGGAAGAATTAAAAACTCTGTAACAGGTGTAGCATTGCTTGTTTTAATGCGTATAAAAGCTGTGTGGTTATTTGTGGAACGTCCTTCAAAGCTTACTCTCATTAATGCTTTTGTTTCATAAGGAGGAATTTCCTGTAGAAAGTGATCATGAGACATATAAGATACTTGACTCATGAACTCAGGGATCAATTTATTAATAAGAAATTGAAACAGTACTGCTTTGAGCAAAAAACATTAATTTCAACTTTCTGTTGCTAATTTTAACTTAATCCAAATTGTACATATATATTATATATATATATATATATATATACAGCGATATGCAGAAATTCTGATCTACTTGATATATATACAAGTATGTCAAAAGTATATTAGAAATTATGAGATATCATCTCTGATATTTTTTCAGAAAGCCCTAGTGATAAGCAACTTGAAAAAAATATCAGCGATGATATCCCATAATTTGACATATTTTTGAAATACTTGTATATATATCAAGAGATTCAGAATTTTTGCACATTGCTGTATATATATAATATGTATATATATGTATGTATATATATGTATGTATATATATATACACTTCCATATAAACACATAATATACACATTTGTACATATTTCATACACATTCGTACATATTTCTACATAATACATACCCAGTGCTTTTGTGGGGCTTCCTCTAACCCTGAAGGAAGTTCAAGGTGAAGATCTCCTCCACTTGAATACATCTCTATAACCTGAAAGAAAGTGCATGAACTTCTTGAGTGCCACTCTTCACTTGTTTTCCTTTCTTTAAATCCCCCTTCTCAGCATGAAGAGCAAGTCCTGAGATGTATTGAAATTTTGAAAATTCACACATTTTTCAAGCTTTTATCTGGTACAACAAATGCATGACTTCTGCATTAATGCAATCTCTTTATTATAAGTTATATGAAAGGAGTAATAGTAATACAAATCATGAAGAAATTGATAAAGAACTCAATTATTTTTTTAGATTCAGTTGGGTCTTGAATTTTTAATGGTGTTTTTTTTTAACCAAAAATAGGATGCTAACACTTTTTCCTGCAGTTTTTACCTGTAGTGGACTGTTAAATGGGTTGTGCATATTAATTAAAGATGTGAATGAAAAATTGACGGGTACTCTTGCACCCAGGAATGGTCTTAATCTGTATGGATTAGGTACTCCAACACCAAACACCTGCAATACAAATATGAAAAACAAAATATTTAGATTTCAAGATTGTTTTTTCTTTTTCATGACAATGAACTGAGAATATATTTGCATTATAATGATCTACTGTAACTTAGTAGAAGTGATACTAATAGACCTCATCGGCTTGGGTGTAATGTTGTCCCATTTCAGACCATGTGTCATTCTCTTGAGAATAAGATTCTTTGTTTGAGTTGTATCCATATTCAAGTATCTTCTCATGCGCAACCCTTAAACAATGAAATGATACTCTGGGGAATGACGCATGGTCTGAAATGGGACAACATTACACCCAAGCCGATGAGGTCTATTCCATTGTTTTCTTTTGTTTTACTTTGACTATTATTCAATACAACTTTGTTTCATGGATTAAATAAATTCACTACAGCCTCTAGTACAACAGTATAACATAATCCTCAATAGTCCCCTTCAGAGTTCCCTTCGCCGTCTTGAAAAGTAACCAGGCCTTTGCATCGAAACGAGACGACGCAGGGAACTGTAAAGGGAACTATTGCTATTTATATATTTATTAGCAAAAAAAAAAAAAAAGGAATTCCAATAAAAAAATAAAATAATAAGCAAAGGAAATTGCATATAGCTTGGGCCCGCAGTAATTGGCTTAACGCTGTTGCGGTCACCCTGTCATATATATCACAGTATTTTTTCAGTTATTATATTTCCAGTTTAATATATGGCGAAGCTAATAAATAAATGAAGGGAGTAATTTTTTCATTGTAAAGTTTAATTCCAAAAAGATTGTTACTATAGATATGGTTGTGATTTTAGGCCAAAATTTAGCATCATCTTGTAACAACAAGCTTAATTAATCAATTATCAATCATACCAAACATCTTTATTAAAGCTGGATCATAATCTTACTCACCTGGTATGGATAAACTCCTTTGGAGGTGTGAATAAATAAAGTATTTTCTACATTTCCTACTAATCTTGCAAGGAAAACTATTTCAAATGTTGTATTCCCTAGTGGCTGTATTATCTGTAACAAATAAACACAAAAATAATAAATATTTGTACAGCACAGGAATAGTCCAGTTTTGAATTGAAGTTGCTCAAGGTAAGCCTTGATTTTGTGTAGAATATTCATTTGTTCCAGTGAAGGTTTATGGAATTTCAAACGGTTTCCTGAGGAAGAGTCTTTACAACTGTAATCATGGAACACAGTGGTTTTTCAGAATTTGAAAGCATTCTTTTGGCAATAACATAACCAGCCAGCTAATCATTATATAGCACACCATTGCTTATCCATTCTGAATGCCTTAATACCAATGTTACATCAAAGCAGATTAATACAGGTTTTAACTTGTGACATATTTACAGGTCCAAACGCTCATTAATACAGCTTAAAATGTTGTTAAAAAGGACCAAATCTCCTTGGTTTGTACGAGGGTAGAAATAAATAGCCAGTGGCTAACAAACCTGTGGTCCTCGTTCCATGATCGAATTGGAATTTAGAAGTTGATTTTTGTGGAGGGAGGAAAACCGGAGAACCCGGAAAAAACCCCTCAAAGCACAGGAGAGAACCAGCAAGCAACTCTACTCACATACAACCCTGAGCCCAGTGGGACTCAAACCAGGGTTGCATTGGTGAGAGGCAAGCGCTCTCACCGCTACGCCACCTGTGCTTCCTGATTCCACCAAGTGTAATGAAGAAAACCAAAACCAAATCTTTACAGGCCTTCTCTTTATTTTGAACCTAGAAATCATTTACATTTGCAAAATGTTGCATTATAAAAACTGCTATATTTTGAGCACTTCATTTTAAAAAAAACTGTACAATATATTTTCACTTACTTTTGCCTGAAAGAAAGAAGCATGAAAATGTACTGTGCTTCCAGATATAGATTGTAGATGGAGACCCTGTTCTGTATTTGGGTTTATTATTGATACAGTTTTAATTCTTGGCATTCCTACAGGCCTGGAGATAAAAAATATAATACGCTGGTAAATATATTTATGAAGATCTTGATGGTAACTATGGCAACCAAACCAGATATACATTTTGTATATTTTTAAATATCCAGCTGAGTTGATCCCCTTCTCCGAAAGGGGTTATGGGTCACTATTTTTCGTTAGCATTTTTGGAGCATTTTCCGAGTATACAATGTAGACTTTTGTTGTTGATTGAAATAAAATTCTGCCATGAGTTTGACTTGTGTTTACGATTAATTTAAAAAAGGAAGAACTCGTATTTCATAAATAATGCTCTTAGCTAAAACAAATTTGGCCAGTCATCATGAACAGTGACTGACTAGCCATTCTTTCTAGACAGGTCTACAAAATGATTTGTTTTATTTAACCATATTTTGCCTCAGTGTTTTCTCCAGGAAGTGATAAATGGATAAAAAGGGAAAATACTACAACTTGTTTATTGACATTAAATATTATACTATATTGCGTAAATCCAGAATCACATGCATGTACATACATATATTATATATAATATATATTTAGCATCACTAAAACATCTGTCTACAGAGTCCTACATGTCTTTCCAACTTCCCAAATAAAAGTTAGCGAACAAAAAACAAAAAAAGCGTAAAAAAATTTTCAAATTGCCTTGAAGAGAAGAGATAAAAATATTCTTATATAACTTTTTACAGTTTCTTTTCTAATAATAATTATAATTAGAGTTGGACCTGAATTATATAATTTGAATAACTTGAATAATAGCATCAACAATAAAGGTATTACATCTTACAAGCAATTACGCTCAAGCAACAAACAAAAAATAAAAAAAGAAGTGAGAAAATATGGAAGGTTTCATGCAATTTTTATATACTAGAATATTTATATATTTTATAGGGCAAGTACAGACTAAAAAGTTAAGACTTCTTCCAAGTAGGAATCTTAACAATTTTGACTCATAAATGAAATATGAGGGATGAATTTAATTATGCGTTTAGCTTTGGAATACATTAAAACTGGTTGGATTTTGATAATATATCTAGAAAACAGGTCTACTTTTCAAAAGAATTATATGGTGTTCATTAGATATGGGTTGGAACTTTACATAAGTTACAGTATAAAAAAAAAAATCAATATTTTTATTCATCATGAAGAAATATGTTTTGAAGTAGAAAATCGATTCTCAAGTAACAGAGTTTTGACATGATGAAATCAAGCTTACTTGACAAAAGAATAAGTTCTAAACTACTTAAAGAAACTAGAAGCTTCAATATTAGAAGTAAGTTAACTAAAACAAAACCACTGAGTCATAAAGAACTACGAACTACAAATTAAAGAATAAATATCCCCTTATTTGGCCATATTTGGAAAGTTAATTAAAGGACAAAACACTTTGCACCATCTAGAAAAATAATAATCCTATATCCTACACTCTGGGGGTTCTTTTATATTCATTTTTGTTTTGATTCTGGAAAATAAAAAAAATATTGATGCTTTTTGATATATACCGATAAATCATCATAACCTGAGCATTTCTTGATCTCTGGTTCACTCAAGGAAAGCCTTAAAGGCTTTATCTTCTTGGAGTATTCATATGGGTTTGTTATCTTGAGACTATGAGACTATGCAATACATTCTGTTAATTCTGATGCTAAAAGCTTTAATTGCTGAGGAGTAGAGTTTCTTTAAGAGTTTCTTGAATTTTTGAATATTTACCGAAACCCTCATATTTGTGCACTTATAAAAATACAAAGGATTCTTTTAAAATATTCAAAACTAAACAAATAATGGCTTTAACCGTGTAGGAATAATACAACGAAATAATCCATGCACACTGACAAAGGTTAATACACAATGTAACAACCTGTTTGTTGAAAGTTCACAAGAATGTGTTAAAGTATAACATATTATCGACAAGGAAATAATAACAAGTGGTAACTTCTAAATTATGGGCATTTTAAAATTTTGCATCATTTGTGTCATAAGCAAGCTGGCAAAACCCATTACAGCACCAAGACCTTCATAATATCTATAGCACAAGTCATACAAATGACATCTTGATAAATATTGGCATGAAAATAGTCAATGCTTGTATTTAACTAGTAAAATATAATATTTCTAAAGTCATTATCGCAAGCTTAAGTTTCATGCAGGAATCTGAGAAGCCAAAATTGCTCTTATAACTGTCATGACATAATTATTTCAAGGCATAAACAATATTGAAAGAATCATAATTTGTGGGCAATATTTTTACCAAACACCAATTTATAAGTGATCAATAAATGTGGGATTAAACCCAAAGATATACACCATATATAATAACAGTAGACGATAAGACTAACAGATGGGAAAAAGTCACTAAAAAAACAAGTACTACTCAAATACTAACTGCTCGTTAAAATCCAGATATGAAGGGTCAAATCGTATCTGTCTTGTATTCGGCCCATCTCTGAAATTCAAAAAGAAAAAATTAACTCGAGTTAGTTAGGGTCTTAAATTAAGATTATAAGTTTGAGTGGTATTAAAGTATATAATATTGTTTTTGGGGTTTAAATTATCGTTGGTATTGGTGACACTGACAGACGAATACATGTTCAGTGGTATTCGTATACGCCAACAACCGTGACGAACTTGAAGAAATTTTGAATTCAAGAGGCAAGTTTTTTTTGAGAACTTAATTTTAAACTTGTTTTAAAAAAGGGGAAGCACCGTTTTAGCCTTTCAAGGTGCAGGGATATTGGTGAAAATCCTATTTCCGTTTTAAATTTCGAGAACAGGTTACATCATTCCCAAGACTGCCTTTCTCAAGTCACGAAAAAAATACAACTCTGCTTCAAAAATAGTTAAAGGGAATAACCTTTAACTTTATATAAGTATTTGATCCTCTGATTAATCAACTTGAAGATGTATTTTCAGACTTTTAGGAGCTTGGATCGATTGTATACTCAACAGATCGTTGCGATATAGAGAAAGCCCTTTGTGCAAAATAAGACAATTGATCAAAGAATTAAGGCAGAAAAGCACATTTGTTTTCTTGTTAAGTTTGGTGGTATATTTGAATTAACAATACTCCTGATATTTGTTATACCATTTAATACTGGGATAGATATTTGAGCTGATCTTTTGATAATTATTAGCTTTAGATGTTGTGTTATTTCTGTGAGTACGTACAATAGTAGTGTTGGTTCAAAGAAAGGGTCCCCGTCAATAACAACTCGATAACCCACCCTTCAAATAATTTCTCTGACAACTCATTTATCCTTACCTTCTTTCGCGTACAGACCCACTCTACGGAAGTAAGAAAAAAAAAGTCAAATCGTTATACACAAACCAGTTAGAAAGTCCTGTGTTCAGCAACTTAAATACTTGGATTCTGGTTGTATTCGTTTAATAAACATGTAGCTAAGCTTTACATAGGTTCAGGCAAGTTTCCGTTTACTTTGTGCCAGACTTCAATTACTTTGTGGATTTGAGGCACAGTTTACACATAAACATTAGATTATTTACCGTCATTTTAAACCATACGATAGAGTGCATTTAGGACAAGCAGGCAGGAGGAAAGAACTTAAGCATCTGGGATAAGTAAAACTCCTGTATCCGCTGCATTAAACATGAATTTTCAACCGAAACCATAGTCAGTGTATTCTTGTAAAACGAAACCTCACCTCCACGTGGCTTCCAGAGAAGCGAAGATCTCCGACATCCCCGTGATACATGCCTGTATAAACCCAGCAATGATTATGAGTAAAGACTTGATCCAAAACTACCAAAGAACGAGCTCAAAACATGAACAAGTTTGAAGCTCTCCGTTGCCACGCTTGCAGAACGAACAAACGAGGGCTGGCATCAACTTCAAAACATCTCCCACAAAATCTCAATTTGCCTATACAAACCTGGCCCTGGCATGGGATTGCACTGCATCATACATATCCTATGTGTAACTTGAAATACTAGAACGATATAAGCAAATAAAACGGGTCCTAATGAAGCTGCCATGACTGCCAGATCGATACGGCTTTCCTATAGAATTCTCATACACAAACTAAAACTAACCCCGCGCGCCAGCAAGCACCATGGGATTGGACCAGCGCAGGTGCTCGTTTAGTCACATGACTACGGACCCGATACATACATATATTTTTTCTAAACATAAATCGAATCAATAATTCACCCACTAGCGATCACGTTCATAAATAATCGTGATCAACGTGGACGACCCTCATTGTAGGTGTTTTTCGACGTCCTGGAGCTTTTGTCATCAACTTTGGATAATTCTTACACATCGGAGTTGTAAATACTTTTGTCAGTCGGTGCATATGGACACGATCTAAAAGGATTTTCATTTGTGTATTGCACAGCTAGTAACTGCTATTGAATTGTTACTATTTTGGCCACGCAATTCAAATTTCACAAAGTCACGGAAATATACTCCTTTTCTCTTTGACTCTTTCTTTTCGTGTCCTTAACGATATGCGAAAGAGATCGGGAAGATTTGACAAGTAAATATATCAACACGAAACCCAATTTGTGAAATACAAATTTAAATTTTATGCAAACCCGATCCGAATCACGCACGTTTATTTTGATCCCAAAAGCAATAATCATTCACCAGCCAACCGTTCAGGAATACTTGCCTTGACCTCTAAACACCAGCACTACCTGTGAAAAAGGCCGCGGCAACAGAAAAATAGTTTATTTTTGTCACAAATGACCTTGGCCAACTCTTTATGAATTCTTAGATTTTCCCTGTGTGTGTAATATTTTTTTGTCATTTAAATGGTTTGATGTGGTATTGATTCCTTTTTTATGGTCTTCGATGCGATTAGTTTTTAAATTTCTGTTTATTTTCGTGTTCTACAGCGGATCCTGAGTCAAGGAGTTTGGGAAATCCGGCGTCGCATTTCACCCCCACTTTTCGGTATTCACATTTTCACCGAGTCGTTCCACGTGCTATACAAAAGCTGATTTACCCTCCAGTTTGGTACGTGTATTCGTGGTCTAACACCAGACAATTGTCTCGGCCGCCTCATGATCATATTAAGATCGAGTTAGGCTGAACAAGTGTGTACGTATGTAAGACTGATACACCAGGCGTACTCTTTCGTCATGATGAACAGCTCCAAAACACCTGTTGCCTTAAAAAGATGTTCATTAACGAGACAACACTAGCTAGCTTGCGGCCATGTTATCTCTGACAGTAGTCATTTTCACTGTCATTCAAGTGATAGATAAAACATGAGCGGGAGACCTTTATGTCCAAATAAAACTGATTTATTTTGTTCGTGGGTGTCAGCAAGGACTTTCTTTTCAGGACACTCCTGTCAGTCGCCCATGTCCGTCGTAATTGTCGGGCGCGGCGACCAACTTCCTTCATCGGTATACTTTAGAACAGAAACGGACTCCGAGTTTCATGACTAGTGGTCTTCTTTTTATGCTTCGCATTTTTGAAAATATTCTAGTACCTTAATTCAGTTGTGTTGATATCAGGATAATTACCATTTATAAACAGATGTGAGTCCTGATTCTTTCTTTGTTTTCTTTGTTATATTATCAGTCTTGAAAGCAAAAGGGCGGTATGAGTTTTTTTTTTACCAAAAACATGCAATCATGATCAATTCAGCTAGACTACTATAATTTTATAAGCGCACGTATTCGCCTCTCTCAAAACGAAAAGAAAACTGAATATGGTTCAGACGGCGGATGAAACGTCTGGCCAATTATAGGAAATAATGTCATTCATGTAGTAATGTTTTTAGGTCACAGCTACTGAGGAGCTTAGTATAGATCGACGAGAACAAAAACATCAAATTAAAAACTAAAATCCAAATTTCCTTAAGTCTCCTTTGCAGCCGTTCTTAGTGTTCTTAGGGAGGGATTTTGAGACCGACACTAAGAACGCCTGCAAAGGAGACTAATTTTCCTTAGGCTGTTTTATAAACACTATCATGCAGGGCTTGATTCCAATGTTTTGGTGGAGAGGTAAATAAGTGATTATGAATCCAAATTCCCCCTGGGGTTGATTTGCTGGCCTTGGACTGGTGACCATCCGCCGACAAGACCGGATGTCTATTCAAACTCTTTGCTAGAACTTCCGTAGTAATACGGAAAAAACAGCTAAAGCCAGTACAGATAACTTTCTTTTTAACACTTTCATTTCTGGCCTCGTAGTGATTGTTTGTGATCAGTTGGTTTTTAAAGCGACGGCCAATATTCTAAGTCGTAACCAGCTTGCAGCACTGATCAGTGCTTGATGAGTGCATGCTTCTAACTACAGCTCAGTCTTCCTACGGAAGGGAAAAGGGAAAAGAGGAGGAGAGAAAAGGGAAATGAAACGAGAGACCCTCATTTATATCTCGCGCGATTTCATGAGTATCCATACAGTCGCTCAAGTTTTTTTTATCCTGCACCGAAAAACAATTTTTGAATGAATTTGCATGGATCGTGCACCAATTCACAATCTTCAATCCCCTCGGACGGAAGAGAATCGTGAATCTTTATTGTTTGTAATTGCTTTGTGTTACAAACCCACGGTAGTCAGTACGAGACTTAACCTGGGCCGACAGTTTCCGCCTGTTGACCCGGCTGTGTTACTTCCTCGTCCCCAGATACAGTTTACTGATTTATTAACTGCATCACATCTCTACAATATATGCACCGGATACAAAACTGACCGCGGACTCTTTGCATCACTAACAAACATGCATCTTTGTCGGTGTTCATTGGCTGATGATACAATTCACTGATAGTATATATACTGGGTACATGTGATCCGAGGACCACGAATGACTCAACTGTTCGGAGGTGAGAAGGAGTATGTGTGGGTGGGTGCGGAGGAGTTGGTGGTGATGGGGTCAGTCGACGAGTCGTGACGTCATCTCGAGAAACATCTAAATTTATTTATTTATTTATCTTCGCCATTAAAAAAAATATGCGGAAGAAGCTAAAAAGGTCTATACTGTTTGATTACTGAAAATTACAGTCACAATTCATGGCAGGGACACCACAACAGCTAGCTTTCGCCAATAACTGTGGGCCCGTAAAGTGTTAAAGAAATCTAAATATAAATATAGATAAAGACTGCAGACTAGAAGTCTAATAAACAGGCTCCAACATGAATACAATCCACTTGAAATCAGCCAAAACTCGTATAAAGGCTCTTGATCTTTCCGGCTGATGAAGTAATGATGGTCAATTGATTGAGACATCATGATAATAGTCATCTGGCGCTGATCGATCATATGTGATGATGCTGAATGATGATGATGATGAAGATAAGATGATGGTGTAGACGATGATGTTTTGGTCAGCGGTATGATGGCGGCATGTTGTACTTCTTTGAGCTCCGTTATAAACTTAATTTTTTCCTTTTCCATGTTTATCGTCTTGTCGTATTATGTTTTTGGTACCCTAAAAATCTTTTTTTTTTTCCTGTCAAATATATCCTTTTTTTTCTTTTGTGTGAATTTATTGTTGAATGTAATTTTTCATTATTGTTATTTTTCCTTTAGCCCTACCTCGTCTATATATACGTAATTCAAATAACATAGTTTTGTTGCTCAGCTCGATTATATAGTTATTCCGCTTAGTAACATTTACCCTTTTCCAGAGTTAAATTTATATAATTGTATATCGGTAAAATGGTAATAATAAAGAAATTGTTGTTGTTGTTGTTGTTGTTGTTGTTGTTGTTGTTGATGATGATGATGATGATGAAGGTGATGATGATGATGATGATGATGATGATGATGATGATGATGATGATGATGATGATGATGATGATGATGATGATGATGAAGGTGATGATGATGATGATGATGAAGATATCTGATGATGATGGTGATAACAAGTTAAATGTCTGATAGGATAGTGATAAAGTTTTCCACAGTTAATGCACCGTCAAGTACTCACACTAAAGTGCAAAACAATGCTAGTGCCAAAAAACACACACGAGCCGATCTGTCTTGAATATACACAAGAGACCTACTCTAACCATGGTCTCTTGATATACAATAATCCTATGGATTTTGTCCTTTCTAATTTGATACTCTAAATTGCCGGATAGCTAGCTAATAACTTAGATGTTTTCGATTCAAGCAAAAACTACGAATATTATGCTTTTTTTGAAGCAGCTGAAACAGATAAAATCATGCAAAGCCTCGAGGCGACAGGAAAATCTTTGATCGGGTACGAAATATGGACTTGATAGTGTTTGTTTGAACAAGCGGACAATAAAATGTTTGTTGTACGTGGCCAACAGGAAATTAAGTGGATCGCACGCTTTGTGCCAGAGAACTAATATATTTTGTTTATAGAGAAAAGATAATTATGAAGCTTTTAATGGGTTTCTTTCAAATATCTTATTTAAACCTTGACTAGCTGGTCCTGTAGCTTCGCAGTATTTTGATAGACACTTTACTCAATTGAAAGAAAGGCGTGTAGATAAAATGGAATTGGATTTATGCTTCAAAGTTTTATGTGTTTTTTTTTAAAGAAGTGAACGTTAGCTTTCACGTTTTTCAATGATATCGCGGCTCGATCTATTAGAACAGGTGCCCAGACTCAATATAAGTATTTTTTTTCTCGTTTTAATCAGTTTATATTTTTGTACAAAACCTGTACTTTCATGTTTTTTCTTGTTTCTTTCTGCTTGATACACGTAAGTGTTTGTTTTCCTAGCTTTTTCTGCTTTTATTTGCTTTAGCAAGAACAAGCACGTTTACTGTGCACATCAAGACCAGTTCACTGATGATGTCATGGAAGCCAAGCACGAAGTTTCCTTTCGCCGGCTCAGTTGAAATATCTGTAATGTGCCATTGCATGTCATGTTTGCATCCAATTTTTGTAGATCATTTTTCTCGCTACCACTCCCCCTGGCCTAGTTAGTGTCCTTCCGGCTTATAGTGCATGCCCCTTTATTTCTAGCCGAACTGGAAGGCAGGGAATGGAAAAGGGGAGGAGGGGGACGGAAAATTAAATAAGGATAGGGGTTTATAGTTAAGGCAGTAATTAACAGCTGGCGTATTTTTTTGGGTCAAATATTATGGTCAGCGCTTGTAAAATCATTAGTAGTTAAGTGATATGACAATCGGGTACCCCCATCCACTTATTAACTTTTTTCTAAATGCGTCACGAACTGATTGGTTTCAGACCAGAATCGCGGAGAAACGCTAAGAAGGGCCGGACTGGACTTTTAGAATGGTATACAGTTCGGCACCGGGCATGGACGTACTGAGAGACTCATAAACCTCAAAGAAGCAAAAGAATTGGCTACACCTTAATTGAACGATTTTTCTTTCGTGTTTAGCGAACTTTTACTTGCAGTTTATCCCGAGAACTTGATTTACTCACGGTAAGTATTGATGTTTTTACTATCAGGCGCGCGTCATCACATAGGGAAAACGTATAATAATAATAGTTTATTATTCCTTCTCGCAGCCAATGGCCTGAATTACAAGGATGACACATTAGTAATATACACATGTAATACTGATAGTATAAAATATGATTACTGAGAGCACTAAAGAAACGAAAGAGTCGCATCGCCTTCTACTTACCATTGCCAAAACTGGATATACTTTGCTTGCAGCAAATAATGGCCAGGTGGTGGCCATTATTTGCTAAGAGTGGGATATCCACTTTTGGATGGTCGACCTGGATACACGCAAAACTAGCGAAAAAATTCCGAAGATTAGCAGCCGACAGGGGTTACGCGTGATGCGTGATTCGACCTTTTTTTGGGACCGTGATTCGTGAAATTCAAAAAAATCAGTCCATGATTCGTGAACTGATTTCAGTCCCTCTGTGATGCGTGATCTGCTTATTTTGAAAACCGTGATTAGTAAAAAATAAATCCTTGTATCAAGGTTATTCATCAAACTTGTTTCATGATTCGTGAATTCATGAAAAAAAAATGTCCGCGATTCATGCCTCGATACCCCCACCCCTGTGCTACCCTTGCGTAGCAACCTTTTTCGCTTCCTTGACTTCATGATTCATGCCTGTGTGATCGTGACAGTGACCCAGTTCAAAGAATCGTTTTCAAGAATCGTTTTCAGTGCGCATGCGATTTTCTAAACACAGGAAGCCCGTGTTTGATAAAATTAAGATCGTAAACTTTTAAAAATGGAAATTGTCTGCAATAATGAATATGTTGACTTTTTTAAGGCATACTACATACAATCAAAATAGTCACTACTGGTCACTGCAGACACCCAGCCATGGGGAGGAAAATTAATTAGCCGTTTTGGTCATTTAAAAAACTCTTTCAGTTTAAGAAACAAATTTGTAAGCAAAATAGAAAATAGCAATCACCAAGAGAGCATACATATTAACTTATTTATGCTCACTTGCAAGCACAACCTAAGCTTTGCGAGATTGCATGCGAGCACTAACCAAGTAGGTTTGGGTTACCTGTGTTTTTTAAACTTCGATTCAGCGGTCTTTCTTTTTAGGAACGAAAAAAGTCGAAGTCGTCGGCGAGGGAAATTTTTTAGGGTAAGATTTGTTTTTATTCCGTTAAGTTATTTTTACGTCCTAAAAATTCGTATTACGTCAGGAGTGGTTTGTATCTAAGTTTTTTAATCCAGATAGTGTTTCCTAGACGTAAAAGGAAGGGTGAAAATATCCCAATTCTGGATAAGGAGGCGGCCATCATGGTGTCATGTATCGTCAAAACCTTTCATACATAATTTTGCCCTTCACTCGTTTTACGGTGCATGTTATGGAAATACTTTCTTGTTTAACAAATGTTCATTGTTTTACCTTGACTTTTCCGTTTCTTTCAATAATATTTTGTCTTGTTTTCCTTCATTACATTAAAATGTAATTCATGGCTCCCCACATCTTCATTGACAGCGTGACTAGTCCACATGATATATGCGCTATTTCCGAGCGTTTGGGCGTGATTTCCTGCTTATCCCCACTCTTGCTGTAGTTACAAAAGAATATTTGCTTTAGTGGTTTAATCAAATTAATCGTAGTTAAGGCATTTGCGCGTACATGTTATCATCCAATCTAAAAAAGATTAGATTGTATACAGAACTGAAATAGTGTGTTGTGTCTCAAGTGTCTAACTTAACTCTGGGGAAAAATCTAAGGCTACCCTTTCAATATTCAAATGGCGGTGAGTTTGTATAACATATTTTATTCAGATATACAAGAAATTCAATCTACTGTTAGCATTATATTATACATGTAAGAGTCATCAAAAAAATCCTCTATGGAGCACCACCAGAGTCGAGAGACCTGCGTATGTCTGACCTCCATTAGATATTTTTCAAGTTTTTAAAATTTTGTTAGTTTAAAAGGCATGCACGCACACTCTGATTGGTCAAAATTGTACAATCAGAATGTGTCGGAGGGTAGAAATTTAGCAAGTATTAAGAGTTCCAAAGCATTTCACTATATCTTATGAGATATTATAAAATGTTCCCCTGCTGGTAGAGTCCTATGTTTCTTCCTTTATGTTCTGAGAGAAGGAAATTGTTCTTCCCTCTTTCTGAATGTAGAGGGAAAAATGTGAATTTACTAGGAGGAAAGATATGCCTTTTTATAAATAGTTTGAAGTCTTACTCTTGAAGTTCTATGACACCCTGGGAGTCAAGAAAGGACTTTAATGTACCTTATATGTCTTTATATATAAATTAACCCCTATTCAATAGCACTCTATATGATGCCTTGAGTCAAAGGCTGATTTAGTATGATTTCCTAAGTTGAATGATAGCATAAAAAGTAGAAATGCTTTTCCAATGTTTTCCAATGTTTGGTTTATGGTAAAACATAAGTCTTTGCAAAACACCATTTCATGGAAGGATAAAGTATTTGGGAAAACTATGCGTAATTTGAGAGTATTGGAATGTCAAGTGTATCTAAATATGTACTAATGGTCACATTGATGAAAAGTACATTCTCTTGAGTAGCATTTCTTTTTTTGGTAACAAAATGAAACTATAATCAAAATAATATATAAAACACATAGTAAGGGCTATCTACAGATTTCTTTCACTCATGTATGTATGTATATATCTATTGGTCTGTCTGTCCAGGCCAAGTGTTAAAAGAGTGGCAGCATGCTAGTAGCCAAAATGCAGACCAAATGTTTCTGATGGTAGACAAAATAATCTTGAAATGCTGAATAGAGGCTGAAATGGGAGCCGACATATTACGTACTTGTAAGCAAAATCTACCTATTCATTTTACCTGTCAAAAAAAGGTTTTGGTCATAATTTTGTTCCTTGTCCATACTTGCTGTCATTACTTTCTAGGCTAGTAAAACTAGAATGATTGATTGAAAATGTCATGTCATTAATCGTCACTGTCATTATTTACTTCAATTATTGTCATTACATTCTCGACACACCTAGCTTTTAACTTTTGAAACAAGCTATTTTTAGCTTACCTCACCCAGATTGTAGATGTTATCTAATGATCACATTCTTTTAAATTTGATGCTAGTGAAGAAGCTGTTGTATTTAATGCTTGCCAAAGGACATTAATTTTTCCACGTTATAGATATATTTTTCCACGTTTTGTTATAAGAAATTCACTTAGGAGTTCTAGAAATTCTGGCCAAAAAAAAAAAACCAAGAAATCCTCAAACAATGGTACAGTATTATAGAAATTGCTTACAAAGCTTAGTTCGAGTGGTATATTACAGCAAGAAAGAAATAGCAGAAAATCAAGAAACATTCATTGTGAATTAATTTGTAAAATATTTTGCTTAATATTTTGATTCATGTTTTGGTATTTTGCAGGATTCTCTAGATCAGCTGATAATGGTAGAGATTTGGACCTATCTTTCTTTCTTCTTCTGGTATAGAAGAATTTCAAAATGGCTTCTCCATTATGCCACTGGCTGCTGTGAATTGCAAAGAATTTGCAACAAAACCCAGCATGGTGCTGCAAGAACTAAATCAATAGGTAAGAAATACTTTCATAGTGGTAATAAACTGAATTATTTAGGACTAGGATTCTTATGAGATGTAATAAAATTGTGCACAAATTTATTATTGAGTTCAGCAAGATTCAGTATTATTGCTTTGTATTATAATGACAAGAGTTGCTCAAGAATGATGATCACTTCAATGGAATTACCTTTTTTCATATAACTGTGTCATGAAGATTTAATAAAGATATGACGACATCTTGACCATCATATATTTTGGATGTATACCTAGCTTTTGGAAAAATCTGTTTATTGTACACTAAGGGGCAACAATTTAATGCTATTTAAAAATCAAAATGAAATCTGCTTTACAGTAATCTCCTCCAAACATGACATATTGATCTTACATTGATAGAGCCTTTTCCTACTCATTCCATAAGCCCAGCAAAAAAGTGAAAAATTTGATATTTTGCAAATTATTAAATTAACCCTTATTCAAAATCTTTTTCCAGAGGAATCCTTAAGAAGTTCCAGGACTAAGGTAATTGAAAAAATATTCAAGTGATTCATCTATTATTTTATTGTTTAGACAATGCATAGTTTCAGAAAATATCCACATAGTACATAAGTACGTAGTCTAAAGAAAGAGATTGAATTTTGGTCTCACCCCTACCATTTTTTATGGGTTTTTTTGGAGGACAATGGTTTTTTTTTTGGTTTTAGGGGGTTTTATATGGGAAAATGTTAAGATGGAATGTTAATTACTTTAGTACTTTCTTAAGGTTATGAAATTCCTGGGCACAAGGGTGTAAAACTCTACATGGGAGGTGTTTTCTGGAGCTACTCACTTGTACTTGAGAACCTCTGTGAATTCAAAAGGTTAACAACTAATTGCCATCTGCTTCTTTGAAATTCAGGCCCTAAGTGAGCTTCCTGATAAACTTAATGTGAAAATTGAGGAGGCTGTCATGTTAGTGATGACAAAGAAAAAGATTGATGTTGGTCAAGAAAAAATGTAAGTAATCTATACTAAAGAAATGGGTGGGTACAAAACGAAGACCAAAGACCAAAGACCTTAAAATGAAGACTCCCCAAATTCACTGAAAAAAAACCCACCATAACAGCTATGGCTAACCTTGTATTGAAAAATTGGAGAACTCCTACAGCACAAAAGATAAGCAACACTCTACTCTACCTACATGCGCCACCATGTTTAGGAATCAAAACTAGGTCAAATTGCTGAGAAACAAGTGTACATTCTCACTGCTATGCTACCCATATACTTGAATCACGGTGTTGAACTAATTCCCAGCATTTTTTCTTTCCAGGTTTTATGATGCAATGTGTGTGTGTTTAAATCAAATATGTGGATACACAGAGCTGTTTAAAATTGTAGAGGAAAGCAGACAAGTGAAGTACTCCTCAGATAATGAAGATCACGAGAAGAAACTAATGGAGGTCAGTATATCTAGAACTGAATTTTGACACCACATTGATTTATGTGCTGGGCTACAGAATGCTTTGTCTTGCACCTACTCCATACCCTAAATAGATTGCAACAGTTTCCTATTATGAAAGCTGTCATAACAGGGTGGCACAGGGGGGTATCGATCACGAATCATGGACATTTTTTTCATGAATTCATGAATCATGAATAACCCTGATACAAGGATTCAGGTAAACCAATGCAAAATCATGAATCACGGTCTTCAAAATATGCAGATCACGTATCATGGACTTATATTTTGGAATTTCACGAATCACGGTCCAAAAAGAGGCAAATCACACGTCACGCGTAACCCCTGTGCCACCCTGTCATAGTGGATTCATCTCACACTTCAGAACCTCAAAAGGAGCAGACTATTACTGTCAAGCTTAGACTGGCCATTGTCATATGGCATATAATTTTAGATTTCTATATGATATGTGTTTATGGATATTTTTAGTTTTGGAGTATCATGATGCCAAACACCAAACTAGAGGAGCGAATAACAAAGCAGTGGGGTGAGATTGGATTCCAAGGCAAAGACCCCATGACTGACTTCAGAGGAATGGGAATACTTGGGCTAGACAATTTATTGTAAGTTTTTCTGGTGTTTTTAAGGAGGACATTTTTTTGCAACATATTTATATTGCTCTAAATTTATGACCATTGGAAAATGAGGAAAGAAATTTGATTCGAAGGGGAACAAACAACCACCTCAGGAACAAAAAAATATATCAAAACTTGGCTATTGTATCACTGTGTGGGGCAATCACAACAGAGCTAGGCTCCAAACTAGTTATGCCCAAAGATCCATGCTTCCCCTCAAAACCACCAGCCCTCCCCCCCACCTAATAATAAAATAAACGGTCCCTGAATTCAGGATAAATCTTTGATAATTTCTTTTATCATTCAGATACTTTGCATCAAAACATACACCTGCTGCAAGAAAAGTGCTCTCGAGTTCACACCATCCACATTATGGGTAAGCATGGCCATATATATTTACTGGACGAGTGCATGTCTCAAAATATGCATATAATATGTGTCAGGCATGAATAGAAATAAGTGAATGACAAAACAAAGTTAATGATTTGGTACAAGTAAAAATTATTGCGATTTTGAGCTGCCATTACGGGTTTATATTGGCAGCTAGTTGGGAGAAAATATATCCTGTATTGGCTGTAGTTGCGAAGTTGGTTATATGTGTTTATAATATGTCAACAGTTATAGCATTCTGCAGGACTACAGTTTTATACTTATGTTTGGTAACTAATGCATATTATTGAATCGTTTCTTATAGATACTCTTATGCTATAGTTGGAATTAACATAACAGGAATGGCTTGTAGGCTTCTTAAGACTGGAGCACTGAAGACTCATTTTTACAATTGCAAGCAAGTAAAAACAACAATGGATGACTTTAATGAAGTTTTTTGTAAGTAAGAACTGTATTTGTGATAGGCCCCTTTCATGAGTTTGATAAAGGCATTAATTTAGGCATTTTTTGGCTTGACCTTTGTTTTTTTGATTTGCCCTTTTTCAGATTAGTGTTTTTTTTTTTGGTTGGCTTTTCTTAGGTTGGTGTTGTTTTTTTTTGCTTGGCCATTTATTTTGGTTCATGCTCTAAAAAACGGTTTTTTTGCCCCCCCCCCCCCCCCCCCCCCCCCCCCATGCCAAAATCCTGCTTAAGCCCCAGAACACCATATACATGTAAGGCATGATGAACAAAAAATGAACAAAAAATGTTTGTACTGAAGCTAGTATACAATGCACAAATCTTCACAATCTCAAAAAATGTCTATGCCTTTTTCTTTCTTCCTTCAATATTATTAGTTACTTCTTAATAAAAATATATAAAAAATACATAACAATGTCATACTCATATAAAATCATTTTGATTCTTTCAGGTTATTTGTTCTTTGAATTTAACTCCTTTTGGTTTAATGAAAAGCCGGAAAGTGTCATGGAGTTCAACAGAATCAGAGATAAGTTTGAAGAAAAAATTACAAAGATGTTGAACACTGATATCAATTTACAGTTAACACTGAAATACAGGGAAATGAATGATGTAGCTTCCCTGTCATCAGTCACTTCACTTGATACTCATTTTTGATGAAGTTGATTTATTTCCCACTTTTCATGTTTCGTTCAGTAAATGTTCTTTCAAAATGGATGGGAGAGAAGACAATGGATGCTATAATGAGCAACAGTTGTAACTAATAGGCAATGTGCATCAAAGCTCACAAAGCACTCTGGGAAAGTGAGTCCTGTAAAAATGGAACAGGGAAATCAAAGGAACTGTCAGAAAATAAGTAATTTTCTCTCTTGAAATATTTATATTTCCATAGAAAATGTTGAAAGAAAAATTGTAAGATGGATTTTACGGTAGCCAAAACAGCGTAAGGACTCACTTTCCCTTCATGCATTGGGCTAGAATTTCAAGCTCATGCAAATTGGCTATTACATCATGTCTGTGCCTTCATAATTTGCTAGTTAAAAAATTGCGATATGGTAATTGAATGTAAATAAGAATTATATAGAGATAAATAAATAGGAAATTGCAGAATTGGCAGCATGACTCCTAAATGGCTTCATGAATCCAACATTGTGATTGGATGTGGCTAGTTTTATGGTTTTTGATAGGTCCAGATCAAAGTGGAAGCCACTTAGGCATCATGCTCTTCTGTTTGGCTTTCATAATGTCTTGCCTTTATTTGCTCCTGTCAAGAGAACCAATGCCACCCAGGGTACCAGGGTAATAAATATCTTGTATATCCAACTCATATAAAACTTTTCTAATATTAATAAATATATTTATTGTCAATTTAAAGTTAATATACAGTATTTAATAGCATTTTTCTAAACAAATGCTCAGCATAAAGCAACAAGAATATAATTTTTATTGAACATAATTTATGGAATGCAGTCTGTATTAAGGTGGCTCCTAATAGTTTGTAGTCATAGCTGTTATCATGGATGCATACAAATGAGATATTCTTTTGTTTTAAGGATCACACAAGGCCAATACAATGCTTGTCTTCTCATTTGTATCTCATTCGCATGCATCCATAATAACAACTATTATCATGCTTTACTATGTTTGCTTGTATATGGGGCTTGGAAAAATCCAAAAATTCGGAAAAACCCATATATCTAGGCCTCTTCTGAGTTTGAAAAACATGATGCATTGTGGTCTAGCTTTGGTACGAACGACACCAGGAAGGCACGATCAACACAAGATGTTTCTACTGAAGCTAGACCAGAATGTACCAATGTATCTATGCTGTTGTTTTTCATTCATTCAATTTTCAAGTCACTGTAGCTACTAGCTGTCACTTCTTTGTAAATATTATTTTATACAATCATTGGTATATACTGTATCTAAGCTAATGCTAAGCACATTCAATTTAAAGTATTTTGTATTTTCATACAGTTATATAAAACTTTATATAGAAAGCATCTGTTGAAGAAGACTGCTTGCTCTTTATTGATAGCAGGGGTATGGACCATCCACAAACAATCTTTCCAAGGAGACATTGACTGGCAAAGAATTTTAACTCACAATATATATCAAACAAACTGTAACAATGTCACTTTTCTTGTTCAACATGGTTGGCATAAGAAGAAGGCACAAAAATATCTCAGGGTGTGTATGGGGAGAGGAAGGGTGTAAGCAAAAACAGGGACCGCGGAGCATAATTTTGATTGGGGGGCTAATAATTTTGATTTGGGGGGGGGGGGGGGGGGGGGGGGGGGGGGGCTAACTATCACCAAGTACTGGAAGACCTAGGAGGTTTAGGGGCATGCTCCCATTATTGGGGGGGCTATAGCCCCCAGCCCCCCCTGCTCCGTGGTCCATGAAAAACATTTCTCTACTTTGCACATGCACTCTCGACCCCAGAGTCTTCACGAAATGCCAGAGACTCTGTACTTGGAAGTATTTAATTATCACTTGTTTTAAGACCTCTCGTTCCAGGGTTACTAAAATTTCCTCACATTTTCTCACCCATTCCCCTCCCCTCCCCCAAGAAATAATAAATTGTCCCTAAGGTGGCAATGCAGCTGTAAAGCAATAAAAGTGGTTTTTTTCGGGAGTAAAATAAGACATTGATTTAGGGAGTCTGCACTCTTGCTATAATTCAAATTTGAGCATGCACATTACATATCTGCAGGTGCTAGCTAGCTAGGGTTTCCCAGATTCTCTGTATTTTGTTGAGCATGTGAAGAAACACAGAACCCAGGGCTCTTGGGTGAGAGTGGGTTTTGCAATGTGAAGGCTTTTAAAACTTTTTCATTGTTTTTAACCCCAGCTTTGAGATTAATTTGATTGTTTCCCATTGAAAGTTATTAAAAATTCATTGATTAGTTTTTTGAATAAATTAATAACCGATATAACGATTTGTTTCGATTTGTTTTGCTTTTCTTAGTTCGCTTAACCTTTAATGGGCTCCCTGTGGTCCTACCTACCCCTCCCCTGACACGAGCATTTGATCACGCGATAACGAGGTATCGGATGACGTCAGAGCCTGCGCACTGGTTTCGGAAAGTCCTTTTCGTTCTGCTGTGGCCATTGTCTTGCAGAAGAACCAACTGGTTCACTAGAAAAATAGTCCGGTAGCCAGAGTTATCTGGCGTTTTCTTCCTAGAAAATGGGTAGTAAGTATCTTTAGTTATCCCTGCAACTGTCTGTTTTTCCTTTTTCAGCGAAACACGTCTTTATCTACGCGAAATCGTGATCTAACTTTGTTCCTTTTTCGCGCTTGCAGTAAAATTTCTCGAAATCCTACGTCCATTCATTTCCGTTTTACCTGAAGTATCTAAACCAGAAAGAAAGGTAAGTCCACCTTTTAAAAGCCCCAGAAGGCTAGTTTAATATTAGTCCTGTTTGATATTTAGTTTTATTCATCGTTAATACTTTATTTTGTATAGACGCTCTCCGTCCAAATGAACAAAACCTGATCCCCTATAGTGGTTACGTGTCCTTTAGCGTGTGGCCCCCAACAAAAGTAGACGCTGTATCGTACACCGGCTTTTCTTACTAAACTCTCTACAACTTCCAATTATTTCAACAGATCCAGTTTAGAGAAAAAGTACTATGGACAGCAATCACTCTTTTTATTTTCCTGGTTTGTTGTCAGGTAATAGAAAGACTAGAAAACGTTTTTTTCTTTGTGTGATTTAAGGAGGGAATTTTTTGGGATCAGCTTTGTAAACTGTTGACTGACTTCACTAAAGTGTCCCTTATCGTATTTAATCTTTTGAATATTATTCAAAGGTGCCATAGATGTTGATTTGAAGCCATAAATTCATAATTTTGTTAACGGTTATTGAATATTTTGTTGTTAGATTCCTCTTTTTGGAATCATGTCTTCGGATTCGGCGGATCCTTTCTACTGGATGAGGGTCATCCTTGCTTCTAATCGAGGTAATATTTAGTAATCACGCTGGTAATCATAACCTTTAAAAATATTACTACACTATAATCCAATCCAAGAAAATTTAATAATTTTGTTAAAAATAAAAATTAGATTTTATTTAAATTTTGATTTTTTTTAGAATACAGAGTTAGTTCCTTTGTGAGAAATCTAAAACTAGTAAAAATGAAAGCAGTCTATAAACAAATAAGACTAAAAATAAAAACTAAATTAGAATGGGATTTGTAGTGGGTTAGTGGCTAATGGCCATTCCTTTGCTTTCCTTTGTTATTCATCACCAAAACTCTAGCACCAAGGTTACCTACACGAATAGGAATAATCAATAAAGATATCTATTCAAGATTGTGCTTTGGGATTTTGTCTTTTTTTTCTTCCCAATTTTCATTTTGATCACAGGGTCACAGGTTTTTTAACAAAGATTTATTACATGCTACCCTGATATCCTAAGTATTTATTGATTTATTAATTGATTTTATCTGTTTCAGGTACATTGATGGAACTTGGTATCTCTCCCATTGTCACCTCTGGTCTTATTATGCAGGTATGTTAGAATATGAGATTGACACATACTCTAATAGTCTGGATTTGATTGAAATGGTAAAGTATTAAGGTTTGATCATATTTTTAATTTTCCATTTTAGCTGTTGGCTGGTTCCAAAATCATTGAAGTAGGAGATACTCCAAAAGACAGAGCACTTTTCAATGGAGCTCAGAAATGTATGTATTTGTGACACTGCTCAAGATAGCAAACCGACATGGCTGGCACATTGTCATCATCATTCTCTTATTAGAATAACTGCGACATCTTAGAATTTTATGTGTTTAGAAGCTAGAAGCCATGTTGGATGGAAAAACAAGATGCTCTACTGAAAAATCTTAATTCTTTCTCATGTATGATTTAATGTGTTTTGCTATCAAACATGGCTACCATCACTCAACTGTGCAAAGCCTCTATAATATAATTATATAATAAATAAATCTTTTTTTCTTCTTAGTATTTGGTATGATTATTACCATTGGTCAAGCAGTAGTGTATGTGATGACTGGTATGTATGGTGATCCATCTGATCTTGGACCTGGTATCTGTCTTCTCATTATCATCCAGGTATGTATTCTATATGCTCCTTTGTATGATAGATTCTGCTAGTTAAATAATGAAAATTTACCACTGACAAAGCCTTTACCCAGTACCTCAAATAAGTAATGGCATATTCCACTTTTGGAATCCAAGATTTCATTTTAAGTCAGCAATTGGCAAGCTCCAGCATCTACTTTATGTATCTGAGCTGCCTACTTTTGCCATTCCCCTTCCCAATAGTCCCCTTTACAGTTCCATGCACCATCTTGAAAGGTAGCAGTGCCTTTGCAATGATAGAAACCTTTTTTTTAAACACTTTTGACGATTATTCACATGTCTCTATCAGTGCAAGCTCACCGTTCTTCTTGCTTTGATGCAAAGGCACGGCTATCTTTCAAGATGGCGCAGGGAACTGTGAAAGGGATTATTGTACAGCCCCTTCTCTTATACAGTCACCTGCCTATTTGTTATTGAAATTTTAATAAAATCCCCATTGTTGGAATTATTAAATTTGCATTCTAAAAATTCTGTGCAATGAAAACCAACTTTGATCTCTATTTTATTTATTGTAGCTTTTCTGTGCTGGTTTGATTGTTTTGTTGTTGGATGAGTTACTCCAGAAAGGATATGGGCTTGGCTCTGGGTAAGTTATCTGTGCAATGTCTGATCATAGGTTTACATTTCCCAAAATTATCTACAGTACCACAGTATTGCTACACCTTGAAATCTCACTTTGTAAACTTGAATGATCCCTGTCAATTTACAGCATTATGCGCGACATTAGGCACAGCATTACAGTTTAATTTAGACTCTCATTTTCATGTTTCTTTTAATTTAAACCTATTTTTTGCTTTGATGTTTTCAGTATTTCATTATTTATTGCCACAAATATTTGTGAAACCATTGTCTGGAAGGCATTCAGTCCTGCAACAATTAACACTGGAAGAGGTAAGCAATAACATCTTTTAAAATTACATGTCATTACGATAGACATGAGAAGTATCATGAGAAAAAGATTTCCTTGCAATTACAATTGATTAGAAAGTATTGAATACCTTTAGCTTATCCAATTAGAATACTGGGATAAAAGTGCTGTAGCAGCAATATTTTTATATATATTTTAAGAGAGTAATCAAATCCTATGCCTAACTATTCACTGTATTTAATCACCAGGTACTGAGTTTGAGGGTGCAGTCATTGCTTTGTTCCATCTGTTGGCAACAAGAACAGACAAAGTTAGAGGCTTAAGAGAAGCTTTCTACAGACAGAACTTGCCCAACCTTATGAATCTCATGGCTACTATCTTTGTGTTTGGTATTGTCATATACTTCCAGGTAAGATATATGAAGTATTACATAATACACTGACATTAAGGTGGAGGGAGGGGGGTTTGTAACAAATCTTCAAGCTTTAGTAAGCATTGGGTTTCTTCTGACAAATTATAGTTTGATGTTTGATGCTGAATTAAAACATCTTGGCTCACTTCTTTGGTAGCATAGCCCCTATGTTACCTCCGTGATTTAGTAGTATGCTACTATTTACATGTAAAAAACCCAAACCTACAAGTACAACATCAATGACTTGGGAGATCTCTTATGAAATGGAGTGACTATATTGTATTTGAATTACAGGCTGTACAACTTAAGTTCTTTTTTCCCAAAAATCTAGGGCTTCCGTGTTGATCTTCCCATCAAGTCTGCACGTTATAGAGGACAATACAGCTCATACCCCATCAAGTTGTTTTACACATCAAACATTCCAATCATTCTTCAGGTAATTAAGAATCAAAATCATCTATCTCTACCACTGTTTTCATTGGTTATTGGCAGCAGCTACTGTTGATCACTAACAGTTTTTTGATTGACAGTAGTCTACTGCCAATGAATCTGTTGTAACTTTGGTTTCAATCAGCCCTGTAGAAGTAAAAACTATGGTAACATTTTTTCATTGTTTGTCAATGTTTTTTTCCTCCAGAGTGCTCTGGTTTCCAATATCTATGTTATTTCTCAAATGCTGTCAGCCAAGTTTGCTGGGAACTTCATTGTCAATCTTCTGGGAACCTGGGCAGAGGCTGGTGGAGGACCAGCTCGTTCCTACCCTGTTGGTGGCTTGTGTTATTACATGTCTCCACCAGAAACGGTAGGCCACATAGTAGAGGATCCGATCCATGCTCTGATCTACATCTTCTTTATGCTTGGATCTTGTGCATTTTTCTCCAAGACATGGATTGATGTGTCTGGATCCTCTGCAAAGGATGTAAGTATAAGATTTTCATTTTATTCTCTGACCATGAGCAGTAATTTTGTTAACTCTAGGTTTGAGTTGGTAGATTAATGTAGAAACAATTAATTAAATGTCATGCACTTTTTATGTCTAGGTTGCCAAGCAACTGAAAGAACAGCAGATGGTAATGCGTGGACACAGGGACAAGTCTATGGTGCATGAACTGAACAGGTAGAGATCTATAATAATATTATCTCAAACTAAAGCACAGTAGCCTAATATTTGCTACCAATATTGACCATTCTTTTCTTTCCCTATCCTCTGTGTACAGAATATTAAATATCTGTTTCATTGTGTTTGCAGGTACATCCCAACTGCTGCTGCTTTTGGAGGACTTTGTATTGGAGCCCTCTCTGTCCTTGCTGATTTCCTTGGTAAGTAATACTGTCGTATTCAAAAACACTCTTTCTACATATGCGTATCTCCAGTACAATGATATCATGCATATTAACACTTAATGTTATCTGTATAATAACTAGTTTCATCTCTATTTAGATATTAATCAATATTATTTTTGCCTTCAGGTGCCATTGGCTCTGGTACTGGTATCCTCCTTGCCGTCACCATCATCTACCAGTACTTTGAAATCTTCGTGAAGGAGCAAAGCGAGATGGGTGGAATGGGAGCTTTGTTGTTCTAGTTTCCTTTATTTTATTTCTTTTTGTCAAGAGCAGATGATTCAGGAGTCTGTAACAATCATTTCCATGTAGAATTCTCACACCTCAACAAATCAAAATATACAAAGGGTATTTAAATTTTTTAATAAGACAGTGTTCAAAGTCAGCATGTCATTGTATGACCATACTACTGTATGAATAAAAGCTTTTATTTGCAAAGGACTGATAATAGTGGATTATATACACAATGTACTAAATCCCCCTACTAATATGAAAATCCATAAAAACAATCAGTGTTTTGTAGATAAAATTTTTGAATTTCTTCTGTCACCCTTTTTTCTTTTATTACTGTACTAGATAAAATGTTGAAGGTCTGCTGAAAAAACTTGTCAACAGGCTTGCCATCACCATCTCGTTTAGGAAAATGTAACAATATAGTTCAGTTCTTTTATGGATATATTGTACTTCATGTTATTTCAATACTGTAAAATCAATAGTCATCCAGAATTTTACATATTTTAGATGCCCCTAGTTTGTGTGTCACATGGCCAATATATAATATAATAAAAGATAACAAATTTGAATGTCTATAGATACTTTGCTTGTTCAAGAAATCCCTTATATTAAAATAATGGTGATAGGTGAAGCACCTCATTATGCACCAACATGGAAAGTAGTGCCTTCCAGTTGATCTGAAATAGTGACGTAGTAATGATGTCACTGCAAAACTGAGTGTCATGAAGTTTTTATCTGAAATAGATCTAGATTTTCAGGGGAAGTATTTTATACTTTGTCCCAGTTCGCTCTCTGTCAGGTTTTTTTGTTGAGCAACCTTCACCTACAATTGAGAGAAAACTACGACTTATGGAATCAGTCTAACATTTGCTTGATATTCATTTTTGAGTGGGGAAAATAAAATAAAGAAATAACCGTTTTCTGAGTCTCCAGGATACTAAGGGTGACACCTCAGTTTTGCAAATTATTTTTCTTTATCCTGATTGGCTAATATATTTTCTCAGATCAGCTGGCTTCTTAACATCATGAATAATACTTTTATTGTCAGTGGTACTATTCATAATACTCGTAATGAGATGAACAGTGGAATTCCACATAATAGACATTATTAACACATTTACATGTGGGATATGCGATATCCCTGTCATAAATACTGGTTACAAGTAGATTGAAACTCCTTGCATTTTTGCTCAGTTAACCCAGCGATGTGACAAGATGAACTGACCCACCCACCCTCCTGTTGCAGTCAACCTAAGCCAAGTCATGCCAGCTTGGCTTAGGCCGCCCTGGAATCGATATTTTATCCCATACTAAATTCAACTGGGATGATTGTGAGCATGATAAAATAGATTATTATGGACAACTTTTTATGGGGTCCATAAAAACACTGAAAATAAAATTTGACCCAATCAAAAGTGTGTAGTAGTACAGCTAGTGACTAAGGGGAAGCTTGCATAGTCCCATGAACATAATTTCAATAGCATTTTTCACGGTTACTAAAAATGGATATTGTTCAGTGAGCCTTTATATGGGATCAAAATGTGGACAAACTTTGTGAAAAAGGCTTCTGTTATTTATAATTAGTGAAAAACCATAGTTTGTCACTAATTATAAATAACAAGATGACAAAACTGCTGCAGCATATTAGCATGTGTTTTGGGCTTGGCTTGTCCATATTTCAATCCCATAATGCATCAAGACGTCCTAAGAAGAAATATTTATCCAGTCCTAGTTGATAGAGGGGGTCCCCCTTTATTAACTATGATCTAGTCAAGGTAGAGGAACAATCTGATAATTCTAAAATATGACAAGCTTATAAAACAAATATTATTTCAGGTGTCTCCTACCTCAATGGAAATTTATATTACATGTTTTTTTGACAAGCGAGGGCTTCAATTTGTTTCACCTTGCTCAGCCTCAGTTGGACTGCAGAAATTCCTGCAAGCTGGATACATCAGCTTATTATATAGTTTACATCTTTTTAATCTGCTAAATTTCCTATATCCTTGTTCTTATTTATCTATTTATTTATTTTTCATTTTCTATTACTTTCTTTTTCTCTTTTCCTATCATTTTCATTTTCTCTTGATACTCTTTTATTAATCTCTTTTCTCACCTTTCTTCTACGATCTTTCTATTTTATTTTTTTCAAGGTCATTATTTTCTTTTCCTCCTATTTTCCTATTTCCTATTTCGCGCAAGAATCCATGAAATGTGACACTGGTTTCTGGGAACTATAAGAAATGCTGGCAAAAAAGAACTGGCACTAGGAGTTACGCATGCGCACATGTCATCCGGGCAATTGTCTTGATGTAAATCAAGGCTACGTGGCAGAAAAGTGTACCAGAGAGAGTTAGAAACTCAACTTTGACGCTTACTAACTCAAGAACTTAAAGGGTTTTGGACTTTCTTTTTGAGGCACAAGCCTCTTCTATACCTCAGTTATTGTCCTTCTGGTTTTTATTGATTTTTACTGCATTTTAAGACGAAAAAAACATGATGAGTCAGGGCCCTCCACCGTCAGGAGCCGGCTACAGGTAAGATGGCTGACGTCTGAATTTCGTGAAGTTAGGTTTCGGTGATAATCATTGTTTTAAACATTTATCTTTCTCATGAAGGAATCAACCATTTGATGGCAATATCAAGGGAGGACAGGGCCAACAGAATGGAACTCAGGCACCTTTTCCACCACAACAATTTCCCAGTAACATGTCGAATGGACAAATGAACGGTGTATTCGACAATCGTCAGCCTCAGTTTCCTCAACAGACGCCACAAAAGGTATACAAAGATAAAATGAATTTGAGCTTTTCAAAGTGTTGAATTTTGTGCCTTAACTTTTGGAGAACTCGTCTAATGTCGAAGAAAATATAACAATGTATGACGTACGAAGTTACACGTAGTGTTTCGTATAACTAATACGTACAGTAAGAAACGTTTTAAATCCTTTCATGTAAGCTCATAATAAACCCTTTCAAAATTCTATTCTACGCGATGACTTTTGTTGAAAAATAGGATTATCAATAATAAAGATATTAAATTAAAGCTCTGGACACTGAACCTTGACATGATTGCTTGCAAATCCCCATTGAGCTGGAACACAATATTTCAATGGAATTTTTTTGTTGTCTGTTTTTCACTTGTCTGTGACCTCAGGATTTCTTGATCCCACAATTGAAACCTGATATTTATTATCTTACCCTTATATACTCAACTTTAAAGGCACTTTCTTATGGGGCTTGTGTTAGTTTTTTTTTCATTATATTTTTAAAAGCAGTTCAATTGGTAATGGGTATGTGTTTTGTAGGGTGGTTCACCTTATCAGTCTCAGCAAATGCAGCCACCTGGTGGTCAGCAACCACCAAGATCACTTCCCCAGCAACAACCTCCAACATCGCAATATCAACAACAACCAAAACCTGGTATGCCCCCAACATCACAGTATCAGCAACAACAGCGGCCTGGTATGCCACCACAACAGACACCAATGTCGCAGCAACAAAGACCAAGCATGTCTCCACAGCAACCCATGACATCACCACCACAACAACAGCAGCCTGGTATGCCACCACAACAGCCTCCTACATCACAGTATCAACAGCAAAGACCTGGTGTGCCACCACAACAACATCCATCTCACCAGCAGCAACGACCAGGAATGCCTCCTCAGCAACCCCCTACCTCACAGTACCAACAACAACAAACCCCTGGTATGCCTCCATTACAGCAGCGACCAGGAATGCCACCACAACAGCCTCCGACATCACAACATCAACAACGACCAGGCATGCCTCCACAGCCTCCAACATCACAACAACAACAACGACCAGGAATGCCACCACAACAACCTCCAACATCACAGCATCAACAACGACCAGGCATGCCTCCACAGCCTCCAATATCACAACAGCAAAGACCAGTCATGTCTCGACAGCCTCAAACATCACAATATCCACCACAGCAGCAACAACCTGGTATGCCACCAACTTCCCAGCCACCTATAATGAGTTCCCAGGTAGGTTAGGCATCTAAGTCTAATAAATTCAAGTTTGGGTGGTTCATAGCTTTCATGAGTCATTTTGGGATTTGCATTAGTGTGGTTTTATGATTTACATAACCAGAATCTCTACAGGACAAAACAGTTGCTAAAAGCACTGCTAACTTTATGTATAATATATTTTGATAGATAAACCAACAGATGCAGAACATGAATATCAACACATCACAGGCTTCATCAATGCAAATGGGATGGTCCCAACAACAGCCTGTTAGGCCTCCCATGCCATCATACCCACCAATGCCAACAGGTGGACCTGGGCAACCTGGTCTAACCCAACCAGGACTCTCCATGAACCCTCCAACATCTATGGCAGGGCCACAAATGATGCCTGGAATGGTAGGACAGCCTGGTATGCCACCAACACCATACCCTGGTCCTCAGGTTAGTGTTGTTAATTATCCTGTGCAACTTACATAGTATACTGTAGACTTGATAGGTACTGTAAAGTTTGTTGGTATTAATAATGGTAATAGAACTGAGTGCATTATTATTATTACTATGAATTATATCCATTTTGAAATCTCAATATATTCAAATACTCAACAGTTATATGTAGCTTCAAAATTGATAGGTTGACAAAATAATGCTATTTATGATTCACAACAGTGCAATTAATGCTTAAATCGCACACTTTTTAGCCAATCAGATTGCAGGATTTGCTAATGATTTCAAAATGGATGTGATTAAAATAGTTTCATATCTGTTTTGGCAGGGTCAACATGGATATCCTGGCTCTGGACCAAGCCATCCTGGTCATAGACCTCCCATGGGTGGACCAGGGATGGGTGGACCAGGGATGTCTGGACCAATGGGTCCACCTATGCAGCAACAAAAAAGAATTGATCCTGATCAAATGCCTAGCCCTGTAAGTATTCACAAATTAGTTATATATGACTGTATAAGATATACTTACCATCCCGGTAAACATTATTGTTAGGAGAAACAAAAATAAGTGCCTTTCTAATTAAGGTACCATTAAAATAAGCATTGTGTGTGACCTCCGATACTATTACAAAAGTTCTTCTTACACCCATTTTCATAATTATGTGACCAACTCATAGCGCTGTGAGAAATGATGATGATGGTGACCAGAATTTAGTACAGCACTAACAAAACTTGATTTGTTTTTCTTAGATACAAGTGATGAAGGATGATCAGGAAACACATAAGGATGGTCCATTCCTCACAAATACCAGGGGCAGGATACCTCCACTTGTGACCAGCAAATTTGTGGTTAAAGATGATGGTAGGTCCTTGTTGACATTCATTGTTAACTGCAGTTATTCCTATTCATTCTCTCATTCTCTCGAAAAAGTGAAAATTAAAAAAGTAGCATGATGCTGCGCAGTGTCCCATTCTGCCTCTGTGTAGAGAAAACCTCAGATGTTTGATTTATTTATTTATTTTGAATTTGTTTAGGCAACTGTAGTCCAAGATTCATGAGGAGTACCATGTACAATGTTCCTTGTAATAAGGACCTTTTACAAGCCAGTGACATCCCCTTTGCTGTTGTTATCACCTCCTTTGCTGAACTCCCTGCAAATGAGGTAAGTCTTGTTCTATTTTTAGTTAAAAAAATGGCCGATTTTATTGTTCAAAATAAGTGTTCTCTTTGATTTTGAGATCCTTTTCTTAAGGGTTTTCAAATGATATTGCCATTTTGGTCATAAAGGAAACTTGAAATTTTGCCACCAATCTTGTGACATCATTTTCCTGCCAAAAATCTAAAAATCAGAAAAAGTAAAAACATACGATTGTGAGGAACATTGACTTGTGTTTTATGACTGAGTTTCAAGATTATTGGAAATAAAATGAAAAAGTTAGGTGAAAAGTGCTGATTTCAATGCCTTTTGTGCCTGGCGTGTATGGATTTGTAATGTATACAAATGATGATTGTGAGAGTAGCTGTTGGAAAAAGTTGCACAATAAAACAAGATACAACCAAGAGGAAGATGATGTCAAGATGTTATCATCAAAAACACTAGAATATTTCTGAAATTAGCACACTTAGTAGCTCAAACACTTAGGCTTTTTGAAATTTTAATCTTTCTGTTACAGGTGTTTTTCTATTTTACAGTGATGTTCACTCAAAAATTGAACAATTTCCATGAAACTTCAGATTTTTGGTATCAAATAGGTGGTCATAATTTTTTTCTGCCAAGTGTGTGTTGTTTGCTCTTCTCTGTAATAACCAGGCTTAAATGTTTTGTTATTTCATAGGGATATCTACCCATTATCAACCATGGTGCCAGTGGCCCAGTGCGTTGTAATCGCTGTAAAGCATACATAAACCCTTTTGTACAGTTCATTGATGGAGGCAGACGATTTGTATGCAACATCTGCTCTTACTCCACTGAAGGTAAGAATTTATTTTTCAGTTTTATCTTGGACTGAGCTGTTAAAATCGTGATTAATGAGTGTTTAAATCATTTTCAGTGCGCATGCCATTTTATTCCGAATTTCTCACCTTCTTTTGTTTAATTAAAAAATAAAAGAAGGTTTAAATAAAAGAAGGTAAGAAAATTGGGATAAAATCGCATGTGCACTGAAGACGATTCTTAAACTTTGAACTGGCTTATACAGTTTAAGGTTCTTATAGTATGATGTTTTTCTTTTATCTTATTCCATTTCTTTTCTTTTTTCCAGTTCCTTCAGAATACTTCTGTCATCTTGACCATCAAGGTCTAAGAGTTGACTTATATGAGAGACCTGAGCTTCATCTTGGATCTTATGAGTTTGTGGCCACTACAGATTATTGTAAGGTATGTCACAGACTTATACCTTTGTCAGGAAGTAGGAAGAGAATACTCAGTCATCATAGTGGTTTACATGATGCTCATTTCATTTATTCATGTTTGACTAACTGGCTAGCTTAGACAAGGAGGCATTTGTAATTACAAACCTTTCTCACACAACCCCTATCCTTTCATTCATTCATCCATCTATTCATTTTTCACTCACTCATTCAGTTTAGTCAGTCTATCATGTTATTAGGTTATGTTGGCTTGTTTTTACCTTTTTCTTATCTTCTATAAATCCATCCATCCATCCATTTATTCATTCATTACATTTTGTTCAGTTTTGCACTGGCTTTTTCTTACATGTTTAACCTCTTGTTGTAGGACCAGAAATTTCCTGAACCCCCAGCCTTCATATTCATGATAGACGTATCATATCAAAGCATACAGTGTGGCATGGTTCGGCTATTAATGAAAGAGATTGGTGATTTACTTGAACATTTACCAAAGTAAGTGACCAACAAGTTACTTGGTCAACTACAAATATATCTTATCCTTATGATTATTTACATCATCAATCATTCCTTATTGTCAATTTTTTACCATATGTCAATTTCTGTTTGACGGCATGCAGTATGTGCATATTACATGTACTAACCTGTATATCTTATATATTATTTTGTTTTGTTTGTTTGTTAGAGAGTTCAATGATCAGCAGTCAAGAATCAAAGTTGGTTTTGTGACCTACTCCAATCATTTACACTTCTACAACATTAAGGTATGAGAAGGGGTATTATGAAGGTTTGGTTGATGGAAGTAGCTAATGATGATGATGACGATGATGATGGTGATGATAATGAACCTGGATGATGATGATTACAGGAATTTGATTTTGACCAAGAAAATCAATGGTGTTTATAATAATTTCTCATCTTGATTAAACTTGATTTTTCTAGGAGAACCTAGCCCAACCTCAAATGATGGTAGTGTCTGATGTAGAAGATGTATTTGTCCCTCTATTAGATGGATTCCTGGTGAATGTTGAGGAAGCAAGAAGTGTTATTGACAGCTTACTGGAACAAATCTTAACCATGTTTGCTGATTCAAGAGACACAGAAACTGTTCTTGGACCTGTGATTCAAGCAGGAGTAGAAGCCCTTAAGGTATTACTCCATTATATAATATTATTATTGTACAAGATTAGTCTTTGTACCTGGATGCTCCACACAATATGTACTGCGCCTTACTTTACTTTGCCTTGTAATCTCTATCCTCCGACCCAGATGTCCTTAGAGTTGTCATTCAATACTTCACTCCCCTCAAAGTGAAGTGTTGTGTGACAACACTAAGAATGTGTGTACATGTGTGTGTATGAAAGAGACTATACAATCTCTAGCTAATATCCACATTGCTACAAAGTATTTATGGATGTGACTTAATATATTTATAAGCAATCAGTTGTTTTTTATTATAATAATGTATTGCTATGGAAATTGAACACAGTGTCTTAAAAAAGGTATACTTGGACATTAGTCATTCGGCAGAATAAAAGAGTTTGTTATGTTTTAAGTGCAGTGCTTGCATCATTTTGAGTTTGATATGACCTGAACTGATTTTTTGTTATTTTGTAGTCTGCAGGCATAGCCGGCAAGCTCTTTATCTTCCATTCCTCTCTGCCAATTGCTGAAGCTCCTGGTAAATTAAAGAACAGAGAAGATAGAAAATTACTGACAACTGACAAGGAAAAGGTAGGGCAATGAATAACCAAAATATACCACCTAATATCTATTACAATGTAGTTTTATTGAAAAGTATTACTTTATTATAATACATATGATAGCTGGAACTTAAAAAAAAACTTTGAAAAATAGGGAATCATGAAAGAATGAGTAAATGTAAAAATAGTTTGATGGATGGATGAATGGGAATTTGAAAATTTTAAATAGATAGAAAGAATGGGTAATGAAGAAATTGATATTAAATATTTTAATATGACATTTTTGAACTGCATTCAATACTTTGCCTTATAATAGAGGAGGTTGGAATCACACATGCTATTTTTCTTTCTCAGACCATTCTGGCACCACAGACAAACTTCTATGAAAAGCTAGCCAAAACCTGTGTAGAAAATGGTGTGACAGTAGACCTGTTTATGTTCCCTAATGCCTATGTCGACCTTGCTACTATTGGTTGTGTAGCTAGTCTGACTGGAGGACAGATCTTCAGATATTCTTACTTCAAGGTTTGTTGAGATTGAGTTATTTATGCGGAGCACTGCACCATATTAAATGGACAAATTCCTTCAGATTTATCCCATGTCCCATACCTTTATTAGTGTAATAGCTATTTTTGTGTTTTTATGAACCTTGCACACTTTCAGATATCTACTTAGGATTGGCAGAACAATAGCCAATTTGTGCATGAGCTTGAAATTATAGCACAAAGCATGATGGGAAAGTGAGTTCTTACGCTTTTTTGGCTCCTCTAAAAATTTATCTGACAAATTTTCCTCTGACATTTTCTATGGAAATAAAAGGAATTCAACAGACAGAAATAACAAAGTAATTTTTTTCTGATAGTTCCTTTGATTTGGCTGTTGCAATTTTTAAAGAACTACTTTCCCAAGAATGCTTTGTGAGCTTTGATGCACATTGCCTATTGAGAAGTGTTGTGCTTCTCTCATGTCCAGCATTTTTTCAGTAAATTTATTGAGATGAATCAACTGTATAGTTCTTAAAATGATAGAATAAGGCTTACAAGTAGTTCATAAAGAAAGTCATGGCTGATATTTCATGTCTACTTAGTTGTAAGAATGGTATTGAATTATCGTAATAGGAAGCTACACATGGTGAACAGTTCCGAGAAGACCTGAAGAAAACAATAGGATGTAACATGGGTTTTGATGCCGTCATGAGACTTCGCTGTAGCTCAGGTGAACATTTATTTATTTCTTCATTTGATTAGCCATTTTCAACTATTATTTAGCAGCTGGTCACACATTGAGTTCAAACTGAGAAAAAAAAAACATTCCACACAGCACTATTCACATTCAAAACAAGTTTATCTTAAATACTAATTATAGTTAATTGTTTGCATACCCTAATTGAGATGATTACCAAAACATGGTTCACTATCCCTGACAAAAGTCTGAATCATTCCACTATCGAGAGGAGCTATGCCTTAATCATATCTATTTCATATAGGGCTACGCCCAGTGGATTTCCATGGCAACTTCTACATGAGTAACACAACTGATATTGAACTGGCAGGCATAAATCCACAAACGGTGAGCACTTATATAATATGAACTTTCTGTATGCACTGGAATTAATGTCAGTATAATATTTCAAACTGATAAAGGACTCTATTTTGTAATTTTAGTAAATACATAATTATAATGGTAGTTGATTTCAATTCCTAATAGAAAGATTGTTATCATTGTCATAGGCTGTTGCAATTGAAATCAAGCATGATGACAAGCTACAAGAAGACAGCACAGCTTACTTGCAGTGTGCATTGTTGTACACATCAATTAGTGGTCAGAGGAGGTTACGGATCCTAAATCTGGCATGTAATACCTGTTCACAACTGTCAGAGTTGTTCCGATGCTGTGAAATGGACACCTTTGTAAATTTTGTATCTAAACAAGGTAATTGCAGGCTCTACAACACCTTTGTCATACTGTCAACATTTTGGATTTTTTTTTTTTTTTTTTTAATGGTAAAAAAGTATCAATTTGGCTTATCATTAGGAAGACAATGATTATTAGATTGCACTTTTAAGTGATTTTCTTCCTCTGGACACCTGGAAATTCTGTATCTAATACTGTACATCAATGAAATTCTTTTATCCACACAAATGATCAGAAAGTCACATGATCCATTCGGTACTTCCATTGATGTTTTACTGGACTTAATTCATTTTTAAAAGTAAGATTGTTTACCATTTGTTTACCTGTATATTTTTAGCTGTAAAACAAGTCCTCACAACAGCACCAAAGGACATCAGAGAGCGGCTCGTCAACCAGTGTGCTCAAATATTAGCATGTTATCGAAGGAACTGTGCTTCTCCCTCTTCAGCTGGCCAGGTAAGGACAACAGTTGTTACTGATACTATAAGCACAATGTGTATAGCTAGCATGACATGTATTTCCATGTATTCTACCCCATCCAAGTATTATTCTGTTGGCACATCTCTTAACATTTCTAAGTCATCTAAGTCTCAATATTTTGTTTCTAAACAGCTAATTCTGCCTGAGTGTATGAAGCTACTGCCACTATATGTGAACTGTATTATCAAAAATGATGCACTGAGTGGAGGTAAGAATGGCTTATAAAATTTTTTTTCCCAATGGATTGCATTAATCACTTTTTATAAATCTGGAAAACAATGTTTTGCCACATGACTTTAAAAACAAACAATTAACGCTAATTGACCAGGGCCAAGGGAAACAGCGTGGTTTTGTGGTCCAGAGACAACAATGTTTTCCCATACAGTTGCAGAGGGACCACAAAACAAACTGCTTTTCCAAGGTTCCAGTCAAGTGTTTTGTCATATACCAAGTATCAAAGTACGCAAAACAAGTATTCCATTTTTCTAATTATTATTTGATTTAAAAACTTACATTTCTGGTGAAATCACTTCTGGTTTTGTTATTCACTGAGGATCATACAGTAAATGTAATATTGCCTGCTCCAAACGGTTGCAGGAAACAGTGAAATTTGATGATCTTCACATTACACCCTCTTGGCCTCTCCCTCAATGAGGAGAGAGAGAAAATAAACTTTAACACTTGATATATGACAATTCCAAATATGTGTATGGCATAACCACAAAGGATGGCCATAAAGTGTAAAAAAGTGCTTCATGGAGAAGGGGACTGTGGAAAAAAGCATTGTTATTATTCTTCAAAATGTATGCTATCTATTTTAGGTTCAGAGATGAGCTCAGATGACAGAAACTGGCTGATGAGAAAAGTCTTGTCAATGGATCAGACAGCATCTGTTCCTTTCTTCTACCCAAGGCTATTCCCTGTGGTAAGTATATAAAATATGCTGATCATCTGAAATAAATTATCCTCAAAATCAAAATTTTGTTACCACATATAACATAAATCTCATATTATACTTTATGCCACACCATAGAAAATACAGCCAATCACAAAAGCAGGAAAACTTTTGTATATTTTTCAGTATTTCACTCTTCCTTCCCATCATGCACTGCTCATTGAATCTATGTATTTGTATTTTCTATGGTGTGGGATAAAATGGCTATACAATGGTTTCTCTTGGCATACTGTGGATATTCCGCTTGTCAATGTACTTTCTTTGCATATACATTCACCTAAAGGCTTGTGTGTATACTAGAAACTACAAGTGACTTGTGGGATATTCCACGGTACACCACTCAAAACCATTGTATAACTAGAATTTAATGTTGTAGAGATAAGGATAATTCCCACACACTTCTTGATTACAAAACTGGAATAGTTGATAATCTCTCAATTATCTTTCTTGTAGCATGATGCTGATGTTGAAGCAACAGGTCTGCCCCAACAGATCAGAAGTTCTATTGATAGAATGTCAGATAATGGAATGTATATTCTAGGTATGTTGAATGATGATTACAAGTGATTGTACTGTAGATCAAAAGAAGAGAATAAAAACAGAGTGTATTTTCAGTGTATTTGAAAGGGTTTTTTCATGGTTTTCTTTGTAGATAATGGAATTGCACTTTTCTTATGGGTGGGTCTACAAGTTGACCCTAACTTACTCCAGGAGGTATTTGGTGTACCAACCATAGGACAAGTTGATATTGAGATGGTAAGTTTTTTTTGTGCATTTTAACACACCTAGCATAGATAGCCTTGCTGAAAGAGCTTTTCAACTCATGCATATTGTTTTTTATGTCTTGGATAATGCCTTATTCCCTAAGACAGTGTTATATTTGTTTACCAGAAGTGTTACAGAACATACATAGGCAAGGATTACACGTAGGATGTATAGATGTACTGTAGGATGTATAGATATACTGTAGGATGTATAGATATACTGTAGGATGTATAGATATACTGTAGGATGTATAGATATGCTGTAGGATGTATAGATATGCTGTAGGATGTATAGATATACTGTAGGATGTATAGATATACTGTAGGATGTATAGATATACTGTAGGATGTATAGATATACTGTAGGATGTATAGATATACTGTAGGATGTATAGATATACTGTAGGATGTATAGATGTACTGTAGGATGTATAGATGTACTGTAGGATGTATAGATATACTGTAGGATGTATAGATATACTGTAGGATGTATAGATATACTGTAGGATGTATAGATATGCTGTAGGATGTATAGATATACTGTAGGATGTATAGATATACTGTAGGATGTATAGATATACTGTAGGATGTATAGATATACTGTAGGATGTATAGATATGCTGTAGGATGTATAGATATGCTGTAGGATGTATAGATATACTGTAGGATGTATAGATATACTGTAGGATGTATAGATATGCTGTAGGATGTATAGATATACTGTAGGATGTATAGATATGCTGTAGGATGTATAGATATACTGTAGGATGTATAGATATACTGTAGGATGTATAGATATGCTGTAGGATGTATAGATATACTGTAGGATGTATAGATATGCTGTAGGATGTATAGATATACTGTAGGATGTATAGATATACTGTAGGATGTATAGATATGCTGTAGGATGTATAGACTACTAAGCATTGCATTTTTTGACTTGCAGACTTCACTGCCTCCCCTTGAAAATCCTTTATCTGCTCGCTTAAGAGGTATTATTCAAGAGATCCACCAAGAACGACACCAGTACTTAAAGGTAATAAACTATCATGACTGCATCATATCTTTCTAATTATCCTTCTCAAAATGAGTAAAGCATGGGTGGCAAAGTGGTGAGAGTGCTTGCCTCTCACCAAGGCGACCTGAGTTTGAGCCGTGCTGGTCTCTGTGTCATATGTGAGCAGAGTTGTTTGCTGGTTCTCTCCTCTGCTTCAAAGGTTTTTCTGAGTTCTCCATTTTTTCCTCCCTGTGCAAAAATCTGCTTCTAAATTCCAATTGGAATGCAGTGGAAGAAGAGCCACTCATTGGAATCCACTGTTAATTCTCATTTATTATTTATTAATTTTATTTAAAGATGAGGTTGACATATCAATCTTTGGTTTTGAACACTGCTGCTAGTGTTGTAAACATTGTGTCTATTAATAGGTCAATCTGTTATTATGGTATTGGTTATAGTAATGTGTTATTTTAAATTTCTTTCTCTGAATTTCATTTTATAGCTGACAGTTGTTCGGCAAAGAGACAAGCTAGAACCATGGTTCAAACATTTTCTGGTAGAAGACAAAGGCTTGAGTGCTACACAACAGAGTTACGTCGACTTCTTATGTCTCATGCATAAGGAAATCAGAAACCTTCTCAATTAAATCTTACCAAAACATCTCAATTTTTAATGTATTACAAGATAGAATTCCAAAACTCGCATTGCCTCAAAACTAAATTGTTTATTCAGTGGCTTGAATCAAAAGAAAAACACTGGCCATTAAAATCAAAACACTTAAATACAAAGCTGTACACAGAGTCAATTTATATAATTTTGTTCCATTTTTTGGGCGTCCTGTTTTATGTAAACCACAGGAAGCCCAAAAGGTCAGACAGTTAGTAGAATGTTATGTTCAAGATCAGATAGCATAATATCACGACCAATAATAATAACTAAAGTTCAATATGGACATTTTTTGAACAGAACAGGATTCCATTGAAGTAAAGCATATTTTATTTGTTAGATCATTAAAGTTCCAAGTTATTTTCTAACCAATATAAATTAAAAATCAAATTTGGAATCTCAAAGTGTTTATCATTTATTTAATGGTCCATTGCCAATAGACCCTTTTCGAGATGCGCGAGCACACTAAAGACTAAATGTGTGTTGTCCATTTGTACTACTTGTACTGATTGTATCATGGATATAAAGCTATTCCAAAAAATGTTGGTTAGGGTTTTGTTGCACTGTTGCATGTTGCATATTAAACCCGAAATGCAGTATGGGTGATGTGAATCAAAAGGTCACAACAATATGGAATTTTCCCAAATTTTGTCAGTAGGTTTTTCCAGCATATTTTTTTCTGTATGACTATAGACCCATTTGATAAATGGCCGCCTTCATTTACATATTTTCTAAATTTATTGCCTCAAGAGAAACAAAACATGTCAATTGAAAGAAGATTAGATAAATAAGGATTCTGTGAAAAATCTGGGACAAAAAAGTGATTATATTAGAAGATATTGCAGTGTAAGCTGTGCAAATGACACCAAAGCGAGGCTAGTCAGTATTGATCAGGAATATCTGGTACTCATATCTGTAAATTCATTCCATAATAACTTAAAAGAAAAAAATACCACAGCATTCAAACTTTTCTTGTTCACTCACTTCTGGATGATCTTCCAGGTAAGAGTGATATACTGATCAAATTTTTGATTAACGAAGTTTGAATAGAAAGGTGAAAAATCGACATTTTTAGAATCGGTGTTTAACAGACTTCAAGCTTGGTAAGCAATATGCAAAATGCAACAAGCAACATGAATTGTTGGGGTTCCTGTGTTAGCATACCACAGGGATACCAACCCAAAACAAAACAAGGTCCACCTGGTCAGGACGGCACGACAACATAACAAATCGTGCTTCATTTTATCTCTTAAAAGCAAAAAAAAATTAATGGTAGGAATAACATAACGTACCATATACGACTTTCCTACTTTTCGGCAATAATAAGAAAATTTCCAGGATCTTTTAGTATCAGTTAAATCGCTAGACATGAAAATCGTCAGTTTTATATTCGTCTTCTTCGTCTTGTCATCTAGTTTGTTTTTATATAGCATAGGCTCTCAGCCCGATGATGAGCCATACCATCATCAAGGACAATCTTATTTTACCGAGGAAGAACCTAAAAATTCCTGTAAAGGAACAAACAATTGCATAAAGGTAAGGCCGGTTATAAAAGAAACATGTCAGTGCCGGTTAATGTAGCCTTGTGATGAACGGTTTTTTTCGATCTAAAATGGTTGGAAAACTTTCAGTTGAAGGACATTTTTTACTTTATTACATCTTTTGAGACAATGGGGTAAACATATCAATTCTATAAATAAGAATTTATAATTTTTTTGATCAAAGACATTGTTCTGCACCATGTACCACGTGTAACGGTACAAAACTGACTAACCGGGGGAGGGATGCCTGCAGCGTGCATTTTTTTCATCGTATAAAACGACTTTTGGACACTAAAGTCGGAGAAATTATTATTAGTTAAGCTAAAAATGCGTATAAATAAAGAAAATATTGATTAATACTTTGGAATAATATTTTATCAGGATACCGCGTTTGACTGCGGACCATACCCTAGTGAGTGTACTATTCTAGTGCCCAATATCACTCGTTTGAGTTCTTTTCCATCCTGACTCCACACCGTTCACGTCAATCGTTATTCTTCCTGTAAAAAATACCATCAAGATGGCTCTCCCGTCTCGTTTAGCTTCCCAATTTCGATCTTCTGCATCATTAATAAGGAATGGTGTTACTAGAAGGGCTTTTAGCTCACAATCTGCTGGGAAAAGTCGGTCGATGTTCGGTAATGCTGCTCCATTCTTGATCGGTGCGACTGCTGCTACAAGTACCTTGCTTGCAGCCAAATATTTCTACGATAATAAGCATAAATACACGGTTCTTCAGCCTGTCCATGCTGCTGCACGTATTGTGGTACGAAATTGTACAATTTTCTGTACATAAGTTTGATTTTAGTAGATGATTTGTGCATAAATTATGACGTGTACATATTTAGTACTTTGAATGGCATCCAGATACAGTCACATGAGTTCATTCTTAATTCAATACCTGGTGTTTTTTAGAACAAATCAGAAAGAACCTTTATCATGGTGAAGCCAGACGGAGTCCAACGAGGTCTAGTGGGGGAAATCATCAAGAGATTTGAACAGAAAGGTTTTAAACTTGTGGCAATGAAATTTGTCCATGTAAGTAGATTATGTGATATATAGGACTACATATTTTTAAATGGGCTTTGTAGTATATAGACTGTTCCATAAGTGATAGTTTTCGCTCATTTGTAGGTGGAGGTCGCTCAAGTTAGTGGAAAATAAAACCAACAGAGAGTGAACTGGGACTGACTTATGAAATCAGTCTATCTAATGCTTGAATTAAAATGCTTGAAAACTTAATTTTTTTCTTTTCCAAATTCTTTTTTTCAATAGGCCAATGAAGATCATTTAAGAAAACATTATGAAGACTTGAAAGCTTTGCCTTTCTTCCCTGGATTGGTTAAGTTCATGTCTTCAGGGCCTGTTGTTGCCATGGTAATGCTATTCTCACTTTGTTTTCAGTTGGTTTTTGAGACTTTACGTTGAAAATTGCCATCAAATCATTTATTATTAACAAGTCACTCTTCTTGTATTCTTGTCTTGTTATAGGTTTGGGAGGGTAATGGAGTTGTCAAGACTGGAAGAGTCATGCTTGGTGAAACTAACCCAGTAAGTCTTCTTTCTTTCTTTCTTATCCATATCTTAATGATATTTATAATTTTACTAATAACTATTATCATTAATATTCATAGGCTGACTCTAAGCCAGGGACAATCCGTGGAGACTTTTGTGTACACATCGGCAGGTAATCTTTTTTGCTTTTTACTCCCTGCGCAGACTGTCTGTCTTTTTGATCTAGCTAATAGATAAATATTTATCCAACACCATTGGAAATACAGCCAATCAGAATAACAGGAAAGCCATCGTTGCTCTACACTACTTAAGGCTAGTCTACTAGTCTGGGACTCGTAAATCTTTGCCTGGCCCAGTGGCATAGTGAGGGGGGCAAGGGGGGTTGCCCATTGCCTAGTATCTGAAAAAGCTAGTGTCAAGCACTATACTGGCCATTGGGCAGTATTCCACTATTCCTCCCTAATTGGCATTGTGACCTAGGTGTATTTTCAATGTTATGGGATAAAGTAGTCTTTTGATGCTCACATGTCACTTTTATTTTCTGGTATGCACACTTACCTGAAGGCTCATAGAGTGCTGAGTAGGATATTCCACAGACTATGTAACACTCAAAAATAAGGACAGCAGAAGGGGTGGGGGGGGGGTCTTTAGGGGGGATTTCTTACTTTGCCTTAGTAAAAACAATTCTGTCGCCTGCGCATTTTAAGAATGTGCTCCCAAAAAAAGGAAAACCATTCTAGCCCCCACTTGAAAAATGTGCTCCACTATCCCCGAAACACTAATTTTGAGTACATAGAAAACAGGAGGGAGTGCTGGGAGCACATGGAATTGGCAGAGACATATACTGCTTTATGAATCACTACAAGCAAGGTTTTATTTCTTACATTATGAAATGCAAATATTTTGAACACGACTGACAAGATAAAAAATAGCATGCACATGCTGTGTGCTCTCATTGTGCATGTGCACACCATTGCTTCCAGCCATTTATATTGATAATTTGTTTGATTCATTATTTCAGGAACATCATCCATGGTAGTGACTCAGTAGAGAGTGCCAACAAAGAAATTGATCTTTGGTTTGATAAAAAAGAACTGGTTGATTGGAAACCCAACTACTATAAATTTGTTTATGAAGATGAAAATTAGACCAAATTTCCATTTATTTTCTCACTCTTAGAAAATAAAACTGCACATAAATAAAGAATTGTTTTCAGTACAACTCATCAATTTTTTAATATTTAAAGATTCTTCACTTTTTTGTTATTCTTGGATTGTTTTCAGTTTCCTATTTTTTTCATAAATGGGGGAGGGGGGCAGTGGAATAACTTGACCTCCCTGCTTTTTGTCGTAACAATTGTATGGGGTGCTCAGTGTTATATTGCACTCTATGACACTGCCTTTGTATTTGACCCTATTTTTTCAAACTCATAGACTGCCTCTTCTCCTCTCCTATCTATCTCCCTTTTCTCTTGCCACTCTGTCATGTGTTTCCTGGGTATTAGCTGTACTTTTTAGAGTGCAAACAATATATTCGTGAAATTATACAAATTACTAAGTAGTACAAAATACTGCTAATCAAACAATAGAAAACAATAGAATTTGCAAACATTTTACTATTTAGTATAATTAATGTTTCACGGATATATTGTTTGCACTCTAGTAGTCCACGTATGGATTTTCTGATTTAATTTGGCAACCTAAATAAGTGAATACTGGGGTTCTAAATTTCAATTTCAATACCATAAAAGATACCCTATCATTAATTTGAACCCCTAAAAGATATGAGCATCCCCAATACTGGCCGTCCCCTCAGCCACCAAGGGACATTTTCATAGGCTATGTTCTGTAGTTTTTTTCATGATCCCCCTCCCCTAAAAATCCCTGCCCCTAAACTTCTATAAGAAGTACATATCTTAAATATTAAATATCCGCTGAGCTTTTGCTTTACACATTTGTACACATTCCCTCTCCTAAACCATTCCATGACTGAACTTAAGGACTGGAGAACTTGTATTTTGATCAGTAGTTATGTTGCATCATGGGAAGGCCGGTCAAGGATATAAGCCAACACACCCACGTGAATAATTCTTTTTCTTTGATCGGACGAGAACTCAACTCAAAAGATTTAAATTGTATTCTTTAAATATGGCTGAAGAACGAACCTTTCTGATGATAAAACCCGATGCCGTTCACCGTGGATTGATCGGGGAAATCATTACCAGATTCGAGAAGAAAGGATTCAAACTCGTGGCTATGAAATTTGCCAAGGTAACAATTGAACCACGTTGCAAATTATTTTGTCTTTCACTGTTAAATTGAAACAGTTTGATCAATCTTTTAGAAAAGCGAAGACCATTTCAAAGAGCACTACGCAGACTTGAGTAAAAAGTCTTTTTTCTCTGGTCTGGTTAAATACATGTCTGAGTCTCCGGTAGTCGCAATGGTAAGTTTTTTCATCAGCTGTCTAGAATTTTATACACATTTACTACATTAATTAGATACGTTCTCTTCCGTTTTACTTTCGATAAAGGATGCATTTTAAATGAAATTTTACGATATACTCAAGACACCATTTTCACTTTCCGCTGGGGAGAGGGGAAAAAGCAACCAATGCTGGGTTTTAGGGGGGAGGGATAGGAGACATTTGAAAAAAAATTTCCTTTCCCTTTATCTAAGTTTTGTTTTGAAATCACAGCTAACATCCTATTTATGGTATTCCTAAGGTTCATCAAGGATGCCTTTTATAACTTATTATAATTTTGAGCTGCCAATACGGGTTTATATTGATGGCTAATTATGAAGTCATACAGAATTTATTTTCTTTAATGGCATCAATATGAAACAATTATTGGATGCATGAGGTTGAGCATGATATTGCAAATTATCAAGACCAAGGCCATGTTATCTTTCGAAACCATAGGCTGAGACGGATAAAACGGCCGATGTCTTGATATTTACGATGTCATGCGAAAACTAGCCTCCAGCGCAGCCCCTGTGAGGAGCTTCTGGCTCCTGCCATTCTCGGACGATATAACACCAGACATAATAAATCTTTGTAGGGCTACTAAAGTAAAGGTGCTCTTTCCAGTGCTGGTATGGGTTTTTAATTTTAACTCATTTGAATTTTCGGCTGCGATTTTGGAAAAAGGTCTATTGTGACCTTTGAGCTCAACATGATAAATGTATTATACATTTATCATGTTAAGTTCACATGATATCATTGATTGGCTGAGGGCTCTTGGCCAATCAGAAGCAAGATAGTGAGTAAAATGTATAATAAAAACCCAAATTGGTGACTCAAAATTGCAATAAGTTTAAGTGAAACCGTTTAAGTTAAGACCCTCTCTGACTCTCCCCCTTGATCTGCCACCGTATTAAACACAGCATTATTAAATTTCAAGACTTTTGCTGTTTTGTTGTTCAGGTATGGGAAGGCAAGGGTGTAGTTGCCACAGCACGAGTCATGCTTGGAGAAACTAATCCTGTAAGTATCAACATCAAATGGTTCCAACATCTTTTTTTGGATTTCTGAATGAAGTTATCTTTATTTACAATAATGACAGATAGGTCCCTCTACTTTTGTTGATACTTTGAATCAAAAACTACAAATTTTCTATTTTGGTGAATTTATTTACAGGTTGATTCAAAACCAGGAACAATCCGAGGTGATCTTTCCATTGACATTGGAAGGTAAGTTGATGGGTCATCATTTCAACTTAGCGTATTCAGCACCACCTTCTGTCATGCAAAAGTCAAGGGGGCTATATGTAAACTACTAAGAAATAGTTTACATAGGCTAACCAATCTAAAAGGGCAGATTGCAAGGAGCACCCCAAAAAGTGTGTGTAGGTTTTATTGGAAAATATACTAGACTAATATGCACAAAAACCCTTTTTTGGGTGGTCCGTACGGGTCCTTGAACCATCGATAGTTGGATCTGGGTGGTTGTGCCCCTGGGTGGTTAGTGTTGGGTGGTCCATGAACCATTGATACTTGGATCTGGGTGGTTGTGCCCCTGGGTGGTTAGTGTTGGATGGTCTGTGGTCCTGGAACCATTGATAGTAAGATCTGGGTGGTTAGTGTTGGGTAGTCCATGAACCATTGATAGTAAGATCTGGTTGGTTAGTGTTGGGTAGTCCATGAACCATTGATAGTAAGATCTGGGTGGTTAGTGTTGCCCCTCTCTACTTTTGTATTTTGTAATAAATGATACTAAAAGGGCAGGAGCTGCTAAAACTTGTCCATGGAAGTCCCTCCCTCTCTGTGGTGACTGTGGTTTATTGGGTAATAATCAGGAGGAGTTTGGTGACAAAGATGATAAGGCATGATAAGAGAATAAATTGGCCTTGATATTTTTCTCATTTATACTATTGTTTTCATACCTGAAAGGAACATTATCCATGGTAGTGACTCTGTCAAGGGGGCAAATAAAGAAATTTCGCTGTGGTTTAAAGATGATGAGCTGGTTGCCTGGAAACCAAACAACACTACCTGGATCTATGAGTAACTTTCAGACTGGTCTAGTGTAAAATATCAAAACAATTTAATAAATACAATAAATCAGGACGATTTTTAAAAACCATGGTGTCTCTTTGTGGTAATCTTTAATAGTTTAGACCAATATTTTTAAACACAATTAGAGACAACAATGGAATTAGGGTCTACTAACTTAGTTTATTATATGGGCCATAAAAAAGCTGGAAAAATGAGGATCCATAACTTACGGTATGGACCGAGCAAACAAGGTTAATAAGAGCTATGTATTGGTAATCTATTTAATGTGCAACAATGCTCCACAACTGTGTAAATAGTGAGTTATGGGGAAAATGCGAGTCTGCAGAGGGAGCACAAGTCTACCTAATTAGGGAGGGTGGGGAAAAACATCAAGTAAGGTTACATCAGGACATTGCTTTTCCAATCATCTAAAATAAGCCAACTAACGTTACCTCCCTGATATGGTACGCCTTCTCGTGCGACCGTTAGCGTAACCGATTATGCAACTATGCATGTGTTCTGCCTATATCTATACTTGTTGTTATGCATGGTTGCACATTGAATAGTCTAATATATATTTCACAGGTTTAGTATTTTTCAGTCTAACCTGTGAAATAGTTAGCGGACTAATAAAAGTTAGGTGTTTTTTCCATTGTTTTCTTTTGTGTCTATTTGACTATTACACATTGACATGTAAAATCACTCTACTTTCCAGCTAATTTAATTAAAAAATAAAAGACTTCTGATAATAAATAATTATTTTTGCAATACCCTATTAGTCAATGCTATTACCCAGCTATTTCAAAAGTGACAGACAAAATGTTTTGTATCATACTAATTTACCTTGTTTTCAACTACGAATTTATACTTGTCTGTTTTCTTTTGAAAACACATACTTTTGCATGTATTTTCCCCAATATTGACATGTAAACATATGGTAAATATTGACTTACAGTACATACCGGTATATGCTATAACATGCTGAAACATTGAAATGGCTTCCCAAGGTCTTCCAGTAATTCATCCAGTAACATGTAGTTACGGCAAGATAGAGTGCAAACAATATATCTGTGAAATACAAATTACTAAATAGTGCTAATTAAACAATAGAACTTTCCAAAAATTGTATTATCTCGTAAAACTAATATTTCATGGATATATCGTTTGTGCTCTACAGTATGACTACAAATTTACTGTGTCTTTTCCCACTCATATGAAAACCACTCTATATTTTTGAAGTACATTAAATTTTATAACCAACATACCATTGACATAAATATCCCAACCCACCTGTTAAGGCTCAGAAATAGGAGCAACAAAAGTGTGCAATTTGTTGTGCAACATTGTTGCATTGTAAGTAACTTGCAGACTGTGCAGATGTTGCTCATATTACCACACAAGTTGCACGATTTTGTTGCTCATTTTTCCATGCCTTTACACTGTTGTATACTTAAGTTAATTATTTCAAATAACTAATATCTCATCTATCGTCATAACCATGCATATATTACAAATCTGATGTCATTTTCAGTGCAGGTTTCAACTGAACTTGACCTGTTTTGTTAGTGTTCACATAATATTGCAAATAGGCCATTATTTTGCAACAAACAGTCACACGCTGATATATCACTTTGATAACAAATCAATCAGCCCAAGGTCCCTTGGGAAAGGCTCTGCAGGATGGCAAATAAACTTTAAAATGTACCTATCTTGAAATGGAAAGTATCTTATAACAGAGAAAAATTATTTTGGAAAACATTTTGGATATGACATTAGTAATCCTGCAAAAGGTTTTTAAAATAAATGAAGTCCATATTTTTTTTGCCATCCAGTAACAGCCATGTGATTGTTGAAAAGGCCTAATGTTGTTAATGTAAATATCATACCCACACTTGTTTCTTTCTAATTATCATATAAATCATGTGGTATGCTCCAGAGATCTATTGTGGTGCCACTGGTCTGTTGGCTTGTCTTGCTCTTTTCATTTCTTTTGCCTTTGCAATGACTTTTTCTGACTTCACCTCAGGACACAGAGTAAATACACACAATTCCAGCATTACCTAATAAGATTCAAACAGACATTTATCCAAGTCAAAAAATATTTTGCAGTATTGATTGTCAGTAGAATAAACATCTTTGATAAAAAACAACAAACCAAACTTGGCAAAGAAGACCTGGGAAAACTGAAGAGAGGACCATTAAAAAGAGTTTCATACCTATTTCCCCTAGAGGGAGTAGCTGAAATTTCCAAGAGGTCTAAGGGGAACCTCCGCGGAGGAAGTCTTGACAAAACCATCAATAATTCAAAAAAATAAAGAAAGATATATAGACAAACAAGACTTACATAGAACAAATGTTTATTGACCCTCTGATCCTGAAAGGCCTCGAAAACCTATAATATATTAATGGTGATTAAAACTTATTAGTATAAATACAAAGGTGATTATACAAAATCGCGCGCTCTGATTGGTTTTCTATCTTGGATTATCAGCCGATAATCACCTTTTCGGACAAAATGGCTGTCAGCGTGACCGTCGCGCTTTTAAAAAATAAAATATTTTCACTTTCAATATTGTTTGTTCTTTCTTTTTTGAAATAATCACCTTTTTATTTATACTAAAACAATTATTCACCTCAGGCTCAGTGATTATCGATGAATATTTACCTCGCAGCTCGAAGACTCGCCGCTCGGTAAATATTCATCGATAATCACTTCGCCTTCGGCGAATAACTGCTAAATAAAAAATAAATTCAGGTAATCAATGAAAATTTTTAAAAAAACTTTCAAGAATTTCCCACAGTGGGGGATTAGTAAATTCCAAGGGATTGGGATCAGGATAGCATTACCTTGATTGTTCCAAGTTTACTATTTTTCTTTCCCACAAGACTCTGTAAAATCTCTGCAAAGAAGACAAAGAAATTAGGGGGATAATCCATGCATGTTATCAGATGTTTCTCCTTGGAAACTCTATTGAATGATTAAATGATATTATTATTAATACTTGAATGTGGAGAAACTGGGAATTGGGAAACCCTTTCCTGACAATTACATTACCTGGGATGTCTTTCACTAACTTCTTCTTGGCTTTAATCTTTGCATCATTTTTTTCCTGAAAACATGTTATTACAAATTCATTATTTAATTCCAGGATTTTAATCCTGGCAGAATGAAAATAACAGGGTAGCGAGCAGGGAGCAAGAACAGAGAGGGTGAAGGGAGAGGGGAAGGGGGAGGGGTCTCGCATGATTTATCCAATATTCCATGTAAGAAAAAATTTTTTTATAAGACCTATTTTTTACAACTATCACTCTGCAGTAGTCTCCTTAGCAGCTGCTTTTAGTTTTTGATCCATTCCCCCACGGTCCATTAACTAAAAACAGCTGCTAAGGAGACTAACTCTGCAGGGGCTCTTCTGTAAGGTTTACTTCACTCACACTACCATTACATTGACATTTACATCACACAATACACAACAAATATTGACAGATTCAGCATACCTGTGCTGTTCTTGTAGGTAAAGGTTTAGCGAGTGTACCACTGGGCCACATGGAATCTCTGAACATGTTGACATAGTAAATAACCATGGATTCTGATACAAGCCACTCTACCATCTCTCGAATTTCCCTAAACATGTCAATAAATTACCAGATTATTGTTCCTAACATACTCATTCAAAAAAAAAGAAAAAGAACTTTGGCTGGCCGTCAGAGTACAGCCACACCCCTCTTGGCACTAGGCATGGGGAAAATGAGGAGAGAACTCCCTTCTTTGTCTGTATAAATACAGGTAATGGGATCATAATTTTGATTTAAGTCTTACTTGTTTATTGTCCCTCCAAATGTAACTTGAACAAAAGCAATCAGTGTTCTTCTAAGCCACTTGAATACTGTGGACAAACAACCAAAATGCTTGTTAGGCTAGATAGCATACCAACAAATTGTATGCTTGGTAAAACAATTTGATGCAATGTGTTTTATTCTTGAAACCTACCACCCTTCAGCTCAAACACTTCTCCAATCAGACCATAAAAAGGCTCAGCTATAGAATCCTTAGGTAGGCTACTGAAAAAAGAGAAAACAATATTGTTTGGAAGCTGATTATTCCTGACATGAATTCTGAATGACTACTATATTTTGCAGTATGTATAGGGGAGAAGTGAGTCTAATAAGGGCAAAGAGAGAGGCTTCATGAAAATAGATTGGAAAGAAAAATAGGAAAAATAAAAGCCAATAGGTAGAAAATTATGCAAGAAAAGAAAATTGTAAATAAGCAGGAAAGAAAAGATGGGAATTGGAGTAGACAGGAGCAGAAATGAAGTGTAAAATGAAATGAAATGGAAATGAGAAGGGTAGAGGAAATGAAATGAAAGAGAAATGCTAAATATAATGCAAAAAAGTTGGGTACATAGCTGTAGTTTCATGTCTAAGCCAGGCTTTAAAGTGCCCCTAATAGATAGCACCAAACCTATCTCACATAAGTCATTATTATCTCAAAAATATGTTTTTGTAGGATTTTCCTGCTTCCTCCTAAAAAAACAACACACTTTGCTCGCAAAGAAAGATATGTCTCACCCCAATGACGTTAGCAAATACCCTAGGTTTCAGGCACAGTACTGAAACTTTGAGAATGACTGGATGCTAGAGAATGACAGAAATGAAAATCCTACAATTCAAAAATATGATTCATTTTGAGACCATAAAGGTTTATTTGAAATAGGTCTAGTGCTATCTATTAGGGTACTTTAAGGTAAAGGTAGAAGGGACAATATATTTACCTGTCTTCTTGCTCCATTTCCTATCAAGACATAAACATGTAAATTATAGTTATATGATTAATACATTATACAGATGGAGATTGATAACAGCTGAAAGGCAGAGAGGGAGGAATAACAGCTACAAAAAACTACAAGAAACTAAAAGTGCTCATATCAATATTGGTCATCAGGATTTTGCCTAAGGGGGGGGGGGGAGGGGGAGGACCAAAACCAGTCCTGTTTTCAGAACGCCAACCCCCCAAAAAACAGCCAATCCCTGGTCATATGGGTGGAATGGGTGGTGGAGTGGTTTACTGCTCTTGCATCTCACCGCTGTGGTCCAGGTCTGAGCCCTGGCTTGGTTTGATCATATGTGAGTTGAGTTTGCTTGATGTGTTGTTCTCTCCTGTACCACAAGGGTTTTTTCTCCAGGTTCTCTGGTTTTTCCTCACTCCATAAAATGTGAGTTGAGTTGCATAGAATGTAATAATTACTAGCAGTGTGTGTGTGAATGACAATGGGCCAAAGAAAAAAGTGAATTATTTATATCATTTTCTATTTATTTTACAATCTTTTACCAAGACCTTTGATCTTACCTCCTCTGCTTCATCATTTGGAATTATATCAAATGGAAGGCTGTACACAACAGATAAAAAGAAAAAATAATTATTGCTGGGATTTTTTTCAGTTTCTCATCTGCTGTTCTAAGCAAGAATGTTAAATTTACCTTTTTAAAACTGACATGACGGAAAATCCTGTTTTCTTTGTAGGTTCACTGAAACAGCACAGATCAGGTTAATACTGTAAATGAGTGTACTCTATGTCACCAATTAACAGTTTAAATTTTTTTAAATCTTCCATTGCACCGTCTACATACTGTTAGAAGTGATATCACTGGGTGCACTCTGGGAATGGGGACAAGATTAGGGGGGGGGGGGGGTAAATTCAGGTGTCAAGAAGAATGTCCTCCCAGGTCCTACAGCCTCACTATGCCATATATTTGAGTATAATTACCTTTGTTTCCTCAAATGTTCAGGGCTTGGGCTCAAGAATGAGTAGAGTTCTTCACTGAGACACAGCTTGTCATCAGCCAAAAGACTCTAGCGTAATAAGAGTAAGAGCAAAAATGTTAAAAGTGCTGCTCTCAAAGAAGCACAACAACTACATGTACATTATTGTAGCTGTGTTCATGATAACACTTGTCTTCTTACTTTTTTTCTCTAACGTATGTGAAAGAAAGAAAGAAAAAAGAAAGAAAGAAGTACAGTAAGAAAGAAGGAAAGAAGGAAGGAAGGAAGGAAAGAAAGAAAGGAAGAAAGGAAAGAAGGAGCGAAGGAAGGAAAGAAAGAAAGGAAGAAAGGAAAGAAGGAAGGAAGAGAAAATGATCAAGAACGGGACAGTGATAGCTGCAATAGAAATGAGCACCACACTCAGCATATAAATCAATTCCAAGATACGTGCTACAGCTGTTAAACAAAGACAGAGGATTAGGAATGGTACCTGTAAGTATTCCTCCAGAGCTATACGTGATTTATTCAAGAACTCCTCATCCATTGACTTGTACCATTTCTTGGTGGGGGCTGGAAGTTCTTTGGTTAAATTTGGTGAACACTGGAAAATAGCAAAATGCACAATTATCAATGAATACTATCTAGGGCTACAGGCTGTGATGATTATTCTTTTTAGTAATTTGTATCCTTATTTCTTACTGTTAGGATAAACTTTTATTAATATGGCTCCATGGGTGTAATGAGGGTTGACCACAAAATGAGTGGTTGGGCCACAAAAGTTGCAAGAAAAAATTGTAAACTAACTTCCTTCTTTTCTTTTTTGTGGAAGATTATAATTCTAATTTCTATTCAATTGTTAGTTTTCCTTTGAATATGATTTTTTGTTACTATTTTACAACTCATATCTGAGTATACTAAAATTTCTGTTAATGCATGTGGGATTCCTGTGGATATGGCAAGAAACTGTGAAGATAAAATGTAATAGTACATTACATGGATTGTGTATTTGAAGGAAAATGGTACACTTGCTCCCTCTCCCCTCCCCCCCCCCCCTTCTGAGACCTCCTTATGCCCCCTATAGGGTTTGAAGCTTGAATGAATAAATAAAGTAAATAATTTAAGATGAAAAACCTCTTTGAGTTTTGTATGTAGTGTCTGGAAATCCTTAAACTTTCTTGTGACGACCCATCCTTCTGATGTGGCTCCTTCATGATCAGTTTTCTCTGGAATGCTACCAGGAGGAGATATTGGTGAATCCACTTGTGAGCAGTGAACCACAATGATATACACTGGAATAGACTTGTCTTCTTCATTTGTCCACTGGGGAAAATAAACATGATGTGAAGACGTAAGGGGAAATGAATGAATGAATGGGACCAGGACCTGAAATCCTAGATTTATCATATAACAACAAGAAGTTATAGAAAAGATATGTTGTCTATTGAATAAAATAAACAAATTATAAATGATTTATGAATGAATACTATGGATGTCACCAAAGTGTGGCACACACTAAAAACATTGTCTGCGTATTCGTGTGCCAGACGTGTGTGACTCCGCTGACAAACATCAACGTTATAGTCTGCATTCCTTTCTTCATGGGTTGATATCCTTTTGATAATTTTCTTCTCTACAACTCATGATCATCAGAAGGATACTGACCCGGAGAAAAGAATACAGACTAAAACGTTGATGTTTGTTGGCTGAGTCACACATGTCTGGCATACAAATAATGCAGATGATTTTTTTAGCGTGTGCCACACTTCTGTGAAATCTGTGAAATAGGATGAATAATGGGTGTGGCTGGATGAATGAATGGCTGGATGAATGAATGGCTGGATGAATGAATGGCTGGATGAATGAATGGATAGATGGATGGATAGATGGATGGATAGATGAATGGATAGATGGATGGATAGATGAATGGATAGATAAGGGGATGAGTATGTGGATTGGGTGGTGGATTAGAGTGTGGGTGGGAGTGTGGGTGGTAGGATGGATGAATGGATAGATAAGGGGATGAGTATGTGGATTGGGTGGTGGATTAGAGGGTGGGTGGGAGTGTGGGTGGTAGGATGGATGAATGGATAGATATATGAGTGGTTTATAGTCACCTCTACACTTTCAATCAACACTTTCCATTTGCCGATGTTCTCACACCAAACATCTGCAGTAAACAATGTTAAAAATTGAATTATTAAATGCCAAGGAATATATATTACATTGTAATAAATCATAGCATCATTATTTAATAATATCCTGTTACCTGTTCTTTCAATGTGAAACTCAAGATGTCTCCTCTCAGTAATCAGAGCACCAATTTCTTCTTCTAACTTTTCAAGTTCCTAAAGTCAAGAACAGTTGATATTTTGAAACAAATTTAGTAAAATTAGTGGTAAAGTCAACTCTTTTTTAAAATGATACATGATGGTAAACAAAGAGAATCATCACTTCTGATAACTTAAGCTAGTTTGCATGAATGGCATATTTCCTGGTATAATAAAGGCCTAATTCAATGTCAGTGTTCCTTCAGCTAGTAGCTGGTCGTCCAGGGAGCTAATGGTGTGCACTCTGCTCCCTCTCTTCATCAATGCTCCATTTATAAGAGGATTTAAAGCTGAAGCTACACAGATTAGAGAGATGAGGAGATCCTGTGGATCGAATCATGGACCTATAGCCCCCGAAAGCCATGCACTAACCAACTGAGCAACCCCTGCTCCTAAAATTATGATTAATTATAAAATCAATACATAATTTCATTTTTATTAATACTTACTTCAGACTCTAGTCCATAGCTTCTTTTTGTCAACTCTAATTGGTGAGTCTTGAATGAAAAATAAAATCGGATAATATCGTAACTATGTTGCAATACTATGGATCAAAGCACCTGATATACCAGTATTAGTTTGCCTCGTATCAAAACAGTGTATTGTCAGTAACTCACTTTTGCAGCTAGTCTTTGATCTAAAACTTGCAGTTGATTGACAATGGTATCACTTCTTTCTTCAACTGTGCTTGGCTTGCGCACTGGAAAAGATATACCATCACTCCATGATGTATGCAAACCTTTAAGGTTCTCATATTTCTCATACTTCTCAGAAGTACTTTCACCCTAACATGACTTTCATAAAAATGACCAATGCCCATGCATGAGACTAATGTTGGACCCCAACCCACTACCCCTTAATTATGGCCTTTTTAAAATGGTAGCCTGTTTCACTATGTAAATTATGTAATATCTAACCTGGCTTTGGAGTCCAATCACTGTGCCCAGCATCCTAGACAAAACAAATAAGCAAGAACAAAAACTGAGGGGCAAATTACATATTAAATTTAAAAAAACGTTGTTGTCCGTTGCTGCCATATGTCCCTGTGAAATAAAAAACTGACACTGGAATAAGATTCTGTGCTCGAGTTACCGAGCTTTCGCACTTCTTCCTTCGTAACTGTTGCTAGGAAACAAGGTAATACTACTCAAGGGAATGAAACATGGGAAAGTATAGGCGGATGATGACTGTAACTAACCTCTTCATCAGTGGATGGTAACTGGTCATTCCAGTTTAACTCAAGGTGGGTATCATCTTTTTGTTGTGCTCTAAAGTCATCCATTTCTGCTTCTAACTGACAGACAAGCATGAAATACTCCTGGCTCAGAACAAACCTGAAATCACATATCACCAATGACAAGACTTAATTTAGATTTTCGCTAAGTCCTTCATCTCAGTCTCTATTAGTAAAAACATGCTGAATAAAGCACTGGCGTCAACTTGGAAATGGACTATTGTAGGGTCATTCACATATTCCTATGCACAGGCTTCTTGCTGCCAAACGAGCTTTTACACACCTTATTATTTTGGGAAAACCACCTAGCTTTGCATTGGAAAAGCCTGTGCATAAAAGTATGTGAATACTAACATCTAAAGCCCATGTTACACGCTACGATTTCTCGTGCAACTTGTCTCGCGAAAACAAATTGTTGCAGGTTGCATAGACCATGTCAAACGCACGATTTCCGTTGCAATTTGTCTCACGAAAAAAAGTACTGCAAGTTGCACGTGTAATTTGAATCAATGGTGAATGAATGATTTGCTTGTGCGCGCGCTCTAATTGCAAGTTGCACGACCATGTCACACGTAAATTTTTACGAAAATTGTTGCAGAAAGTAGAAGTCGACTCTACTTTTCGTGCAGCAAAAAAATGAAAAATCCAAGTCGCACGAGGGGATGTCAAACGTAAAAAACACTCGTGCAACCTGCAATAATTTTTTTTGCGAGACAAATTGCATGAGAAATCGTAGTGTGTGACACAGCCTTAAAGTTGTGATATTTTTGGAAGAAATCATCTCATAACTTAATAAAGGTCATACTTTTGTGTTCGTATGTGGTCATACTTTTGTGCATTGTGTTGTAATAGGAAATTGTCTTAAAGGGGGACTAGTACGAAAATCGCTCAAAATTTAATTCGGCTGAAACTTTCCAAGAATAATCTCTAAGGGTCTAATAAACACTGGTTAAAGTTTTTTCTTGATATTCCGAAGGGAAGTATTATATTTTTACGAATCTTTAACGGAGTCAGTGACGTCATTTACTCAACACTAAACACCGCTCCATACATTTCTTTGTAAATAACTTCTTGATTTATTTTATTTCTATGAAGACAAAGGTCGACTGACGGACTTTGCTGACAGTTATTGTGATTACAATTGATTTTTAAGTCTCTTTTTTCAGTATTGAGTATGAAACGAGCGAATATTTTGATCACAAAATAAAGGGAAATATATGGAGCGATGTATGGTGTTGAGTAAATGACGTCACTGACTCCGTTAAAGATTCGTAAAAATATAATACTTCCCTTCGGAATATCAAGAAAAAACTTTAACCAGTGTTTATTAGACCCTTAGAGATTATTCTAGGAAAGTTTCAGCAGAATTAAATGTTGAACGATTTTCGTACTAGTCCCCCTTTAAATATTATATAATTACCTCCTATAGAAATTATTTTCAAGGTGCTTGTAAACCTTCATTTGTGCATCAAAAAAGCACTGCAGATCTTTTGTGGTGCCATTGAGAAACCCCTCTATGTCTCTGACCAAGGTAGTGTCAAGCATTATGGACTTCTCTGACGATGGCGCTACATACACTTGGTAGATTTCCTGTGTGCTCTTGATGATTTCAGTAGACTTGACTAGCTTGAGATTTTCTATTGTCATCCAGAAACTAGAAAAAATAGGGGAATTGGAAATAATTTTAAAAATAAGAAAAATGAATTAGGTAGTTTTAATAAACTGAAAACCAAAGAGGTTTGGATTGTAATTTTGTTACACCTATTTCGAATCCATAATTATGCAACCAACTCAGCCACAGAACTCTGGGTTTTTGGCTTCTGTCAATCAAAAATATGCATACTATAGGAAATTTGATTGACGGAAGCCAAAAACCCAGACACCTCAAATTGTAGCTAGTTGTCTGGGTCTCATGATTATGAAAATAGTTATTAATAATAATAGCAAGAACAAGGAGAAAAAGTGATTCTTTGTTATATTTTTGTATAAGGCTATCTGTGGTAACTCAACAAAGGAAACCCAATCATAGTATTTTTTACCTCAGCATATTCTTGCTATGGGTGTGGTTCTGTAGGTAAGACATGAAGAAGCTTCTAGCTAGGCTATTATCCATAATTTCAGTGAAACTCAGTACTTTTGAAGCTTTATTAGCTGGTTTTGGACCAGCTTTTGTCTTGTCTGAGGCTGTAGTTTGGCTTTTCTGTTGTTCTGTTGCATTATGTGATGTATAATCTGGGCCACCTGGAGGTCACAACAGTAAGTTAGAACAGTCAATACATCTATCTCTTTAGCTTGGGCATAATGGTTTGGCATTTCAGACTACACATCATTATTCTCTTGAGCATAAGATTCTTTGTTTGAGTGGTATTTATATTCATGTGTCTTCTCATGCGCAACCATTAAACAAAGAAATAATACTCTAGAGAATAACAGGTGCTCTGGAATGGGAAAACATTATGCCCAAGCTGAAGAGCGCTATTTCAAAAAAAATATGATATAAATACAGCTAATGAAATTTGATAGAAACTAAAACATCAGAAGTGGCAACACGCACTAATTAGACCGACACAGCCAATTACGCAACACCAGGTAATTGTGCTATTGTGTATCGTGGCAGTATAAATATGACCTCTCTGACTTTATCCTTCACTTGACTCTGAAGATGACTTCCGCTCAGGTTGTCGAAACGTCAGTCACATCAAACAGTCCTTCTTAGGACTACATCCACCCGGATGATCATAATACAAATATTGTTACTTCTATAAATAAACTAAAACAATCATATTCGTACCTAACAGCTTTATTCTTTTCTCACACTGTGCCTTAGCAACAGTACACTGGTTGATATAGCGCTTCAGGTTTCTTGACCTCAGTTGAGAGTCTTTCTTAAGAGGTTGATTTGTCTCCTCTTGGTTCAACTTTTCAATTCCTTTTAAGTTATTGATTGTTGTTGCTTGCATGATTTCAGCAATTATATGATATCTAAATAAAAATGGAATAATATTAACTCCTTCTAAACGATATCCTTTTTTACAGGTTATACATAGTCTTATCCAGGTCTGTCCCCAGGGGGGTGCACAGGGTGTTTTCACCACACCCCAAAGGACTGCATTTTGGTACTCAAGGTCCACCATTTAGAGTGCAGTTGGTTAACGTGAAGGATACTAGAACATAATTTTTTCACACTTTCAAACAATGTAAACAGTAGTAAGGTCCAACATTGAGAGTGCAGTGTGGCCTACTTTGGTAAAATGTGTGTGAGGGGCAAACGTATATTGGAAAATATAGCATGTAGTACTAGTATGCATATAGACCCTCTCTACAGTACCTGCACTTGAATGTGAGGCCACACAGAAAAACCTATATATTGTGCCAGTCAATATGGGTGCCACAAGATTAAGGTCCACATTAATGGGCACTCTATTCCTCTTTGACCCACCACTTGAAGAATCCCATCTAGAGCCATGACCTTCCCCTTGGGTCAACACAGAACTCACCTCATTTGCTTTAAAGTTTCAACAGAATTACAGGTGTTAATCATGCGAATAAAATCTTCATATGTCTCTGCATAAGCATAACGAGGTTTATGCTTAGCTGTCAATGCTTCCTTTGCCTCTAAATGGATTAACAATGTCTGATTGATGTAATCTGGATCACAAATCATCTCCGCCAAAGGTTTAATCACTGAAAATGTCAGAACCTCTCTCAAAAGACATCTCATTCCAGGACAATTTGAATTTTGCTCAGGTAGAAGACAATGCAAGAGGACTTCAGTGATTTTTCTAATATAATCGACTTCAGCTTTTTTACTTGACAGACAGGGATGTAAGACAAACGGCACAGGTGTTTCTGTAGTACTTCGGTTATCTGCTAACCTCAGGTTTTGGAAATGCGTTGTCAAAATTTCAACAACATCGCTGGAAAGAAACCTTACTGTATCTACATTCCCCAGTCTTTCTACAGTATTCATTATGACGACCCATAGCTCTTCAGTCAACAGATCTACAAACGCCACTTCATCCTTGCCAAGGATACGAAACCAAGATAAACAGAAGTCCCTTATGAAGAAATCAAGAATCTCCTGAATGCTCTTGTCCACGGAACGCGAGATGACAGTTTTGTGCTTGTATGGTCTTTGCACGGCGTTCAAGGTTTTCTTCTCGAGGAAGCGCGAAACAGCATAAAATTTCGACGGAAGCTTTGGAGATTGTGGAACCTTTTGCTTTCCAGAGCCAAGATACAGGACTATTCCAGTTAAAATGCCAAGTACGGAAGCACAAACGTAGATTAATGTCCAGAAAAGTGCTTGGAAAATCCCCAGCTGCCATAACAAGATGAAAACTACCCCACACGCGCCGAGCACGTACAGCCGCATTCTTTTTGCCTCTGAGCGAATTAACCACACAACTCGGTGCCTTTCTTCTTCCTTACGAAGAAATGAAGCTACATTTTGAATAAATTTTGCTTTTAAAAAAAAATAAAATAGAATGAGGATTTATAGAAGCGTTGGTGCGTTGATCCTGTCATTTCTTGATCTTTTGAGGTTTGCAAAATATCTTGAGCCTGCGATCTGAAGTTTATCTGTACGGCTCGCAAAACATGCGCAAACTGTCATTTACGCATACAGAAATAACAAAACCGCTTTCCAATTTATTTATTTCTCTTTCTTTCTTCTATTTCAAAAGTTTTTAAAAAATATTGTTGAAAGTTTTCCTTAAATTTGAAGACCTTAAGTACAAGATATGAGTACTAACAGAGATGGAAATGATGCAGAAGCAGAATTTGTACCTTTGCGTAAAAGTCTTAAAAGAAAATCAACTGGAAAGGAAGACAATCTCATGTGGTCATATTACACTGAACATCAAAATGTACTGGATCTCACAGAAGAAGATGTTGATCAACTTCGTTGGCATCATGGGATACGTGTAGAGGGCGAAGACTGTCCTAGACCTATAACAACATTTGGTGATTTAAACCTGCCTTCAGAACTGCAAGTTTATTTGAATTCCAAAAACTTTCATATCCCAACACCAATCCAGATGCAAGCTCTTAGTTGTGCAATGAGTGGCCGTGATGTTATTGGACTAGCAGAGACTGGTTCAGGAAAGACACTGGCTTATACACTTCCTATGTGCATGCTGTTGAAGTCCAAGGAGCCTTGTAAACCAGGGGAACTACCTGTAGTGCTCATGTTGGCTCCCACACGTGAACTGATGCAGCAAATTTTCATGGATGTGTCTGAACTATTGCAGCATCTCACATGCACAACTTCACATGGTCAAGCTATTTCACAGAATATGTACACACCAATGCCACTTCCAGGGCAGAGTTCTGATAGTCTAAATTATTATCAGTCCAACCAGTATCACCATCAGTATAGTTATCCAGTTGGGGGAAATCAAATCTTTGCAGGGGAATCAAATTCTCTTCAAAATCAAACTGTTAACCAAGGATATTTGCAGGGTAGAGTGATAAGCAGTGTTCCATGCAACACCACATATAAGGCAGTGGCTGTCTGTGGTGGTGTACCAATATCCAATCAAATCCAGTCCATCAGGCAAGGGGTGGATATAATAGTTGCAACTCCTGGTAGATTATTAGACCTGTGTGAAAGAGGAGCTCTTGGTCTTGATAAAATAACTTACCTAGTGATGGATGAGGCTGATAGAATGTTAGGAATGGGAATGGAAGAACAGCTTAGGAAGATTGTCGGCCTAGCTACTGGAACTGTTAGGGCCAGACAGACACTGCTGTGGTCTGCAACTATGCCTGAATCATTAGAAAGAATAGCAAGGTCTGCTGTATTGAACCCAGTTATAATACATGTTGGACCTGGGGGCCTCATTGCACCTAACATTCAACAAAATGTTTCATTTCTTCACCATTATCAAAAACCTCAAAGACTGTTGGAAACACTTCGCACCACACCTTACCCACCTGTCATTGTTTTTGCATCATCAATAGAAAATGTAGACTTCGTTACAGATTTGCTCAAAAAGGAACAATTCCATGCATCTGGACTTCACTCAGAGAAAATACAAGATTACAGATTCAAATTGGCCAAGGCATTCAGAAATGGTAAAGTTGATGTGCTAGTGGCCACAGATCTTGCATCGAGAGGCTTGGACTTCCCAGAGGTTACACATGTGATAAATTATGATTTACCAGATACTATTGAGGATTATGTGCATCGCTGTGGAAGAACGGGAAGAATGGGACATCCAGGTGTTGCCACTTCATTCCTTACATTGGACTGCAAGATTGCAGAGCCACTAAAGGAAATGCTCCAAATTATGGACCAACCAATTCCTAAAGAACTTGAGTTACCCAAACAATTTGGCAAGAAGATTATTAGAACTGAGTTTGGTGACAGACCTGTAAATATTTAAGAGTCTTTGATTGCCACTGATGCACAATTGATTCCCATTCCCATCAGAAATTAGTGTCTTTATATATTTATCAAATAAATACAGTACTTATTTGTAAGTTTTTTATTTTTCTTATTACAATTTTTGATTCTTTTTATTAATAATAAGGGACCATTCATTATTTATCAGGGGGAGGGGGAGAAATTTGGGACATTGAAATTTTAGTGACCCTGAAAAAAGGGTCTTGAAATAGTTAATGAGTCATATATATAGGGGGCCTTAAATATACAGGGGGTCCCAAAAAATTGGGGGTTGTAGAAAAACAATTTGTTTTTTGCTAATTCCTCCCCCAACACACCCCCCCTCCCCATCTCTGATAAACAATGAATGGTCACTCTCTACAATTCCACTTAGAGTACTTTTCATGTTACTGTAGGTGGCCACAACTTCCAGTGTCTAGGCTTTTGGCTTCCTTCAGACTGCCTTGACTATCAGTCTGAGTTACAAAAACATATAAAGCACTCTAAATCAGATTACCAAATGAGAAACCATATATTATGCTGGACTTTCAAGTGGCCTACTATATGTTTGTAAAGAGCCACAAAACAGAAACCTGTATGATCCTATCATGATTCTTAAAACAATAAGAATCAAGGTACTGTTTATCTATTGCTCAAACTTCTGTAAAAGTTTTTACTGATGAGAGAGCTCAAGTTTAAATAACAAATATGAGACCCACTTTTTGGTAAAACCAGAGCTGTTATCATCAAATACCCTTAAACTCTTTAAAACATTGTGTAATACATCTGGTATTGTTGATATAAACTCAAATGCTTTGGAAGAAACCATTGTCCCATTAAGTAGATGATGCAAAGGAAGGTGTTTTTTGTCTTTTTCAGTTGTAGATATTGTAATGCTGTTTAGTATCAAATGATGCCATGTTTCAGCCCACAAACAGATCTCGGGAATTAGATTCTCTTGACCTTTTTCTTCCTTCTTGTAGAATTCCAAAAATATCATAAATGCAATAATAATTCTAGGATAAAATCTTGGTGGAATCAGATTTGCTATCTTTCTTAGGTCCAGCATGACAAGCTTCCTTTGCTTATCGTCAAGAAGCTTGAATTGTAAAAGTACTGAATGATGGATTATGGAGGGCTGTGTGGGTGAGCTGGGATCCAGGTACTCCAGAGGGTTTGGAAAGTTTGTTGAATTGCTATTCTCTTTGGAAATACTGTAAAAAAAGAATTTTTGTGGTATTTCATTTGTCTGTTTATTAACTTTAAAAAATGACATATTCTAAACGTCAAAGGATTAGGCAACTTGTAACAGAAAATCAACTTAAGTCTAAAGATGAGGGGTGGGCTCCTGCCTCTATGGTCCCTGTAATAATTAATTAATAATTAATCAAATAAAAATAAACAAAATTAATTTAAAATATTGTCAGTAAATTACAAACTCTCAATAATTTGGGCATGGGGTGGGGTTAGCCTGTGATGTGGTGCAGCATAAGGAATTGGGGACTGTCAGACTGTCCCTCCCCCCTTAGCCTGCATAGCTGGTGGTTTTAGGGGACTAGGGAAGGGGATTGGGGAGAGGGGGTAAGGGGAATGGAGGACAAACAATTCCCTCTTTCAGCACTGTTGCACAGCATTGGAGTTGCTAAAATTTGGTGCATTTTCATAGTTGGGGTTTTTTTTCTGGGTAAAAATCAACTTCTAAATTCCAATTTGCTCATGGAACTGGTACCCTCATAAGAACAATCTCTACCTACAAGCAAAAATAGCACACTCAAACCCTGGCCCATAGTGAGTTTTGTCAGAGTACCAATGCTACTATTGACAAGTTTTTTAAAACAGCACCCCGAGCAACTACAGAATACCCCGCCAATCGTATTCAGTAGTCGGAACTCTTTGAAGAATGAGGCACACAACAATAGAAATCATAGTTATCAATATGTGCATATGATTTGCGGGGTATTCAATAGTTGTACCCTAGTTTTAAGAGAGAGATACTTTAATCAAGCAATTTCAGGCTTGCCAGAGGACATGAAATTTACTTCATTTAAGAAAATTACTTTAAGAGTCCCCCCCCCCCCCCCCCCCATGTAATGAAAGCCCATGCATAATACCTATCCATCCATAACTTGGTAGAATACTTGGCACATTCAACAGAAGACTCAGTAACTGATTCAAAGAGCAGCTGAGACATGAAAGGGCCAAAGCAAGACTTTCCTAAAATACCAGCATCTGTAATAATTCCTCGCACGTATAGCTGTATTAAAAGAGATTCGGTTGGGAATACGTGTTCGTTCTTGTAAAATTCTAGAGTGAATTTTACGAGGTCCGAGTTACGGTCTAACGAACTTATGACCGACTGTAGCTTTTCCACGATAATGTTGAGTTGCGAAGGATTCATTTCTACTTGCTCTATTAAATAGTAGAACTGATTTTCCGACATATTTCTTGAATCACTGATCTCTGTCTCGTCCTTACATTCAGCCGCCATCTTGAAAATATGAGAGTGATACTTCATGTAGTATTGGTGTGTGTGTATTTTGATCATGCTTAGACGTGATCATGATTGGTCGAGACAAAATGAATTGACCAATCAGCAGCTAGTTGGTTTGTGACAAGCTGTCAGTCTCGCGATTCGAAAAATGGCGGAAAGAAGTGTTTTGACGCTCGCTCAAAAACCATCAAAAACCCAAGGTTTTACGCTGCTTTTATACGTTCTTTCTTCTTTGATAAGTTCAATTTTATGGTCTGAGGGAAGATTATTGTAATGACTTATAATTCGTTGTTGTTGTTTTTTCAAGAATCCATGCGAGCCAAGCTGGAAGAATGGCGCAAAGCGAAACAGCAACAAACGGCTAAACACCTGAAACAACAACCCAGAGGACAACAACCAGTACCTCTAAAGACGCCAAATAGAGTTAAATCTAGAGTATTCCAGCAAAAACCTACAAGCATTGAACCAAAGGGCAAGGGAGCTTCGTTTTCTAAGTCTTCATTCCTTCATCGCAAGAGGAAATCAGCTGGTGTTGATAAGATCACAGCTGAAGAACCATGTCAAACGTAATGGATGAATTAATTTATTCTTATAATTTGATTGATTGTCACGTATAAAATACCTTATATTTTGTAATTACAAATTTCAGAGTCAATGATGAATTAAATATCAAAGAGAGTAAAAGGGAACACTCTAAAATTCAGGTAAGTTTACTGGAATAATTAAGCTTATGTTCGATTATGGGTAGATTCGATAAATCACAGTAACTTTTCAGTTTTTATATTCTCTGATCTTAATTTTCTTCTCATTTTAGAAGGAATATCTGTCCGAGGACCCTATGTTTAATAGCAAGCCACCAGAAACTTTTGAAATCGAAATTGCACCAGATTCAAAGAAAGCAAGAAGAAGCACTTTTACTCTTGAGACACCAATAAAAGACATCAGTGAGAAAAGTAAAGAGAATACTAAACCTTGTGAGAAAAATCAACAAAACCTGAGGTATTGTAGTATCTGTAGTATGTCTTGATCAGTTGATTGAAATGCCTGGTAGCTCACCCTTCATAGTAGCCTGGGGGGGGGGGGGGGGGGGGGAATAGCCATCCTTGGGGACAGCCAGTGAGACTGCAGAACATGGTTTTTAAGTGGGGGCTAATCTGGGGGGAAAGCCCCCACCCTTTGAAAATTTTGAACTTAGGGACCGATCGTTTATTGCGTCACACCTGAAAATGTACCCCCCTCATCATCCTTATTACGGAAAAATGTACCCCTGTTAAAGATTTACTGGGCTGCATGATAGCATTAAACTTTCAGTTGATATTGGAAATTGTACCCCGTCTAAAATCACTGCCCCTGCAGCATAAGAAACAATTGATCGGGCCCTAAGGCCCTCAGAAATTGACTGGGTATAGAAAAACAGATACAGGCAAAAATTTATTGAGACTCACAAAAAACGTTTTACAGTAGTGCAATCTCTGTTACATGATAGTACGTATACTCAGTGTACTTATTAATATATTGTTTTTAAAAAGTAATACGCTTTAAAAAGTGTCATTCATGATTATGAAGGTAGGGTGAAGTTTGTGGTCTACAGCTTTAGGCCAAAGAGAAACCAAATATAGGCAAAATTGAACTAAGATGTTGTTGTCATTACTAAAACAGTGGAAAGAATGCAATTAAAACCATGGATCCAGGCAAATGTAAGCGAGTTAATAGTGCAAAGAATATCCAAGGAAACCAAAGATTTATCCCCAAGAAAAATGGACCTTCTACTCAGGCACAAAAAGTGTCACAGGCTGCAAAAAGTAAAGTGGAACTAAAAGGAGATAAAGTCAACTTGCCCAGAACTCCAGTGAAACAGCTAAAACCACACATGAATAAGTCACTATCAATGAGGTACTTAATATCGTGTTTTTTGAAAATTGTAACTTCACTTATTACATGACATACCATATCCATTGTGAGTCAACTGGAGTTTCCATAATACTTGTTTTCTTATTATCAATTCAACTTGGAGGGATACTTTACAACTACTTTATAGATATTTACTTGATCTTAATTTTTGCAGGGAGAGACTTGAGTTGTGGAGAAAAGAAAATGGGTAAGAATTCAATGAAAACCTTCTACAGTAGATAGTTATTAGTTGCTTTAACCTTGTGAACATCCTTATAATCATTGCAATCCCAAAATTTCTGAATATCTAAGGATAAAGGCTTTCATAATTAGAATAATAATTATGATTGATGAAAGCTGGTCATGGAATTGCCATGTATTGGAAGTTAATTTAATCACAACATATTTGGATTCTGCAAATTGATAGGAAAGAAGGAGGAGTTACAAAGACACCATCAACCTTGAGAAGGAAAAGTACAATGACATCAAGGAGGAAGGTCCACCAACCAATCACCATGGAGACCCAGGAACAACTTCAGCTTGAACCTTTTGACACTATGAGCTGTGACACAGCCGAAAAGGAACTAATGCCAGAGGAAATAAGAAAAAAACTGCAAAATTGTTTGGAAAAAGTACAAGAGGTACCACTTATAAAACTGCAAGTTATACTTAAATTAATGTGGAATAGAAATACTCCAAAGAAAAAATGCTAGTTTCCATGGTAACATGGCAATCCTCCCCTGCAGCTCACTGATCGACAAAACAAAACTTAATATGATGGTTTTGGTTTCTTTTTAGGATAAAGCAAATGATGATATGATTGCAATTCAACTGGATGAAATACAGAACTCCCATCCAGGTTCACTGCAGTGTGCAGAATTTTGGATTTCTAGAGCCAAAATTGCAGAGCATGAAGAGGATGATGGTAGGGTTGTGTGTTTGTATGAACAAGCCTTAGTTTTCAATGCTGAGGTAGGTGGACAATAAAGTTAAACAATTTATGCTAATATTAAAGGCAGTTAATGTTCAAAACTTATTGTGCTGACAGAGTTTTCTGTTTCTTTGTTTCTTTTTAGCCTGAGCACCTAATCAAGGAGGCTGTTGCAGAATACTCAAGAACAAGAAAAGGCCAAGAAGAAGGTAAGGCCATAAAAACTGTACTGGTTTAAAGTTTTTTTACGTTGCTGTAATTCATTAATCCACAATTTTTTTACAGAATGTTCACCAGTTTCGCCTATAGAGGTACCAGATGCAGCTGTCTCAATAGCTTTGCCAGTAACACCAGTGACAACCCCTAGAGTAGATGATGCCTTGATGAAACAAGTTGGTAAACCCTCACCCTTTGACTCATCCATCATCAAGTACAGTGTCACAAAGGCAACACCTTTCAAAAGCAGGTTTGTATGACTCTGCTTTAAATCCATGTTGTTGGTACCAAAAGCTCACGCTTCTGTTGTGTCACTGTTCCAAGGAATTATAAAATCTTATATCTTTTTAGAGTGACCTATTTCATCCATTATATTGTCTGCTATATTTTTAATTCATCTTCACCCTTTGCCAATACAGTTTTCAATTGACATCAAACTGAGTACCCTTTGGGTAAATTGAATCTTTGCAGGTTGAAGTCCTGTGAAAGACCAGTTGTGACACCAGTCCGCAGGTCAGCAAGACTTGAAAGACGCAGCGTGCATTATCCAACAATGTTACAAGAACATGGCCTTGCTGTAAGACACTTGGATGATCTACCAGAAGACATCAAAAAAGATGTCTTGTTTAAACCCAATTTTACTGTGCAAAATGATTTGAATGACGCTTGGAAAGATCTGTGGAATGAATAAGATATAACTTAGTTTGTAAAAAACATTCTTATTTGCTAGACTCTACTGAGTGTAAATTTCATGGTTGACAGTTTTGCAAAATCTAATGTAAAAAGCATGGCAGTAAGAATTTCATTTGACAACTGAACTTATTGGAAACCATTTTTCAATAGACCTCTTTACCTTTGTTGTTTGTTGTGCCCATTTCAGGCCATGTGATGCCACTCTTGGGAGTTGATTCTTTCATGTGTAAATATTTCAACAAAAGAACATTTCTCAAGGGAATGTCATGTGGTCTGAAATGGGCAATTTGCATACGAAGGTGAAGAGGTCTGTTGTTTTAAATTCATGTACTAAATGTCTGCAATAGGTAGTGTAACAAGAATAGGTGTCTGTGTGCTGGTACATACAGTACATGTTATTCTACAATCTGTTTTGGTCAAGTCAATGTTTTTAAAAAATCATTGTTTTTAAGTAATAGCATAGAAAATTTTCTTATTTTTCAAGTGAAAAGAAATTATTAAATATTATAAAATATTTTCAAAAGAATTTGTTGTTTTACTTTAAAATTTGGTACTGTACATGCTTGCCGATTGTATTTTTGGCATTTCTCTCATAGTAAATGCAGTTGTCTCTCACCTCTGGGGTCTCTAGTTCAATTTGTGAGCTTATTATCATGATACGGAGTAGAGTTTCTTTGGTCCTTTTCTAGATTTGAATCTTCCAGTTTTCCTCGTCCTTCCAGGAGAGTTCATTCCAATCGTGAAGGATAAAGAAATTCCCATGTGAAAGTGGGTATATAGTCAAGGGAATTTCCTTATCGCTCGATTGGAATGAACTCGGCCCGGCATAAATTTGATTGACCGAAGCTAAAACACCAGGAGTCTAGAGTCATTAGGTCACAGAAATATGAAGCACTGTAATCCACTGTATGGTACCTGGCATCAAATATGTATTTTTATAAAATAGTTCAGATATAACGCGTGCTCTGATTGGCTGATAGCCATGTTTATGTGAACACGGCTATGTAAACACGGCAATTTCAATACTCAGGAAAGTTTGAGAGAAGTCTTGAGCTCTGTGTAAACCTCGCCTGCGGCTCGGTTTTACACAACAGCTCTCGACTTCTCCCAAACTTCCCTCGTGTTTATATCAGGATATGTAAACATGGCAAACGTTTTCTATTTGTTTAGTGTAAGCAACTCCTCCCCTCTAAAGCTCTATAGTTTTATGTCTTTAGATACTTGCCATTTACTAGTAAAATGAGGACAATATTTTAGTCTGTATCTTCGTTAATAAAAAATACCAATCTCCAGAAACTTTGTCATGTATTCTTTACTTCTTTAAATAAGAATCCTTGTCCTATTACATTTACAACAACTTTTGATCTTTTTTTTTGTATCTTTGTTAATACAAGGTACACTAAGTCTTACAGTGCAGCACGCTAAAGTATGACCACACTTCTTTATTTGCATAATTTTATGCATGAACTTTTGTACATTCAACAGACACATTTTCAATGCAAAGCTGGCTGGTTTTACCAAATAAGGCATTCAAAAGCAGCAAAAAGCCTGTGCATAGAAAATTATGCATATACATTATGAGGTCACGCATGGCACTGTGAGGACCTTGCATTTGCCACCTTCCCGTGAGTCCAGGTTTGCTACCAGGCATGGGTTGAATGTGCAAACAAACACTCATTTTCAATGTTGTCGTGTTCTGCTGTCTTTATTTACCTAATTAAGGTGAAATGCCTGTGAGATGATATGATTGGCTAATACTGTTATCAGCTCAATCTCTGTCTAGTCATCCTGGTTACCATGTCTGCACTGTAATTAGTTGTAACTTAAGCCTGGTTTTCACTAGCAATGCAGGCACAGTCCCCAGCACAAAACACAAACAGGAATACCGTTTTCACTACGACGCAAGCACAAGCACCAGCGCAAGGATAAAAAAGTTGATCCTTGCGCTTGTGTTTGTGCTTGCGTCATAGTGAAAACCAGGCTTTAAAGATATTTTTTACTAGTACCATAACTGAAATTTCTCACGGCGCTGATTAGTTGAGAGCCGTGGTAAATATGAGGGCACACTGATAGAGTGGCAAATCACTTGTGCACATAGCCTACGTAGATCTCTTATTTGATTTTGTTATGGTAAAAAAAAACAAATTTCCAATGATTTATCTTGGTATGTCTTCTTATTCACCACAATATGACCTCAAAAGTTGGTCAAATTTTATATAAGGCCGCATGGGTACATAACATTTTGACCAACTTTTGATGTCATATCCTGGTAAATAAGAGGACATACCACAATAAATCATTGGAAATTTGTTATATTTATAATAAAGTAAATGACTGACAGGAATTTTATTAACCTAATGGCTTACATATTTCTGTCAATCTTAAATTCTATGCAGAATTGTTCCTAATCAAGATCCACATCATAATTCTTCAATTGATTCACATTTTCTCTTGATTTCTTTACATAATTCTTCTCTCTTGACTGACACCTGTAAGAAAAGTAAGAAAAATATGTTAGAAAATTGGAGTGTTGAGTGGCAGTGCATGCAGGGCAAACCTTGAGGAAGATGGTTGTAAAATATAAATAAATATGAAAGGAGGTTGCGACCAAAGCCAAAGTGAACCAAACTGTACTCTAAATGTTGGGCCTTACTGCTGTTTCCATTGCTTTGCTTTGTTAACTATATATCACTGTTTATTGGTAAACATTTACTGCATCCTTCACTTTAACTGACTGCACTCTAAATGTTGGACCTTGAATACCAAAATGCGGACCTTTGGGGCCTGTGGGGCACCCTGTGCTCCCCCCTGGCTATGGACCTGGACTAGTCCCATGCACACTGCCATTGGTTTGCTGGATGTAGATATTTCTTAGCATAAAGACTGTGGTCCTACTCACAATACAACCCTTTTAGAACCCATTACTGTGCGGACACACTAACCGGGACCACTTGAATAAGATTGACCAATCAGATAACCGTAACCTAGATGGAGACTGAACTGATAACAGTGTTAGCCTATCAGCTTATCACATTCTAACGCTCTTATTATATTGATGTGCTATCTGATTGGCTGGTTAAAAATATGTCATTAATGTCATAATATGATTGGTTAATGATACTAGTTTATCAAAGTGGTCCCAGTTGGAGTATCTGTACAGTAAAAACAAACAGCATTTGATAATAGCTGTATAACGTATCTTGGTAGCCCTATGTGCCTTGTATGAAGAGCAGTAAGTAAGAAAGTATACCATACCTGTTCTCTTGTTTGTGTGTCACGGAGTGTAACCACACCTTCCTCCAGTTCCTTTTCTCCTATCACCACAGAGAATGGGATACCATTATCTTCACAGTACTGGAACTGGGTCAACATTTTTGGATTTTTCTTGTACACTAACTCTGCCTAAAATGTTTAACGAAAAAAAAAATTATTTAATTAGTGTTAGTGAAACTGTCATTGGTACAATTTTATCAACGAGTAACTATTAAAATTAATCAATTTTGCAGGAAATTGGTATATTTTTAAACCAAATATAATCTAGAGCAAAAAATGTATGGCTGTGAAAAACTAAGTAGCTTTAACCCTTTGACTCCTACGACATCCGAAATCCACCCGTAAAAAATGCACCTTAAATGAAAAATTCCAGCTTCAACAATTTTGATCAAGTTGACCTCAATACAAATCTAAAATTTTCACTAGGAAACGGAACAACTTTTAAAATAAGAAAAAACTGAGAAAGATTTACTAGTCCCAGACTTGTGGTCTAGGGTTAGTGTTAGTAGCCATGCTTAAACCTTGTAGAAGCAATTCTAAAAGATTTGATAAAGTTTGAGTTGTTTTGCATGATGCTGTTTCAGTGCAAGTCAGCATACTGTGTCATGATACATGCCATACCATTTCACAGTGTGACAGATTTGTGCCTTTCAACATACCTTTATTCCACCTTGCCACAGTTCACTGACCAACTTCAGTCTGTGTTCCAACATGTTCTTTTGTCCAGAAGCCACCAGGACTTGGACTTTGGTTGTTCGAATCTTATTTCCTGATGCCTGTCAATTTTAATAAAATGAGTTGAGAATAATCCTTCCATCCATTCTTCCCATCCCAGGGATCAACATAATTGCAGTCATATGCCGGTCAAGATGTCCGGCATATGATATTTTATTTCATTTTTTTATATATATGACTCATCAATTTGTCCATTCAAAACTGTATTTGAGCAGTCAAGTACCAAATATGGCCTGACATTGACCGTTGACTGGCCATTATTTTGAGCCCTGCATCCACCCAACCAACACCTCACATTCATCCATATATTTCAAATACCATAGCAATATCCTGGCAAGACATTGAGTATAGCAATTATATCACGAGTGAGTGCTTAGACTGCAAAATACAATAGACTGAGCTGAGACTAACACTGGGTTGCCACTGGGTTGCTACAGACATCTTGACAGTTCAGTGAATATCACCAAAAATGAGGACTATGTATATAGTCCCTTTCTCTGTGGTTCCTGGAAAGGAAAGCTTACCTCAGCCTTTGCCTCTAACATAGAAAATATCCTCTCAATACCAATGCTGACACCAACACAAGGAACCTGCATAAACAAACCAAAGTAAAATATCATGCCTTCAACTTACAACAGTAAAACTAATGAATAACAGGCAGAATTAACAAAACACCACCTTGAAATCAACATACCTTTTTCCCTTTTGGATCAAACATGCCAACAAGGTTGTCATAGCGACCACCACCTGCTACAGAACCCACACCAACTGGTTCTCCTGTCGATCAATAATTTTAACGATATTACTTGTAGGTATCGTTAAGAATCAAATGCTACAAGTAGTTATTCTTTAATATCATATGCATTGCAATAATATATCAAATGCAACTTATTTCGTCTATTTTGGTGTATCATTACCTTTTTCAGCTTTTCCCAGATTAGGTTGCTCTCCTGTTAAAATTGCTTCATAGATTACACCTGTATAATAGTCTAAACCACGTGCTAGGCTAAGATCAAACACAACCTGCAAACAATAAATTGATAAAAGGAAATTTTGTTGGAATTCTGGGAAGAAGTTTTCATACTTTACGCCACATGACACTCCTATATATCTTATATCTTATCAAACTTTACTGGTAAACAAAGAAATAATACTCAAGAGGATATGTGATCTGAGATTGGAAAACAATAAGCTTCATTAACAATGGATTCTTTAAAAATGTCTTTACCTTATCAGAAATGTCAAATAGTTCCATGTATTCCAATAGCAGCTTCATATCATCAAGAGCTTCTTTAACACTCTTGTTCTTCATCAAGTCTTGGTTCTGTGTCAGTTTTGTCACTAATTCTATTCCACCACTGAGTTTAACATATTCACCAATACAGTCAGCTGCAGCGGGATCCAACTCTTTTTCTTTAATCATCTCTTGTCTAACCTCTTCCCAGGGAGTCTGGTAGACAAACAAAACATATTAGTACTTATAGAATTGCAATAAAAATTACAGATGACTTTGAACTCTTAAGATGTTTCTAGATGAATCCTACCTTGTCTAGCTTGTCAACAGCAGAACAAATTGTTCTGAACTTATCTTTAGGTACACCACACACTGCAAACATGCCATCCAAGAATTTTCTATGATTGACCTAAGAAGTAACATTCAAAAAATCAATATACATGCAATATTCTAAATATACACTTGCTCCCAACCCCTGTAAAGTCACTAGTCAGGTACAGGGGAGTCAAATTGGGTGACTAGCCATCATCCTCTTGAAGTCTTAAAAAGAAGAGCACTATAAGAAGCTATTGATAGGCTTTCATTGTAACAGGACTGGTGGTGTAGTGGTGAGAGCACCTTCTCTCATCAGTGCAACCCGGCTTCAATTCCCAAACTTGGAGTCATATGAGAGTAGAGTTGCTTGTTGGTTCTCTCCTGTGCCTTGAGGAGTTTTCTTCAGTTTTCCTCTCTCCCCAAAAATTCCAACTGGAATTCAGTGGAAGAAGAGGCACTCTGTAATCCCAATGTTATAGAATATCTTGAAATCATCCAAGATCCACTATTGACTTGTTCTAACTTTCAGTCATTCCCACCCATATTTCTACTCTGCTATGTCACACTAACTTGTCCAATACTTGACTGGTATTTTGTGACATACCTTGATTTTGAAATCTCCTAGTCCTAATCCTGTTAGGATTTCATGGACAATTTTCACACATTCTGCATCAGGAATCATAGGATCATATTGTCCTGCTATATCTATATCCTGTCGAGAAAAATATCCAAAGTTATTAAGGTCGGAACATAGTTAATAGAGTGGAATGGTTTGGAAACCTATTGTTCTAGGTTTTTGTTTGACTTTTTCCATTGTTGTATGTATGGCAAGCCGATGGTAGCAATATTTAGTCCAGTGATAATTTATTTAAACACTCTTAAAAAAATATTTAAACTGCCAATTAAATATTTAATTCTTAGATAAATCATTTAAACCACTCGAAAAAATATCTAAACAGCCATATTAAATATTTAATTCTTAAATGAATATTTAAATGCTTCTTTATTAACCTATTTCACTCACTAATTTTTATTTAATCCCACGAAGAGAAAAATGTAAATTTAAAAGCCTTTTCAACTGCTTGAACATTTGGTGCTCGGGGTTATTCTTTCAACTTTAAAATATATATTTAAACTTATACGTAAAATTGATTTAATATTCCTGGGGCGAGCTCGGTCAATTTTGTCCGAGCAATCTGGGTAAAAGATCCAAGATGGCTGGCTTTGACAACATTGAAGGGACAAAAATTGGAGAAGAAATCTTAGTATTCCTGACTGATGTGATTCGTAGATCAGAAGAGCTGTGGAGATTAAAAGACGCTTCGATCTCTAAAGTAAAATATCTTGATGACTTACTCGTACATTTGGATTTACTCGATCAAACGGTAAAACTCTTATCCACAATTGCCAACTTAATAACAGACCCGGTTTAGATTTATCAATCCATAGTCCTGTACCCTCCTCATAATTGTCCATCTTGAAACTTGAAACATCTCTGAAATTTTTTTCCAATAGAAGCTATGCCCCCTTAACTCTTCCAAAATATCCTTGGGTATCAAGAATGGAGGCCTACCAGGTTTGTTATCGTGTATGGTTGACAATGATAGTACACACGGTACAGTGGTTTGAGTATTTGTAGCTTCATTGTCAAAAAGTTTCTGACATTCTTGCTCTATTTCACAAAAAATGGTCTCCAGACTTTGCCAAGCCTTCAAGTCATCAGGGTCTATTATTAAGTTGGCAATTGATCTTTTACCCAGATTGCTCGGACAAAATTGACCGAGCTCGCCCCAGGAATATTAAATCAATTTTACGTATAAGTTTAAATATATATTTTAAAGTTGAAAGAATAACCCCGAGCACCAAATGTTCAAGCAGTTGAAAAGGCTTTTAAATTTACATTTTTCTCTTCGTGGGATTAAATAAAAATTAGTGAGTGAAATAGGTTAATAAAGAAGCATTTAAATATTCATTTAAGAATTAAATATTTAATATGGCTGTTTAGATATTTTTTCGAGTGGTTTAAATGATTTATCTAAGAATTAAATATTTAATTGGCAGTTTAAATATTTTTTTAAGAGTGTTTAAATAAATTATCACTGGACTAAATATTGCTACCATCGGCTTGCCATATGTATGACCTTGACGTGCATAGAGAAGGAAAAGTTGCAATGTTTGTTCATTGATAGTAATTTAGGAAACATTGACAATTTTTCCTCAAAAATGCTCTAAATAACACTATGACTTCTTTATAACATGCTGGAAATGTGTCATGCCTGAAGTTATCTATGGGTATGTCACAGAAGCATGGTTACCGGCATGAAAATCTATGGCAAGATTTTTATAATCATTCAAATTCTCCTGGCAAGGATCATACTTACGCATTGATAAAACTCTCTATATCTTCCCCTTGTCATGGCTGGATTATCTCTCCGATATACCTTTGCTATATGATATCTTTTTATTTTGTCTATTTTATTCATTGCAACATATCTTGCAAATGGCACCTAATGCATCAGGTCAAGGACAATATCGATAACAATGTACTGTTTATTTATTTATTTATTTGAGATTTGCCCGCAGGCTGGTGCTGTACAATAGAACACGAGGTCCCCTTCGAGGTACATTGCACCAATTCCTAACCCCTTAAAACTCCCATTCCCATCCCACAATCAACCCATTAAGAAATCATTAGTAAAGGCCAGACACTGAGGGTGGTCATGCCAGGGTTTCTTTACATCCTCAGTGGTTCTTTTACATCCCTCCAATGCAGCCCTGGTTAGGTAGTGTGGAGAGACGGGGCTGCCATTTTATATGGTCATCCGAGCCACGGGAAGGTCTAACCATTTGTAGATGTAATTACAAAGGCAGCTCCTTCTCCTCAGTTATTTTAAGGCCCTGAGTGTTGGCCTAACTGGGGCTTGAACCCATGACCTCCCACATGAAAGTCCAGTGTGGAAAAAAATCATTTTTTATAGGACAACACTACACCTAATCAGGCCCTAATAGGGTTTTTAGGGGTAGAGGGATTATTAACAGGTAACATAATTGTCAGCAAAAGGGATAACTGAATTAACCTTGAGGATAAACTTTTATGGATAACAATTTTGGTACCTTCATAATAAGAGACATAAGACAATTAACTAAGAATTATTGAAATATTAAGAGATATAAACTGATTGAGGATACAGTCAAGTCATATCGTAATGCCAAAAGCTCTCCTCCTTGATCAGCTAAGTCATAAATAAGTTTAGAGTCTTCACCATATTTGCCAGTCAGTGTTTCCTATTGATACATCAACACATCTTAACAAGATTTGCACCATGGGGGAATAGGGTTAGCAAAATGTTATTTAAGGATGACAGTACAATAATAGATGGGTAGTCCATTGAAGGTTGGGTCGCAAGACCATCAGGAAAATGTCTACCTAGGTCTACATAATTTGATTATTCAGATCCTACAATGACTTTGATTTCTATGGCAACCAAGCCAAATGTTAATGTAAGAGCCCTGAAACCAGTCCAGTAAAATGTTCTCTGACCTGGCGAAGGGGTCTCTCCCATAGCAATTCAAGAACAGCCACAGTTATTCTTGGGTCATGATGATATCAGGTAGCTATACCATAGTATGGGGATGCATTGCTGCCTCTGTTGTACACAATGTACATGCGCATGCATATCAAGTCTTGACTGAAGACTAACCCAAAAGCTACCTAATGCTTGAGTATCATAACCCTTAGTATGGGGATGCATGCTGCCTCTGTTATACACAATGTACATAATGTCAAATTTTCAGCATTAGCTTGTGAAAACATGCGAAAAACATGCATAAGAACATTACCTCAACAGAATTTTTCCCTAAGCTTCCCCCCTGCTTTTTTCAACCCCCATTCCCAATGAAAACAAATTTCTGATTGGCTAACTTGGCAATACTGGTACAGTATTTTATCCAAAGTTCAAATGAATTGATTAGGGTTAGGGACAAGCAAAAGGGTATCTGATTAACCTTACCTTCAATTCAAAAACAGGAGTATCAATTTGTTCTGCTCCATGCCTTTCAAATGCACCAACAATAGTCTTGAAAGCTTTTTCTCTTACTGCCATCTGTTTGGGCACATAATCTCTGGTACCCTGATATAATAAAATGACTGAAATGTTTAGGACTGATTGGGAATTAATGAATGGATGGATGAATGAATGAATGGATGATTCAGAAGGATGGATGGATGAAGAAATGACTAAATGATTATTGAGATGTAAAGTGAACCAAAAGACATAGTCACCTTGGGAGTTTTGAGAACAAACTTCTGTGGCTTTGCATCATCTCCAAGTTCCTTTTTTAATCCTAAAAGCTTGCCTACTTCTTCCTTTATCTGAAAAAGCAAAAATTAATTTGAATTGTAGCCTATGTTAAAAATAACCAAATCTCTGAAATTTTCGACCCCATTTTTTGCAAAAAGATTTCCAAAAAAAGATACAAAATACCTTGAAACATAATCAATCTAGGTTGGCTTTCAGAAGATAAACTAAAGCAATTTTTTTCTTTTTTTTTACAGTGCCACTAACCTTACTATCTAGACAATAGTTACGGGCAAGGACAGTGGCTGGTGGCAGTACACTACATATATGTACATTCAGGGGAGGCCGAAGTCTGTTTACTAGTCTAAATATCATCATAATGTCTGAAAAATATAAAGTTATTCCCTTAAGGTCAATATGACTTCACCCTACCCTCAAAGGGGTTGATATTGTACCCCAGTCCACCCCCTAACACAAGTGTACTTACAGACTATTCTATCAAAAGATCTATGTTCATTATTCTATGTAAGTCTTCTGTTTATTGATAAAATTCTCTAAAATAATGTCTTTCGATTACCAGGTAGTTTTATGGTGTTGTTCCCCCACTCCACCCCCCTAAGTGCCCAACTGATTTATAGGACACTACTCACGAGGTTTATGTTTAATTTTCTGTGTTAGCCTTTTGTTCATTGACAAGAGTCTGTAATCAATGTATTTTAGATTTTGAGGTTCAATGACGTTTATTTTACAAATCACGTGGAACAAAATTTTATCGGGAAAAAAGAAAATTCCTTGTCTGATGCAATCAAGTACCGCTATTCCGGAACTTTTCTCTAGAATACCAAAAGAAAACTTATCATTTTAAAAGTTCAGTTACCTTGCTTTTTACTTCATCTGTCTGTTCAGTTAGTTTCAGTTTTCTTATGATTTCTCCTTGTACACGAATAGCTTCTTGTAGTTCTTCTCTTCCCCGCTTTGACTCCGCCATCTTGGATCAGTCAATTGTAGGATGAGACTGCAGTAATCTTGACCAGCGGTGTTATTTTCCGAAAACTTCCCGAGACTAGTTGAAATGTGTTCGCGCAACTGTCGTATCATAGCGAATACATTACGAACATTTTTCGCGCCCTAAAACTTAAAATGGCGGATGAACTGGAAGGTTCTTCGTGTTCTCCTTTTTCTATCCATATTTTTTTGCATTTATCATATTTCTTCTTTTGACATATATAAAATATGAATTCAAGATTGATGGATGAACCAAGACCTCCCTCCATGGAACAGTACTAATCACATGTAAGACTTCTAGCCGATGTGAAGGGATTGTTTTTGTTATGCAAATCAGTTGTTTACTAGCGGTTGTCAGGCAGCGAAGTTCAATCACCAATGATAAGAGACAGTTTCACTAATGATTTTTAAATGGAATTGGAAATACTGTTGTGAGGACGATGGCGACTTAAAGGATCTGAATCTAAAGGAAAAAATAGAAAAAAACATCGGAAGCTTGATTACAGGAGAGATGTTGTAAGCTTACTTTGAGATCAAGGTCTTCACTATCGAAAGACGTGCTTCATAAAATTGTTATCGAAGGTATTATCCAAGACAGAGAATACTTTATTTTCGTAAAGACTGCGTGATAATTTGTCTTCTTGGTTGGATTTGGAGGAAAAGAACGATCGAGGAATCAAATTACATTGTAAGGTGATTATCAGCTGAAGTACTTGTTGACATACGAGTACAAAACAGTAAGACGGTGAGACAGGTTCGGTTCAACCAGCTGATTTTCTGTCTTTGAGTGATAACATCACGTATATTAAGTTGTTGAATTCCTAAAATTAATCATATTTGCAAACACCCGTGAACAAAATGTGTTCGAGGGTTTAATATTTGAATTAATCAAATAGATATTGAAAAACAAGAATTGAAAAATGGAATTGAAGGATAGAACATCTTATGACTTAATGAAGGATAGTCGACAAGATGTTGAAGAACAACCTTACGAGAATTATTCCTTCCATATTAATGGTCAACACTTCAGTACCTTGCAGAATGAGGACAAAGAAAAAATTCTGAATCATGAGAATATAGAAAACAGTACGAAAAGGAGAAAGAAAAGGAAGAAAAAAAGAACAGAAGTGAACCAAGAAGTATTGAGTTCACCAGAAAACGATCAAAGTCCTACAGATCCAGAGACCACTGCAGTAAACAGTGTGTCTGATCTGCAAAGAGTTCTAAAAGAACAGAGAAGACTGCCTTTGACCAGTCTAGGAACTAGGGAAGAACTTCAGAAAATTGAGGAAGAGTTTTGCAGTCAAGAAACAGAGCCTAATAAGATTGACATTAGACAACAGGCTATTCAACAAGCTATACACCAAACAAACAATGCCAGTCATGAAAAGACAAGACACTATGATTATGTATTAGTTTATAAACCCGGGAGTCTTTCCACTACTCAGGAGAGACTAAGGGAAACATATGAAAAGGCACTTGAAGAGGAAGGTTTTAAAATCGAAAAGAAATACTCTACATTACATTCATTTGTGATACTGCACTGTCCTTTTGAGAGGCTGTGTATTGAGGCCGAGCATGTGATATTACAAATGCCACTTGCAGGGGTGAGTTATAACTTTTTTTAATGAAGATTAAAGCTCTCACAGTAATGATGCCAGAGAATGTGAAAAAAGCATAGCATGTATACTGTACCTTTGGTTGAAAAGAAATTATCCCTGTTAACTTCCCCCCTTCCTGTCCAGGACTTTCCAAAAGATTTTTTTAAAAATGTATCAGGCTTTTTAAGAATGTAAAATTTCACATTAATTTTGTTCCTGAGGTAAATTGCCAACTCTGAATCCTAGATCTGTCCTGGCTTCCAAACTGATATGAAATATTTAAAAAAGTGTTTTTTCCCCTAACATTGTCAATATTTTTCCAGTATGTTGTTCCTGAGCAAAGCGAAGTTCAACGTAGTTGGTTATCAAGGTTGGGAGACAAGTTCAAGACTGATAATGAAGGTTATTCTTGTGTTCAAGACATATTGTTATCATGCTTTTCTGATTGTTTTATTAGTTATGCCTTGATAATGATATATTGATTTATAATATTATTTCATTTTTCCACAGTTGATTTTGTTAGTGCTCCATTTTGTGTATCAAAAAAAGAAATTTATGAAGGTATCAATAATCCGGAGACCTTCTTCAGGCCTGCTTTACGGTCATTACTGGTATGTACTGTACAAAGACATAAACAAACCTGTTTCTTTTTTCTAATGAATTTTGACAGCTGTTTTATCTATAAGAACAATAGACATGCAGTTAGTGTTAATTAATTGACTAGTAGTTACTAGTTGAGACGGTGTTAATTGGTATGTTGGACACAACAAATGAATAAAAAGGAAACTCAAACACCGTCTACATCTATTATGATAATGACTAGTAGTTACTGTTGAGACTGTGTTGGTGTGTAGAATACAACAAGTGAATAAGAAGGAAACTTAAACACTGTCTACATCTATTATGATAATGACTAGTAGTTACTGTTGAGACTGTGTTGGTGTGTAGAATACAACAAGTGAATAAGAAGGAAACTTAAACACTGTCTACATCTATTATGATAATGATTAGTAGTTACTGTTAAGACTGTATTGGTGTGTTGAATACAACAAGTGAATAAGAAGGAAACTTAAACACCATGTGAAAGTGTTCGGAACTGTTACTGACATTGACAATCCTTGTTCAAAGTAAAAAAAAGACAATAATTAATGAATATTGTTATTGTCGAATGTTGTTATGATTAACAGGTAAATCACATACTGATTACAATTGACATAAGAGACAAGGAGTCTCGGCAGCTGGGCCAAAATCCACAAGGTATGTTTATAAATATCAAATTTGAAGCAAAGATTTCAATTAAAAGTGCGAAAAACCATATCACACCTTGACAATAGAAATGTATATTCCACCTATGTCACTAATTTTACAAATTAATTTTTAGGATTACCATATCTTTTGATGGAGAAAGCCTATATTGATGCCTTTATTGTACATGACAAGTCCACATATGACAAGATGTTCCCACTTTTCGAAGACAAGCAAGTGGAAGAAACCTTCCTCTATGGTCAGGATGTTACAGACCCTCGCAGATCACTTCATAATGTCTGGCTGAAATGGTTCAAGTTCCAACCTCTGTGGAAAATAAGGAATTATTTTGGAGAGAAGATAGCCTTGTATTTTGCTTGGTTAGGTAAAATGACAGCAATTCTTGAAATTCATTCCCAATATGCCATTTCTGAGTTTGATATTGAACAGGATGCATTATGGTCTAGCTTTGGTACGTACATACTAGTTATACAATGGTTTCAAGTGGCATACCATGGAATATCCCACGAGTCACTTGTAGTTTCTAGTATAAACACGAGCCTTTAGGTGAGTGTCTATACAAAGAAAATATAAGTGACGAGTGGGATATTCCATGGTATGCCACGAGAAATCATTGCATAACAATTTTATTCCACCCCATAGAAAATACAAATGTGTAGATTCAATGAACAGTCCATAATGAGAAGGAAGAGTGAAATACTGACGAATATACAGCAACTTTTCTGCTTTCTAATTGGCTGTATTTCCTATGGTGTGGGATAAAACACCATATAAGACAGAATGAACAAAAGATATTTGTAGCAATGTTAGACCATCACGTACCATGTTATGTTCTCTATCTCAAAAAAGGTCTGTGTCATCTCTCTATATATTTTTTTGATTTGCCTTGTCGGTATACCTTGTGATTATTCACGCAAAGAAATTGCTCTGTTCTTTCTGTATATATTGTAACTATTTAAACAGTTTTTCTTTTTCCATTTTCACAGGATCCTTGACCTTTTCTCTTATAATTCCAATGTTGTTTGGCCTTGGTGTATTTCTTTGGGGTCTGATTGTTGCGTAAGTAAATTTTACACCAAGCAAAAAGTTGGGGAATGATATGAATTAGTGAAGTTAACATGACATTCCATTTTCCTTTATTCCCTATTTTTCTCCCATTTTTCCCAAACCCAGATGCTGGTTTCTTTTTCTTCTCACTTATCTTTAACTACTACTACTTCTTCTTCTTCTTCTTCTTCTTCTTCTTCTTCTTCTTCTTCTTCTTCTCCTCCTCCTCCTCCTCCTCCTCCTCCTCCTCCTCCTCCTTCTTCTTCTTCTTCTTCTTCTTCTTCTTCTTCTTCTTCTTCTTCTTCTTCTTTTTTTACTGTGAACCAGATTGCAGTTTCTTTCCTTTCCTATTTATCCTTCTATTTCCATTCTTATTACTCCATTCATTAAACAGTCTTTACCCAGATGACTTTTCCTACCCATTTATTCTTCAAATCTTTAATCACTAATCTACTCAAACTGGAGTTTCCTTCCATTCCCATTTATCCTTCTACTTCAGTTCTCTTTACTCCCTTGATTCTTCTTCAGCACAATCAAATGGCATCTTCCCATTTATTCCGTCCTGAGGTGAGTTAACACCCAGCTTAACTCAACAAATTCTCTGCTCTTAGGACAGACAATAACTTGTTCTTGACTTCTTACTAAGTCTACAACAGATCTTTCCTGTTGAAACCTTACTCATTAATCTGCCATCTGATGGCTTTACACTTTTTAGTCAAGATCTTTCAATTTTTCTATCATTCCTACAAAGGACAAATCTAACTCTAACTCTAACTCTAACTCTAACATTGCCTGGCTGCATAATCAGCATGGTTGGTCCTTGTAGTGTAGGGGTTAACACATCGGACTAGTATACCGAAACTGTGGGTTCAAGTCCTGCCAAGGGCATATGATATTTTTCTCTTAATTCTTTATTCTATTATTCACCCCGAATGCATTTCATTTCACTAATATAACTCTAACTCTACTGACTCTGAAGGGTATAACTCACTATGACCGTTACCTTTTCAATCTTCAAGGTTCAAACCAGAATCTGAATACCCAAAAGGGAACAACTCATTTGATGCTGTTGTAGAAAAAGATGATTTCAATCTAAGCATTTATTTATAGCAATTATGCAGGTACCAGTATAGGTACTTACATCTTCTATAGTGACAAAACTTCTCCCCCCCCCCCCCTTCCCATCAGTAATTCTTAAGGAGATGAAGCAGATTTTGTATTAGTGTGAAAAGTCATGGCATGGTTATGGCATGACATGGAGACAACATGCAATGTTTTCTTACATGCCACTGACACAGTTACGGCAAGGTGTGGTCCCTCATAGTCATACAAAAACTGCTCTATACAAATAAACATCAAAACAAGAATCTTATTGCAAGAAACATCATACCTTATCTTTCTTGCTAGTGTGGAGGAACATCCTATGAACCAGACCAATGTGACCATTACTACCATCATTGGTAAATGGGCCAAGAATGCATTTGATAACTCTGTTACGCCTTACTTTGCTTTGGTCATCTGTTTATGGGGTAAGTTACAAACATTTGTGTACATATTATAGTATACAGTTTGTTTTTATTCCAATTCTTAGCTTTCCTAAAACAGTGCAGAATGTAAAATAAATGGATTGATAGATTGGAGGTGAAGATGGGGATGGGGAAGAATGGATGTGATCGATGGATGAATGGAATGAATGGGGTGGATAAATGGGATAGATGGATTGGGTGGATAGATGGGATGGATGGATGGATGGAAGGAATGGATGGGGTGGATAAATTGGATGGATGGAATGGATGGATGAATCGGATGGATGGTATAAATGGATGGGATGGATGGGTGGAAGGATAGATGGAATGAATGGTTGAATTGATGGATAGATGGAATAAAAGGATGGATAGGCTTATTGATAGATGGATGCAAGGGATAGATGGATGGGATGAATGAATGAATGGATAGATGGATTTAATACATAGTATGGATGGATGGACAGATAGCTGGATGGATGGAAAGATTGTTACCCAGTAAAGCTATTAGAAAAAACTAAAACTAAAACTATTGTAAGGGATGTTAAAGTTAAGCTTTATATTTTGAATTCCATGTTTTCTCAGGAACAATTTTTCTAGAAATATGGAAACGGACCAATGCTAGGCTGGCATACAAGTGGGACGTAGATGAGTTTGAGGAACAGGTCAGTCATGCCAAATATCAACATGGACCTCTGAGACAGGGGGGGACTTTTCCCTTTTTACATACTAGTCTCTTATATTTTCCAATCTTAGTTGCCCCCCCCCCCCCTCCCAACATACACACACACTTTTTCCCATACTAGTCTCTTATATAACCCACCACTTTTTAGGGTGCTCTGGGGTCCCTGATCAAATGGTTCCTTGGCTATCATCTCCTCTTAAATGTTGAATGTTAAATGTTCCTATTTTTATGTAATTTTTCTTTGCTGTAGGAACCAAATCGTCCTGAATATTATGGCACAGAGATTAGACCTGTAAGTATTCAAGACAATGTTTTTACAATGCAGACACTAACTGGGACCACTGTTAACCAATCACAATCTTTCATTCCCATGGTTGTTGATAACATCTCTAAGTTGTGTGTCAGACATGCTTGCACCTGATTGGCTCAATTGTTTTGTTTAATTTTATTCTTTGTTGTGATTGGCTGACTTTGTATATGGGGTCTCAGTTAGTTTGTCTACACTATAGCTACACTATGATAGTGTATGGAAGGATGAAAAATGCATAAGCACTTAATTCATTGATGTTTTTCACCTATTTTCTTCACAGGATCCCATCACAGGACAACATGAACTGTTCTATCCTTTCAGGCTGAGATTCACTAAGATGATGGGCTCCTTTGGTCTTCTTTTATTCATGGTAAACTTTGCACACTGCTTGTATTTTTTTGTGCAGAAATCCAAAAACAAGTACAAATGCAATTGCAAGAAAATGGAAACTTTCCAATGCCTTGCATTTGTATTTGTGTTTTTGTACCATACTTTTCATGATCACACTTGTATTTGGATTTGAATTTCAACAAATTTATCAAATGCTGAAACTGCCTCTGGGCTGATCTAAGTTAGGCCAGCACTGGGATTCAAATTGGGATTTGGTGTGTTGGTTTGGTTGTTGAGGGAAGAAAACCAGAGTAACGGAGACAGAACCTAACAAACTCTGCTCACATGTGATATAAGGTCCAGGACTCAAACCCAAGATCCCAAAGGTGATAGGCAAGTGCATGACCATTCACACTGCCTTGCCTCTGTGAACCAGACCTACCAGTACCTTTACATATTACCTTCATTGATTTTTTCCCTACCTTGATGTAGGTTTGTCTGGTACTGGCAGGTCTATGCTGTCATTGTTTACAGACCTACCAGTACCTTTGCATATCATTTTCATTGATATTTCCCTCCCTTGATGTAGGTGTGTCTGGTATTGGCAAGTCTCTTTGCCGTCATCGTTTACAGAATCATCGCTAGAGAAGATCTGTTCAAGTCTAGAGGTCCTTTTGGGCCGACTATTGCAAGCATTACATCAACGTTTCTCAATACTCTTTCGATTATGATCATGGGGAAGGTTAGTACTAGTTCAAAAAGAGTATCTCTGTTGAGCGTTTTGGAATGTGTTTCTTATATTTTGGAGTTGAGTACCCTCCATGTGGATTGCCTGATTTGACAACGTTATCTCCATAAACCTTTCCTGAGTACTATGAGCATGATGCATTGTGGTCTAGGTATCTAAGCGTATGCACGTGACCCTAAAAGAAGCATATCATTGGACCATAAAGTCATGAATTATTAATGAGTTTGAGAACTATGAAATCCAGTCTTACTTGTGTCTTCCTCATCTTTGCACAGGTTTACCAGGTGCTTGCAGTGCGTCTCACGGATTGGGGTAAGTGTCTTTCTTTCACTACGCAATCTAACAAAAAACTCATTCAAGGGATGGGATATTTGCTGAGTAAGAGGTTGAGTTGAGGTTAATTCGCGGTTTCAGTTGAGTTTGACTTCAAATTGAGTTTCCACTGAGTTAACACGCTCAATTCCAATTCGATCTGTGAGTTACCGTGCCCAGCCGAGAGGTTGTTTCAGGGTTCGATCTGTGAGTTGGCTGTGCCCTGACTTTGATCAGCCCGGAGATTGTTGCACGGTTGCATTCCAAGATCGAGAGAGAAAACTGGGTCGAGTTGGCAGTGCATTGTGGGACTGTTTTAGGTGACAACATAGACGCCATCTTGGAAATTTGCCCCCTCAGTCTCCAATTCACTCCAATACCAACTCGACCCAGTTTTTTCCTCAAGCTCGGTCCACCACTACTCTAATGAAACCGTTTCCGTCCCTTACAGAGAATCACCGGACACAGACAAGCTATGACGATGCACTCATCATCAAACTGTTTGGCTTCCAGTTTGTCAATTCTTACACCTCATTATTCTACATCGCTTTCTTTAGACGGGTAAATACATTATTACTTTTGTCTTACCGAAGTTTCTTTAGTGCTATAGGTCAGCTAGTCTCCCCCGCAGCCGTTTTTAGGGTCGTCACGCAACGCTCTCTCGTGCGTTGCGTGACGACCCTAAAAACGGCTGCGGGGGAAACTATAGGTCAGCGTACGATGACGCAATATGTTTTGGCTGATTAACTTGTTATTTAAACTGCCGTCTGGGTTACTTGGAGGTCTGCGATTGTTGCTGGGAAGGGAGAGGCCCAAGACCGCAGTCTTTCTGTCTCCCCCTCCCCAACCCCTTTACTCCCTGTCACAAAAATGAAACAACCGCAGACCGCTAAGCAACGCAGGCTACTCAAAACCCTATCGTTGAAATGGTTTGCCAATCTTGCCAATAGTTATTAGTGTTGCGCCCCCTTATTTATCGATGACAAATCATCAGTTGACGGGGGTTGCTATGGCAACTCCAGTGTTGCGAGTATGAACTTAGAATCGTTTTATATTTAGTGTGTTTGTGTTGACAGGACACAGCGTCTGAAGGTATTCTCGGGTTTGGACCAAGTTACAACGATACCTGTGGAGCTAACAATGACTGTATGACCCTTTTGTCCCTTCAAGTGGCCATGTTAATGATCATGAAACCACTGCCTAAAGTCTTCTCCGACATTGTTGTACCGTGAGTTATCATAATGTCAATTAAATAGCTTTTAGTGGCGTTTACAAAGCACCATGCACTATCAATAGCAACACCAGTAGCAACACCACCAACAACAATACCATCTAAAAACAACAGGGTTAAATAATAGTGAATGCTGCAAACTGGTGGTTATTTTTGTTCAACTAACCTGACACAGGAACGAATCACCCTGAGCCAAGTAGCTCTTTCACTCGCGCATGCGCAAATGGAAAATTTAACCAGTAGTTGGTTCAGAGGAAACGACTCTGTCTACAAGGACCTGCTTGACCAACGTTTATCCTTGTGCTAGCCTGGGTGTAACACGTTTCTTGATCACATCTTTGTTCACATTACGTTTGACAGTGAAACCATATTACTGTGTTTTCGAATGCATCTGTTTATTCTTTTCGTCTTCTTTTTCAGTTTTATCAAGCGTATGTGGCGTCGAGGCTGTTTCAACAACAAAGTAGACGAAGCTGACGAAGTCACCAACCACGAGATGGAAGACTTCCTGACCTACGAACTACATAAAGAACCATTGGGAGACTTCACTTTATCTGAATACACAGAAAAAGGTATATGGTACACCTACTAAATATAATAATGGGCTGTGGTACAGGGGGAATGAATAATGGGCTGTGGTACAGGGGGAATGAATAATGGCCTGTGGTACAGGGGGAATGAATAATGGGCTGTGGTACAGGGGGAATGAATAATGGGCTGTGGTACAGGGGGAATGAATAATGGGCTGTGGTACAGGGGGAATGAATAATGGGCTGTGGTACAGGGGGAATGAATAATGGGCTGTGGTACAGGGCGAATGAATAATGGGCTGTGGTACAGGGCGAATGAATAATGGGCTGTGGTACAGGGGGAATGAATAATGGGCTGTGGTACAGGGCGAATGAATAATGGGCTGTGGTACAGGGGGAATGAATAATGGGCTGTGGTACAGGGGGAATGAATAATGGGCTGTGGTACAGGGGGAATGAATAATGGGCTGTGGTACAGGGGGAATGAATAATGGGCTGTGGTACAGGGCGAATGAATAATGGGCTGTGGTACAGGGCGAATGAATAATGGGCTGTGGTACAGGGGGAATGAATAATGGGCTGTGGTACAGGGGGAATGAATAATGGGCTGTGGTACAGGGGGAAGACAGCAATATTAAATGAAATACCTCGTTAAATGTCTTATACTAAAGTGTAATCTTCCATCTTACAGTTCTTCAATATGGATTTCTCATGGTAAGTTCATCTTGTTCATTCTAATTCGTCTTTACTGTAATTGTTTAATGGAATCAATGCACCCTTCTCAAAATGATCTTGGATGCGAGGCTAACATGAAATACAAAAGAAATCACACTTTTTCTCGATCGAATTTGTGGCATTTCTTTTGTGTTCCATGTTAGTCTCGCATTCAAGATAATTTTGAGAAGGATGCGTTACGAGTGACATAGTGGTACTCGATCCTTGATTCGAGGATTTTTCTCCGGTTCTCCGGTTTTCCTCCCTCCACAAACCCTAACACGCTAAATTCCAATTTGATGTGTGAGTTAGCCGTGCCCTGATTTTGATCAACCCCGACGTTGTTTCAGTGTTTGTAGCGATGAAAAGAATTTTCGAAGGCTTTTTTAAAATATCCATGCACAACGTAAGATAAAGTCTACGAGCAAATCGATGTATTCTAGACATTCGATCCCGGAATCTTACCACGGGAAAACATTCACTGATATATTGATCTTTTCTTTCTTAGCTTTTTGCAGCAGCATTCCCACTCGCACCATTGATAGCACTTCTGACTAACTTGATAGACATGAAGGTGGATGCCAGAAGGTTACTTTGGGTCAACAGAAGACCGATAGCTTTCCGTGCTCAAGACATTGGTAAGGACATGTTCACGCGATAATTGATATACGTCTGAAAAGGCGCTTGGATGCACTGAGACGATCTCTTTTCTGCCTTCCCCAGAGGGTGGTAAGGGTGAGGTAGTGGCAAATCGGTCGTACTTCACCAGTGAATCCTACGGGTCGGGTCGCGGGTTCGATTCTTGTGGACACCACTTGTAAATACAGTTTATTTGATGTGCGGTTTTCTCCCTTGCCACGAGGGTTTTCTCATGGTTTTTTCGGTTTTCCTCCCTTTGCAAAAATAACATGTGTTGAGAGTTGTGAATGTGCCTAAAATATTAACTGTACTGTAGTGGTATTGAGTGTAGAAATATTAATCTAATTCAAAACAAACTCCATCACATGAAAGACCACACTAAAATTATTAAATTTACCAAGTTTTAGGATGTTTGGGCAAATACTGACTGATTTACAGGCTTTAAACAAATCGTAAAAATAAGAGACAATGTAAGGTTTTTGGGGACGCTGTCTTCAAACCCCATAAATTCTCTCTTATCTTTGCAACTTTTAAAAGCTTGCCACTCAGTAAGTATTCAATCAAACATGCTCAAACTCGGTAATATTACTAATATTAGTATGATCGTTTTTGTGATGGGGCTCATCTCTTAATTAGATTAATATTCTCACTCGCCCCAGTCCCCTCATGAATTCCGGAAAGGCCTATGACTTAAAACATTAACCTCTGGCTGGGGAGACTTGCGAAACGCTCGGATCTCGACAAAATTTAAGTTTTATTTATTTTCTGATGCCGTTTTCCTGTTTGCAGGTATGTGGTATGGCATTCTAGAGTTCCTCAACATAGTAGGAGTAGTGACCAATGGTTTCCTGGTAACATTCACTTCTGACTATGGCAAGAATTGGGAGGGATTCACAACTACCGCCACCTTTAACAAGACTGTTGTCAATACAGTCAATAACCAGACTGAAGTACAACTGACCATCCAACAACAGCCAACCTTCAGTAGACTCTGGCTACTCATAGGATTTGAGGTATGATAAACACTGAAATAACTGATAAAGAATACAAGGGTGGTCAGTGTAGCGGTAGTACACCCACCCCTCATCTCTGGGGTCTCTGGTTCGCTTCCTAGCCCTGGCTTTTATCAGCCCAGTGGCTGTTCTGTGTAACGATAAAATCTGAAGGTTTTTCCAGCAGTCTCTGTATTAGTGGGAAAAGTACTACAATGACTTGCAGCAAGTATTATGTATGACATACCGTAACATTCAAATGGCTCACTTCACAATATTCTTGGAGTGAATCAATCACAACGCGTAGTTACGGCTACAACAGATAGGGTATGGCTATATGCAGTACGCCTGTATAAGCTGTTTTCAGTGCGCATGCGATTTTATCCCGAATTTCTCACCTTTTGTTTAATTAAAAACCAAAGAAGGTTGAAACAAAAGAAGGTGAGAAATTCGGGATAAAATCGCATGCGCACTGAAAACGATTCATAAACTTTGACCTGGCTTATACGAATCGTTTCCTATTCATACGAAAACCATTCAATTGGTTGTGTTGGCTGTACCGTGACCGTGCCATACTTATTGTGTAATATATTGAAATGGTTCTTATCTACAGCACATCGTGTTTGCAATCAAATTCTTCATCGCCTGGCTTATCCCTGATGTCCCAAGCAATGTCCGTATGGCACAACGAAGGGTAAGCAAAATACACGACATCATGCCCCACAATGTAGCGACTTTTGCTACAATTATTTACAATTCCATTATATCACCCCTGTTCATACTATTTTAACCAATCAGCGTGCGTTGTTATATTGCGCCTATATATCCACAAATAACTTTGTAAGGCCCGGTTTAGACGTCGAATTTCACATGTGCCGAATTCAATTCAATCGAGAAATAAATGCATGTGAACTTACAGTACAAGATCTCTGGTCATTACTTTAAGTCTAATTAGAATATTTTTAACATTTTTAGGAAAAACATCATCTCGCCGATATCTTATCGAAAGCAGGCATGCGCAAGGGACCTGGTAGAAAACTAATAGAATCGTCAACAAACTCCCGACGGCCATTGCGAACCTCTCAATCCAGTCCTGTAATAATAACCAACACTAATCAACCAAAGAACGAGGAGTTACAACAGGAGAATGGAGCAAGCAGCTCATTGGACAAAAACAACCACATGATGCCAAGAACTCGCCTGGATCCACTTCCGGTCAACTATGTACCAAAGTTCAAAAGAAAGCAAATAGAATCTAGTGATAAGGTAGTCTAGGAAAAAGTTTTGATAAACGTTTGATAAATAAGGCGTGTAATATTCTATTTATATTTTATTATTCATAACTATACCAGAATACATACATGTATGAGTAAATAACGGTATATACTACAGTCACTGTACAAAAGTGGAACAAACAAAATAATAGTCTAATATATTTATTCTTCATTAACGCTCAAAGCAGTATCTTTATACATATTTTCAAGCTTTCATATAGAAAATGCAAATTATAAATGTTTCTCGAACTAGAGCACAGGGAGCCCGATTTAGATAAAAGATAATGTCAAGATAATGTCCCCTATAATACGAACGAGCAAAAAAAATCCATAAAAATGCACTAGAACTTTTTTCGCGCGCGCCTTTATAATAATTATAACTATAGGAAAACAAAGGCGATTTTTTTTTTGTATTATAGAGGACATTATCTTGACCTCGAATTTATAAAAAAAAAATTTTTTTTCGTTTTAATTTTTACCTTTTACTTTGATCTAAATTGGGCTCTATGTGGCTAGAGGTTTCCACAGGAATAAAAAATAATGGAATAGTTTTATGAAAAACCTTATGGCATTGTTTAAAACTTTAAAATATCTTATTGCTTTTCTAATGCGATAACTTTTTGGAATATATAGAATGAATGACTGATAAAAGGCTTGGTACAGGGGCGGATCCAGGATTCTATTCAGGGGGAAGTGCAGCGTCATAGGGGCACTTGCCCTCGAAATTGCTGAAAAAAATAAAGAAGAGATCGAACTTCATGTCGGATACCTTGCAATTTGCAAAGTAGGGGGCACAAAGTCGGCTTAGGAAGGGGTGCAACCCTCAGAATCAAAGAAAGAAAACATCTTATGCACCCCCGGCACCCCTCCCCTGGATCCACCCCGGTGGTAACTGTAGGTAATATCATGGCTATTAGTAATTAAATATACTCAGAGTTAAGGGAGCCGGTTAGTGGAGGTTCTGACGCAGTGGAAAGTGCAGAAACTTGCCCTAACCCTTCTAAAACAGAAGGAACAATTTAATAATCACTCATATCTAATAAGGAGTATTGTGTTAAAATTATCTTATTGAGCTAATAAAATCGATAAACATTTAAACTGTAATATTGATTTAAGGCTACATTTACTCCCAACTGGCCGTCAATATAAACCCGTATTAGCGGCTCAAAATAGCAATAAGCTTTAACTATTCCCCGCTGACACTAGAGAAAAACGTTTGCGCATGTGTGCCTTTTTAAAGGCTTTAAAAAGCTTTCCGCACGCTTTCCAAGAATTTACAGAGTTTTAGTAAGAAAAGAAATCGGCTTGTTTTCTACGAGTATAAAAAAAAAATTCGTGGGTATATACTTTTGTGAGACCAAGATGCTGTATTAATAAAGACAAATGAAAGAATTATCCTTGAGTTTCAAGAACTGATCATGACTTTAAGTTTTGGCATTTTCTAAAGTCTATTTTTCTGGCAAGTGTGAAAGTCAAATTTGCATATTTTTACAATAACACGAAGACGCTTTTGATAATTTGCATACGGACTTAGAGCATGCGCAGACGTTTTTCAAGTCATCTGCACACGATACACATGTTTGTCTTGCTAGTAATGAGACAACGGCACAGGGTGACCGCAGTTATATGTTGGAATGTAGACGGAATGCCAGCGACATCTGATGAAAGCTTAGGAACGTGTAGGACGTGTAGCTACGTGAAATTGAAAGGGAAAATGCCAGAAGATAAAGCCATAAAGTGTTAATATACGAAAATCGATATTTCGTTTTTAAAGTAATACTCCTTTCAATTTCAACATGTTTAAAAGTTGTTAGTGAACTATAGTGCTTTTTCACACGCGTAAAAATCTTTTTTAACTAAACTACTTTGGCGAGGTAGTTTTAACCCTGTATAACGATGGCAGCCAAACGACGAAGGAAATGCAATAGATAAATTAATAAATAACCAAGGTTAGTTAAGTTGGAGTGAGTTTTACAATTTTAGAAAGTATAGTGGCCTATTTCTTCAGTCACGGATCCGGCGCCAAACCTCCGAAATTAAAAAGAAATCAGAAATAGAAAAAGAAAATCGATATTCTCATTTGGTAAGTTCGAAAGTTCGAACCCTGTAACTTTTGGCCGTTTTCCGAACAGACCATTGTTGTACCTTTTATAAGGACTGCAGATATGAATGAGCTATATCGAGTGACTGCAACTTTGAAAATCTTGACTGTTTTCCTGAAAATGGTGTGAGCTGATCTGGTTCCGCGCGGCTGTTCCTGTTCGGATCCGTTTTTCCATAGGTAAATGAGAAGTACCTTTAATTTGGACGGAAATACGCGAATTTTAGCATATGCCACTAAAGGATCTAGCTCGAGGCGCAGTATTGCAGAATCACATCAAAATATCGAGTATATACGAAGCTAAATATCAATTTCGAGATATCACAATCGTTTACCAACATTTCTTGTTATTTTATCTGATAATATCATGATATTCTGATAATGTTGGGAATTTTATATTTCCCACAAGCAATTTATCAAGTGTTGATATTTTGAAATTATTAACAAGGAAAATCAAAAAGACTTTTCCAAACAGTGAGTAAGAAGGAAAATTCAAAAACTTTTTAAAACGAGTGCATGCGAAAAAGTTCGTAACTTCGTTGGAGTAAAAGAGGAAACTTATTACTGCGATTCTCAATATTCTGCGAACTCAGACATTTCAATGGCTTGTTGTGAAATTGGTTTTTCGCTGCCGTCAATCAAAACTAATTAGTCGGTACCTTTCATGTTTTTGACTGGCGGCAGTGAAAAAACACATTCCAACGGGAAACTCGCAACAACCGAGTTCGCAGAATATTGAGAATCGCAGTAAAGAAGACTGAGTGTAACAAAAATGACCAAGAAGAAACGAGTTAGTATATCGTGCGCAGGGACGTAGTCAGGGGGACAGGGGACCGTGTTTGCCGTTTTTTGGCTGATGTTCTGAAAACGGGTTTTGCCCCCCCTCTCTCCCCCCCCCCCTGGAGTGGGGTGAGCAGTAGAAATAGTCGTCTAACAGCTCGCACAAAAAGGCTCACTTCACTGTGTATGTCTTTTCCACGAAAATCCCACATTTACATATCACATATTAACTGTTCCTCATATGGCATTAAAACCATCTATAGTTGGATCTCAGCTGCTCATGTTTCAGATCTTCATTGTGTCTGGATATTCATCTATCTTGGGTAAACATCGCGAGAATACATAAATATTACTGGGAAGATACTAAGCAACTAAATCATTTCAGCTCATCGTGTGGACTATTGGAGAAATGGTATGAAATGTTTTGTTATTACGATTTGGAACTGAGGGAAGATGTATTGGATGGCAAGCTTGTGCTCTTGCCCTCAAGCGAATTATCCCATACAAATACTAATTAATAAAATATTCCATTTTTAATATTTCGAAAATATTCTATTTCTCGATCGTGTCACATATTATGATCTGAAACTTTGCTTTCTTACTCATTTCGAGGTGTTCTTTTCATTGATCTGGTGTTCATTTTAACATAAAATGCTTTCAGGAGGTAGTGCGCAAAAACATATATCAGTGTTTGATCTTAAATTCTGCTTAATTGAACGTAGATCAGTATCGATCTGGTATCATCGATTAATAGATATTAATCAGCTAACATATTTACCATCACAGATCGTTCCTATGCTTTTCATATCCACAATATGAGTAAGGACCTTGGAAGCGTTTTTAAAATATCTTATTAAAAATATTATTATTATTAACATTTTATTAAAATATTATTATATATTATCATAACGTGAATCCTTTTAGAACCTGAAAATGTCTGATGTCGATCCTAGGCCTTACAAAATTCAAAGTACGGGAGGGTCTAGACTGGTTTACTATTGATAAACTGGTTAGACGTGTTGAACAAGTTTTTTTTTGAACTGGTTAGACCTGTTTACTAACCTTTCACAGCACGACACGTTACCTTTGCTAAGTGAAACATTGTTCAGTACGATTAGAAAAGAAAGTGTAGACTGAGAATATTCAGTTGATATTTCAGCAGGTGTCGAGGTAAGTCATTCAGTCAGTCTTGTATTGTCAGTACGAAAGGTTACTAGCTTGTTTTCATTCATATCAGCTACTCAAGTATTAGTATGGATAGTCGAGTGCGTTTACTCAGCAAAAAGTTGGAAAACATTGATGATGACTTAATGAAACAAGGAAATACAACATAATCAGTTCTAAAAACACGATGCTTGACTTGCTTTTTATCTTTTGATTTCCAGATACCAATTTAAGTCAAGATCAATTCTTTTGAGAGAGTTTAGAGCCAATGTAAGTATGATACTTTTTTTCAAAGCTAGTATTCTGCAAATCAAACTTTGTCACTATGCAGTTGCTGAGACCTATGTCCAGTGGTTGTTCTAGTCGTCTCGTACATATATACTCAAGAAAGTGATTGACGACTCATTGGCTTTGAAATATTGATCAAAATGTCGTATGTATTCATTTAACAATATTCCATCTCTCATTCCTATTTCCCTCATCTCTTCATTTCACCTTTTCATCCTTCATTCCTTTTCATCCTTCATTCCTTTTCATCCTTCATTCCTTTCTTCTATCTTCGTTCCTTCTTTCTTTCATCCATTCCTCCCTCCATGTTTCTTTCTTTCTTCCTTCCTTCCTTCCTTTTTTTTCCTATTTCGCTCTTATTTTCTTCCTTCTTGAAATGTTTTACAGTGAAAACATGAAGTTTCTTCTTGCATTGTTGATCGTGTCAGCACTGGTCGTCTGTCCAATGGCCATCGAGAACGACCTGAAGGATTTGATAAGGCGGTCTCTCACAGAAAACGTTGATCCGCATCAGCGCACTATCGTCAATCCTAAATGTCAAGCTTGTCCTCTTTCATGTCAAGTTCAAAATGAAAAAACCTGCCAATGCAGGCCCTCTTCCTCTTGTGGTCGTTAATGACATCGTATTGATCGCCAGCCGAAATCATTAACGGAACTCAACTAATGAAAACTATGTGTTCATGTAATCATAAGTTAAAGGGTTAAGCGAGCAGTGTTTATTAACCAGTTTCTGAAATGGCATTAAAACAGTTGCATCTCAACTCCTCGTGTTTCAGGCCTATTTTTATCTAGCATTTATTCTGTCTGTCTGTCTGTCTGTACCCCTCCCCTATTTGTTTCTGCTTCTACAGATAACCTGGGGAAGATAATTCCAAGCATTTGCAAGATAGAGGTGTACGTTGTCAGGGACGGATCCAGCCAAAAATATAAGGAGGGGCTTGACTGAATGTTGCGAATGAAACTGCAGAACTTGGAAAGATATTTAGAAATGTGCTTTCTGTTCCACTTCAAGAAACATAGCTGAAGGGGGGGGGGAGCTACAGCCCCCTTTGCCCCTCCCTGGATCCGCCCATGGTGGTTTCTTTCCATTGTAGTTGACTTTGAGGAATTCCAAACTCGTCGAATGTTTTTCATTCCCTCTTGAGCCAATCCGAGAAAGTTATTGCTTAACTACTCGCTCAAGCTCGAAAATATTAAGGACTACTGAGGAGTCAGACTTCAGTTGACCTGGATTCTTCCAAATAGTTTATGTAACGAGCGATATCCCTAGACATTTTGTACAACTTGAACACATGCGGTTAATGGTAAATTTTTCTCCAAAATAAAAAAAAAGTGTTTTACCGTCCAATCAAGGTTAGTTTTATGAATTTCGAAGAGGGGGGGGGGGGGGGGGGGGAAGGGAGGAGTACTCCCATATATATCGTGCTATATGGGTATGTGCATCCCACTGGATAGGGTATGGTTTTTGGGCCTCTTGCCTTAAATAGGGTATACATTTCAGCATAAATTGTCTTAAATAAGGTCTGTAATTCTGGCAAGGATCGTACTTTCCACTATGTTGGTGTCTTATATAGAAAGGGTATTGAATTTTGACTTTTGCGCAAAGAAAAAGCGCCTTAGCGGGATCATCACTAAACGACTATGTTCTAAATTGTCAACATAGGATACTAATTTCAAGATATCGCTGTCTTAGATAAGGTCAAGGTTTGGGGGCTCCAGCGGCACACCCCTATTAGAACCCAGTCCTAGTGCTCCCCACCTCCCCGGGAGAATTTCGATCGCTTTTTACCTCAAATGTTTATTCGTGAGTGGATTATTTCGATAGAATATCATATCGTTTCCGATGCAATTTGGAATAGATTTGAGCTTATGATAAGATCCGAATGGTAATCACAACCAAACCACAGCAAATCTCTTAGCGAGAAGCTGGAAAGTCTCGGTTGAGGAGGGGGGGCTAAATGTTCGTTCCACGATAAGGCACTGTTTACATCAACACCAATTAAAACACTTGGAAGTTTTAACTTCATTAGCTCTTGCATAACGTTTTTGTCCCATATTGGAACTGGAACGGTGGAATACACCTGAATATACAACGACTTCTCTGCATTCTGATTGGCTGTATTTCCAATGGTCTGGAATAAAATCATATTTTGCTCAGATGTAAGCTAAGAATAACGGAACAATACCTCTCCCTATGGCTTCGTCATAAACCCCTTAACATTGAGTGTAATGTTTTCTCATTTCAGATCACATGTCATCTCCTTGAGTATTATTTCTTGATTTACCCTTTACTTGGGAAGATATATGCCTTGAAGAGGAAAGTATAATGACTAAAGTTTTTTTTGCTAGTGGACCAAATTCAGTTTTTGGTTCACTGCTATTTAATAAAACAACAAATATTCACGTTAATAAACCATGTAAAAATCCAACAATAAACATATTTTTGCTTTTCAGATGTAAAAATATTTTTCATCGCTCAGCCTATCAATATTAAACAATTTCAATAAATATTTTTTTTAGTTCAGCAAATGCGCAGTAGTGTAGAATATTATGTACAAGGTAGATAAATAATTCAAAATATCAAATTTTCTCAATTTTATGAAATTATTTTGAATAGGCCTCTTTACCTTGGGCGTAATGTTTTTTCCATTTCAGACCACGTGTCATTCCTTTGAGTATAAGATTCTTTATTTGACTCGTATCTATGTCATGCGCAAGCGTTAAACAAAGAAATGATACTCTAGGGAATAACACGTGGTCTGAAATGGAAAAAAAACATTACCTAAAGGTCAAGAGGTCTATTGTGGGTTGTCTCGTGGTCAAGTGGATGCCACGAGGTCATCAGACCGAGACTGTCCAATAGAATATTGTTTAAGTATCTCAGGCGAGTTTTTACATGCTGTTTCAATTGGCAGTACAATAATTTTATCCTTGTCCAGTTCAAAGTGTAGATAATCATCACGACTGAGAAGGGTGGGGTCATCTTCAAGACCCGCGCTACGTTCACTTCGGTTTAAGAAACATGTGAACCCCCCTGAAGAGAGTTTGTCCGGCCCATCTTGCGTCTGAGAGGTAGATACAACATTCAATGCATGGGGTCTCTCAGTGATTAAGGTACGGGATTCTTCAGTCTCAGATCCAAGTATTTCATCACGGGTGATCTTGGAACTTCGACAGTCTTCATCGTTATACGACCCTTTTTCGCGTTCATTGAGCGCATCAGAAGTACCGCTAGACCCAAAACCATCATTACATGATGAGCCAATACTATTCGTAGTTTGTTCGGAGTGAACTTGCGTGGTATCACCCTCGTTATCCTTAGCATTCTGGAGTATTGGCTGTGTTATTTGATCTAATACGGATGCCAAGTGCTTTAGATTTAATATCACGATACCGTTTACCTTGTACAATTGAATGTTGGAAAGGTTTTCGTATCCAGTTGTTAACTTAGATGCAAGGACCTAAACAAAGACAAGAAAAGTTTCTTTTAAAACTTCAAAGCCCAATCAAAGCACAGGAAGCCCACTTTAGATAAAAGTGATAGAAAAATTCTAATCAGAAACAAAATTAACCGGGTAACTTGCGCCATAGTCCAAGGCCAAAACATTTATGCGCGCCTTTGTATATTATATATAATGTATGATCGCTAGCTATGCAAATTTACTGTATCAGCCCTTATGAGCCTTATGTGGAGTGAGGACCGAGAGCAATATATATGGCGTCTATGACGTCAAACGAGGAGCCCGAGCATGTCCCGGATGAGTGATGATGATTGTATTTTGAAATCCGGGGCATTCTAGTCCCGGATACTGCTAGTGGAAATCATTGAGTTTTGACATCCGGGACATTCTCATTCTCCTCGTTTGACGTCATAGATGCCATATTCGAAAAGGGTCTATTCCGGCTTATTAAATACAAATGTTTTACAAAAGAGTCACAAAAGAGTCACAAAAGCGATTGAGCAAACGGCACGGAAGTGGACTATCGACAAAGAAGGGCCATGAAAATATGATTTTTGAAGAATATTCTTTCCAACACTTCACCTTAAAGCAAAATTGTTTTACGAAAATTTTGCATCAGTGACGTAGTTGACTGACCTGGCTTAGGATAACTACTTCTTGATCAGGTTGTTCTAAGATGCCATACAGCACACGATCGCAAAGTCTTATGGGTGCTTTTCGTGCCCAGTCCTTCCCGTACTGGTGCTGCATGTAGGGCTGGGAAAGAGCCACAAATACCAGCCCAGCAACTACCAGGAAGCTATAGAAAACACAAGAGAATTGCATGATTAACAATACATGTATGACTTATTGCGAGTTTAAAATTGCTAAGGACATACTTTTCTTCTTACTTTGAGTATGAGAGGAATAAAAAAAACCCTCAGAAATCCATTTTTTAGAAGGTTCAAAATGACATCCTCAGTCAGCCAGGCGTCAGGTTTTTTAAAAAAAGTTAAATAAAATGGGCCATTATTTCTATATCCATTTTCATAATAGTCCCCTTCACAGTTCCTTGCGCCATCTTGAAAGCTAGCCGGGCCTTTGCATCGAAGCGAGACGAACGGTGTTGAGCTTGCAATGATTGAGGGTCCTGAAGGGGCCGTAAAATGGGAGCTGAGATTCGCCTTGTTTTGGGCCCAAGACGTCTGGGTTTATTGTTATATATGAGATCAAAAAATACGAACTCAGACTATTTAACAATTAGTCCTCGAGTCCGAATGGTCTACGAGTCAATAGCCTATGAGGCCGAAGGCCGAAGGCCGAATGGGCTATTGACTCGTAGGCCATGAGGGCGAGAGGTCTAATTGTTTTAGTAAAAACCTACTAATCGGTCCAATAAGAGGATGCAAAAAGTTTTGGATTTTGCTTTAAATATATATTTTTTGGTTTTCAAAACCGGCGCTTTTCGCTACTAGAGGTCTATCACTAATAGACCCCTAGTAGCTCAGCCAATCACAGGGCTCGATTGGTGATAGACCATTAGTAGGTTTTTTCTAAAGGGAATTAGATGGACGAAAGTCAAAAATCCAGAATATCTCGTTGCCTGGCGTCGCATAATGAATGACACAATGAGGGCTGTATTGGGTTGACTCATGCATGGTAAACTCACCTCGGTCTTTTGTCGTACAGTTGTGTCGGTACTAGTGTTGTAACTTTATCCAACCGAACATCCACTTTCATTTCTTTTCCTTGCCTCAGAATTGAAAGCTCACAATCGTCGTTCACGAATTTGTTGGAGAGAATATAATCGAATAGGATTCTTTCATTACCTCGAAAAGGTACCTTCAAAGAAAACAAGAATGAAGAAATACATTAAAATCTAGTAAATTTAAAATTACACGTAAAAAACTCCATTGTAGTAATGACGTTATGCCACAGAACACGTAAACCAATCACAGCGCATGAATCTTAGATCTGTTTAATGCTCGCATATTGTAGTCCCATTGGACCACTGGTTGTAACATATTATAGAGGCCTCTTTCAACAGTAGTTTCGGAACTAATGCTGCAAGCCGGCCTCATTGTTGGCCTTGAGGGTTCGTTGCGTCCTCAGTGGTTTTTCAACGTTCCTGAGAACTCGGACTTGACCGCCATTTTTACCGTGGTCATCCGAGCCACGTGAAGGTCCAACCATTTGCAGATATTATTACAAAGGCAGCACCTTCTCCTCAGTTATTTTAAGAACCTGAGTGTTGGTCTCAAAGACACAAAAGACCCAGCTAGGTCAGTAGGGGGATGCACCCACCGCGTCCACCACCCTTCTCCCTTCTCTTTCCCCCTTCGAATGTCTCTGCATGCTACCCTTCACTTGCCCAAATGCTTGATTTTAAATGAATAGTGAATTTTATATCACGTAAAAAAATCATTTGATTCCTACCGTTCCATCATCAGCTACAGACTCTCCATCTATCGCCATCAGTACATCCCCTCTAATCACCTTTCCGCTACAGCTAAACAGGTTCAACACCTTGGTAACTAACACTCCAGTTTCATCTGTAGTCATCTTGAAGTAAGATCGCATGTGTTCGCTGTCTATAGGCTGCCATTTTATACCCAGTCTACAGAATCCATAATATGTTTTGTTTCTTGCTATGTCTTCTAAGAAATGATCTATGACAGTCACCTGAAAGTAAGAGCATGGTTTGGTCACCCTGTGGTTACGCATGAAAGGCTTTTTCGAACCACAGGAAGCCCAATTTAGAGTGAAGTAATAACCGATCATATTTTAGGCTTGGATAGCATGCTAAACATATTATCTGCTTGCTACACAATAAACCTCTTAAACTTGGACAAAATGTTTTCCCATTTCATCTTATGTAATAAATCAACACAAAACGGTAAGCTTGGGTTACCTGTGGTCATACACTAATTTACTTGTATGTGTTGTACCTTGACACCTTACAGCAGGTTGGAATTCAGCTCAATTTGGAAGACAAAACAATAGTTTCCAATTCTCAGCAGATTGAAAGTCTTTTGTTTTGAAATTAAAATTGAGCTGCTTTGATGTCACGTGATAGGGGTCTATATTGAAAACACCATGGAAAAACTTGGATTGATATTCTAACGTTTTTAACTGCTCAGCCTTAATTTTATACCATTTCAAGTCTTTCCATAGTACTTCCCATCATGATTACAATAATGTCCTGGTGATGGTCTAGTGTATTAGTGTGTGTACATCCCCCCCCCCCCCCCCTTATAAATAAATACTGGGGTCTTACAGGTATGATGTAGCCGATGTTCTCTGCATTGTCCAGGGTTTCAAATGCAATTCCAATCAGTTTGTCATCTTGTAATGCTGGTCCACCACTATTACCACTATTGATGGCTGCATCAATCTGTGCAGAAATGTTCAACAGTTAACAGTGAACTCAAAGGTAAAGTATTTTTGCTGGGTTAGCAAAGTTAGCAAAGCAGTTAATTGTAAGGGTGGGGTGGGGTGGGTGGGGGTCAAAGAGAGGGTCATAGAGTTTGCAACATTGCTACATCATCATCAATTGGTTATTTGAAACACAACATGAAACATCAATATCTATTGCTGGGTTTCTTTTGATGTCATTTTTGTCTTGTGTGAAATGTTTATCAGCTAAATTGCAATTTTTCAATTATTTCTGTTTGACAGCACATCCAGTGGTGATCAGTGTTTGACCACCATTTAGAACAGGTAATAAGATTCAAGTACTTTTATCAGTCGATTAAAACTCAATAACTAACATGAAGTACAATACTATACCTGAATGGCTAACAGCTCGACAGCAGAGTGAGCATATCTCTGCATCTCTACACGGGATACGACACCCCTGGTAACACTAATATTATCCCCTCCAGTAGGAAAACCAACACACACCACATCCTCTTCAAGGTCTGGAATTTCACCAAATGGTAATGGATAGAGATCTTCCCAGAACTTGTCATCTTCAACACCAAGCTATGAAAACAATGAATAAATATTAAATAAAAAAATACAGTCCATTCATAGCTTGAACCACCTGGGGATGAGAAAAAAAAGTTTGGAATAATGGAAAAAGGATTCAAAACATCTAGTGTAAAATTATATTAGCTATTCTGAACTTGAGGTCGAGATGGCATTGCAGTGCATTGTGGGACTGTTTCAAGGGACGAAATAGATGCCATCTTGCAAATATGTAAATCTGGTCACTAGTAGAGCAATAATTTGATGAATGGGATTATGTTACCATGGCAATGTCACATTCATGTCCAACATGTATAACATGGGCATTGTACTTCTTGGCATCACCATGCTTGCGAACTCTCACCTAAAACATGCATATTGAAATAAATGAGAAAATGAGCTATTTTCATTTTAGTAACAATCAAATGACTCTATGATTTTATTCATGATTATTCATCTTACAAGATCCTCAAGGTGTTGTATCTATCAATTAAAAGAAAAACATAGTACTCAAGAGTGAAATGACGTCTGAAAAAGTAAGATGTTTTGAGTAAAATTTTTTAAAATTAAAAGCAGTGTGTTAATTCTCCAGTATTCATAAGATTGTAATTAAATCATGTGTGTAATTCAGCTTGTGCTGTAATGATGGATAAGTCTGCCGCCTTTACCTTTCCCTTTCTAGTCTGGTTTTCACTTTATTCAATATTTATCATGAGGTCAGTGAGAGAAGTGAAAGGAAATAATATGTGATATTATTCAAGTCTTTCTGATTGACTGATTCTCAAAAATTTATCTAAAGGGAAATCATATAGTTACAGCAAAGGGAAACAAGTGGATATAGCTCAGAGATTGAAAACTGGGCTGGCCATCATCCATGAATACAATAAGGATTAAAAACATTTCATGTTTCTTGGATATAGCAGCTGTATGTGCAAATATATTTAACAAATAATAAACCAGTTTAGTAGAATATACAATTCCATCAACTGAAATTCTTAAGTTCATCATATATCAGTCAATTTAAAGTGGGGCTATATACATTGTGCTTAAATAATTCTTAAATGAATCAAAGTTGTTGCTTTATCTGCACTAAAGTTGGTGAAATTTAACCAACTTTAGTGCAGATGTAGCAACATCTTTCATCGATGTGTGCCTGCGTACAAACAAGTACTTCACTTAAATGTTAATTATAACTGATTCACAAAGTGGGAACATGTCCTCTTCAAAAAACCTTCAAATTTCATTGAACTATATATGAAACAACCAATCTGGGCTGATGAAAGTCAGGGTATGGCTAACACGTAGATTGAATTGAAATTGACCCATACCTACAGTGCTAGATTTTGTGGAAGGAGGAAAACCCTTGAACCAAGGTAGAGACCTAACAAACTCTACTCTCATGTGATGGTAAGCTAAGTCCAGGAATCTACCCTTAGACCCCAGAGGTGAGATCAGGCGAGTGTACTTTCGCTCGAGGATCCCCAGCTCACCACAAACAGATTTCTTAGATCAACCACTATAATTGTGTCTTAGAAGTTAAAGATATTATGTATTAGAAAAAACCTACTAATGGTCTATCACCAATCGAGCCCTGTGATTGGCTGAGCTACTAGGGGTCTATTAGTGATAGACCTCTAGTAGCGAAAAGCTCCAGTTTTGAAAACCCCAAAAAATATACTTAAAGCAAAATCCAAAACCTTTTGCATCCTTTTATTGGACCGATTAGTAGGTTTTTACTAAAACAATTAGACCTCTCGCCCTCATGGCCTACGAGTCAATAGTCCATTTGGCCTTCGGCCTCATGGGCTATTGACTCGTAGACCATTCGGACTCGAGGACTAATTGTTAAATGGTAGAGTTACACCACAAGTAACTCACACTTACAGATTTTTGATATGCAACCACATGACCATTGGTCAATATTCTTCTGTTTGATATAATAAAACCTGAACCAAACGCTTGCTGTTGTCTCTTCATCTGCCACGGCATGCTGTAGTTTGGAGTAGACAATTGAACAAACAGTTTTACCACTGATTTAAGAACCTAAAAAAATGAAAACCAAAATCCAAATATGAGATAGATATCTCTCTGTTGAACTGAACTGTCCCAATTACTCTATCCTCCCCCTCCCCCCCACTACCGTTACCACACATCACCACATCCTTATCAGATCCGTGTGAAATATATTGGATTATCCTAAAAATCATGTGTTCTGATTGGCTGTTTGAGCGGGTGGTATTTACTCAGTTTCTGCCCATGGCCAGGTATCCTGACGTCATACACACGTGCATGGGATAATGAATAATTTGCTAAACAAGTGGAAAAGTCAATTAGAAAAAAAGTTATTTACTGTCCTAAAGTTGGTCCAGATAAGGAAAAACTGTGTCCGCGACCTTGAGAACCAACCTCTGCCTAACGGCCTTGATCAGTCCATATGTTCAAGAATTCTGGCACAGTTTTTTTCTTATCCAGACCTCCTGGCCAGTGGGTATTTTAAACATTGGGAATCTCAGACATGAGGTCACATTTTCTGGACTTGCCTCACATTTCATTTCCTGAATGTCTCTTACCCCATGTGATCACTCAAAACCTCTATTGCAACCCTTAATTTTTCCAAGTTCCGTTGGATTTAGGGTAACAAATTGCCACAAACGAACAGACTGGGATGTTGTTGAAGGAGCATGCATGCATAGAGTGTACCGTATGATCTTCCCTGGCTTATTGCAAGCACTGTTACATACAAAATCACACCATGTACTATATCCATGATATATTTGACTAGTAAATCTGGAGACTCTAAACTCTAAATGGGAATAATTATAACCATGACTTCTGACGTTAGTTAAGAGTAAGGCTGAATATATAATTACTAGATATATCTAGGCATTTGATCACTGTAATTTTTTATGCTAAATGAAAGAATATTCTTCCTTAGAAGTTACCCGAGTAGTATACAGAACCTCCCTTGTTCACGTCATGTCAGAATTTGAGGTTTGTAACTATTCATAAATATCTTTGGTTGTCCCAATCTCAAATAATCTTTTACCAGAACTCAAGCAAGCCCTTGTTTATGCTATCCAAGAATAAAAACTTTTATCTTATTCCAATTGAGTTATGGCAAAAACAGTATGCTTTTTAGTTTTAGTTTTGAAGAAGGAAAAATGTTCGAAGGAAAGGCCCATATCACCAGGACGTCAAAAATAATTATCCAAGTTAAAGAAATAAGACTTATGTAGATCTGTCTGATAATTCAAATCTACCATGATCTAACACAAATGAATAAAAGTCGATTGCCAATCGTATGCCTGAAGTAAGTAAATGCCTATGGAATATTTTTTTGCCAGTTTTTACCGGCGGCCATTGAAAAAAAGTTAAACCTCCAACACGACAGTAAATCAACTCACCTTTTCGCTCGTTTTCAAATGAGTTCCAGACCTTTTGGCTTCCATTTTTTCTGTCCTACGTATTGAGCTAATTTATTGCGTATTCTAATAAGTTAAATAAATAATATTCAATCAAAAACAAGACTGTTATCTAGAGTTTTCCTTGATAAAAATAATGATTTTGTTTCCGTTCGAGCGAACAATCGGCTGGTTGTACCCAGTCTCTCACGTATACGCGGCCGGCTATTTTCTGTGCACGCGCTGCGCTTTCGATCTAAAGACATTTTTCAGATGTCCATTTTTCATTCATTTTTCCTTTTTTTCAAGAATCTTATTCGGATCTGACGCAACTCAGAGTAATATCGCTTTCAACATCAACAAGGTCAAAATTTATGTGTAAGTGAAATGGGGTTCGAATATTTTGACTTTTTATTTCCCACAAAAAAATGTTTCCTGTTTGCTTGATCGACTTGATCCCATTGTACAGTTTCGAGTTAGTCTGCACGATACCCTACTTTTCTTCCTCAGCTCTTAGAACCGCAGGGGTGAATTACTTAATTCGTGCTTGCGAAGTCCTGAGAAACTTTTTTAAAAAATATTATAAGTTTCTCAGACTTGAAATCATATCTATTTGAAAAGCTTAGCAAAAAAGAAAGCTTTCTATGACAAATTCGTCATGGTAAAAGCACACAGGTAGCCCATGAATAGGTTTTCCCCCTTATCGCTGTAATAACGTCTTACCAGCTGAGTTGACCTTCAGAACAAACTCAAGGTCAACCAATCAGAATTGAGAATTGGACATCGTATTTTGATTAGCATTTCCCATTATTCTGCCAAGACAATTTATGAAATACGAGTTCTTTCTTCTTTAAATTGATCGCAAATGCTAGTCGAACTCATGGCGGAATTTCATTTCAATCAACAAGGAAAGTCTACATTGTATACTCGGAAAATGCTCGAAAAATGCTAACCAAAAATAGTGACCCATAATTCCTTTCGGGGAAGGCGATCAACTCAGCTTGTACGCTTCGCTCAAATAAAACACAAGTATGTATATATATCAAAACTTTATTTATTAAAACAATTCCGCAAAAAAGCTTCGTTACAAAAGCTCTTTATAAAAGATACAAAAAACTCCAAGAGCAGTAACAGTACGAATGATAAAACGACCTTATGATTTACCTATAAAATCTTGTATTAAAACATCACAAAATAAATTATCTAAATATACAACTTTATGATATAAAACAGGACTAAACTAATAAGCGATAAATAATTTATCCATCATCAACTTTATGAAACGATTAATGAAATAATTTGTTTTCGAGGTTAGTGTTTGACCTCATTTAAATAAATTTGTCAACTGCAAAACATCTCCAAACTTGCTACAAATTTTGGAGATGAATACTAGAGTAACGATTCTTTTTGGGTGATTTTTTTGGCGTAATTTTTTTTTTTTGTAGAAGAATTTGGTTAGAAAATCGATTTTTTTTTCAAAAGTACCAGAATCGTATTCGCGTAAAGTTGCAAAAACATATGAAATAAAAGCAGTATTTTATACCAAAACACTATTCAAAATATATAAAAATATTATTCTGATGAGTTTCCAAAAGATTTTTTTTTTGTTTCAAAATTTTGTACATTAAAAACAACCGATACCAAACGTAAAAAAAAATAAAAAAATCTACTCTAAATGAAGGCAAAAAGTGTTTCTACACTTATCAGTAAAATAGGATATAAAATGAAAAAAGTTAATTTTTAGAGATTTTTTTGTGTTCATCCCACAGAAGTATCGTTTCGTTGCTTGTCGAAATGAATCTCGAAAATATACTTTAGTTATACAACCGTAAACAAATAACTATCTTCCTAGCATTGACCTATATGTTATAATTCTGATTCATGCTTCAAGTCTTCCAACTGGCTCATCATTTCTTTGATTTCTTTTTGTAATGTTTGATGGAAGTCAGGATCTTCAGGTGCGAGGCGATGTTCACTGTCTCTGTCATCTTCGGAAGCGTTCTCTGAGTGTAAATAAGTGTTTTCAGGTGAATCCCCACAGGCTTCCATTCGACTGTTTCCAAGGTAAACTCGTTCTAAGTCATCTTCTGAGAAATCAGTCATGCTTCCAAGTTCTGAGTCTCGGATCATGGTGAGGGCGTAGGGCCCGATGGGAAGTGTGTCGATACTCTCTGGGTATGGCTCTTTAGGTGGACCCGGGAACCGACCCCTGAATAAATCAGGATAATTGCTATCACCACCAACAGATCTGCAGAAGTCAGCATCTGTCATGTCTGAGTACTCAGAACCCATAGAATACCGCGATGAAGCTTTGCCTGACATTTGGGACGATTCGGGAGCTCTTCGTCGGCTGTTCGGCATCGGAGGAATTTCGAGGTGTTGGTCGTCGGATTCCGAGGGTCTGTAGTTGCGGGGTCGTTGTGGTACCTCAGGGACATCAAGACCCGAGCTGTGAGAGGACATCATACTTGTGGATCTTTCTGGGACATCAGGGGCGTCGGGGTATGCAGAATCATCTGGGACGCCCATGTAGCTAGCAGAGCGTTCTCTGGTAAGCCCAGTACGTGGATGCACCAAGTCAGAAGGAATGTCAGTGTAATCCCAATGGTATCTCTCTACGTTGCTCTCTGAGTTGTTCAAAGACTTCGCAGTCTCGAATGATCGCTGGGAGTTGTTTCTTCTCCACGTCTCCTCTGATTCATAGCGCGGTGGTTCTCCCTCGGGATACTCAGGAATCCTTGGGGGAGGGGTGGGTGGTGTTGGTGAGTCGAGTTCTGATCCCACAACAGGAGGCGAAACTTTCAGAACAGAGTCTCGCTTTGCTCCTTCTTTGGTCAGATCCAGTTCGCGCTTCTTTTTTGCGCGTCGACGAAGAAGAAGAACAATGACCAAAACAATCAGTAGCAATACAGCTAGTACTACTCCAATACCAATAATGGCTTCCATACTGAGAGGCATTTTCTTGTCGTCCGGGGTCATGGCTGCTAATACTGTAGTACAGTAAGGACCTCCGTATGAACTAGCAGAACAGTTACAATGGAACGAACCCATTGTATTAACACACACGCCCTCGTTCTTGCAAGGATTACTGGTGCATTCGTTAACATCCTGACTGCAGTCTAATCCAGTGTAACCTTTAGTGCAAACACAGACGGATTGGTCTCCCTTAACATCACATGAGCCGCCGTTCAGACATGGCATGCGGTTGCAGTGAAAGCCAAGTTCACACCGTTTTCCTGACAGACCACGTGGACAGGAACATTGGAAGTTTTTTCCAAGGTTGGTGCAGTTGCCGTTGAAATAGCATGGGTTACTGGAGCATGGTCTTCGGTCAAACTCACAGTTAGCACCGCTGACACCAACTGGACACTCGCACTTGAAGTCACCAGACCTCAAAGGCAAACACGACCCACCATTTTTACAAGGTGAACTTGAGCATGCTCCAATAAACACCTGGCATTGATACCCAGTGTAGTCTTTGGAGCAAGCGCAGCGATAGCCACGGGACGTGTCAGTACATACACCATTGTTCTGACATGGGTTGCCTGAGCAAGTGATAAACGGCTTGCAGTCTGAGCCCGAGTGTCCACGCAGACACTCGCATCGCCTTCCAGTGAATGTCTCGATGCATGTGCTCGCTTTAGGGCACGTGTTAGGGACACGACAGGCTCCAGATGTACTGCATCCAGGTGGAGCATTGGTGGGGTAACCAGACGCGAATGCATCAGACCCAGACATCGGTAAATCCTTGCCATTTAGATTCAAGTTCTGCATACATCCTTTGAATCCGTTCTCAATAGCGGGACCTAACAAAAAAAACACGGAAACGAGAAGCGTATAAATCATGAGAACAAAAACAAGTGCTGCCTAGTTTCAAGTGATTATTTCAATATTGGTGGAGTTCAATGGCCCCTAGTGTAAGTTTCTGAGCTGGGTTTGATTAACTCATGCGTAGAATTCGCTATCCTCTAGAAGCCAGCGTGAGTGAGTTGTGTGCATAGAATATATAATGTAATGGTAGTGTGTGTGAGTGACAGTGGGCCAGATTGGAATTTGAATCCCACTATAAAAAAAGTGATTTATTTTTTGGATTTATTTTTTATCTCAAGCGTAGCAAACGCTGGTGTGCAGATGCATGAACAAAGACTATTGTTTTTATAATGTTCATGCATTGACGTAGCTCAGACTGCTACTTTACTTGCTATAATTCGTATGAAAGATGATTGGGGATTTTATATTGTTAATTCAGTTACCAAATAATGACATACCTTGTCCTGATGAACGTTTCACTCGAGCATTGATCACCTTGGCGCCAAAATAGATCGAGTTGTCATCAAGATTCAGGATGCGCATTCTACCGGGGGACTGGCCAGAGGCTTGATGTTTACCGCGATCAAGGATCAAGGTGGCGTGGTTACCTTGTCGTTCCACAGCCACGTGATGCCACTTCCCGTCATTCACCGGGGACCAATCAATACTGACAACCGCTGCCCCGCTTCCGAAGTCAAACCGAAGTTGAACGAATCCTTTGACGATCTGAAATGATGGAATCAGAAACCCATTAGGAAAACTTCTTCGTGAAAATGTGTTTGATTTGGGTCAAAGACCTTTACTTAAGCATGCTAACCTCAAGGATGCTGTAGTCATACTGGCCAGCGGCAAACACCAATGTTCCATCTTTCTTGACAGTTTTAATGGCGAGACCAACTGATCGAGAAGGTTGGTTGAACGTCTCCTTCAGCTTATACCGAATAAAGCTTTTTCCACTGAACGATCGTGATTTTGATCCTGCATAACAAAACAAGAACAATCATTGATAAATATGTCTCCTGAAGAAGAACTATTCAATAAAGTAATCCATACTCAGGTATCTATAGTCCCCTTGCCGTGCTCCGTTTAAAGCTCAGCTCAATTCGGAGGATTCTATCCCCGGAAAATTGAAATTTGTTGTTGTCCAAATTGAGCTGCACCTGGAATATCAATATGTCCTTGTTTACCTTTTATGCACGAGCCATCCTCACATCCTGTTGTATCCATATCACACTTGGTAGGATCAACACACTTGCACTGGTAACCCTCTGAGAAGTCTGTACACTTGTACCCTGAGGCACAGGGGTTCCGGGCACACTTACCGACCATATCCGCGGCACAACCTAAACGAAACAGAGTGAGTTAAGTGAGTTATACATTAGGCTTGACTTGAACTGTTGAGCCCTTCCAATAATTCCCGTTTTTGTACTTTGTTAGATTACGAAATTTTGAAAATGATCAGTGCAAGATTTGGAATTCTTGGGATAAATCTAATCCAATGACGTCACATTTTCCATTGCAAGAAAATATGACGTGACAGTATCCATGGTTACTTACCACCTGACTTGTTATTACAAGTGCACGTGTGACTTCTAGAATGCTCGTAAGAGATGTAGCTGGTTTCATCAGACATGATTCGTATTTGTTTGTTTTCTGGCTTGTAAACATCACTACAGGTGAAGCGTTTGGGGCAGTCCAGTAGCTGACACTGGCTGATACCAGTTGAAGACAATTGTACACCAACTTGGGATTCGAAGTCGTTTCTTGAGCGATTTAACATGGCAGTTACGTACGATGGATTGAAAAGACCCTGAAAGAAGGTGAACAGTAATGACTTAACAAATAATATTTGAACTTCACTTCTACGTGTGATTTTGTATAGTTTACTTGTATCTGTGTGAAGCACATTGAAAGCATACCTTATTGGTTCTCGTGGCAGCGATCACTATATCAAGATCATTATAAGCAGATTGCATACTCCAAATGTGGATACTCGAAGGCGCCACCAACAATTTCCGGGCAAAGAAATCCTTGCATTTTTTGAAGTTCTTTTCAACAAAGGTACCTGCGCTCATCTGGGATAACCGCAACGTGACGGAGTTACTCTGTAGTTTTTTCGTTATATCAGAGACAATCACGGTCACGCTGGTGTACACAGTAAACCTTCCGTCCGTCACGCTAACGTTCAGCTTTGTGATTCCACTAGATAGACTTGCCTTAGCCCGGACGGTACCTTCATTTGTTATTCTTAGTGGAGTTCTTCTTGGATTATCAACGAAGGAGAATGTTAATTTATCGCCATCAGCGTCAAGACCTTTTACTCTTCCAATCACCCCACCGTTGAAATTCGATCCATAAAGATTGACATAAATGGACAGAGGTTTGACTTGAGGTGGGTGGGTAACGCTCTTTACTACCTTAACAACCACGGTTATTTCGCTGCTCTGTGGAGGATGACCACTGTCTGCTACGAGAATGCGTAGCACGTATGGACCGTCGCTAAGTGAAACAGCGCCAGATTTTGTAATCAAACCATTGGGATGAAGAGTAAATTTCGACATATCGCCAGAGATGAGCGCAAAGGTGAACGGTGAGCCATTTCCAGGGCCATCTTTATCATGAGGACGCAAATGCACAACTTTACTTTGTAGTGGGCTGTTTTCTTCTAGAGACACTGTAAGGTTATTGCGAGTCAGGGATGGTGGATTATCGTTGACATCAGTAACAGTAATCCTCGCTACTGTCTCTGCCATCAATGGCGAGCTTCCTTGATCAAAGGCACGGATAACAAGTTGGTATACAGATGTCTCCTCTCTGTCGATCAACCCCGCCACGCTTATGACACCAGTATCTTGATTGATTTTAAATCTACCCGCGCTGTTCCCTCTGTCGATGGAGTACCGAATATCACCATTAGAACCGGTATCAAGATCTGTGGCGAACACTTGCAGCGCAAAAGTACCAACGATTGAGTTCTCCTCCACCTTGGCGGCGTAGTTTTTCTCGCTGAAGACTGGCCTGTTGTCGTTAGCGTCGGTAATGTCGATCTTGACAGAAGTCGTGCTGGTGAGAACTGAAGGACCTGTATCGCTTGCCATGACGGTGAGTGTGTACGATTTAGTTTTCTCGTAGTCTAGTTTACCAATGACCCTAATTATGCCTGACTTGGAGTTGATCCTAAAAAGTCTAGAATCTGGTCCCTTGAGTATCTTGTAAGTAATTACATCTCTGCTTGATTCCCGACTCACAGCTCGCACAGTTATAATTCGTGTGCCCTTCCTTGCGCTTTCGCTAACGTTGCAATGGTAAACGTCCTTAGTAAATTCTGGAGGTACGTCATGTATGTTTAAGACTTGTACCTCAACCACTGCAGTGGACCAAAGAGGTGGACTACCGCCATCTTGGGCCTTCACTTCGATGGTGTAATTCTCCTTGCGCTCTCTATTGAGGGGCTTGATCAGTGATATCATTCCTGTCCCTGCTTCAATCTCAAATGTCCCTTGAGCATCTGTGACCAGGGAGTACGAGATCTTTCGATTCACGCCGATGTCTGCATCTTCAGCCTTGACTTGAAGCAAGACTTTTTTCAGGGGTGCGTCCTCGTAGACGGAAGTGAGGTATCGTCTCTGCGTGAAGATTGGTTTGTTATCATTGACGTCATCTAGAAGAATGGTGACGTTGGTAAAACAGGATTGCCCTCCAATATCAGCCGCTGACACCATGAAATTGTAGTATGGCCTTGTTTCCCGGTCTAGACGCACTAGATTAGACATGTGACCTGGGAAAAAAACATGAATTGATTACTTTACGGCTTGGGAGCTATATGTTTTGTCCTTTTGGTGAACATGCACACCTATGGTAAAAATGATGATGATAACTATGGTGTTGATAATGAGTGCTGTCAGAGGTGGTGATAATGATGACGATGATGACAATGATGAGAACAATGGTAACAGAGCCGAGTAGACTAACATACCTGTATTCTTGTCAACTGTAAAGACACCCACACCTTGCCCATAGACAGCGAAATTCAGCTGCGCGTTCACCCCGATATCAGCGTCTGTAGCAGAGACAGTCAGTACTCGGCTACCAATCGGAGAATTTTCGGGCATTCTCTCGACGTAAATAGATTGCGTACATATAGGAGCATTATCATTAGCATCTTCAATGTCGATGTTCACTTGTGTGAAGCTAGTGTACAGCTCGTCAGATGCGCTCACATTTAGTTTATAGCTGGAAACTGATTCACGGTCAAGACCGCCATGAACAAAGATCACCCCAGTCTTGCGCTCGATTCCAAACTTGGCCTGAGGGTCCCCAGACAGGATGAAGTAAAATATATCTGACTTCTCGTCACTGTCGACTGCAGTAATCGTTGCTACAGTCTGGCCAATAAGAGCGTCTTCTTTGACTGATGCACTGAACTCTGGTTTGCTGAACTTTGGTGGAGAGTCATTGACGTCCAAGATGGTTGCTCGGACAACCGTCTCGCTTGACAACTGATTTTTTAAACCACGATCAGTCGCGCGCACTCTGAATGTAAAAGAACTTATTGTTTCGCGATCCAGAGCGGCTTTGGTGGTTATCCAGCCAGTATTTGGATTAACATCAAAGTTCCGCATAACTCCAGGGTCGCCAGGCGACAGAGAATACGTGACCTCACCATTTCTGCCACTGTCCATGTCTTCAGCAAACACGCGCAGAACCTTCGATCCAATATCGATGTTTTCGGGGATGCTGACGCGATAAGGATTGGATACAAAGGCGGGTTTGTTGTCATTCACATCATCGATATTAATAACTACTGCTGTGCGTGCTACTTGGTGGATAGATGACGCATTGGCCTCCACTACCATCACGTATCTCTTACTGGTCTCATAGTTCAGTATCCCAGCCACTCGGATTCGTCCAGATGAATCGACATTAAATTTCTTCCCTTGTGAACTTGCGACTGAATTACTACGAACGATGTTATACTGTACAGCAGGATTTGTCCCAGTAGGAACAATAAGACGCAGGGACTTCACTACTTCTCCTACTGGCGCACTTTCTGGAACACTCATATCATACTTGGATTTCTCAAACTGGAGAATTTTGACATCGGTTGGCAGGACTGTTACCTTTACTGGGACGAGATTTCGAAGCTGTGGGGTTCCGCTGTCTTTGGCAAGAACAAAAAAGTTGTATGCTTTCACTTCCGGTTTACGAGCTACTTTTATGACACCAGTGATTGGCTCAATGGAGAAGACGGGAGGAGTCTGGTGACCAAGGATCAAGTATGTTATGTCTGAATTACTTCCGGCATCATCATCGATGGCTGACATCATCAAGACTGGTGTTCCTATGGCAACAGATAGGGATATAGTTGTTTCGTACTTCTTGAACTCGAACTTGGGCTGATTGTCGTTTTCATCTAGAAGATATACCTTGAATAGCAAAGAGTGAAAATCAGCAACTGTTCTGAAAGCTAAAGTGATTCAATAATTTAAAACCTTACCTCGACAATGCAGAAGCCAAATCTCCCTCCTCCGTCAGTTGCGCGTACAGGAACAGCCATGACAGCTTGCGAAGAGTTCTCCCGATCAAACATGAGCCTGCTGTATATCATCCCGGTGTCAGCGTCAATCCTAAACTTGCGCATGGCATCTACGCTATCGATAGAGTAGCTAATTCGTGCGAAATTCCCAGAATCCAAATCAGTTGCAGCTACCATGGTAACGAAGGTTCCTTCAGGGTAGTTTTCATGGAAGTCCACTCGGTAAACATCCTTGCTGAAGACAGGACTATGACTGTTGGTATCACCGATGATTACTCTTACTTGAGTCTTGGCGTCGTGTTGACCGTCACTTACAGACACCTGTAAATCATAAACCTTGCCTCTTTGAATGCCAACTACACGTGAAAGAGTAATAACACCACTCTTAGGGTCAATCTTGAAGTGTTGCTTGCCTTTGCCTGATATGATGGAATATTTAAGCTTGCTGACGTCATTGTCGTCAGGGTCAGTTGCCATGACACGCATGACGAAGTGACCTGGTCCAGCGGTACCTAGTATTGACGCAGCATACATTGTCTTTTCAAATGTTGGCGGGTTGTCATTGGCGTCTTCCAGGACAATTCGCACGCGCGTTTCTCCGGTCAACACAGGAATCCCGCCATCGGATGCTACAATGATCATCTCATGTACCACGTGACGTTCATAGTCCAGTAACTTGGCGACTGAGAGAGCACCTGAAGTCGCGTTAATCGTGAAATACTGGTTTTCCTTGCTTATATTTTGAATACTGTAGAAGATCTTCTTGTTTATTCCTGAATCGCCATCAAAGGCTTTGACCGTTAACACAGGAGTCCCAACGAGAGTATTCTCGACAGTTTTTGCAAGGTAGAAAGAACGATTGAAGACTGGTGCAATGTCGTTAACATCAGTTATTGTCACATCGACTGCTACTTCAGCATGAGCTGAGGTTTTGGCATCGGTTGCTCGAACAGTTAGTTTGTAAACCGGCACTGATTCATGATCCAGAGGAGCAGTTACTGTTATCATACCTAATAGACAAGTAATGATCATTAGTTCCTTTGTACATGTGTGTGTGTGTGTGCGTGTGTGTGCGCGTGCGTGCGTGTGCGTGTGTGTGTAGCGGGGGGAGGGGGGGAGAGAACGAATAGAGTAAACTGAGTGATTACAAAAGGAGCAAGAAATGGTCGATGAGGATAAGTGGTTGTCAAAAATAGTGAACATAAGAAAGGTTCAACTTACCACTCTTAAAATCAATAGAGAACTGGTTGAGAGGGTCCCCTTGAGTAATACTGTACAGGACATCAGCTCCATTAGGGCTTCTTGCCGTCACACGAGTTATTTGAGTGCCAACAGCAGAATCTTCTGGAATCTGCTTACTAAAGGAGAGTTGATCAAACACTGGAGTTTCTCGGTCAACCACCTTGATTTTGACTTCAACCTCAGTACTAAAAGGAGTCCGGCCTCTATCACTCGCTTCGACGACCAGTGTGAAGAGCTTGGGAACAATGACGTCATCTAGGGATTTACTGACGATGACATCACCGGTGTTATGGTCGATCTTAAAGTAACCGCCATCTCCACCCTTCAGAACATATCTGCAAAATGAATGAAGAACATTTGAAACTTTTCAACAGCAAGGTCGTTTGCCATGACGCGCACTGATGACGAAGTGGCCATAGAACAATAGATTGAGGCTGGAGTAGACAATACAGTGAATTTAGGGATAGAAAACCCCAGCCTCGACTTGAATATATTGTTTTGTCGTCACTCAAGTGAATTACAGAAAGGTCTATTAAGTGTAAAAACCTAATGTGCAAACCTTATTTCTCCATTACTCCCGATGTCTGCATCTCGTGCTGTTGCCTTGCCAACGATGCTGTTTCTTCGGACGCCCAGCTGTAGTACGATATAATAAGGCACACCCACGAACTCAGGCTTGTTGTCGTTCACATCATCAACCATCACTTTCAAAATGGTTTGCGCAATCTGTGGAGGCATGTTGGTATCGCGTGCATGGATCACTACCTGGTATGAGTCAATGGTCTCACGGTCTAGACTCTTGTCTGCTAGAATGCTCACGACGCCGGTGCTCGGGTTGACCTTGAAGAGATCCGAGGGATTGACGATGGAGAAGGTAACAGCCTCTCCAATAGGATAACCAATGACTTGTGGAATGAGTAGCTCTTTGGCGGTGCTCACACCTTCTAAGACAGATGCTGTGTAGTTGGGTTCTCTAAACTGTAACGTATTCACAGGTAGATCTCTGCAAGTGATGTCCACTTGAGTACGACTTGACAAGTTCCCGTCGCTAGCAACGACAGTCAACAGGTACTTTCCTTTTCGAATCTTTGATGGGTCACTAACGGTAACAACTCCACTGAAGCTGTCAACTTGGAACATCTTTGTCATTACATCATCTTTAGCCAATGAGAACGTAAGTTTCGTCAACGCTGCACTGTCGTCATCTCTGGCTGTCACCTTGACAACCTTCGTGTTAAGGAAGGTTGGGAGGTAGATGGTAGCATGATACATTGGAGTGGAAAATACTGGTGCAACATCATTAACATCGATGACTTTGACTTCAATATCCGTGAACGAAGAGAGTCTTGGGCTACCTGAATCGGTCACCTTCACCTTGAACTTATATGAGGTTGTCGTTTCGTAATCCAGTACCTAAAGAAAAAGGTTAATAAAATATAGACAATAAGATGCTTATAATTACGCAAACAGACCTGGGTGAGGATTACTCAAATCCTCAAATCAAGGAAGAGGCCCTGACAAACTCTACTCACATGTGATGCCGAGTACAGGAACCGAACCTAAGACCCCAGAGGTGAGAGGCGAGTGCACTACAGTCATTAGCGACAATCCCAACATAATATATTACATACCTTATTGGTAGTTATGGCGCCTGAAGCAGGATGAACAGAAAACACACTTCTTGCACTTAGTTCAACAATCTCATAAGTGAGTTTCCCACTTTCACTGATATCTATATCTGTTGCATTGGTGACAAGTGGTTTGCCCGTGACATCTAGGACAGGAGAGTCTGCCGGGATACCTTCTACCACGTGACCAATAAACTTGTCCTGCGAAAAGGTAGGAGGATTGTCATTCTGATCCAAGATCTGGACTACCACCATTGCTGTTGACTGCTGACCGTCGATACTGGAGGCGCGAACTTGGAACTTGCAATGGCTGATGGTCTCTGCGTCGAATGCAACCTGATGGAAATAATACATAAATGAGGCATTGCAAAACTTGTTTAGCTAGTTGTAATAGCAATAAAACTGGTCTCACACCTCACACAAGCTACTGCTCCATAGATTCAATATTTAACCAATGACATTGTACCGTTGTCCCTTTTCTTTTACTGGAAATTTCTTTCCCATTCAATTCCTAGACTGAGACAGATAATGTGCCCTTTGCACTTCACTAATCCTTGTTCAAGAAAACTGTTGACATTTGCGAAACACATCGACAGTCATCTGACTGAACTCGTCATTATCGGAATGAAACCAATGCTTTCACCCACTGAGACGAATCAAAGCGTTGAGATAATTCACTCCCAATCTCTGACTGTGTGAATTACGACAAACATTCTTTCACTTAATATAGCTATACGGATTTGGCATCAGTTGAAGTTAATAGTACGATTTTAGTACAAATTTGAAGTGTGTTTGTGGTTTTGTGGTGAAGATTCATGGTTCACTGTGAAAAATTCCACATCGTGAACAATTCAACCAAGATACTATTTATAGACAACATTTTTAGAGGACTTGCTTTGACATCACTCTTGAACCGTATTTATTTGGGGGTAATTCCGCAGTGAGGGAGTAAAAAAGCTTATAAATTGCGTAAAAACATGTGAAAATAAACAACGACAGAGGGAACCAAAATGATGAAGTTGCTATATTTTACAGACATAAACGCCGAAGTCCAAAACAAATGCACATAAAACGTAATCTTTATAATACTACAATCTATGTAGATATATATACTCAGAAATGCCATTTAGGAATGCTTTTCGGCTGTTCTAAGTTCTAGACATGTTTGGGCAGAGGTTAGTGGAGGTCAGAAACCAATTAGAGGCTTCTAGTGGAATGTTTTGAAATACCAATTTGATTGTTTTGACTTGAGGCAGGCAAATAACTTTAGTGAACACAGGATTTTGACAGCTATTACAAGAAAAAGGTGGAACATATTTAAAAATTCCCTTTTGGTTTCCAAACAGATTTTCCCCACAAAACTGTCTGGGAAATAATTTTCCTAGACAGTTGAATGAGCTAGGTTTGGTAACAGATTTGGAGAAAATCGTGTGTTAGCATGGTTTAGGATTTCTTGGGCGTCAGCATTTTTGTGTGGGAGTAAGAATAGAATTTCTGATAACCTAAAGAGTAATAGGAAGATCAAAAACCGATTAAGGAGATAATTCTCTCACACGAATAAACCGTCTTATGCATAAGTATTCGCACTAAGTATAGCTACTGTAAAGTTTACACAAATGGCTTGAACACAGCAGACTTGGTATTCATGTTTTGGAAATAATTCGTGTAGAAAGAAAATGCGTTCTTGGCGTTTCTTTGTATCTCATGAAAACCTTTGACCTAATTAAACATGAAGGCAATAATGCAATAGTAATTACGGGCTTTTATGGATAGGAAATAATCTCCGGGATTTGAATTCTGAATCGAAATAAATAACCAAAATATTTGCCGAGAAAAAGCCATTCAAAATAAACGTTGGTGTTTTCATTCGCTGTGTGATAGCTACAGCTGAAATAGTTACAGCCAAAAAACATCACATAACAAGCTTTTCGAAAAGATAACTTGATTCTATAATCGAATCACAGGTTGAGCTCGTTTAATATCGGTAAAAATTTCAGATATTCAATAAATAAGCCACCATAATCCAGGATGCTGGCGAGAGTACTTTACACTGCAGAGTGATAGACTCAGACTGGACTAATGACCGACCTTTGCTTTCCAATTTTAACCATTTTCAACGCAATTTTGCCAACTTGAAGAAGAGTTAAGAGGCTTAGCTGGAATATAAGGTCTTTTATCTCAAAATGGTCATACGGTCGAGAGAGATAAAGCACTAAAACTGTGCCGTATTAATAATGGGTTATAATGCTATTCACTTCGTACTCAAGGCGATTAGAAATAAAGAAAAGTCAGGATGTTTCCAATCTAAATCTGTTCAGGTTCAAAAAGCATCATCTCTGACATGCCTGTCTTTCCGTGCACAAATATATAAACGCAACAGGCTATTTTTAACCTCGAAGCAAATATATCCTATCCTATTGACTATTTTGCTTGTAAAATGCAACGTTGTACAATGTAGACTAATCCTTGGTCGTATATAACGAGAAAATGATAATACAAGCTACTTTTGAGGTAAAGTATAGCAACAGTTGAAGATGAAAAACAACACTTGATCAATGAACATGAAATGACTAAAATAACACAGACTTCGTGGTGTCTGGGTATTAACAGGTCGATCATATAGTCTATTTTTTCCACTGGTCTAGTACTTGTGCATTGATAAGGAGTCATAAGCGGTGTTGAAAAGGCTCGATGCAGACGGCTCGGCTAGAAATACAATCTTAGGACTTCTGTTTGTGCCTGCATCCAGCCTGTCTATATACGTTAATGCTTGTGAAAAATAATATTATTATGACCCTATGAGTGTCTTAACAAAAAAAATAGCTGATATGAATCACTGCGTACCGGGTACTTTGAGTTCCCCCCAAAAAAACACGCCCAATGTACCCTAGGTCCAGTCACACCACACCCCTCATCCATCCGCTTTCCCTCACCCCCCCACCCCTCCCCCAATAAAAGGCCTCGTACCTTATTGATAATCACACCAGACTGACGTTGTACCATGAAATGTTTCCAACAAGGGCTTGCAGAAGGGACTATTTCATATACAGGCATGATTCCATTGTACAGTACCCTGACCAAAGCCTGTCCATATGGGATGTTCTCTGCTATGCTTGCTCTGTATGTTGGTCTATCGAATGAAAAGGTTGGAACCACACCTCGGATCTTCACCTATTAAGGGAATGAAAAAACGGGAATTAACTTCGAAATAACAAAAAAAAAAAAAAAAAAAAAAAGAGAAGAAAAGAATAATAAAAAAATTCGAACGAATTTCAAAATCATAGAAATTGAAATTAAATGTTTCGATACCATTTAAAAAACTTATTTTATTGGACATAAAATAATCATCTTATTTGTTCCCATAAACCTTTCACCTCTGTCATTTAATCACATTTCCACTTTTCCTTTAAGTATCAGAAAATAGTAGTTTTAAAAAAAAAAAAAAAAAAACCAGAAAATTCTAGGGTCCATAATTGTCCAATACCTTGACTGTAGTCTGACTAGCAAGTGGAGGGTTCCCGCCATCAGCTGCCTGGACTTTCAACGTGTATTCCTTGATACTTGGATTCAGTTTATTGCTGACACTAACGACACCAGAATTCTGATCCACAGCCAGAGAGCTATTAGAGTTTCCTCCAACGATGGTATACTTAAGTTTGGCATTCGTGCCATCGTCCATATCTGAGGCCATGACTTTGAGGACTGGCGTTCCGATTTTGGAGGTAATTTGAATTTCTGATTCATAGCGTGGTTGGACGAAGAGGGGTTTGTGGTCGTTGACGTCTAGGACTGAGATTACTACAGAGAATAAGGTGGATTTCTTAGGGCTTCCTCGATCAGATGCCTTGATCATTAACACGTGTTCTTTGATGTCCTCGTAGTTTAAGACTGCAGTAGTGAGGATTTTGCCTGTAGCACTGTCGAGTTTGAAAAGTGATGCTGATTTGGGTCTTGAGGAGCCTACGATGGAGTATTCTACCTCACCGTTGACGCCTGCATCAGGGTCGTTTGCTGGATGGTAAGAAATACAGTATATGGTTATTATTTATGACTATCATCAATCTATCAGTCATCATCTGTCGGCAATCACCATCATCAATAAAGAATCAATATTACATGATAATATTTAGCAGTTATTCGCCGAAGGCGAAGTGATTATCGATGAATATTTACCGAGCGGCGAGTCTTCGAGCTGCGAGGTAAATATTCATCGATAATCACTTCGCCTGAGGTGAATAATTGTTTTAGTATAAATAAAAAGGTGATTATTTCAAAAAAGAAATTTCCTCTTCGCTTACTGTGACAAAACGACTGCTGACAGCCATTTTGTCCGAAAAGGTGATTATCGGCTGATAATCCGAGATAGAAAACCAATCAGAGCGCGCGATTTCGTATAATCACCTTTGTATTTATACTAACACAAGTTAACGACCGGTCATCAATCATCGTCTACCCATAATCAGATGCAATACTTGATAACTAGATAAAACAACTTACCTTTGACAGTGGTTACGAGTGTCCCCACACGAGCATCCTCAGCCACATCTGCCCTGTACTCTCGTCGCTCTGGTTGAGGTGCATTGTCATTCACATCCAAAACATTGATAACAAGCTGTGCTGTTGCCGAGTTGTGATCATCCGAAGCCTTTATAACTAAAGTATATGAGCTTCTCTCTTCCCGATCCAGCTTTTCAGCCACTGTAACAAAACCGCCCAGTCTTTCAATAGTGAATTTGTTGCCAATATTTCCCGACTCGATAGAGAAACTAATTTGATCGTTGTCGAGATCTTCTGCTCCTAACGAAGCCACGAAACTGCCAACTTCTTTGTCTTCTGCTATGTCCCCTGTGAAGCGATTCTCCCAGAAAATAGGAGCGGTAGGACTTGAAGGATTGCCTTCAACAACATCAATGATGACAGTAACGTTTGACGATTTCCTAGGCCTACCATTATCAGCAGCATTGACTGTCAAATCATACGATTCACCGTCTGTCAAGTCGGTGTCACAGTACATTATCCCTGTATTTGAGTTGATTGTAAACTTCTTGAGCTTATTGCCATCAACTATAGAATACTCCAGGTTTGCATTGGACCCTTCATCCCTGTCTGTTGCTAGAATCCGGTACACTTCGGTGGGAGCGGCCTTAGAGTTTCTGGGTATCGTGGTGGCCACGAACTGCGCTTCTGTAAATAACGGGGCGTGGTCATTCTCATCTGTGACTTTCACAGCAAAACTCACAGTGGCGCTTTTAGGGGGATTGCCACCATCTGTTGCCATGACACTGAGCAGATGTTCTTTGACAGCCTCTCTGTCCAGTTCTTTTAAGGTTGTGATTAATCCAGTTTTTTGATCAATGGAAAAGATGTTGTCATCGTTACCTTTGGTTATGGCATAGGTCAGTTTTGAGCCATCGGAGTCAGGGTCGATAGTGGTTAGTTTCAAGACACTTGTTCCCGCAGGTTGATTCTCAGGTACCGATGGATAATACATCAATGGCTTGAAGTATGGGGCTTCGTCGTTGACGTCCAGAACTTCTATGAGCACAGGAATGTTGGTAAATAAGGGATGAATCTCGCCATCTTTTGCTTGTATAGTCAGCCAGTAATGATCCGCTTCCTCGTGGTCCAGTTTCTGTGTGGTTCTAACCGCACCCGTATCGGGGTCAATAACAAACTTATCCACCCCTGTACCATCGATGATAGCGTATTTCACGTACCAAGAGTCCTTGTCCGTTGCCGTGGCATGTAGAACTACTGTTCCAGCTTCCAAGTTCTCGTAAACAGCAGCTCTGAGGATTTTCCCACCTGTAAACACAGGCTTTAAATGGTTTTCGTTTACATCAAGTACATTAACAATGACATAAACCTTGGAAGACAACCTTGGTGATCCCTTATCCGAGACAAGAACTGTGATGTTGTAAATCGACTGGACCTCAAAGTTCAGCCTTCGTCGCAGTCTTATTACTCCACTCTCTGCGTCGATCTTGAACTTCTTAGCTCCTTTTTCAAGTGAGTATTTGATTTTCCCACCTTTCCCCGAATCCCGGTCCACGGCTAGAATACTTGTAACTACTGCATCAGTTAGAAGATCCTCTGGTATAGACACGTTGAAGTGGTTTGGCTTGACCATAGGAGCGTTGTCATTGACGTCAAGAACAGACAAGTGTACAACAGTGCGACCTTCCTTCTGGTCATCACTAGAGCCATCCACGGCCTGTACTTCAATGGAATAACTTGATCTCTCTTCATAATCAAGAGGAGCAGCAATAGTAATCAAACCTGTTGACTGGTCAATTCTAAACTTACCATCAAAATCACTTACAAGATGATAAGAGACCCTCCCATTAGTACCTTCATCCTGGTCTTCAGCACTGACACGAATGACTGATTGTCCTACAGTGACATTCTCTGGTAATCTGACATCATACTCAGGCTTGATAAATATTGGGTTATTGTCATTAACATCTAGGATGTTAACTTTTAGAATGGTGTATGCTGTCTTGTGTCTTTTGCCGCAGTCAGATGCTGAGATATTCAATGTGTATGAATCTTCATTTTCTCTATCCAGGCCCAATCTAGTGAATATTTCTCCAGTGTACATGTTAATGCTGAAGATGCTGTTACTATCACCACTGACAATTGAATATAGAACCAGTCCATTATATCCTTTATCTTGGTCTGTGGCTACTAACTTTGCAAGTACTGTACCATTTGCTGCATTCTCTTTTATATAGACTCTTTGATTATGGGAGCGAAACACAGGGGCATGCCTGTTGCGCAGCTTCACCCGATCTCTGGTCACAGGAGGAATTGGTCTAAATTTTTTCTGTTTTTCTATTTGTTTAAGAGCACTGGTATAATATGAAGATTCTGCACTGCAACTTGTGTAAACATGGTTTTGAAGCCTTCTTGCCTCATGACCATTCACAATTTGAATTTTGAAAATAGCTGGATGGCTATCAGGGGAGTCCTGTACACCATCATAGGCTTTGATGTAGAGAATGTACTCAGACAGATCACTGGGAATAGCTTTACTTGTCCTCAGCTCACCGGTCTTAGAGTCTAAACTAAAGGTATTTCCATTGTTGCCAAATGTAAACCTATAGCTCAGACTTTGCTTTTCTTTACTAACATCAACATCTACAGCATGAACAGTTGCAATCAGTACTCCAGAAGGAGCATTACGATCTAGTTTAACATTGCATTTATGCTGTTTCAGAATTGGAGGATTGTCATTCATTGCATGTATCTTGAACTTTACAATTGCCTCCGTCTCCCTTCGCATGGGAGAGCCAAAATCTGAGGCTCTCACTTTGAGATGAATAACTTCTTGAAGTCCTTGGTCTCTGTCTAGATTAGTGGTAGCTGTAATGATACCAGTTTTAGCTCCAATAGAAAATGGCACAGGTTCTATATTTGCAATGCTATACCGAATTTCTCCATTGCTGCCAAAATCTTTATCCTTAGCACTAACAGATAAGACACTAGTGCCAGTCGTCAAGTCCTCATACAGATCTTTCTTGTATGATGATTCTTTAAATACTGGATTATGATCATTGGCATCAAGAACTTGAATAAAAACCTGGACATGTGACAACCTTCGAGATGAGATAGACCCGCCATCCAAAGCTGCAATTTGAAGATCAAAACTTTGCTTATTTTCAAAGTCTAAATATCCAGTTGTGTACACACGGCCTGTCGCAGAATTGACCTTGAATTTTCCTTGATCATTGCCTCTTGTAATGTAGTACAGAATATTTCCATTGCTTCCAGCATCTTTGTCTGTTGCTGAAACCTCTACAACAGTTGTAAAAGGTGGAGCTAATTCAGATATCTTGGCATTATAACTTTTTTGAACAAATTCAGGGCTATTGTCATTGACATCATTAGCAAAAACCCTCATTGACATGGAGCCATTTTTGCTTGGTGTCCCAGCATCAAAGCCAGTGATTGTGATGTTATATCCATAAGGAGCACTCTCCCTATCCAGTGGCTTGACAATCATCAATTCAGTGGTGAAATTATTGCTATTTCTCGTTGGAGATTTAATCCCAAACACCCCATCATTATTGCCCGATGTAATCAGTACTCGATCGATATGGCCATTGACTCCTTTATCATTATCTGTCACTGACAGCGTTGCATAAACAGCACCAGAAATTCCTTCATCAACACTGGACAGCTGCTGTTTGATAGAAACCACAGGCGAAAACTGGTTCACAGGTATTACTTTGACAATCAGCTTCCCTCTTTTGGTACTTTTAGACTTGACCAAAGCTCTATCACGAGCTACGATTGTAAGTTGGTGCACTTTGCTCCTCGTACTGTCCAGCTTTCGAGTCACGGTCACGACTCCTGAAGTTGGGTTGATAGCAAATTGTGTAGTTCTTTCTTTGAAAGAAAAATAAACCAGTCCATTTGGGCCGGAATCAGCATCAACGGCCTTTACCTTAGCAATCGAAGTATGCATTGCTGTGTCTTCGGAAACAGGAACAATGTAGGTCTTTTTCAGAAATATTGGCCGGTTGTCGTTTGAATCCGCCACACTAATGTTTACTTTTGTGGTGTCTAGTGTTCTCTTCGAAGCAGAATCCTGTGCTACCACAGTTAGTTCATAAACTGGATTACTTTCTCTATTTAACCGTTTAACATTGATTATATCCATGAAGTAAAAGTCTTTCACGAGTCGAGGTTTGACTCTGAAGGCACCTTGCTCGTTTCCACGAGTGATGATAAAATCAACTTTGATGTCCTGCGAGTAAACTCCCATTTTTATATCACATTTTATACTAGTTTCCAACGGAGTTATTTCCTCGATAGAAGCTTGATAAATTCCTCCACTGGTAAATTTAACTTCTTTTGGGTTTTTTGAACGATATTCAAGAGTATATGTAGGTACAACGTCTTTGATTACAGAAATAGGTTTGCGAGCGTCCGCTTGATTGCTTGATCTCTGTCTCGGCATCTTCTTACTTTCACAAACTTTTGAGAGTCCACTCAAAAGTAAGAGAACCGTCAAAACAAAGCGGCTACGTCGCATCTTGGAAGTCAATTCAAAGTACTTTAGGTAGAGCTGAAAGTAGAGGAAAAACAACCAAAGTCATTAACGAAATCACAACAACTTTTCAAGCAATTAACAAGGTATTTGTCAAACACATTTCGTCTCTCTATTACCTCTTTCACCTTGGCGATATAACTTGATTGAATTGGTTTTAAATGTCTTAAATCTCCACCAATTCATGCTACAAATCAAGTATTCGTGATTTTCGATAATTAGAAATGCTACAAATGCACTCGAGACCGCTTTGTGAACTTGCCCATTCTAGAAACGCTGGTTGACATATTATGAAGTTTTGAGCAATGAACAAATGACCTCCCGAATCCCCGAGGGAATTACGCATTCCTTGCTCCGTGACGAATATATGACAGACAACCTAATTGACGTTTCGTCATGGAAACAAGCCATTCAAATGCTAATTCCGGAAGTCGTTCGCATGCCGAAGAAATTCAGTCATAAACCGCATAACAGTCGTAGAGGAAAGTAACGTTATGCCAGTAGAATTTGTACATTTTAATACTAATCTTTAATTTCCGATAGGGGTAGGAAGGGAAATAAATAGCAAAACTTGAAGAGGAGGCGTCTGAGAGTTGTCACTGATGACTCGGCTATTTTTATGCAAAGTAAACATGTCAGCCTTCGGGTTGCTCTTTTTTTTGGCTTTTTTTTATAATAGAGCATATGACACATGAGAAAACTTGTTTACCTTCAAAGTTGCTTTTATACTCATAATGAAATATTCGTGTCTATTTAGCATACGCAACAAGAATTAAAGCGAAAATAGTTGGAAGTTTTTTACAATTTGAGTTTACTTATCGGATTAAAAAAGTATATTTTATTGGTGTGAACTAATGCCTCTATTAGCAAAAGTTTTCTTTTCACAGCTTTTGAAAACAGATATCAAAAGAAAATTGATTACGTATTAAAAGGAGTTTTTATTGAACTAAAAGTTTGAGAGACTTGTCGTGAAAATGAAGCTGTTTTGTCTCTTCCTCCAAGTACTTGTAAGAAGGAAAGAATATGGTCACTTGTTCATTTGGAAGCAACGAATGACAAAAGCATGTAAATAAAAGACAAAACAAAAGAATTTTAAGACTGTTTTGTTATAAGAAACACAATGAAGCGTTGATAAAAAAGACTTATTCATATAAATCGATTCTTTAATGAGAAACCTAAAGTTGTATTAAAACTAACGTGTTTCTTAACTTTTTCTTTCCTTTTTTTTACGCTGAAGTAATATAAGTTTAACAAATTCGATTCAAATGCTTCAATTTTTATCGACAAGACATTTGTCATCTAAAATTTTACTTTCAAGGCACGTTTTCAAATAAACACACGCTTAGCCAATATTTTAATATCTTTAAAAAGGAAAGCTAGAATAACTAGTGGTATTAAATATTACATAAACGTAGAAATAATACAGTTATAGGAAAGCAACATTTACTTACAGAAAACGCCCAGAGGAAGCAGATCCAGTTATTTATTCTTTTGAGGTTCGCGGTTGTTTGTCATAAACATTTTCTTTTTTCGATCTGTTTTCATTTCCTAAACTCCATTGGATACGGTATCTAACTTATTTAGATGGCGCCAAGCTGTCCTTAACAAAGAATAGACTATCGAACTCTCCTTGTACCTTAATTGTTCCACCTCAAGGTGAAGTTCAATCACTGTTCCTCTAAACGACTGTATTATTTCAGCCAACGTAATAAAGCACTTTCTGTCTTAACTTTTATGGGAAAAGTAATCAAAGAGACAGTTCTCCGGTGCTCGGACAATTAAGTCCAGACTGTACTATTACAGTTCAATCAAAAACGTTGCACTAAAGTAATGGTTTGTTTGGTTTGGGAGATAGAGGAAATGTTGATTAACGCCAGTGGCAAAGAAAACAAGCCAAGAGGAAAAATGGACGTCAGATTTTATATTTTAGGGATCAATAAAACGGTGGAGTTGAAATAATATGTTGAAATAATAAATGACTTGCCAATGATAATTATCAATTATCATCATTTTGAATCAGTTATGGTTTTTTGTGTTTTATATATGTGATAAAAACCGTAATTACTGTTGTGTGCATGGAAATTATCAAAAACTATTAGAAATAAAGCAATATTCTACAAGAATAAAATTTTCAAACAAAAACTGCAAAAATGTTATATGAGTGAAAGAACCACAACAGCCAGACCGCGTGATTTTGTTCACGGTCACGTGACATCCGAATTTTCAAAACGGTCATAATGCAAAACCTAAACAGAAAATAACCACAGAAAATCTGATGATCGACTCCGGAAAAGATAACTTAGGTGGGATGGTCATTATTCATGAAAACCACAGAAACGGGTTGGTTTGTAAGACTATAATATATTATATACAGCATATGTTTGCTCTAGCTGAACTCGACAAATCTCTCTCAATGGAACACATTTTAAGCTAGTTAATACAAGATTCTGAAGAGAATATAAACCTCTCAAAACGACATTGAAATCGCCATTATTACGTTTTGATTTAGTTTAATGTATTTACGCAAAAAAAAAAAGATTTTCGATTGTGTGTTTGTGAATGTTTTAACAAAACTGGTCGAGCGCCAAGAGACTGTGAGCCACTTGAAAGGAATCGACTAGTGGAGATGATTGATTGGTCGTTAACTATCGAGATACCTTACTTCCATAATCCCCCTCATTTCTTCAGCTAGAACAATGATATCTTTATTTCGAGGAGGAAAATCCGTAAATATATTATTTTAGGATCTTGGTTTAGAGCTCATTTGAAGAGTGGTTTTTGAGATAAAAAACGGACGGCTCGTAGGGTAGATGTCAGTGTTCCTTTGCCCCAGTTCTTTATTCCGTGACGAAGATTTCGTACCATATTTAATTAACAATAACATGATCTTAAACCAGAAACTGTTCCTGTCTCTACCAATAAATCTTACAAAAATTAGAAATTTTCATCTTAAAACTAGCTAAATTTTGCATAAGAAAATGTTCTCTTTTTCATAATTGGAAGTCTGTATTGTATTTCCAAGTTAGTACAGTATTAGTATCAATTACACAATGCACTTGTGCAGAAATGCGAAATGCGACGTGACCATAGTTCTGTGCTCTGGAAGCCGTATCTAATTGATAAATATTGCAAGGCTAACCTTAAAACTGTACGACCACGTTCGAGGTTTTCCAAAGAGAATACAGTCTTAAAATTCGCCATTAATTGGTCAGTGGTGATGGGAGCTTCGTTTGACCTGAGCTTCAGAAAACCCATGCGATGTTGGACTGGTACAGTCTTCGATTTGACAGAGAGATTATCTCCTTGCTTTGAAAATGACACAATTTGCCTAAAGTATGTAATAATTGCATAGTACACATAGCTTATCTCGGAGAAATTGTCGTATTCTTCATCTTAGGTGAACAGAAGTATGTAAGAATGTAATTAAATCCGAGCATTTTTAATAGCACCTCTTAAAAGGAAGCATGTATCGAATAGTACAATTGTTGAGCCGGGATTGGAAGGGATTATCTTGAACGTCAGTGACCAGGGGGTTGTTGTGTGTTTGTGTTTGATGACAAATGCGATCGAAAATTCGTGCCAGTTTGTCATGTTACAGTGTCAAATCAGTAAATACTCGACTTTTCTTGGTATGTTTGCAAAGTTGCAAAATTTATTTTGTTGGTATTGTCGTTCGTAATGGTGGTGGTGGTGGTGGAAGTGGTGGTCATAATGATTAGTTTTCCATGTTTGTTTTTTTCTGTAATCTACGAAAAGTAGGTGCTAATTTGACTTGAAAGTCGAAACTTTTTCTTTGACTAAAAACTAGTGCAGTATAAATCTTTCTATTAAAGATAACATTTCAACCATTGATATATTTCATTAGGTTGTTAGGGGACTATGAAACTGGCCACGTTTTGTAGTACTTAAGGAAATTAATTTCTCCCAGTACGTGAGGGTCTGGTTAGTCATCGCCTCCCACATGCTGGGCTGGGAGGGTCTATCCTATATACCTTCTGTTTGCATAACACACGCAATCAGTACTCCTGTACATCGACTCATATCACTCATTCTACTACTAGCTATCCGCACTACAATTTTTATCAAAATGGCGAACCTTGACTAGCTAGTCGACCGTGAAGATGATCAGTGCATATATCAAAAATGATAGATAGATTTTTTAAACAAAATTAGTTTTTCTAGGGCCAAAAATGTATTCCTGAAATCCTTTGAAATAAGATTACTAGTCCTTGAGTCCAAAGAATATTTTTTACTTAAGGTCGAGTTCAAGAATCAGGCTTACCACAACTGGAAATTTCTCGGTTGAAAGGACAATATGAAAAGGTTCATCTTAATTATGACAAACAGTCTCACGACACACCAGAAAAGATACAAAAAAGAAAGTATTGAAATCTCAAATCAGTGTTACACGACTGTTTTCTGTTTATAGCGATTCAACGTGGTTAAATATTGAATGTTTTGAAAGAAGTCTGCTTAGACCAACAGCCGTGTACCAACAAACCAGCAGATCAATATTCGAATACTTTGGCACAGGCGCCTGGCATGATTGATGAAGGCAGCATAAGATATATTACCGTTGGTTTTTTGATCATTATCTAATAAATTCCGAGGACATTCCCGACTGGAAAAGTTCGAATGTATACCGGTTGTGTAATAGCAATAAGCAGAAAAAACGAACCAACTATTTTGAAGCAAATAACAGCGGGTCTTTAGCTATAACAATTGCATCAAACATCAGTGTTCTCAATATGCAATCAGAGCTTGCTGATGTTCATTGTAAATGTTATGACAAACCAAAAAACCCTCAATCTCATGAAAGTTGTTAAAAGTTCTTGCCACGAAAATTCCTTAGAACCGTTCGTGTAAAAAACGATTAAATATCGTGTAAATGAAATTGAAGATATTCGTACTCATCAGCTAAGAAGAGGGAAAGCGAGAAGAGCTTTCGAACCTCGTCTTAGATGATGAGGGTCGAATGAGCTCTGCTCGCTTTCCCTTTTTTAGCTGGTGAGTAAGAATATCTTCAATTTGAATAATGTCCCAGCAAAAGAATCTCCATTCCTTAATCGTGTAAATGGATCGGATGTGCGAGGCTTTGACCAGAGGTTTTGGGCGCGCGTAATGACGTAACAAGACAGCAACGAAGTGATTTTAAATTAGCGACTAACTTTATCTAAAGGTTGTATTCCAAAAAACAGACTTGATAATTCAGAAAAATTTGTATACGAAATGCATTGAGATTTAAAATGGACTTCAACTATTTAGAAGCTGCAGTTGGTAATGGAGTCACGGTGTAGCATGTGTATTCCTGTAGAAATGATCAATCTATAATCCATCCTGTTCCAGCTGAGGATTAACTCTCGATCATAGTTACTAATTAACTTATTTTTTTATTACTGTAGCTGTCTTGACAAATAGTTTGCGACTGTCATGTACGTCTTTATGTACGGTACATTTAGTGTCAAACATTGAGCAGAGGTCGATGATGAACTAAAAGCGACAGCAAAGTGATGAAAAAGTTGTAAATAAGATGGCCTCTTTATACTTTTTAATTAGAATTAATTACTATTAAGTCGTTGAAAAGCTCTTTTCTTATGATTCCTACCTCATACTGAACATGAACTATCAAAAATCATTTGTAGTTTGGGAGATTTAGAAAGGCATTCTTGCAATTTGGACCAAGTCTAACAAGAATTTCATAAAGACCTCAGAAGTGTTTTCGGTCGAAGTAGGAGTTTTGATAAAGTCAAAATTGGCTAATTATGAGATTGTTTTTCGGCTCAACCATTTCAAAATTTAGTGTTTTTCACATACAATCGTAGAGATCTGTTACGTTTCGCTAGTTGAAGGTATATCAAGAACTCGACGAATGATTGAGTTTCTTTTCAAGCGACCGAAAAATTCTAGTTCGATTGAAGCTCTAACAACAGGCCAAAACTGCACCATATCACTTGCTCCAAAAACTAAAAGAACAATATATCTTACCTTTATATATTAGCCATTTTGAGTGAAATATGATCCCCACGGAGTCGAATTTCTCTTAACTTGTGAGCCACTGGTGATCCAAAGTTTTCCTAAAGTGACTATTCAAATATTTTCAACTCTCAAAACAACTTGGTCATCATTCTTAGAAAACTTCGTAAAATCTATCCACGTCAGAAGAAACACTTGTATATCCAGTTCAAAAACTTTGAGGTTTTTAAATGAGGATTTCAGAAACGCGGGCAGAAATTCCTTTCTTATCGACTGTGGTTTTCAGGAGCGAGAGAGATTCAAGAATGCGACTTGATGGCTTCACATGCTATGCTCGCTCATGAATATAGATCATGTGGCCTCGGGGGTTCTAAGATGAACCGGTTGTAAGCAGCTATCAATCAAACGTTGTTTCAGCCTTCAAATGCTGTTGACGAATTAAGTGATGCTTTAAAATGAGTCGAACTATTGTCGTAAAAGACTCAACACCTAACCAGAAATACAGTGAAACACCACCATTTGGCTCGTATACAATTATCGTTCGCTTAAAACAAAGCTAGCGTGTGTTCTATAAAGTCTCAGGCTTTACTAATGAGTCCCAAATTTAATAACATTCTATTCAAATTAGTTGAAAAAGGCTAGTGGTTTTGGGTCTTATTCACACGAATATCAAAGAACACGTCATTGCTATTATTCTTCTTCATCGAGGCGAAGCGGAACGGAAATCGGAAGCTGCTTGAAGCGATGAAAAAGGCAGTGCCCTCCACGTTAATCACGTTCACAATCAACTGCTAATAAACCAAAAACCTTAACTATTCATTTCTTTATAATTGTACACTTGCGAAAACAGTTTTATTTCATCGAAAACAAAGAAGCTGTAGTGTAAACTTACAAAGGACACTAAAAATCTAATCAACTTCTTGCGATGAATTAATAAAGTTTTCTTGTTGATAAAAGTCTCAAAACTCGAACTCTTGGTTTGGGGTCATTCGTTTCATTTCCGTTGTCATTCAAAATGGAAATCTAGTTTATTAAAGTAAACTGAATAAGTTCTCCCAGCGTTAAAAGTATCGTTAATCGTTCTGTTCTAAGCCGCCGACAATGTAGAACCACTCTTTTGGTTTTCTAAGCTGAGTCCAACTACAAACAAGCCTTTGATATTGATGTTTGCACAGGGAGCTTGTCGGCTCCTTTCTGCAGGGTATTGGTAAAGTGGAAACGTTTTGTGAACCTAATAGATGTCAAACGTATGTACATAGAAAAGTTGATCAATAGGACGTGATGGACAGGTAAATGGAAATAAGGTTGAAGTTTACTGCATAACTATAAACACTCATGTGATTCATGTCACTATATAAAACAACTATCACCATTAGTGAATGATATACTGTTCGCCAGTTAAATAATTTATTTACATCAAACACTGACGAGGTTTAGCCGTCTTTTTAGGACTCAAGATTTGTTCGCTCAACTTTTGAATGGCCGATGAAATCGTAAATAAGCGTAGAAAAAGAAAACTTTACCACTGATTTACGTTTTCGTGCAAAAATAATCTTAAAACTGAATTCTTGTGGTTTGTTCCAACATCGACGTTTACAGTCTAGTAAACGCCAGCGATAGAAACATAGAAATATAATTATTTTACCGCAGTGTGCATCTATAAGTTCGTATTTAAGTTTTTAGTTAATCCTTCGGCTGCTTATAGATAATTTGTCTTACGACAGTGAAAGGATTTGACTGACTTTTGCAAGAAAATATAAATAATGTCTAAAGATATTTAGGGCGTGACAAGGAAAAACGACCATTAGTAACGTCAATTAAACACATAAGTATATCTAAAATTGAACATTTTTAGAATGAAGAGGAAAAAATAATTTCTATGGGGCGAGAAGTAATTTTTGATTTGACTTTGACAACATTTGAGGTTATCAGGTTGTCAGATCTAAATCTCAATTTATGTCGTTCTACTGCTATGATTAATGCCCGTCAGCTAGAAATGAACTACTACAGCCAATATAAATGTGTTGAACTAAACGCCACAAGACAGAATGACTGCAATATGTTATTTATAGTTCTTATATACCTATAAACAGACTGTCTACGAAATGGATATGGGAATAATAACGACTAAGTAAGCTGTCATCAAGAACGTTTAAAAAAGTTTTGAAGTCTAAAATTTTGAATTCTAACGGCACCAATTTGTAACTGTAATCAGGAATAGTTTTACATCAGATAAATGTGATCCATCCAGTCGGGGGAAAATAGTTCTCAAAAATATAGCAACTGTGACAAAGTGTTACATGCCAATTTTCATATCTGTTATCAGTTATTGACTTGTACAAATTATACGTCCAGTCTCAAAAGTACATGAAAACGAGAAAGATTGCAAGTGCCTGGAAACTGCGCCATTTTCCAGTAAATGTAACTCTTTCGCTAGCCATCATTTAAACAAATACCTTGCAAACAAACTACCGAGTAATTTCGGCAACTGTGAGAAGTGTCAGATTGCTTCAATCCATCTACTTCAAATGTCGGAAGTTTCACAAAGTGCTAAAATTGAAACTGCCAGAAATTCTTTCTCAAAATGTCAAAAACAAAATGCGAAAATGGGCTCTTTCCTGGCCACAGTATTTTGGGACTTCAAAACCATCTTTTAATATTTGTCATCAGACTTATCTTCAAGCAACTATTAAGAAAGATGTCTTAACTCAAGATTAAATTTTCAGGAATTGGTAATTAACGATGTAAATAAACAAAGTCAAAGTTATCTTGCGCAAAAGAGGTGTCAGTGCGAAATCTAATTAAGTCTAGCCCTAGGGAATCTAGAACAGTCTTTCCGGGCTTCGAAGCCGAAGCGGAATGTTCCAAAGGCCACAAAAAAAAATAAACACTTTCTACTGAACAAGCTAACCGATGTAACTCAATCTGGAGAGCGAAAGCCCGTTTAACGAGGCAAATCCATGAGCTAAAGTATACAAACTGATCTTCACTGATAAAGAAATTACCAATTATCGTTAATTTAATTTCAAGAATAGTTGTAGTGGTTTCTGGGTTTCGTGAAGAGCCCATCATCGGCCCTCGTGTAGTGGTTGAATCAAACACACAAAATTAAGACTTGCATTAAGTTAGTTCGGAGATATCGTTTCTCAGACACTTAGATAACAAAGTAGAGCTTGTAGGGTCTGATTGAAGTGCTCAATAATTCTGGTAAATGATATCCCTAGTATGTCCTCAGTGATATGGCATTTGACAGTGTATTCAGGTCACTGAGACCACTTTAAGATTATAGTAGTTGACCAACACAGAAACAATTAAATATCGCCAAACACGATCATTTCGAAAATGCTTTATTCTATTGAGGTCCTGGAATTCATTGTGTTCCTAGACAGGCGAAACAATTTCGATTCAAGATTAAATGTTATGTCTAAAGATGACCGCTCCACGTTTGTTTCAGTTGTTTAGCCTTCCGATTGCGTGTGAATCACGACTCTTGAAGATGCGAATCTTGAACTCTTGGACGCCGTCTATTGAAAGCCCCCAATGGAGATCAGTGACTGTGTATCATAGTATACATACCCTCATTTGATAACCTAATATGCCATACACTTACCTAGATAATGTTAGGACAAGCGTTACTCGAATCTTCCTGAGTTGAAACCATCAATTCCACGCGTTCAAAACAACCGCTCTTCATTCAAATAAAAAACCAGCTAGCTCAGCAGTTTCCGCAAGTAGACAAAGAATTATTGGCATTCCTTATTAGCTTTTCAAAAGGAGTACAATAGCGGTGGAATTTCGTCTAAGAAAACGAGTGCCTCTTTGAAAATGACGTTAAAATCAGCAGGCAATCTTGAACTGGTTAGTAGGCAGTTAGGACTCCTCAGCTTTTACCACAAACATCCGAGTTTCTAAGCGTAGAGTCTCCGTACTTCACAGGAAGTAACGTACGAATGATTGTACAAGACAGCGGTGTTTAGTTTTAACAGTCGCTCGCTTCCAATCTTCAGCCACACGCGTAGTGCCTGATTATAACTGTATGTTTCTACACAACTGGTCAAAACATCAACTCATAGAGAGATTGTATGGTTCGTATAGTAATCTTGTCTCCCACGCAAGCTACTTATAATACAATATAGAGCACAGAAAAGGCCGCGGAATGAAGGGCAAGTTTCCGGTGCCCTTGTCACATGGACCATCTGACTTCCGGACAGGCCGCCGAGTGAGAGTTGCCCGATGGTTAGGCAATCCGTTTGTATATCTGCCTCGCATTCTAGATCTTTTTACACACTTACAAACGACCTATGTATTCAACTCAATTACTCTAAGATATCAATCATTATTTGAAACAGTCTCTTCAAGATTTACGATTATTGCGGTTGTCACGAATAAAAAATAGCGCCATTTCTCAACTGAACAGACACTTTTGTCCCATCCATTACGGATCCAGTCACATATCAGACAACGTGTCAGAAGATTTTGACTGTGATTCTCTAAGATAGTGAGTTCAACGGTTTGTCTGGGGGCTTTTATGTTAAAATGGTTTTTTTCCTCGTTGACCTTTTGGGTTGAGAATCTTAAACAGACTTAGCGTAGCTTAATGAAGCATCCACGTTCTATCCCATGTCTGTCTGTCTGTATCTACCATGTCGCACCAACTTTGCAAGCTAATAAATACTGGTGCTAAAGAAAATGGAAAATACAGCTTTTTTCATCCATTCCAAACCCATTTTTCGGAAAAAGAACTTGAGATCAAAGTTTTCGAAAAAACTCTGTAAGATTTATTTTCTTACGACGACTTGAGAACGATTTCAAAAACCCCAAAAAATAGTCCCGAGAAAACTGAATTACAACCGAAAATTATGGTTGTTTTAGTTTGTCGGGAACTGAAATTGACTTTTAGAATTTGGCGAAAGATATTTGTACAACTCAATTGTCTAAGAAAGTACGACTTGAAATAGGGTTTTAGGAATTTGCAGGGCTACAGAGTATTAAGTTAAGCAGATGTGAATCCTATCAATTTGCAGGGCGTTTCTTTTTCTAACTTCAGCCCTTGTTTTAAGGGCGAAACTTCATGGAATATGTACTCTAAACCAATTTACAGCTCTCCCGGCTCGCCATGTGAACCGACTCACATCCTTCAAGATAGCCTTGTTTTATCAGTTAAGGTTCAAGAAGGATTTACCCCCAGAAAGACAGATCTACAAAGACGAGCAGACTCATTACTTCATCAGGTAAAGATCTCATATCTTGTGATCAGGGATCCATGTCATGTTATTCATTCATATCAAACCGTTATCTGATGGCGCTGTTTGAAGATGTCTCGTTAGGCTTAGTAGCGTGATGTGGAAAGTAATTTAGAGATTGTTTGTTTGATTGCTTGTTTTCTTTAACTTGCTGTGTCCATATTTGCAAGGCCGATTCCGAGAATTTTTCATATGGAAAAAAAGATGTTTTTAAATCCATTTTCATTGTTATAATAGCTTATGGTTTGTTTGTTTGTTTTATTTGGCAATTTTGTTTCTTTATTTGTCTAATTTTCCTTCAGTGCTTTCCCTCCTTTTTCAATCACTAGTTCAACCAGTTTCATGTCTTCTCAACAGGGCGCCCTGTTTCTCAATTATTTTCGAATTATGCGTCTTCAGCCACCGCACATTTTCTAACCCATGTAGCAACCTCTACTGGCTAATTTTCCTTTAGTGCTTTCCCTCGCTTTTCAATCACTAGCTCAACCAGTTTTATGTTTTCTCAACAGGGCGTCCTGTTTCTCAATTATTTTCGAATTATGCGTCTTCAGCCACCGCACATTTTCTAACCCATGTAGCAACCTCTACTGGGTATACTATACTGATCTTAAATTATTAACAAATGAAATATTCAAGAAGATATCGGTGGAAATAAAAAAACTAATCGCAAAGTTATCTTATAGCACAATATTTGTTCCATTTACCATGTTTACGCGATGTAAAATAAACCTTGTTATTCCTTAAAAAAACTCCTAAAGTTTCTGCTATCAAGAATCCATCTTACGAACGAGTGATCACATTTCGTATTTTGCTAGTAAACCTTGGCTTGTGTCGGGTCCGGCGGGCAGTTGTGTATGGTCAATGTACGTGCGAATTTTCCCGCCTTCTCAGACCACCCAGGTTTTAATGGCTACAAGTTATCATTATGAGAGGTTATCGCGGAACACTAGTTTACTTTTAGATCAAATCAGCCACTCAACGGGAAAACAACGACCATCCCAGCCTCTGCGCACTATTGGCCAAGGATAAATTCGAATGGAGGGAATGTATTGGTGCACGGGTACATATGTTTCCGGCCTGAGGAACTGAGTTTGTCCTGGAGGTTGGTTTGTGTGGCTCATTGTGGTCAACATACAAACCCGTCAAACCTGTTTTCAAGCTTAAATAGGAAGGGATGTTTTGTATGGCACCCTACCAAAAACGACCACTCTTCGTGGTTTCGATACCCAACTGCACTTTACTGGTGATTTTCTACCAATATCTCCCCTCATGATTCTCCATTCCAATTTTTTTTCGTGGGGGTGGGGTGGGGAATATTTTTACCTTTAAGCAGTTGTATCTTCAGACTTCCCTGTTTTTTATCTTTCCCGCAGTGTCCAGCTAGCTTTCTCCTTCTCACCTCAGTGGATGGATGTGCCTCTATGCTCGTGAGATACGTCTAGCAAACGTAGTTTTGTTGTTGTTCTCGCTTGGGTGTTTCTTCAGACTTTTTCTTCTATTCGTTTTATCTTTCCCGTGTCCAGTTTTCTTTTCACCTCAGTATCACAGCTTACCTGTGCCTAATAGTGAGATACAAATATTGTAAAAATAGTTCAGTTTGTTTTCGGGTTGTGGCTTGTTTTTGGTTTTTCTCGGTGTCTAGCCAAACTTGCTTCTCTGTCTAGTAAATGCTCATTAGATGACACCTAGGAAGCATATTACCTTGTTACTGAAGCAAAATAAATAGCACTTTCTCCACATGTGCAGACTTCACTTGCTTTGCTACAGTGTGTTTTCAGCATCTTCAAGCTGTTCGTTTACCTTTTAGCTTACGTAATACGCTTCAAGAAAATATAACAGACACCTTGTTGAGTTCGACTTCCTTATTGGTCTAAGTCTGGTGCGAAGCGACGTGAGACAAGGCGCGAGGGAAACCAGAGTGTTCAGATCAACATACAACATTCAAGTGACACAATATGTCTCACAGTCCATCGTCTTGTAGTATCTACATGAATCTAATTCTTATTATTTATTTGCGCGGAAATCAAACAATTCTACTCAAAATTCCCTGATATAATTTTTTTGCGGCAAAACCGCCCTTAAGGCGAAAACCCTCGCAAAGGCAAAATTACCATTCATCTGGTTTTACTTAATCTCGAGTGATTTTAAGGAAGCCTTGCTCACAGCGTAGGGAAATATCAGGAATATTTCTGTTGGTGTAAATGTAATCACGTGAAGTCCCACGCTGACACATACTTCTCATCCTTGTTGTGCGCAAATGCTTGTTCGTCACCAGCAAACCATATTTGGCCCTATCTCTTGTTTTCCCCTGATGGAGTATTTCAACGGCCTCAATTTGAAGGTCAAGAAGTATCAAGTTTGCGTTTAGCGGAATGTAAAAATTGACCTTTGGATGGTGACAACAATTAACGATTCCTGGCTGCTTTCTGCTGTACAAAAATCTGCTTTGAATCTATTTTTCTCAGCATGGATGGGTTTATTTACGTCCCTCAAGAAAACTATGGTTCTCCAATTTCTGTTGACAACCGCTGACGGTTTCTCCACACTACCTGTTGGCTCAATTCCGCATCAGCAATGTTATTCAAGTTTCATCCTCTTAGCAGGGTTCAATGGTGACAAGAGACTATGAATGATGGCATCCTGTTTGCTAACTCCAAGGCAAGGCAAAGCAACAAGCCAAGCCAACAGCGCCCTTAAGGCAACCACATCTAAGCATTCTTACCCCTGAAGGCAACACGCAAACAGACTCACGCAATGTAGCCCAAAATCATTACAAGTCCGTGCACAAGGAAATCCTGGCCCAAAGAAGATTACCAATTAAGCGGAAAGGATTTACTAATTGCGACTGATGTGTACATTAAACAACTAATGTTCTAGTGTGTTTTATAGGCTTGTATAGGCGTATGGCAATATTGCGGTAATCAGCAAGTGCATCAAAAGATATCCCAGATGTGTGTCAATTTCATCGGTGGTTTACCCAGTATTATGTATAATCTGGATACTACTTAGCGAATCCTGTCAACACTGTAGATGGGCTTGTCTTCGTTCTTGGTTGCACTTAGCGGAATTCATATGTTTCCTCGACCGCAACATTTACAGATAGGAGGGGAAAATTAAAATTTTTATTTATCAGTTTTCCTATAATGGGAATGATGGAAGGAACACCGCCACAGCAAGGGCCCGGCGTAGGGGATGAAAGAAAGTGTTTACAGAGGGAGGAAAACCGGAAAATCAGCGGAGAAAAAAAGCCCGAAGCAAACGAGAGAACCAAACAAGCGAGCCTATAATCACGTATTAGCCTGAGAAGAGAGTATAAAGACGTGCTCTTGAAGTGCGCAAATAAAACAGCTCTACTAACGCTGTATGTAATAGCATACGTTATAGTCACCAGAAAAGAAAGAAAATGGAAAGAAAATAACATTTCTTTTACACAACGAAAACTTTGCCAACAGAAAAACCAACAAAACTACACAAACAAAATCTGCACGACGATATATTGAAAGGATAAGTAACCACCGACAAGACAAAAGCAACATAAATTACAACATCAACGTAATCCTACTGAATGTATCTATAGACTATAATATGTAAACAGCATGCATGCCATGAGCTAGTAGAAATAAGATTCAGCTGCTAAACAAATTTATTAAACAGCAATGATTATATAGGAAGTAAACTGGAAAATATGAAAAATAGTCAAAAATCGACAGAAAAAAACAACCTAAAAGGTACAAGACAGCATCAACAGTTATAACATTGCAGTCTCACCGAATCTCGACATGCCTCACATGTACAAAGTACTTGAAAAGTAATTAAAAGATGGACTAACATATGACTGTAAACTTTAGAATAATCACTGTCTGAGTATTTATGCTTGTACGGTCAATCATTATCTACTGATATTTTTCTTGCTCGGATTTCAAAAAACTTACTACTTGTTACTAAACTTTAAATCTAAAACTTCTTTTACGCACTAAAGTCAAATTTCCTTTAGGAACCAGGTTTGTCTACTCAGTGGGACCTTTTCAACCCTAAAGTTCATTAACTCAGTAAGGTTTCATAATTCGACATCATCCGAAGTTGTTATGATAAATAACGGCAGTAAATCAGTGTTAATAAAGTTATCCATGATCATGGTTATTGATATGCTAGTGTAACATACTGAGGCAGTTGTACCGAGCGGTTCACGCGGTCACATGTATATGCAAAACACCATATAAACTAATCAACTTAGCATGTGTTCAATAACAAACATATTAACTAACCTTCAAGCTTTTCGGTGCTTTTTCGATGCAGAATATTTGTACAATCTAGTACTTTGTACATTTAACACTGATGTGGACCTCGTCAAATCTCAATTAAGACTGTCCGCTTCATATAGATTCTAATTTCAAAGATAAGATTTCAATGTAAGAACATGTTTTCTCTTCTAAACTGTCGGCTTTCTTCCCAGCTTTTAAGGTATAATTGTTTTTCTTTCAAGGTGAAACTCAAACCGTTGTAAGCGCGCTTGGTTTACACTAAATTTACATCATAAAACGATCCTAATTTTGATTGGCTTGGCTCGCAGTTGGGGGTGTATTTGATCATCCATTATTTATCATCAATAATTGTCAATTATTATCAATCAATTCCTATAGGTCGCTGGAGGGAACGTGTTAAATGAGCTGCGTTGCTATATGTGTCATAGATCACCGGCAATCTTGCCAGGTTCGGCCGATGAAATCCGCTGAATCACTTTCGTTCCTATTTAAATCCAATCAGTCGGTGTTGGGTCAAAAAAGGCGGGAACTTGCCGCGTTTGCTCTTAACAATATGTCCAATGAAACAGCGTGAGTGAAATAACATGTGTTGTACTGGATTACTCAATAATGTATTATGGGCTGTGACATGGGATAGACCAATATATTAACATTCAATAAGTTGGGTAAAAATAGCTTTCTTTCCTTGTAATCAAATGTGCTAATTTTAAACAAAACTGAAATGCACAACATCTGACCAAGGGAGTGAGTAGACCATCTCTGGAGTGTCCAAGTTCACGGTCTTTAGTGACAGACTAGGTGAGAAAGAATCTTAATGTAGCGGAGTTTGGGAACAACACTCATTAAGGGCGCGAATAGAACCAGGTTACGTTCTTATGTCAACAGAAATAATTAAATATAAAAATCATCTCAAATATTTTAATGTATTGCAAGCCCTTTTCTTGAATAAAACCCCCGATAAAACCATTCAAACTATGTGAGCACTCCGCGCCTCCAACCCCCTCCCCCCCCCCCCCCCCCCCGGGGAGTAGTACAAGGAATAAAGAAGGGGAAGGACTGAGAAGAAGTGTCTATAAAATGTCAACTATATCGTGAATTTTCTACATCTTTAGACCCCTTGCACTATATACATTCCCAACCTGGGGATCAAATCAAAAGAATTCCCTTTTCTTGAGGATTAAAATATTTCTAAAAGTTTTTACTCCCAGGTAGGTATTTAGTGCAAGGAGTCAAAATCCACGCACTCACCCCTCCCTCATGTGTGAAATATTCCCATCATCACCACCTCTGCCTCTGTTGTGGCCACTTCTAATAATCCCAATGAATCCCAGTGCTTGCTCCAACAATTCGGTCATTCCAAGAGTTAAGTTCGCTTATGTTTAAGAAAATGGCCAACATCTTTTCCCTGCAGGGCGCATGCATATTATCCTTCCGATTCAACTGACAGTCCGTACACGGTAATTTAGCACTAAATACGCACAATAGGCCACAGAGAAACACCCACTAAACACAAGATAACATTTCCTATGATGCAGCAATAATATTTATGGTATTTGACATTAAGCTAACCTGAAAAAGCAATCACATTTTTGTGATTATGTTATAACATGAATTCTACGACAGATGATGGAAATGCATGGACGGGTAGTTCCCCACATGGTACGAGTATTCCACGCCTCGATCATCTAAGGGATTAATTCTATTAAGTCTTCATGAACAAATACCAACTAGACGTGACATAACGAGGTGCTAAAACACGCGATAAACATGATATTTATACGTTTGGTCATTTTAGTGACCAATTCTGGACTTCTACTTCGACGAGGCATGACATTTACGATCGCAAATATTTACTTTATCATATTGTTTTTCTTAATGTTCTTTGCCTGGTTCACTTGTTGACGAATACAGCAGAAAAAGAGTTTATTGTGCAATGGCGGAAATATAGGAATTATTAAGTGCTATCAGTAGGCCGGCAATAACTGATGTCATTCATGAGATAAAAGTTTTGAAAGAGAGCGCGCGTTTTCACTATCGCGCACTCATTTTCCGCAAGGATCGCTTCTTCTTTTTTCTTCCTTTTTCTTCCTTTCTTTCTTTCTTTCTTTCTTTCTTTCAATCTCTCCCATCCAGCATTCTTTACGTCATTCATATTTACACACGATTCCATGCTGTTATTAAAAATATTTCCAAACCTGTCAAGTTTTCCGGTTTGTGCGTTATTACTTCAGCAAGTATATTAAGCTAGACTAAGCATTTTCCGGAGGTCGGTCCATGTTACGAGTACCGGAAACATGCCAGCCTCATTCACCATGATTTCCACTTTAACGACTGAAATGTTACTGATGCTTCAGCTAAGATAACCACAGGGAACCCAAGCTCAGTACAAGTTCCTTGCCATTTTTGTATTTTTGGGATTTTGTCTAACATCTTGCATGCTTTGAATTTCAAGCCCATGACGAAGCCAGACAGTATGCTTACAAACTAAGAAGGGGAGGGGGAGGGGGAGGGGGAGGAGGAGATAAGGTGTTATAAATAATACCACTAGAAAACTCGAAATATGAGTCATAGTCAGTTCCTCATTTTGTGCACCGGAAAGAAAAATATTATTAGAAATGACACATCATCGAGGTATTCGAGTCAACTGAACAGCTAGCGACTGGCTCGCTACACATTCCACAACACAAAATCATTTACTCAAAGATAGATAGATCGAAAAGTATTAGGCACAGATATCAGGTGTTACTTCGGTTCATTTATTCCCTCGATCAATAATAGTAATAATACTATAATATATATTTAATACTACATAATTCCTCAAAAGGTATCTTAAAATATGTGCTAAAATTGGGAAAAAACTCAAGCATCATAATAAGATTAATAATGAGGTTATGTGATATTAAAAAACGCTCCAACTAGCCAAAATTAAACTTTGAAACTATAAAACCAAATATTATAGTTCAATTATTAAATAATCCACGAGTAAAACTATAGCAATTTACTTGTAATTTTTATTACTATTAAATCTTGTCATTGGAGAAATTTCTTTAAAAATGGATTCTTTAATCAGAATTGTAAACTTTTTTTCAGGAAAAATTGTGTAAATTTTAAGTTTCTTACTGCAAAAAAAAAAAGCATGAAAATTGAACACGATTTGATTTGGCTTCTTACCTAGAATTACTAGTTTACCACTGTTTCCTCCGCAGTAATTTCCATCCCAAAACAGAACCGTCCCACAACGGAAGTATTTCCGCACTACCTACAGAGGTCTACAGAGCCAGAACATCAAAACTATAATGACCACAAGCTGAGGTCGTAGACAAACAGCAGTTGATAAACGATTGTTCTGGCTAAGGATTGTTGATGTGACGGGTTGTAGATAAGACTCGGGTGGACCAGCCTAGAGGAACTTTCTAGTTGAGGGAAGAAGCTGGAAGAGGTTCGCCCAAATATTTTCTTGAATTCATAAGATTCACGATATTGGAAGTATTTTCAGTATTTTATAGATAAATTATGGAATGAACGAAATGTCATAATCTATAGGCGGTATAAATATCATTCATTCGCTTATATTGCGCGACTGTATTTTCTTAGCGGAAATCCTTAGCGGACTTTCATTTTCGCATTACGATATTTAACGATAAAAAACACACATATATATATAGGATATTACATGGTCGCGCAGAGATACGAATTTTATCTTCGAGTGTTGATATTATCTCTGGCGCTCACTCGTGAGAGATAATATGAGCACGAGAAGATAAAATTCGTATCTCCAAGCGGCCATGTAATGTTCTGTTTATTATATGAAATCTTCAATGAAAAATAATGGAGAATTTGAGAAGCTGAGCAAAAAGTCGAAATTTGACACCACCAGTGTTGATGTAAATCGTATCCCCACTGGCCACTGGTGGGAGTGGGGATATCAATTTTATCATTCTGATGTCACTCAATATCACACTCTATTTCATATGATAAATATATAATTTATCTCAATAAAATTAGTCTCCTCGAAAGCTACAAAGCTGAGACTTACTAGGATTATGACGGGTAGATACATTGTACAGGTTTCATCTACTAACTTGTTTTCAAACTGCACTCGAAGTCCTGTGAGTTCCTACACTTATCGTCATCATTATCAACATCATCATGATCATGATCATGATCATGATGATGATCATCATGATCATGATGATGATCATCATCATGATCATGATCATGAACATGATCATGATCATCATCATCATGATCATCATCATCATCATCATCATCATCATCATCATCATCATGATCATCATCATGATCATCATCATGATCATGATCATCATCATGATCATCATGATCATGATCATAATCATGATCATGATCATGATCATCATCATCATCATCATCATCATCATGATCATGATCATGATCATCATCATCATCATGATCATCATTATCATCATGATCATCATCATCATCATGATCATCATCATCATCATGATCATCATCATGATCATCATCATGATCATCATCATGATCATCATCATGATCATCATCATCATGATCATGATCATCATCATCATGATCATCATCATGATCATGATCATCATCATCATCATCATCATCATCATCATCAGAATCATACATTAGATATTAGATAAATTACACACTAGATTTTAGATATCTAATTATGTTCGTGCACAAAAACATGGCATCGTTTTCGATCGTCTATCATTTATTTATTCCAAAAACATTCACGAAGCCGCGACTTACAAACTATGACTTGCGAACTAAAGACTTGCGAAACGACTTGCACACAGCGACTTGCGGTTTTAATTTCTCTAAATTGCTTAAAAACGTAACGTAGGATAGATAGCACTACCATAGTGATACATACATATACACATGAGTTTATTTTATCTCGAATTCCCATTCCTACATAACGGCTATAACATGTACATCTGTAGTGTTAGCAGGGTGCCGGTCTATGAGAATATCAATCACTATATATAGAGGTCGTTTTGTGTTTTTCTTTTCTTTATATCATTTTATTATCATGTGCCGTCTTATGCTTGAATCCTGTTTTATTAACTTGCATGACTTCGATGATTCCTGATCGAGATTAATTGTTTCAGGGAATTAATGCTTCGTTTACGCCTTATGAAGAAGATTTTAAGAAATTTGAATTTGAAATATTCGTCGACTCCATGCTGTAAATAGGTTTATGCGTGATGCATGCCATCCTTGGTCGAAGTTACTTTACTTTACTGAAAATCCGAAAATTGTGGTAATTTTTTTAGTCATTTAATTGCGCAAATCCAGTGTTCGAATCGGTTCTATTGCAAAGTCATTTTTTAGATAACACAGCTAGAGATAATGCTGTCTTTTTCTGTCGAAAGAAAGACAAAAGTGAAAGCAATTATTCCTTGGTTTTCGCTCGTTCTGTCTATTTCGGTACTTGTTGAAAGTTTTCATTCCCAAATTAATATGCGTATTTTTCTTCATTTCACTATTATTATTTTGAAAACATTCACCTTGGACTCTGTAGATCAATCTCGAATTACAATACAGCAACTAAAGTCGTTATTGAACACAAATATGAATGAAAATGACGTCATTATATATTCAATTTCTTAGCATGGTCACCGATATCCTGTTCTCGTTCAATAGAATAGTTTATGAAACCAGGGAGGTCTCTGATGAAACCAACCACGATCACAATCAAAACATTTGACAAGCGCTAAGAACTCAAAGCAATCCTTTTATTGGACTTGAAAAACTTTATTTTACGAATTATGTTCTTATTTCTTGTTACCACAAACAGACTTTGATGACAATTGCTATATTGATAGATCTCGAGCTCACCTGATGATGAGCCTTATATATATATTTGACTTAATGGTGATCAAGTGACTAATTTAGATAGTTTTCGTTTGTTTTTCTTTTGAAAATGCGCAGGCGAGTTTGAATGCGTGAAACCTTGCCTCATACATTGAATAGACTTCACTTCAAGGCCTTAAAAGATTTCGACTTCCCGTATTTAGTTTTTTCTGGAATCTAAACTCGCGTCCGTGACCTCATGAAATCATCCTTTGATATTAACATTCACGATAAAAGTCAAAGCTAACTCATAGGGCTCATGGGCCTCATGGGCTGATCTAAGATCTAAGATCACAGATAGAACCCTGAAACAACCTCTGGGCTGATCTAAGGATCTAAGTCAGGACATAGCTTACTCACAGGATTGAACCCTGAAACAACCTCTGGGCTGATCTAAGTCAGGGCACGGCTAATTCACAGATTGAACCATGAAACAACCTCTGGGCTGACCTAAGTTAGGGCATAATAATATAGACTTTCTAAGTTCTAGGCTTAAATTGAATAAAATCCATGAAGACACTTATTTATTATACACAGCGATACACAGCATTAATGTTTGCAATGTACTCGAATGTACTCATGTCACTCAGTCATAACATGAGAATTCTGTTTAAACTGGTGCCGGATTATTTATCACATGCTTTCCAAGAGAAATGCCAGTCAACTGACTATACCTTGGACCTCATTTACTCATGAAATACATTCACCACTTTCCATACATCGGTTCAACCAAAGTGAAGCTAGCCCGGGGGGGGGGGGGGGGGGGGGGAGGGTACTTCGGGTCGTTTCATACGGGGATGCTCCGCCCGGACTCCTGACCCCTTACCCTTTTCTATACCAAATTTCAGCAAAAAGTACCCCTTTTATATAACTTTTTGCCTGAAAAGGTACCCCTTTCATAAACCTTTGAAGAAAATTTACCCCTTTTAATACCAAAACTCACAAATTTCCACCCCTTTTCTATACGTGCGGCCTGGAAAATGTACCCCTTTCGGGCAGTCCATTATAGGAAGTACCCCCCCCCCCCCCCCCCCGGGAGTTTGCATCGAATACGAAACTTTGTATTCTGTGCCACGCAACGTTTGTTAGCTTATGAGTCTACTCTACGAAGTCTAATTAGAATAACAAGCAGAGTGACGCATTGATGATCTCCTCCGAGGAAGAACAAAGCCGAGTTTGAGCCAAAATACAACTGATATAACAACCCAAGGGTTAGTTCAGATCAAAACCAAACCAGAGAAGAACCAGTACTTTACTCAGTAACTTCGAGAGAACTTCGAGCTTCAAGACCTTCAAGGTAAAGTTATTTAATATGGTTATAACCTGTATAATAATGAACGTAGCTACTTTTATTTCCTGGTAGCGTTTTATAATAGTACTGAACGCTCGCGTTTTGTGCTTTTACGGCCACTGAAAAAATTCGACAACTAACGACACCGCTTAAAGTAAGGCTTTGGCTTTAAATCAAAGCCGACTATCGAATTTGGAAAATTCTGAGTTTAGTGATATTTGGAAGCTTTAGCAACCTTTTATTATTTTTTAAATATTTCTTTTCACTATTTTAACAATTAAATAAATTCGATGTCAAAATTTTATGGTCTTTATGGCTGCTGTTATAAATGAAGTTAAACAGAAACAAATCAAAGTTTTCTCAATTTATCGATAGAATGTTCTGTGAAAATACAGTCGATTAAAGTAAAAACTGTCGATAACAGGTTGAAAGTGAATGGTTGAAAACTGACTTGAAAAAATAAAATGTCAAAACTTTCAGAGACTAAACATTATAGAGAATGACTGCACAGGAAATTTTATAACCAAAAAGGTAAAGTAACTATATTTAATGTCGGTAGTTCCTTCAGCTACGTGGCTGGTATCCCAGGAAGCCGACGGTCCCCCCTCTCTCTATCAGTGCTCTGTTTTAAGAGTATTCAAAGTTGAAGCTACACGGATTAGAAAGAAGTTGAAACAGACGTGACTCAGACATCACTTATAATTTAGTTATTTGATTCAAGAATTAATTGCAAATCCTTTCAAAATTCTTTTGAATTTGTCATCGTTTAACAAAATTTTTTTTGATATTTTGATATCGTATCTGTAATTGGTGATATTTTTAGTGATATTTTGATTCATTCTTTTGACGGTTTCCCAGTGATTCTTTCGTCATTTTCTAAGCAATGTAAACTACTTTCATTAATAATTGATTTGGTTTTTCTTCTGTTCACAATTTAGCATATGTTCACCATTATCTAGCGGTAACGCTGCACATTATTAATTTTTAAATTTCCTTTTCAGATAAGATGAAGCAAGTGACAAGGAACCAATTCGCATCTTGTATTTTGTCAGCCCTGATTTTTTGGCATCGTACTCAGGTGCATGCGCAGTTCCAGCCTCCGAACAACATACCAGCGCATGCGCAGTTTGATTCTTTCAATACTACTTTTGATTGGGTGCTCAAGAGACACGTCATCAAGACCTTATCGAACATTGTTGGTATTGGTCAATGTATCATGCACTGCTCCCTTAACGATTATTGCTATAGCCTCAACTTTTATTCCCATGTGGGAGTCTGTGAGCTGAATAGTGCCACGCATGCGTCACATCCGGGAGACTACGTTCCATCTGATAATGGCAGCTTTCTGTTGTATATCTTACGGGCCGCCAAGATCTGTGATGACTCGTTCTGTACTGGAGATCAAGTGTGTCTTCTAGAAAGAGATGGAGTCACTCGACAGTGCAAAGGTGAGTGTGTTGTCATGGTGAATATGCTCGAGAGGGGCAGTTATACACCCCTTGCAGCACGTCGGAATGCAGCTCAAAAAACAATAGGTTCCAATTCTCAGGAGATAGAAATTTGTTTGTTTTGTCCTCCAAATTGAGCTCCTTTAACGTCACGTGAAAGGGGTCTATATTTATTACATTTGTTGTTGTCTTTCAGCCGGCTGTGCAAGTCCTCTAGGGATGGAAGATGGTTCGATACCAGACTCTGCTTTGTCAGCCTCTTCTTCGTATGGTCATCCAAGTGATCCAAGTGCTTATGCAAAATTCGGGCGCTTGCATTCCTCCGATAACTGGGCTGCAGGAGTTTTCGCGGCAGGGCAGTATCTACAAGTAGATTTGGGTCAAGTTAAGATTGTAACAAAAATCGCAACACAAGGAAAAGGCAGAGATCCCATCAAATATGTGTCGAAATACACGATCAAATGGAGCATGGATGGACAGACCTGGGAGGACCATGAAGAGAATGACGTTGTCAAGGTAACACAATAAACAATCAAAGTTATTAGGATCGCTGTTAGGATCGTAACGCAACCCTCTTTCCCGTCACGCAACCCTCTGTTCCCTAACTAGATAGATTGTTCAGTGTGTGACCTCGCTAACAGCTGTATCAGAGACTAATATTCGTTAATGAAGAAATAATATTTTTGTTCCAATACTTTGACCAGGTGTTTAACGGGAACTTTGACCGACATTCAGTCGTGACCAACAGTTTTCAACAGAAAATAATATCTCGACACATCCGACTGGTCGTGCAGGAGTGGTTTTATCATATCGACCTACGGATGGAGCTGTATGGATGTTCACTTCAATAAAAGTCGAACAATTACTTTTGCACAGGAATCTATTATTTTCACTTAGTTTTCAATGGGTAAAAAAGCGTTTTCTGTGTTGGTGGTGTTGTCGTTTGATTTATCAATTGTCTTGTGTTGAACTGTTAATGTTAATCAATGTCATTATTACTGTAACAAAGATTAGTATGTTTACACCCACCAAGATGGCCTCTGTATCGTCGAAGTAGTCCATTCATTGTTCGAATCTGTAAATTCCGATCTTAATGATAAGATTCATAATTTATCACCTCCAAAGCATATTAAGATTTCAAGGTTCATCGTTATATCGTATATTACATTATTAGACTAGGTTTAGATAAACAGGTTGTAAGGTTCATCGTTATATCGTATATTACATTATTAGACTAGGTTTAGATGAACAGGTTGTAAGGTTCATCGTTATATCGTATATTACATTATTAGACTAGGTTTAGATGAACAGGTTGTAAGGTTCATCGTTATATCGTATATTACATTATTAGACTAGGTTTAGATGAACAGGTTGTAAGGTTCATCGTTATATCGTATATTACATTATTAGACTAGGTTTGGATGAACAGGTTGTAAGGTTCATCGTTATATCGTATATTACATTATTAGACTAGGTTTAGATGAACAGGTTGTAAGGTTCATCGTTATATCGTATATTACATTATTAGACTAGGTTTAGATGAACAGGTTGTAAGGTTCATCGTTATATCGTATATTACATTATTAGACTAGGTTTAGATGAACAGGTTGTAAGGTTCATCGTTATATCGTATATTACATTATTAGACTAGGTTTGGATGAACAGGTTGTAAGGTTCATCGTTATATCGTATATTACATTATTAGACTAGGTTTAGATGAACAGGTTGTAAGGTTCATCGTTATATCGTATATTACATTATTAGACTAGGTTTGGATGAACAGGTTGTAAGGTTCATCGTTATATCGTATATTACATTATTAGACTAGGTTTAGATGAACAGGTTGTAAGGTTCATCGTTATATCGTATATTACATTATTAGACTAGGTTTAGATGAACAGGTTGTAAGGTTCATCGTTATATCGTATATTACATTATTAGACTAGGTTTAGATGAACAGGTTGTAAGGTTCATCGTTATATCGTATATTACATTATTAGACTAGGTTTGGATGAACAGGTTGTAAGGTTCATCGTTATATCGTATATTACATTATTAGACTAGGTTTAGATGAACAGGTTGTAAGGTTCATCGTTATATCGTATATTACATTATTACACTAGGTTTAGATGAACAGGTTGTAAGGTTCATCGTTATATCGTATATTACATTATTAGACTAGGTTTAGATGAACAGGTTGTAAGGTTCATCGTTATATCGTATATTACATTATTACACTAGGTTTAGATGAACAGGTTGTAAGGTTCATCGTTATATCGTATATTACATTATTAGACTAGGTTTAGATGAACAGGTTGTAAGGTTCATCGTTATATCGTATATTACATTATTACACTAGGTTTAGATGAACAGGTTGTAAGGTTCATCGTTATATCGTATATTACATTATTAGACTAGGTTTAGATGAACAGGTTGTAAGGTTCATCGTTATATCGTATATTACATTATTAGACTAGGTTTAGATGAACAGGTTGTAAGGTTCATCGTTATATCGTATATTACATTATTACACTAGGTTTAGATGAACAGGTTGTAAGGTTCATCGTTATATCGTATATTACATTATTAGACTAGGTTTAGATGAACAGGTTGTAAGGTTCATCGTTATATCGTATATTACATTATTAGACTAGGTTTAGATGAACAGGTTGTAAGGTTCATCGTTATATCGTATATTACATTATTAGACTAGGTTTAGATGAACAGGTTGTAAGGTTCATCGTTATATCGTATATTACATTATTAGACTAGGTTTAGATGAACAGGTTGTAAGGTTCATCGTTATATCGTATATTACATTATTAGACTAGGTTTAGATGAACAGGTTGTAAGGTTCATCGTTATATCGTATATTACATTATTAGACTAGGTTTAGATGAACAGGTTGTAAGGTTCATCGTTATATCGTATATTACATTATTAGACTAGGTTTAGATGAACAGGTTGTAAGGTTCATCGTTATATCGTATATTACATTATTAGACTAGGTTTAGATGAACAGGTTGTAAGGTTCATCGTTATATCGTATATTACATTATTAGACTAGGTTTAGATGAACAGGTTGTAAGGTTCATCGTTATATCGTATATTACATTATTAGACTAGGTTTAGATGAACAGGTTGTAAGGTTCATCGTTATATCGTATATTACATTATTAGACTAGGTTTAGATGAACAGGTTGTAAGGTTCATCGTTATATCGTATATTACATTATTAGACTAGGTTTAGATGAACAGGTTGTAAGGTTCATCGTTATATCGTATATTACATTATTAGACTAGGTTTAGATGAACAGGTTGTAAGGTTCATCGTTATATCGTATATTACATTATTAGACTAGGTTTAGATGAACAGGTTGTAAGGTTCATCGTTATATCGTATATTACATTATTAGACTAGGTTTAGATAAACAGGTTGTAAGGTTCATCGTTATATCGTATATTACATTATTAGACTAGGTTTAGATGAACAGGTTGTAAGGTTCATCGTTATATCGTATATTACATTATTAGACTAGGTTTAGATGAACAGGTTGTAAGGTTCATCGTTATATCGTATATTACATTATTAGACTAGGTTTAGATGAACAGGTTGTAAGGTTCATCGTTATATCGTATATTACATTATTAGACTAGGTTTAGATGAACAGGTTGTAAGGTTCATCGTTATATCGTATATTACATTATTACACTAGGTTTAGATGAACAGGTTGTAAGGTTCATCGTTATATCGTATATTACATTATTAGACTAGGTTTAGATGAACAGGTTGTAAGGTTCATCGTTATATCGTATATTACATTATTAGACTAGGTTTAGATGAACAGGTTGTAAGGTTCATCGTTATATCGTATATTACATTATTAGACTAGGTTTAGACGAACAGGTTGTAAGGTTCATCGTTATATCGTATATTACATTATTAGACTAGGTTTAGATGAACAGGTTGTAAGGTTCATCGTTATATCGTATATTACATTATTAGACTAGGTTTAGATGAACAGGTTGTAAGGTTCATCGTTATATCGTATATTACATTATTAGACTAGGTTTAGATGAACAGGTTGTAAGGTTCATCGTTATATCGTATATTACATTATTAGACTAGGTTTAGATGAACAGGTTGTAAGGTTCATCGTTATATCGTATATTACATTATTAGACTAGGTTTAGATGAACAGGTTGTAAGGTTCATCGTTATATCGTATATTACATTATTAGACTAGGTTTAGATGAACAGGTTGTAAGGTTCATCGTTATATCGTATATTACATTATTAGACTAGGTTTAGATGAACAGGTTGTAAGGTTCATCGTTATATCGTATATTACATTATTAGACTAGGTTTAGATGAACAGGTTGTAAGGTTCATCGTTATATCGTATATTACAATATTGTATATTACATTATTAGACTAGGTTTAGATAAACAGGTTGTAAGGTTCATCGTTATATCGTATATTACATTATTAGACTAGGTTTAGATGAACAGGTTGTAAGGTTCATCGTTATATCGTATATTACATTATTAGACTAGGTTTAGATGAACAGGTTGTAAGGTTCATCGTTATATCGTATATTACAATATTGTATATTACATTATTAGACTAGGTTTAGATGAACAGGTTGTAAGGTTCATCGTTATATCGTATATTACATTATTAGACTAGGTTTAGATGAACAGGTTGTAAGGTTCATCGTTATATCGTATATTACATTATTAGACTAGGTTTAGATGAACAGGTTGTAAGGTTCATCGTTATACCGTATATTACATTATTAGACTAGGTTTAGATGAACAGGTTGTAAGGTTCATCGTTATACCGTATATTACATTATTAGACTAGGTTTAGATGAACAGGTTGTAAGGTTCATCGTTATATCGTATATTACATTATTAGACTAGGTTTAGATGAACAGGTTGTAAGGTTCATCGTTATATCGTATATTACATTATTAGACTAGGTTTAGATGAACAGGTTGTAAGGTTCATCGTTATACCGTATATTACATTATTAGACTAGGTTTAGATGAACAGGTTGTAAGGTTCATCGTTATATCGTATATTACATTATTAGACTAGGTTTAGATGAACAGGTTGTAAGGTTCATCGTTATATCGTATATTACATTATTAGACTAGGTTTAGATGAACAGGTTGTAAGGTTCATCGTTATATCGTATATTACATTATTAGACTAGGTTTAGATGAACAGGTTGTAAGGTTCATCGTTATATCGTATATTACATTATTAGACTAGGTTTAGATGAACAGGTTGTAAGGTTCATCGTTATATCGTATATTACATTATTAGACTAGGTTTAGATGAACAGGTTGTAAGGTTCATCGTTATATCGTATATTACATTATTAGACTAGGTTTAGATGAACAGGTTGTAAGGTTCATCGTTATATCGTATATTACATTATTAGACTAGGTTTAGATGAACAGGTTGTAAGGTTCATCGTTATATCGTATATTACATTATTAGACTAGGTTTAGATGAACAGGTTGTAAGGTTCATCGTTATACCGTATATTACATTATTAGACTAGGTTTAGATGAACAGGTTGTAAGGTTCATCGTTATACCGTATATTACATTATTAGACTAGGTTTAGATGAACAGGTTGTAAGGTTCATCGTTATATCGTATATTACATTATTAGACTAGGTTTAGATGAACAGGTTGTAAGGTTCATCGTTATATCGTATATTACATTATTAGACTAGGTTTAGATGAACAGGTTGTAAGGTTCATCGTTATATCGTATATTACATTATTAGACTAGGTTTAGATGAACAGGTTGTAAGGTTCATCGTTATATCGTATATTACATTATTAGACTAGGTTTAGATAAACAGGTTGTAAGGTTCATCGTTATACCGTATATTACATTATTAGACTAGGTTTAGATGAACAGGTTGTAAGGTTCATCGTTATATCGTATATTACATTATTAGACTAGGTTTAGATGAACAGGTTGTAAGGTTCATCGTTATATCGTATATTACATTATTAGACTAGGTTTAGATGAACAGGTTGTAAGGTTCATCGTTATATCGTATATTACATTATTAGACTAGGTTTAGATAAACAGGTTGTAAGGTTCATCGTTATATCGTATATTACATTATTAGACTAGGTTTAGATGAACAGGTTGTAAGGTTCATCGTTATATCGTATATTACATTATTAGACTAGGTTTAGATAAACAGGTTGTAAGGTTCATCGTTATATCGTATATTACATTATTAGACTAGGTTTAGATGAACAGGTTGTAAGGTTCATCGTTATATCGTATATTACATTATTAGACTAGGTTTAGATGAACAGGTTGTAAGGTTCATCGTTATATCGTATATTACATTATTAGACTAGGTTTAGATGAACAGGTTGTAAGGTTCATCGTTATATCGTATATTACATTATTAGACTAGGTTTAGATAAACAGGTTGTAAGGTTCATCGTTATATCGTATATTACATTATTAGACTAGGTTTAGATGAACAGGTTGTAAGGTTCATCGTTATATCGTATATTACATTATTAGACTAGGTTTAGATGAACAGGTTGTAAGGTTCATCGTTATATCGTATATTACATTATTAGACTAGGTTTAGATGAACAGGTTGTAAGGTTCATCGTTATATCGTATATTACATTATTACACTAGGTTTAGATGAACAGGTTGTAAGGTTCATCGTTATATCGTATATTACATTATTAGACTAGGTTTGGAGTTTTATAGTTTTTTTAGGATTCAATAAGATAGTGTGAAAATGGACATTGCATATTTAAAGCTGTGTGTTGTTGGGTGTTGCTGTTAATTATGCTTTGAATAAAGAATCCAAAAAAGTCGTGTATACCCTCATTGAGTTTGGGGTCGTCGTGAAAGAGAAATGAAAGGAAAAATGAAAGAGGGTTAAATAAAAGATGTCTAAAAAGGATATTCTAGTAAGGGTTAGGCGGAGAGGTTTTTAAAACTGAGTTAACTTAGTTAAATACAGAAAAAATTAACCCATCCAACCTGCGAATGATTATAATGGGCAATACAAAAAAAAAAACCTGGAAAAAAAAAACACCCTTACTGTTAAACCCTGATATTCATGTTGCTTAGGACTAGATTTGAGAACATAGTATACTATTATGTGCAAGACTGAAAGTAATGATAACTGAGGCAAAAAAGAAGAAAGAATACGATTCTTTTTCTGGGAATATCTTCAATTTCATTTAAAGAATATATGTTGAATTGTTTGCGTGTATTTCTTAAACGATCCTTAAAAGCACATCAAATGAAACAATTCAAAAACTATCAATCCGTCAAAAGCTTTTGTTCCTAGTCCGGCCTTGAAAAATATCTAGAAAAATAAACCTTAACAGAAAAATCAGCAAAAGGAGAATAAAATTTGATTCAAATTCGTAAATAAGTCGGTATTTGCTCTCATTTGAAAGAAACCTCTGGAACATGAACAGCTCTGCAGTACCTAGCTTTGTCAGTTTATTTGAATAATTCACACTAATCATTACATACTTGGAGGCAAAGGGAGTGTTAGACTTCGATATTTGATAAAGTATGATTTTAATAATATCATTTGTAAAGCTTTGGGGCCAAGGTTTTTGTCCCAGTACTTTATCACAGTTGTTACATCAAGACAAGCCGTGAGAACAAACTTGCTGAACGTCGTCCTTCGGGCTAAAGATATATTCTAGAAAGAAATTTTATAAATAAACAAAGAAATCAAAGCTTGCCTTTCGGAAAAGCTGTGAAAACACCGCTTTAAACTGGGTTCCGAATTCAAGGAATGTGATTGGCTAGGGCGTATTTGGTCGCAGGTTGGCCGAGAGTGGAAAAGACGTCAGTTGAGAGTTACGCTATGGTATGTTTAAGATTACAGGAAAAATGCTTTATCGATTTTATACAAGTCAATCGAAAGACCTAAACGGCTAACGAAAGGCTAAAAGCTTCAATTTTACTAGAAGAAAGGGTGATAAATCAAAGCTATTAAGAGAAATACCGCTATCAGTCTGACGTATAAAATCTGGATCACGTCATTACGGTTTCAATGCAAATTTAAGCATCGTGATTGGATAGCGCGCATTTCAGTTCACCTGCTGATTGGTTAAGAGTCATGATTCAAAATCACACTGTTTTGGTATAAGTAATCGAATCATTTAAGCTAACTAGTATAGTTTTCCAGGCTACTTTAACGGAGCGGTCAAGAGAGGAGAATGAAGACTTTCTGCATTCTTGTTCTTTTTATCGGGTGTGCTATAGCTTCACCTTTGAGCAAACTTCCTGACTACCACGAGGAAAGAGGTACAGTGATAAAAAAATTTACTATATTGTAATAAATCAGGTTTTTGGTTATATAGAATATTTAAAATTAGTTCTGTAACAAACTGCTGGTAAGCAAGTCGTTTTACTGTCACAAGGCTAGCAGGATCCTGAGCATTTTCTCACCCCACACTACCCACTACCAGTAAATATTTTTTTAATTCTAACCCTCTTTAGACCGTTTTTAATTCGTTCTTCTTTGTTCTTTTTGTTTTCTTTTTTTCTTTTTTTCTTTTCACCTTTCTCAGATGTGCCTCAAGCTTTTCGTCGACAAGAGACAGGTAAAGTATGGCAAATGAACATCACCAGCTGTGACTTCTCACGCCTAAATCCTACCGAACCCTAACAACAACCTTTAGGTTCAGATCAAGGTTAACTCACAGATCGAATTCAGTGGAATTAATTTAGCACCATAAGGGTTTGGAGTGCGGAAAACTTGAGAACTAAGAGATTAAATTTATCCCTTTTGTCGAGGAAGGGGGCCCAAGATGTAAGAGGCGAGTGCACTACCCAACGCCAATTTTGATTACCCAACAACAAAGATAGCTAGGCTTTCAGATAATCAATCAGTTATTGAAGACAAACAGACAAATAGAAAAGAAGGAAGGATGGAAGGAAGGAAGGAACCGACCCCAGATGGATGGGGTGGAGTGCATGCGTGGACGGGAATTTTGATCGAGAAATACTGAGACTGATTTTTTGCAGTGCTGGAAGAGGAGCCCGAGCCGTTTGAAGGTGACATCGAATTGACACCCGAAACTAAAGATGAAGTCGACATGAGTGAAGAAGGTGACATTGATGGCCCGTTAAAACCACGTGCACACGCCAAGAGGGGAGTGGCAAATCACCGAAGAGACATGTTATGGCCGGGGGGTGTTGTCCCCTATGAAATCGATCTAAGCACTCTGAGTAAGAAAACGTGTTTGTGAATATTAATCTTTAAATATAGTTACGTCAGAATCAGAACAGAGATTGATTCTATATGATTAAGGAAGGAAGGAAGGAAAGAAGGAAGGGAGGAAAATACACACAAGACACACAAAGAAAACAAAGTAAAAAAGAGTGGGGGGGGGGGGGGGGGGGGAGGGGGGAGAGAAAAGTGAGAAGGAATTAAAGAAATAAGAATAAAAAAATAGACGAAGAAAAGAACGAAGTATATGGGGAAAAGGAACGATAAAGAAATTTACGAAGAAAGATATGAACAAACGAAGATAGCAGGAAAAACACAACTGAGATAACTTAATAATACCGAATAGAGATTTTTTCAGTCAAAAAATTAAAAAAATCTTCAAAAAATTTTCAACCCTCAAAAAATCGAATCTACTAGATTTGTCCAACTTTTTACATCTTTATCCAGGTGATGCGAGTGAAAATATCGAAAAAGCCATAAAGATCTACCATGATAATACCTGCATTAGATGGGAAAAAAGAAAAGATGAGACGAACTACGTACGATTTGTCAAGCTTGATGGGTAAGACTGAATCAGAATACATTTTACTTACTACTGAGTCAATTCCTTAGAGCGGGCGAACACTGATCACATGATGAATGTATCTGTAGTTTATTCTGCAGATAATACACTTCATTTTTATATTTTATTAATACATTAATATATAGTATTAAACATAGTTAATTTTTTAATGCTTAAATTCTCTTAAATATAATGGTATATTTTTTAGAGGTTTTATTTATAATCTATAATACTAATTTGTAAAGCGCTGTTGAACCTTGAGGAATTAGCGCTAAATAAATAATAATAATAATAAACACAGTTAATAATAATAATAATAATAATAATAATAATAATAATAATAATAATAATAATTAATTGAGGCTCTGAAAACACAGTCAAACGATAAGGGTTCGGTTTGACTCCACACCTTCAAGCCTAACTTGAGGGGGAAGAATTATTTTAGAAATATGGGATATTAATTCTACACTCTATAAATAAGAGAAAAAGACAAAAAGGCTCAAAACAATTGAAATAAGCCATGCTTTTTTTATAAGCGAGACATGATATTTTTAGAAAACTATAAAGACATCGACAAAACAATTATCTCTTTTATCTAAATTGGTCTCCCTGTGTTCTTCTTGAATACCATTGACAGGTGCCACTCGGCTATTGGTCGGATCGGTAAGCAACCCCAAATGATATCCATTGGTTCAGGCTGTAACTATGTGGGCACGATTGTACACGAGATGACGCATGCTATTGGTTTTTGGCACACTCAGTCTCGTCCTGACAGGAATGATTACGTGGAGGTCATGTGGGAAAACATTAAAGACGGTACAGTTCAAAATATTTTTATAAAACTTTTGCTATGTGAATTATTTTCACATGTTAAAGTTTAATAACGTGTTCAATTTTGTAATTTATCATGATTAAAAGAAACCTTCACGTGATGGCCGCCATGACAGGAGACACAACTAGCCTTTTTCACCTTGTATTGAAACTGGATTCTTTCTCATTTAAAATGTCAGATTATTCGATTTATGGGACAGGGTGTTCCTGCCTCCCAGCATGGCTGCCATTATCAAAAAAATAACATTCTCTGACTTTTAATTCCCTGACATTTTCCTGACCAAAAACCATTTTGCACTGACCACTTCATACGCTTATTCAGAAACGAAAAATGGTAGTTTAACCACAGGAAGCCCAACTAAGATATCCAAATTTTAAATGATTTTGTGAAGGCTGACAGAATTCTCTTACTTTTCACTGACTTTGGGGTAAATCATTGCAAAAACCACTGACCAAATTAAATCAAAATTCCATGACAATTTCCTGACCTTGAAAAAGAATCAGAATTCACCTAATTTTCCTTGACCGTGGGAACCTTGATCTAATCCACCAATGAATTAGGTCACATGATAACGCCTACCAATAGAATCAGTTCTTTTTTTTCAGGCATGGCGCATAATTTCAATAAGTATGGACATGATCGTCTTGATGTTCAAAACCTTCCTTATGACTCGAATTCCATCTTGCATTACAATGGAAAGGCTTTCAGTAAGAATGGAAAGCCAACAATAAAGTTACGTAATGGAGTAGTGGCATCCAACATGGGGCAAAGAGATGCACTCAGCGACGGTGACGTCACTGCCATCAATAAACTTTATAGCTGTCAAGGTAAGGTTCGGCTGGTTTGTTGTTTTCATGCTATTTTGTTTTATCATTTTACACTCGTTTTTTTTCCATCACACTTGATTTTGTCTGCCTTACCTAGCATTAGACTTGCACAATAGAAAATACAGCCAATCAGAAAGCAGGAAAGCCGTTGCATATTCGTCGGTATTTCACACTTCATTCCCATCATGCACTTCGCGATGAATCTACGCATTTGTATTTTTCTATGGTGTGGGATAAAATGGTTATACAATGGGTTCTCTTGGGATACCATGGATATCCCACTCGTCACTTGTATTTTCTCGTACACTCGTGGGATATTCCATGGTATGCCACTCGAAACCATTGTATAACTAAAAGCTCTCTCTTCTATATTATACCATATTGTATAGTGGCCATTTTTAACATATGGATACCAAATGGAGTTTACATTTACATTTTTCCTGATTATGCATGCCATACCTAGCAATGTAGTCTTGTGTCAGTTATTTAATTGTAGTATTACATTGCAACATAGTATTTAGGAAGCGCCGAAAACACTCAAGACTAAAGTGTGAAGATTTACACTCGCTTGCGGCTCCTGTTTCTATTCAGTCACACTTCCTTGATCTTCTTTCGTGGTTTCGTCACTTCCTCCAGCTGATCTGAGAAAAAATATTAGCCAATGAGAATCGAGAAAATTTGCAAAACTGAGGTGTCATCCTTAGCAACCCGTCGACTCGAGAAACGATTATTTCTTTACTATATAGACCCCTTGCACGTGACTTCAGAGCAGCTCAATTTTGAGGGCAAAACAAAAGAATTTTAATCTCCTGAGAATTGGAACCTATTGTTTTGCCCTCCAAATTGAGCTGCATTCCGACGTGCTGCCTGTTCCCACTCAATAATGAATATCATAATAAATTTATACAAAATATCAAAAACCTCTCCCGAAAATCTAGATTTATCTCAGATATAAACTTTAATAAGTCAATTTTCGCAGGCTTCATGACACCTCAGTTTTACTGTGACGTCATTCCTACGTCACTATTTCAGATTAACTGGCTGCGAGCTGTATGTGTTACCGAGAGGGGCACGGGAAAAGCTGTCTTAATTCTTAAAAGCTGTACTATTAGACCTTCTGTTCCTTCAATTAAATTTAATTAATTAAATTATTTTAGATAAGAACGGGGGATGGAGTCCTTGGAGTACTTTCACGCCATGTAATCCTAACTGCATGAAGACACGGTCAAGATACTGCACCAACAAAGATGTTAATGCTTGTTCAGGCTCAGCGAAAGACAATGTAGCATGCACCACTCAAGAGTGCAATGGTGAGATGTAACATGTAACAAACAGCTGTAGTGCAGCGCATAGTGCATGTGTAGTACAGGTACCGCGGAAAAGACCCCCTACACGTTTTTATCCCCCCAAAAATGTCCGTTACGAATTGCCTAAAGATTGACATTACTGTAATACAATAAGTATGTTGCAATTGCCCATCAAAACTTAGGCACTGGAAATCGTATTTCCGATTTCCGAGAGCCTCAATTTCAAAATTTTTTGGGACGCAGATTAGTGGAGTGGAGTGGAGTGGAGTGGAGTGGAGTGGAGTGGAGTGGAGTGGAGTGGAGTGGAGTGGAGTGGAGTGGAGTGGAGTGGAGTGGAGTGGAGTGGAGTGGAGTGGAGTGGAGTGGAGTGGAGTGGAGTGGAGTGGAGTGGAGTGGAGTGGAGTGGAGTGGAGTGGAGTGGAGTGGAGTGGAGTGGAGTGGAGTGGAGTGGAGTGGAGTGGAGTGGAGTGGAGTGGAGTGGAGTGGAGTGGAGTGGAGTGGAGTGGAGTGGAGTGGAGTGGAGTGGAGTGGAGTGGAGTGGAGTGGAGTGGAGTGGAGTGGAGTGGAGTGGAGTGGAGTGGAGTGGAGTGGAGTGGAGTGGAGTGGAGTGGAGTGGAGTGGAGTGGAGTGGAGTGGAGTGGAGTGGAGTGGAGTGGAGTGGAGTGGAGTGGAGTGGAGTGGAGTGGAGTGGAGTGGAGTGGAGTGGAGTGGAGCTCTTTCCCTCGGGAATTTCTTAAGGTCGAAAACGGTTTAGTTTTTTTCCAACTTTCATGTTTAACTTTTAATTTGTAAAAAAATGTATTTTATGGAAGCAAACATCATGATATTTACAATATATTGCTTTAACACATCATAACACATGACACATCAAATCGATTAAAAATACATGCGCAATACTAACAAATAGTTTCAAAATGCAGTTGCAACACTAAAGGTCTTTACTTTTAACTTTTACTTTTAAGCCAGTGTCTTCTAGTCAATGAAAATCATCATGAATCCTGGCTGCAATTTTCACATTTTTAACACCATAACCCGTATATATTGGAATCTAGTAATTTAGTGTTGTCAATTACTTGTCTACTAACTATAGCTGGGTTTCAATCAGTTGATAAAAGTCTTTGAATCTCATTATCTGCTCCAAATGGTGGTCAAACACTGACCACCATGTGCTGTCAGCCAGAAAGAATTGTATTGAAAACTTGTGATTCAGCTGATGAACATTCCGCACGAGACAGGAAATCACGTCAAGTGAAACCCAGCTATAGTCTCTAATTACGAAGAGTACATAGAAACGTCTATATATACATCTTTTTCGCTCTTTGTAATGTCAGCTCCTATCGATGGTCACTGGGGTCGATGGTCTCCCTGGGAAGCTTGCAGTACAACTTGCGATGTTGGAGTCAAGACTCGATCCCGAAAATGTGATGATCCAAAACCAAAGAATAATGGAGCAAACTGTCCAGCTGGTGGTTCTACCAGTACCGCTTCGTGTCGAATAAAGCCATGCGATGAAGGTGAATACATGTTAACTATATAGTTAACTAGTTTTATTTTACGAGGTTAAAGGGAAGACTGCCAACCGTAATGGGATTCTGGGGTATGTCCACAAAAGGTTTCGGCGCTTCATCAGTGTTGCTTCGTCACATTTATCAGGAATATTTTCCTCTGAAACTGTACCCTGGTCCCAGAGGTTTTCTTTTTCATAGTTTTATCAGGCTGAGGTTCTCCGAAAACCCACTGACGATTACAATGAAAAGAAAAGAAAAGAAACTCTGGTAATCAGGGTACTGAAACCGTAGAAGGAACAGCAATAATGAAATACTTCACTAAGTAGTTCAAGAGTAAGTTGAAGCTCACTATAGGTTTACGCGCGCGTGCATTGTTGGTAGTCTTTTCTATATCCTGATGCCTATCTGCCAACATTCACAATACACTTGATGCTTTGTTTCCTGGTTCCTTATTACATCATAATGCACTAGTCTACATCAAGTAACAAGGTCATGACCCGGATGTTGAGAATTGTTCTCCCACTTTTTCTCGACAATGAGAAATATATTCTGCTCCCGCTAAAACAGCTGAAATATTACCGGAATTTTCATTTTTCTTCTTGTCAGGACCGGGAGACTGCGACTTTGAAGACCCAAACCGACCATTTTGTAATAGCTGGGGGCCAGACAGCACAACGACCGCTGGCCTTAAGAATCCAAACTGGCTCAGGCACAGTGGTGAAACAACCAGCAAGAACACTGGACCATCGGGTGACCACACACCGTTACTGCAAGGGAAAGGTACGTTTGTGTTATGTGATAATAAAATAGCTGCCGGGGAGTTACAGCTGGACTGATCACAACGCCGTTACTGGAAGGCAAACTGAGGTACGTACGGACAACTGCACGGACCGCAAGGAGCGGGGAGGATCGGGGTAGGGGGTTACAGCTTTACCACTTCGGGACCCCATTAATTGAAAAATTCCTTGAAGGTATGGGCTCCCTCTTTGAATATTATAATATTATCCGCTGTACGCACTAACTGACCAATCACAGCCAGATTCAATGCTTAGCTTAGCGGCCCTAGCCCCAGTCTCTCCCCAATAAACACGCGTTTCGACGAAGAAATATCGAGAGAAAAGTTGAAGGACGTGATATATGAAAAACATAATCTCTCCATTTACGATCCCAATTTACGGTTTTTTCATCTTTTCGAATTCCGCACGAAATATGAATTGTAATACTGGGGCGAGGGCCGCTCGAATTACAACAACAATCCTTTTTACGCTTATAGTTTATCGTACAGATGACAATTAATTTTACTTTTACAACTCTCTTACCGCTCAAATAGTCACAACGGATAGAGAATAAATACATTCTTCAAATTGATTCTCAGCTCTTGCAATATACGTGTTCACTAAGGGTGTAAAGCTGATGAAGAACTATCGATAACATAGAGAAAGACTGAAAAGATCACCGGGATAAAAGAATTAAAAGATGGAAAAGAAAAGAAGAGAATGAAAGGAATGAAGAAAGGGAAGGAATACAAGGAACGAATATTCATTAACGAAATGAAAGGCCTTATGCCAAGATCTGGGGTGATATTAGTTTATATTTTTCATGCCAGTCAAATAGGAATATTTCTTTCTAATCTTGCAATTATTTCACAAGCTATTTCTAAATCAATATTCCAAGGTTTCTACATGTATGCCGAAGCATCAAATTGTCCATCTGGATCACGTGTACGCACCAAAAGCATCAAGTTTCCCGCGACTACCGCACGATGCTTAACATTGTTTTACAACATAAATGGCGAAAGTACGAAGGGATTCAACATTTACGTTAGCAAATCCTCCGGGGAAGAAAAGATATTTTCTGAAATAAAAAACCTGGGCAATGTATGGAAAGGAATGAAGAAAACCTTTTCAAGTAAAGGTAGTGATTACTGGGTACGTAGAATGTTCCTGGATACTGCTTAAAACGTAAAACTGAATTTCAAGGAAGAAATGCTACGTTTGCGAGCAATAAGGGGCAAGGTCAAAACATTTCATTGATTTAGGTGCTGGGTATCGATAAATACCCTCCTCTCTCAGATGTACCTAGTGAAATGCTCGATATGGGGGGAGGGGGGGGGGTTATTGTGTGTCCGTAGTGACTATTTCAATAAACAGATACATTGTCTAGCCATGCCAACAGACACATTAATCAATTTCTGACTTTTAGTTTTTGAGATATTTGAGGATAAAATCCAGTTAACCCTACCCCTCTCCTCTAAATCGGGTCCCGCGGTAAGAAGATGAGGTGATACAGCCACCATGCATTTGCAGCACTCCAGGATCTTCCCTCAGTTGTTTCTTTTGTGTTTTTATTCAGATTGTTCTCGAAATGGTTTGTGGTAAAGACTACAGGGGGGATATTGCTGTAGATGACATCAAGTTCCTTGATGGTGCATGTCCTTGGTAAGATTATCGGACGGTTTCTTTCCACTTACTTCTCATGAAACATTTACTTTAATTTTATCAAAGGAATTGGTAGGATTCTAAGGACTTCAAGGTCTGTATACCGTATTCACTCGCTTATTCATTTTCGCGCCTGAAATGCGGAGCTTATTCGAGTAGATACCGGTAGGCTCTTAAGCTGGTCCCGCATTTGTTATTGAGGGCATCGCCGCCCTTCCATAAATGGAAGCTAGTCCCCCCCTGCTCCCCGGGATCTGGGCTGATCAAAGTCAGGGCACGGCTATAATTCACAGATCCAAATTGAATTTAGATGGTTAGGTTTTGCGGAGCCGGGGAGGAGAACCTGAGGCTAGAGAAAAACCCTCGAATCAGGGGAGAAACCCAAAAATCTCTACTCACATTCGATGTCGAGTCTGGGAAAATCGAAGCCAAAACCCAGAGGTGAGAGGCGAATGACAGCAACCTCGTCCCTAGGGCCTTCTCACGCGAAGACGCGAAGAAGAGAAGACCCTGGTGTTGGCTGGTCAAATAAAGATTTTGATTGGCTAACGTTTCTTCCGGTTATTTCAGCGGAATTTGCGCGACACCCAGGATTTCTGGGTGTCACGTGACCAGCCAACGCCAGGGTCTTCTCTTCTTCGCGTCTTCGCGTGAGAAGGCCCTTGGGACGAGGTTGGAATGACAGTACTATCTGACTACAGAAACGCCACCATTGATTTCTTGATACAAGGAAAGAGAATGGGATGACGGCATATCAGAATGTATTAAAGGCCTTTACTAAACGAAAAATCAATTCCAACCAATCCATCGCTTGAGGGCCTATAAAAGAAGATTTTTTCCTGTGACCTTTTCTCTTATAAACGGCGGGACGAGAGGGACAAAAGACCAAGAGCTAAGAGCTATATGAGTCACCTCCCTCCTTGACCTTCCCCTGGTAAATACACACACACACACTGACACAAATCTATGAATGTTTTTTTTTGGGGGGGGGGGGGTGGGGGGTGAGGGGCAGTTGCAATTCTACATGAACAATTCCTTTGATTACTGACTCCTTTTTTTTCTTTAGATGCAACGACATGAGTCGGACAGAGTAAACCGGAGAACCAACCTAAGTAAACTAAAATGGCCGCCATGTATTTCGTTATTTGATTCTCTTGAGGAATAATTAGTGCAAACTAGCAGTTAACAGCCACTGAACACGCTCTTAAACACTTTCTGTACGAACTGGTTAAATATTTAAGAATAACCTAAATGTAAGCCGTAAAAGAAATTAAAATAAAACACGAGCATTCAAACTTTTGTTTCTTGGTTAGTTAGGGGCTGGGTGGGGGCTGAAGGAAAGGTGCTTCGACAAAAAGCATATATAAAAGGAAGGGGGGCTTTAGATATTTTTTCCTTACTTAAGGGGGTCTTGAAAAACTACAGAAATAAAGAAAACTCAGTGAAATAGATATGAGTTTAATGAACATTGGTGAAAACGTTACAGCGCGACGCTCAAAAGTATGACCACATTTAATGTATTCGCATACTTCTATGCACGGGATTTTGTACTTTAAACCGACACAATTGATGCGAAGCTGTCTGGTTTTACCAAATAAGGCGTGTAAAAGCTCGTTTGGAGCAAAAAGCCCGTGCATAGAAGTATGCGAATACATTAAAAGTGGTCATACTTTTGCGCGTCGCGCTGTAATAGTCAGATGAGCAACTAAAACAAGAAATGCAACAATCTTAATAGTCAAAAGAGTTTATAAACCCTCATCTCAACGATGCAAAAACAGCGTACGTATACATTATTCAATTTCACAAAACATCTGGTGATACTGACAAAGAAACACCGGGATATTTTTACTGCCGGCAAAGATTTTGAAGTTCATCAAAACTATTATTGAATTGGAAAGCTCTATATAGATTCATGAAGGAAGGATGTAAAACTATGGATGGAAGGAATCGATGTAACTGTTGCAAAGAAACCGGACAGAAAGGCCCGTTTACGTCCAGAATCCAAAACCTTTTCTTGATCAGAAGAAGCAAGGGCACTACAAGGATGTCTCAAACTGAAAACATCCAGCAGATTCTTATTTTTCGCGCGCTTTCTTGTACAGCGGAAGGCTCATGTCACGTGTGTCCGGTTCAAGATGGCAGCCAAGTTGTCGAAGTTGCCTTCCTGGATTGCGTTCTGGCTCGCTCTATCTTCTTTTATTTGCACGATAGATGCTCTCTTCGTTCTTCTGAGGCCTCGTACCCTGCCTGGAGGCGACCTTAATTATCTCGTTGTTCCCTGTGAGTAGCTGGCAATGCAAAAGTTCTAAAAAGTTAAACTTGAGGATAACATAAGCTTAAGCTTAACTTTGTTCTTATTATTTGATCTGAGTCGCACCTCAAAAAATTTGTAGTTCTTTTGTGTGCATATCTAAGTTTTCAAATGAATTATAAGATGCTGTATTATGCAGAAAATAATCCAATGGAACGTCTTAGTGCATGTTTTGGTGGTGGTGGTGGGGGTGGTGGTGGTGGGGGTGGGGGCAAAATAGGGGACTAATTAATAGATAGAGGAATTAGGAGAGTCACTTGGAAAAATGGGAATTCAGTTCAAAGCTAAATTCATACTAATTCTCATATGCCTGTTAGCAGTGTGTCAGAACTGCATGTTTGTTTCCAATATAGGGACAAGGGGGCCATAGGATTATTATTGGGGAGGGAAAGCATTCATTTTTTCGGTACTTGATAACAAACCCACCTTCCTAACCTGCTCCCCCTCCCCTAGGGTTAAATGGTTTTGTGCTTCATTTTGGTTGTAAAACATTAGGTGGATTGGATGGCTAGCCATCCCCCTTTGAAGTTGAAAAATAAAAAGAATAAAGGTAAAACTTATTAAGAAGGATTCTGGGATGTGATGACTTTGTAGGTAACAGCCACCCCCTTGAAATCATTCTGGATCTGCCAGTGATTCAGACTATGGTCAAATGTCGAACTTCACATGAGCTGCAAAACAAACAAAAAAAGCAGAAGAAAATATCTGGATGTTTTTAAATAATAGTTTAGGACAAGATTAAAAAAAGTTATCAGAAATGAGACTTATATTTTGATAATTTGATTTCAAGGCTTAACACTTTCTTTAAAAGAAGATATCTTAATAACTCCCTTGTGGAGTTAAATAATATTTAGTTTCTGATTTTGCATCAAAACAAGGCTGTCTAATCATCAGGGTCTGGAAGGGAGAGTTCAGATCCCAAATCATGCACTATTTTTCCCTAAACCCCACATCCCATGACATTTTGCCTTAACTGACAGCCACTTAATAAATTATAAGCGACGACCTCATTCATATTCAAAGGCATTTGGATTTTTGCTTTATTCATTAACTTTTTCACATTTTCCCACAACAATTTATTAGAAAGCAAAATCCTGCATTCCAGACATGAAATCAGTTTGCAATTCCCAAGTCACGGCCAATGCCAATACGTACCCTGATTGAAACATATTTTTTCTAGTTGTACATGCTATATTTTATCTGTTTTCTGGATCCTGCATATTACCCTTCCAGACCCTGATGCATGACTGTGAAATCCCATGCTCAACTCTAAAAATAAAATATTGTAACCTATAAATTTCATCTCTGATATCTCTGAGCTTTTGTCCTAAACTATTAAAAACCTCTAGTTATGTATGTTGATTTGGACATGATCGTTCAGGTGGTAGGGACTGTTTTTGCGAAAAAGATTCGTGAAAAAGAAATCAACTTGAGTGTGCATAATGCTTCTTAAGTTTGGCTCACTGTGAAGTTCAACATTTGACCTTAGACTTAGTTTAATTCTATAGTCTGAGCTCTAATGGTTGCAAATATAATTTCTAGACAACCTTTACATTGCAATTGACAAGCGATACATGGACCTGAAGGATGGCTTTGTTATTGGTCAAAGCTGGTAAGTATTGTCCTATTATTGATCATATTATTATCCTATTAATCTTTATTGGTTTTTGTTGATATAACTCATTATTTTGATTACAACTACTTTTTTCCTACTAGGATGAATCTAGTTGAAGTTTTCTTCAATATTTTAACACTTATTTTGGTGAGGAAAAATTCATATGCTATATAATATATATAGTATATTTGCTCTTTCTTGGTGTTGCAGGGCATCTGAAGCATGAACACAAAAAAATAATAACCAAGAACAAAGAACTTAGAACGAAACAATACCCTGCCATACAAAGAACCCTAACCTTGAATACAATACTCCTTGCAACACCAAGACCCAATATATATACAGCTAATTGAAAAAACGTTGTCACTGACCGGCTACGCGACTAGCCCGAATGGAAGTATGGGTAAAAATCACTGATTAATGACTTAATAGTTTCAAAATTGGGAACATTTTTGACTGAATATCAGTCATTAATACTTAGACTTTTGTCTTCCTTTCGCAAAACCCGAAGACAAATGTTGAAAGGGTTGCTGCTTGTGTTATCTCATTAGTAAGCAAAAACAACTACTTCAGAGCAAATAATTAAGCGCTTCAGTGATTTCTACCCGTACTCCGTTTCGGTCCAGTCGTGTAGTCGCGCAGCCGGTCAGTGACAACGTTTTTTCAAATAACTTTATTTAGCAAAATAAATAGTCACACCTAGCTGTCTGCACTTCAGTAGTGGAATAGGGGAATTCATATCCATCCATATCTATCAAAACCAATTCATGACAAATTATTACCTATGAAAAATGTGTCCAGACCTGTAGGATCTTTAGGATTTTTCAATCTGCTTCCCATGAGCCATGTTTGCAAATCAACTTTATTTTATTTCACTTTAAGTTACCATAAAGTCATGGGTAGAAGCCCTGGGCTTATACTTTATTTGAACGTTTTTTGGTTGGGCTGGTAACCAGGGAAGCTGGGAATGGAAAAAGAGTTTATTGGGAATGAAGCTATTCAGCTACGATAAAGAATTATTAGCTACCCCAAGTTTGCAGACTACTCTGATCTAGTGCCTGGGCTTATAATTAGGGGTAATAATCATGGTGTTGGTCGTGGGATTATAACTAAGATTTTATTAGTATTAGTATTGACAACCATCATGGTGAGTAGAGTCCTGCAACACATTTTCTAAACATTACAGCGCAACGCGCAAAAGTATAACCACTTTTAATATATTTACATACTTCTATGCACGGGTTTTTTGCTGCCAAATGAGTTTTTACACCCCTTATTTGGTAAAACCAGACAACTTGGCATCAAATGTGTTGGTTTAAAGCACAAAATCCCATGCATAGAATATGCAATATAATATGCAAATACATTAACTGTGGTCCTACTTTTGCATGTCATGCTGTAAATGCCTTTGATCCATGTTTTGTACAGTAATAAGAACTTGTGACCAATGTTTTTACTCTTCTTTATTAGAATGCCCAGAGTTCTGTCCTAAGTGTGGTATTGGCGCTTATTGTTTCAACAATGACGTGTTCTAAGACAGTGATGTATTTTGTTATCTCATCCAAGTTGTGCCATGGTGATGAGTTTATTGCCCAAACATCTTGGTTAGAACACTTGTTGTATTACGTCATTCCAAATGGAACGTGGATTGCGATGCCTTTACTATGCATTATTACATTGGTGTGGAAGATAAGTCATGTTATAGAAATAAGTAATATTGCATCAAAACAAAACAAGACAAAATGATTTTTTTTAAATGCCAGTTGAAAAACATTTACTTTTAGGCTGTTTCCTTTTTGTTCATGCTATATAGATACAATTAGAAATTATTTTTGGATCAGTATCAATTAGTGACAATTAGTATCAGTTACTGTGAAACATATAAACATTGTGTCGATCTGCACTTCCCATTCACATGTGCAAAATCATACAATTTGCTATCGAGACAAAATAAGGTTCTGTTAGACATCAATCAAAGTATTTCCATGACATTGTCAAACAAAACACAAAGGTTTCAAGGCACATGGACCCATGTGTCATGTGGAATGCTGTGCAAATGCCTAGATTGACGTCCACCAAAACCAGCTTTGTCTTGACAAAACATTGCACGGTTTCATGCATGTGATATTGGCAAGTGCTGTAATGTAGCTTCCACAAAAAACTTAGCAGACTTGTTCCAGTCCTTAGAATATGTAACATACAGTGCAGCCAGCTAGCTCTGTGTTGTGTGTTTAAGTTTCTTGACCATATACGTTTAAATAGTAATATCAAGCATGCATTAGACTATAAAAACTGTCATGATTTTTGATTCTAGACTAGATGTCTAAGAAGGACCAGTATATTTAGTAAAACGATCAGGATCCTTTGTCTCTCGGTTGTCATTCCTGGTAATCTTTGTTAGTTCCTTTATCAAAGCATCTTTTTCTATCAAAACCAAACAGAACAAATGTAAGCTTGATTTTATAATTAATAAGTCAATAAAGGAAGAAAAAAGGTTTACACTACTATTAATAGGATTTTTTCACTCTGGGTATAGGTTCTGTGACCTGTCTGTATATCTGTATGGTTGAATTTTAACACCCCTTGTCAGCTACAATATATATATATACTGCAGGTATACGTTATACATAATTTTGAATTTTTTCTTTCAACTTTTTTCCCCACAAACATGTTTACAAATTTATGTAGAAAAATAATCCCTGAAGTAGATAAAATATTTACGATAAAATGAATGAATGAATGCCAAAATTAATATGAAATATAGCCAAATAGCCTAATTCAATTGGCACCTGATGGCAAACCGATGAAAACCCTGTGAAAAACCTCTGAATTTTCAAGAATTCACAGATTTTTAATTACAGGTTTTTCACAGGGTTTTCACAGGTTCTCATGATCAGCCAGTAGTATTCTTATAATGATTCATTTTACCTACCTTGAGGCTTTGCATGTTTTAGGAACTCCTCTAAAGCAGGAATTGGCCCAGACTTAATACGGCTATTATCACCAGGATAAAGCTACATAGAACAATGGGAAGGCATGTTATTGAAACCATAGTTAATATTAACTATGTTGAAACATAAATTAAGTGAAATCATAACCCATAAAACAAAATAACTTAAGTAGTGTATATATACCATCAAGTCAGTGTAGATGAACCAAAGTACCTTACAGTGTGACACAATGTTAGTTAATTACCGGTAATGTACTCAGTGGTGTAGCCATAATTTTTTTTTTGGGGGGGGGGGGGGGGGGGGAAGGGATCAAGTGCAAAAATCTGAAAAGCCACCTACATATTTTCCCATCCAGAATGCTGGCATAGCTAGGATTTTTCTGCCATGGCTGTCATGGTGCAAGTTAGGCTCTATTACATGAGAAAGTTTTGTCACAAGGCAAGTGACAACTGAAAGCTATACTATTTGTATTATCCTTACTTTTGAGAGAGCTTTTTTGTAGTACTCATCTGTATATTCTGTTCTGCCAGACAGGTGCATTAAAGGTGACGTGGCTGTGACAGAAGGAACTGTTTCCAAAAACATACACAACATGAGCAAAAAAGTTTTTCAAAAATTAATTTCTTTACTGTGGATTTTGCTTCAACATTAATTATTATAGCAACGATGATCTTCCCTTCCAATAAATAAAGCATTAAAACATTAATTATGCTCATACCTGCTCCTACTGTTGGTTTGTACTTGTTCTTGTTGCATCCATAGCGACTCAGGTTACATTTAAGGTCAGCCCGAACAACTGGTTTTTGGTATGTGTATCTTGTTGTAGAGTCCAGAGTGTGTGGAGGCTTTGAAATACTCACACTTACATCTCCATCAAACACTGTTTGTATTTGTACTCCTAAAAAATAATATGTTGAATTATTATATGATTATCAATGAAATACCTATATTTCTCTATTTCAAAATATATATATATATATATATAATAAACAGAATATTACATGGGCGCTTGGAGATACAAATTTATTTTATCTTCTTGTGTTGAAAATCTCTAACTCGTTCGCTGCGCTCACTTGTAAGAGATCTTTTCGACACTTGAAGATAAAATTTGTATCTCCGCTCGCTCCTTTTATTATCCTCTATTTAATACACTCTTTTAGATTGAGTGCACTGAATGCTTCTCATTTCAGACCATGTGTCATTCTCTTGAGAATAAGATTCTTTGTTTTAGTTGTACCCATATTCATGTCTTCTCATTTGCAATTATTAAACAAAGAAATGATACTCTAGGGAATGACGCATGGTCTGAAATGGGAAAACATTATGCCCAAGCTAAAGAGGTCTATTGGTCTATATGATTACCATTAAATGCCAAGGGTGACTGTATTTCCCAAATATATATTATAATGATTATTATCATAATCATATTAGAAGTATTATGATATTATCATAATAAAAATTATTATAAGCTTACTTATGTGATTTTAGCAGAGCTAAAATATTATAATTTATTTTCAAATATATTAGAAATAATAGTTGCAAAGTATTAGATTATTTTTTTAATATTAGAATAATTATTTAAAAAGAAAATATTTTTTTAAAGATAAAAAAAAAAAAGTTAATAAAAATAGAATTATATTGCAAATAACATAATTTACTTAAACAAATGTGTTCAACTTGATTCTATTAAAGATCCCTTTATAATATACCTTGTGGAATCCCAGTAAAGTCATTTTGGTATGTTGATTTAAGCTGATCATAGCAAACGTCTTCCATGCTTTTACTGTATTCAATCTGCTCAGGAGGAACCTTGCTTGGGAATCTCCAAACCAGAAAACCCTAAAAATAAAAAAAAAGGTTTACTTATTTAAGAAAAAAAATTAGAAAAAAATAATTTATCGCTGCGAGCAGGGTTCGAACCTGCGCGGGAAGATCCCATTGGATTTCAAGTCCAACGCCTTAACCACTCGGCCATCGCAGCTGTGACACATACGATAAGGTGAAAAATATGTATATGAATAGTTGCAGGATGTTTCATACATAGTTGCTTTACTTACAAGCTTATGGAAAAATACCAAAGCGATGTAATTATGAATACAAAATTCTCATTGAAAATAGAGAAGAAAAGTATTTTTTAATGACATCATACCTCAGTTGGATGTGGGTTATTTCTTCTGGCTCCTGTGGCTGTACCAGCTCTAACTGGACTAGATTTCGAAGTACGTTTTGGACAGTATTCGTACTGATAAGTTGTATCTAGTATAGCACCACGACTTGGGAACATTTTAGCGCTTCTTGGCCTTGTGAAAAGCAAAAAAAATTTAATATAGATCGAACTAATTAAATATTCATAAAAATATCTTGTTGCTATGGTAGTTACCTCGTTTTGTCGGCGGGAGAACCATTATCACCTTCGAAATCTTTTTTATGTGTTGTCATGTAAAATAAATCAGGATTTTGGCTATAACTTTCCATCTTTTTACGAAATGTTGTTGCGGGAGCACTTGGAGGTCGAGGCGAATACGTTTTTGAACTTCTGACTGAAATTAGAGTTTTCTGTGTGAGTTTGTGGTTTTGTAGGCCAATATAAACAGACTTCAGTAGTTCATTCAGTAAAGTTACCTGTGCGATACCAAGCTGGAGGATCAGAAGATAGTCCTAGCTTTTGCATCAACTTTATACATGTTTCCTTGTCTTTGAGTTCAGGAGCAGTTGGATAGAAACGAGAAATATTGTAGGCAAGTCCCGGCGAGACAACAAAGTTACCAAGCTGAAAAAAGTAAAGACAAACTTTAAAATTGCAAAAGATAATGATCCTGGTTTTTTAAAGCAAGAGTTTTATCACTATTATTTACTGCTTACATTTGGTGCTTTCTGATTACTCCAAGCTTCCTTATAATTGGAAATTTTCGGCCAATTTCGGCGTGATGCCATTGTTGAAGTCATAATTGCAACAAAACTTGTGTTCTATTTTTAAGTTCGAAAGCCACTTAGCTGTTCTAATGCTATTATCTGATTGGCTAATGTCACGCAACTCATTGACATTTTGTCTTGACCGGTATAAATCATTTTGCAGATCATTTTATAATTTTTTCGTTTTTTCGTCGTTTGCTTTTGTGATCATAGTGTAAACTTGTATTGTTTGAAGTGTAACAAGACAGTAAAAGTAAATTAACGAGCATCCGTTATCATAGATCAAAATCTTACGCACACTTCAGTTCAGAGCTATAACGATGAATGGAACGAACCACACTTCAGTTATGAAATAGAAAATAAATATGGCCTTAATAAATTTTGATGAAAACGGAAAATAAAAATAGAAAAAAGAAATTGTTATCACGTTGATCATGGTACATGGTTTAGAAAGACAAGTTGTCAATCAGAATAAAGAATTGATATTGTAGAACCACTTCACTGTGTTTGCACTCAAGTTCTAATAGATTGATAATGCTTTATATAGAGACAAAGAAAGAAAAATATAAATAACTTACAGTTAGTAAAGAAAGTCAGATCAGAAGAAGCGTAGTCTGACACCAGAAACTGGTTCATAACGGAAAATGCCGATTTGTGTTTGGAATTCGAAGTCAAAACTCTAGGTTGGCGCTGGTTGCTATGTGGAGAAAATCTAATTTTTTTAATACCATACCGAGCAGCTGAAGACAAACAGCCCAAAGGAGAGTTACGTTGACTGTGTTCAAGCTTTTCCATTGGGTAAAATGAGAATGACACCCCAGTTTGCCGTAAATTTTGTTTCTTTTGTTTTTCATTTTCAATTGAAATATTCATTCCCTTCAGTCGCTAGCAGGTATCCGGATTAGAAAAACTTATCGTAAGCAAAACAACATCTGTAATGTAGTCAGTTTGTCGTGGAAGCTGATCATCAAGGAGTTACATTAGTTTATATGAAGCATCAAGTAATCTGAGAAGAGGAGGGGGGGGGGGGGGGAGCGGAGAAATCGGCGATACGCAAATTTTACCGGCCACTAGAAAAGGTGTGATGCTATTTCCTGCGTTTTGGACTGAGATGTTTTGGACAAAAAGGTAACAAAAAATATATATATATATCCATCACAGACTGGGATTCAAAACTAAATCCCACCCCTAAATCCGCCTATGTGATCTAAGATACTGCGGTCTGTGCGGTAGACTGCGAAAAAGTGCAAAAAAATTGGATATGGGTCGAAAACGCGGATCGAAAAGGATGCATGAAAGCAGGTGTGCTATAGAGCTGTTAAGTTGTGACGTATTTCCGGATCCAACTGCTCATAAAAACCGATAAAATAAAGCGAAAAGTGTTTTCAATGATTTAACCTCCACCTGAAACAATTCGAGTTTGGACAATAAATCTAGTGATAAAGAGAAAGAAAAATCTTTATAGAACTGCTTTTCGTTTTGGACCCGGAAGTCGTTTTTCGATACGAGTGACGTCACACTTAAAAGCTCTATAACAATGCAGTTTCAAGAAGTAAAGTTCAATGTTATGCACCAGTGTAAGTGGGTTTGGTATTAGAGGAAAAGGGAAGAGATGCCCAACGCAAGAATCAGAGTTTCACACACTCCCCACAGAAAGCTATTACACCAAAAATCCAGATATTGTAATTCATTTATTTAAGATAAAAAACATAGCTTCTATTTTCTAATTATTTACAAATATATTTTGAAATTATCTATAAAAAAGCAAAATTCTTATGAAGTTATTTCTTTATGTTTTCATATATTCTCTTTAATGTTTAATAATATATATATATATTATTAAACATATATCATATGACATCATATAACATGTATCATATGATACTACACTTCTATATAAAGCATAAAATGCTTGAACTAGCTAAGGAAGTTATATTCTATATGATGGCTACTCACATTTAAAACTGTAATATTTGGTAAATATTTTAAACTGATAACTGTTTTTTTGGTTATATTTATTGGTGACTACAAGTACAATAGCAAGAAGCAAGGGTTTCAAAATGCTAAACACTGAATTCCTAACTATCTACTTGATCTACAAAATTTTAAAAATTTCTTTAGCACTTACAAAGAAAATAAGAAAATGGAAACCAATATTATCCAGATTATCTAAAATATATGGAGTTAATTCTCTTCTAAATATTAAATATTTAAACAAAGGATTTACAACAAACTTGAACAACAAAATAATTTTCAGATACCTGAAAGTAATCTGAACCATTATCTATGAAAAAAAAAAATTTCATTTCTTTTAAACTTTAACTTATAAGGTATGTATACATTATATGTTTGTGTTTTGTTAACTACCCAATTTGCGACATTTGGATGAAGTTAAGCTCAAGAACAGAGTGAATCCAAATACTGGATGGCTAAATCATAGAGCTATTTATGTGGTTTGTCTCATTTCAGACCAGGTGTTATTCTCTGTCATTACTTTGTTAATATGGATGAAACTCAAACAAAGAATTATTATTATGAAGAGAATGGCATACAGTCTGAAATGAGAAACATTATTCCCAGCTTAACGAGTCTATAGTATGATTTGATTATGTCCCTGATGTAGAAGTTGGATCATCCAGATCCTGATACCCATGCCTTGAGGTGGAAGGACTTGTCAAGTAGTAATATTTGATAGCTGTTATGATAAGCCCAACAAGATAAAGCATTGGCAGCCAAGCTAATATTCCAATGCAAATTTGCATAGCATCAATGGTTTTTTTGGCTGCTTCGTTATTTTGAGCTGAGCTCATGAAAGCCATGATGCAAAGAAATGACAAGATAATAGTGTCAACACGGTTCAGCCATCTCAGATGAGAATCAGTTCTGTATGGTTGCACATAGACAAAGATCACAAGCATCAAGAAGACAAGAACTTCAGTAAAGCACCTTTGATAGGGACCTGGTGTTGCTAAAGCAGCAGTGAGCACAAGCAAAGCTATGCGGCAAATGAAATAATAAGCTGAAAAAGACCCAAGATGGTCTTGAAAACAATGCTGGAAGATGTTGTAAAGAGGAGTAAAATAGCTCATGAATCGACAATTCCTGATGAAGAAAGGTCTAAAAAGTAGTAGTAATGGAACTAACATACTAAAACATAGGATGACAATGATAGCAAAAACAAGAAGGGCATAGTAACCATCAGGAATGTTTTCATCTGTAATAGAACCCTCAATGTACAGCACTGAAAAATCTTTCCGTAATTTTACCCAACGAATAGCATTGAATGAAATTAAAGTCAGATTGGTGTAACAAAGAACAAGTATGGATGAAATGGCACGGAAAACATTGGTTTTTTGATAGCAGTTGCAAGAGCATCTTGCTACCAATGTTATCACAATTAGTATAGCCAACATGTATAATGGCAAAAAGTAGTTAAGGCCCAATTTACCAATATTATCTAACTCTTTCACAAAACACGACAACTCGACTGATGGCAACCTCCAAGATGCTAGAGCCAAAACCGCCTTCATCCCCTTGTCTAGATGCAGAATTGTTTCATACTTCAAAACAAAAGGTAAGACCTGGTAGAAAAAGAGCCAAGAATTTAAGTAGGAGGTAAAGATGTCTACATTTATGCGCAAAAGAATCAAAACGACTATTGGTGTGACTACAATGAATACTGGAATTCCCCATGATATTTTAAAATGTTTTCCACACTTGGAAGCTTTTACACAATTTTCACCTCCCAAGGAAACTGTAAAATGTTCCTTGCATTTCCCACACAGAGGTGCTGTATTGTTTCTGTTGTCTGCACAAATCCTAGATTGATTATATGAGTAAAAATAATTTTTTTCAAAATGACAGTAGTGTGGTGGGCATGGGTAGGTGATAAATTTCCCTTTAACCCGGCCACCCCAATAGCCTGTAATTAAGTTAACCTGTTTACCATCACTGCTACAGTTATATATTCCCTCTTGCATGTCCACTTTTTCTGACATACATGAACAGATAGCCGCGCCATCCTTCTGCTCAAATCCATCATAACAGGTTTTAAATTGAGGTTTAAAGGATATTGAAATTGCTTGTCCTCCAACACTAGTGATTTTAACTGTAAAGTAACCTTTCTCTCTTCCTGTCAACTTAAGACCATTTATTACACTTTTGTAATTGGGATTTGGATTTGTATAATTATTGATAACCTTGTTGAACTGAATCAGAAAAAGGGACTCAAGAGTATGATTACTGCTATCATTTTGTATGTTTATTTTCACAACTCCATAAACTGGACTGTTCCTTTCATCTAATAGCTGTACTGTTGGGTTAAAGACTTCGCCTGGAGCAACAGACCATTCATCTTTATTGACTTTAATATTTACTGGATCTGTTGAAATTTCCTCATTTAGTGGAGCACTGAAGTGGATAATGTCTTTCCAAGCAAATGCAGAATTGTTTCCAATGCTCTCATTAGCCAAGAAGCAGGACTGAAGTGTAGATGCATAAACAGAGTTACCACCCCATGCCGGAGCAGAGTTGGCTGTGAAACTAATGTAGGTTTCCCAGTTAGAAACATTTCCTAAATCTACCAAATTTCCCTCTTCATTTTCATAGCCAATAGAACACTCATGTCTTCGAAGTTCTCTTGTCTTAAAGGGCCCCACTTCTGGTCCTGGAGCCTGTATAAATATTGCACCACCAAATTGGCTTGCATCATTTTGTTTGAAGTCAATTTTTGAGCCTTTAGTCATGATAAGTCTAGTCTGTCCATACAAAGCCAACGCTCCACCTTTGTTGCCAACATTTCTTGTGAAAAATGTTTGGTCAAAGACCTTTAGCGGGGCATTATCCAGAAGCAAGGCTGTATTGAGATTATCTAGAAATGTATTCTCCCCTCTTAAGATCATCGGCACTTTGGAGCTATAAACTACTCCCATTCCAATTACATGACCTTCATTGATATTACTGTAATTCTTGATCACTCTGTTGTTTACTATTGTGCAGTTGGCTATCACAACACAATACGGAATCTCAGGACCCATCTCAATCCAGTTATTCCTGTTGTTTAAAGCTACTGAAATAGCCGAGCCCATAGTTGCAGTATTATGATAAAAAGAACAGTTTCCAAAATGAATTGAGTTTTTGTATTTCCCCAAGATGTGGGAATATGTCCGACCATAATGAGACACAGCCCCGCCCATAGCTGCATCATTATCCCAAAATATATTTCTTTTATGCTCAACTGTATTTTCCATTGGTTGATATGTTTTATTTCCCTCAATAGCGTTACCTGTCCTCACAGCTCCTCCACCATACTTTGCGAGATTTCCTCCAAATTCACTGTCAACAATCTTTAAGACATTTCCTTCAGCATTATTCTGAAACTCAGTAAATATTCCTCCACCCCAAATTCCAGTGTTGTTGTAAAAGTAACAAGATTCAACGAGAAGGGAGTTATTCTTAGCCGACCCACACAAGAAAGCTGTCAGCCCAGGACCACGTCCAAAAGGTTGTGGTGTTTCTTGAGATTCATTGTACACATATCTATTTCGAGCAAAGATGCAGCCCCTAAAGGTATAGTGATTGCCATCAGAATACAAGTGATTATGATGATTAGTGTCATTGAATGGGTACAAAGAGCCAAACTGTGTCAAATGTAACAAGATTCCACCTGCAGTTTCATGAACGTCTTTGAAGCTGCTTGACTGTCCCTTTGGTGTATTGTCGACAAATTGAGAGTCAATGATGCTTATATTTCCGCCAACATCATATAGGACTAGACTTATACCAGAACTCTTTGTAAAGGTGCAGTTTTCCACAGCCAAATCTTTGCAGTAAGTAAAGGAAATTCCTGAATAGAACAGCTGTGGCTCATCATCATTACTATAAGGCTGGAACGGCGCTGAATACTCCAAACGGCCACAGCCTTGAAACATCAACTGCTTGAAGACAATGTTACTACAAAAGCGAAACTGCAGGCCAACATCCCTTGAACATTCAATGTTCACGGAATCACTCAGACCTACAAAAGCCACATTTTCCAACTCTGAAGTGTTATAGTTCCTGTTTAAGTTGTAATTTCCATTCCTGATAGAAACGTTGGTGGAGCTATTTAAGTGCTCCAAGACGAAGCCAAGAGTTTTACATGGAAAGGAGTTGTTTGTAATACACGAAATGTTATCGTGGCCGTCCATGGAGATTTGAATATGATGCACATAATTAACTGCAGTGGACTCCACTGAAGATTTTAAACCAACTATCGTCCATATGAGGACTACAATCGGTAGGAAAGACTGTAACCTTCTCTGCATGGTTCTCAAAACACCAGGAGCGCTGTAACATTTCAAGATGTAAGGGATAAAAGTGAAAGTATTCTACATAATCCCCTTGACGCATGACAGTTTCCATCGATCATTTCCTGGAAGAACTTGATTAACTGATTGGGCTTCCTGTGGTGAATATATTTCATTTTCTCTGTGAGCTGATTAGATCTTTCATAGATCCTACATAATACCCTCAGCGTATGCGGTCCTTGCTTTTTACATTTACATAAAGGAAGACCAACGAATTTTCGAACCAGGACCACTCTCTTGACCACTAACATTGGTGTCCAAATTTTCATAACTTTTATAATTTCTGAATATCATCATTTTATACAGTGACCTTGTGATAAAGATTTGCCAGCTTAGAAGATGCCAAATGCAGGGATTCGTAAGCTGTTACAGGTATGAAGGGAAGCTAGCAGTTTCTTTTTCTGTTGTAGTTTCCAACACGTACCAAAGATGGATCTAGGGGCTGGTGGGGGGGGGGGGGGGGGGGGGGGGGTGGGGTTGGGAGGGCATGATCCCCTTTGTGAAGTATGCAAATATTCAGTCACAAATTTTATTTCACACTTGTCATACAATTTGTGCTCAATGATACCTCCCCAGCCACCTTAAAAATGATTCATAACTTTTCATATACACAACAACAACAACAACGTCAACAACAACAACAACAAGCTTTATTTTACACTTCACTCTAAAGTAATACATATTTAAAGTAATACAATTTTTTCTCTATACTTTATCTTGGTTATATATCAGTATATATTTAAATTTGTAAAAAGCATTGAGTTTTTGAAATGCGTTTTTAAGAAATAAAGTATTATTATTATCATCATCATCATCATTATTATTATTATTATCATTATTTTAATAATAATAATGCATTTGATAATAATTTCAATAATGACTAGTAATAATAATATAGTAGAAAGTAGAATAAAACCTAATAGTAACTCGTCGTAAAATATAAGTTAATAAGTAAATATCTATATTAAAAAAAAAAAAAAGACCTAGTGTGTAATATCTAATTCCTTATATCTTATGCCCTATATCTTGTATCTAATATATCTTATATCTTATAGGTAAATTCAAAACTGATCTATCTTAAATCTTAATCATATCTAATATATAATATATAGATCCTAATAGTATCTATTATAGAATTAAAATAAATAAATAAATAAAATATCTAAAAAAAGAACTAGCTAAAAATTTATACTCATGCCACTGTCTATTATTTCAATGTCAATGTCAATGTTTTTAATATCACATTGTGCTCTTTTTATTGTCCTGGATCCTCGCAGACACACTATTATTATCATTATTATTATTATTATTATTATTATTATTATTATTATTATTATTATTATTATTATTATTATTATATTCTTACTAATGAAAAGTTTCCTTCCAAGTTTGGTTTTTATGCCGCCTCACTGGCGTAGGGAGGAGGCACGGGAGGTATACATTTTTGGTATTAATAAGGTAATTGTTATTTTATTTTTTGTTTATTATTATTTCTTTTACTTTTTTATTCTCGGTGCCCCCCCCCCCCCCCCCCCCCCTCCCTAAATTACGTTTTCATTCTTGGTGCATAGGCGGCGGAAGGGGAGGGGGAGGGGAGGAATAAGGGTGCTAGAGTCCTTCTTTTGCTTGCCCCCTTTTTTATTTTGAATTGGGCGGTTTTTTTTCTTTCTGCTTCGGCGATTTTGGCGTGTCCACAATTAGTTCGAAAGCGCTAGAACTACTAGGCGATAAAAGAAATTTTAAGGAATTTATTTTAATTTTAAGTACTCTCGTTCTGTCAAGCTTTCCGGCACCAGTACCTCTCGGTTGTGAAATATACGTTTTACGATATACTTACCGGTACCGGTGTTACTATAAATGTTCCATCACTACAAAACCTATTATTAATTCATATACTGGTAATCCTTATGCCGGTGACCTTAAACTTGTCTTACTTTGTTGGCTGATAGCATTGAGTCTATATTTACTACGTGGGTTCTGTGGCTTAGGATCTAGTTCTAGTTAACAGCAATTCTAATACCCCCATTTTTAAAATAACACGATCAACACAGCCCAAGATGCCTGGGTTTGACTTCCGTCAATTAAAAATTTACAAACTCAGACTGTTGAAAATTTGATTGACCTAAGCAGTATAAACCCAGACGTCTCGAATCGTAGCTAACCTGGAAATGGGTATCAACTATCAAAAGCGATGTGTTACCTTTCTTTAGCAATCTATTAATCTATCTCTTATAGAAAATTAAACGCAGTGCCATTGATATTTTGAACCAAAATGAATCAACGACAATTACATTAAAAAGCTTAGCTATGCCATACTGTAGCTCCTAGACGCTGTTATTCTAACAGTTACATCTCACTCTAGACCATGTCCCACCAGTCTACATGCGGCCCAGGACAATGTTCATTTGAAATTGCCGTTTTCTTGCCCCTCCATTACATTTACTGCATGACATGAGTCATCAAATAATTTACATGTATCTGGACAAATATACCTATTTCAAAAAGATGTCAGTGTCGGGGCCAAAGGAGATAGCCAATTGGTTATTTCAAGATCCAAGAATAACTGGAATGACTGTTTCTTCTCATCATTATTAGACGTCAAATACACGAAGGTTAATGTTGAGATATTCAGTTGCTTTAGTCGACAAAACCATTTTAAACACTCCGATGCTTCCGGATCCTGTCTAGCTGTATGCCCATGGTCCCTTTCGATCTTGAAATGACCTCGCCTATCTCCAATGACTTCAACAACCTTTTTGAAATTAAAGGTGTAGATCACGAATCTCTAAATCCAATAGCAATGGCTAATTTTGACTTATGTTAATATTAACCTTTGGTAGTGCACAATTTTTTGTGCACTTTTGTCGATCTCTTTTGAATTTCTAATTGAATTGTAAAGCAATAGAAAATTGTGTACCAATTATTTGTTATTTAAGAAGACACAGTTCAGTTCAACTGAAGTACATCGACAGTTCAGCTTGTGTGTCCGTAAGACGTCAAACAAAAAGTTTGGCTGGTCCTTTGAAGCTTTGTTTTCTGTAATAACAAGTCCTTGGTACATTTGCATAATAAGGTTCTGGAATTCTGAAAGACCTGAATCGAACAGAAGTCCAGGACCCGATCATATGTTGTTCGGGCAGTTGCCGATGCCGGTATGTCATACCTTGCTGGAAAAGCCTTCGAATGTTCTGTGGATTAAAACAATTAACCAATCAATTTTATCAATCAATCAATAAAATCAAAGAACCGATCAGTTGATCAAACAATCAATCAATCCATCCAACCATCCCTCCCTAGATTCCTCCCTCCCTCCCTCTCTCCCTCTATCTCTCCCTCCCTCCCTTCATCCAACAGTAGCTCATTTGACACAATTAGTATATATAGATAAATGTGTGCGAGTACAATTACCTGAGATATAAAATTCGTAAACCGACAGACAATTTACAAATAGAGTAATCACCGTATGTGAATTGGCCAATTTAACTGAACCATGCGATACACGATGTTCTCTGCAGAATTGCTTCTTTATAATGTTTTCATATCCACATGAATATGAACGAATAAATTTCAAAAAGATAAAGGAACAACGCGCAAGGGAACATCATGCAAGCATCACATACAGTTAATTAACATACCAGTTAGAGGAGCATATTTGTTTTGCTTCTCTCTGTATCTTCATCTGGGTTGACATCATCTTCAATTTCCTCCACATCTAATATTTGTCTATCTCGTCTACAACTTCCTTTACTAAGAAAGTTCCAGCAACACACTGAACACAGTATGACGAGATATGCCAGCGGCAAATAAGCCAGGACATTGACCAAGATCCGTAATGCAATGAATGTTGAATCACCAGCGTCGCTATTAAGTGCCGAGCTGAACACGGTGATGAGGCAAAGGTTTGTCAGCAACACAGCATCTAGAGTATTCAGCCAGTTGTATTTCGTATTGTAGGGCTGTAAGTACAGAAAGATGCCTAAAATCAGGATGCAAGAGGCTTCCAGGATGGATCTCTTCAACGGACCAAGAGGGAGGTACAAGGCCATAGGAAGAATCCAGATTCTGCATATGAAGTAGAAGCCAGCAAACCAGCGATTGTTTCTATGCTTCTCTTGATCTTCAAAACAGCTTTGGAAAATATCGAAGAATAATAGGTACCCGTTAAGACAAGGAAACTTCTTGAAGAACCACGGTGTAAACACCAGGACGATAGGGAGGAGAACCACAAACACCAGTAAAACGATGGCAAGAATCGTGAATGGTAAGTGAGTTCCCCAGTCATCTTTGAAGTTAATCGATCCCTCTGAATACAGCACCCATTTTCCACCAACATCTACGTAATGAAGGATGTTGAAGGATATTGTAGTGATGTTCGTATAGCACATTACCAGCAGATTGCACAGAGCGTGGGATACGTTCCTGTTGATGTAGCAACGAGGAAAACACCTAGCTACCCTGGATAATACCAACAGAAGAAAAAGAATATAGAATGGAAAGATGTAATTGACACCCAGTTTGTAGATATTTGTTAAATCAGAGTGCAAACAAATACTAACACCTTCTATTCTCCAATTGGCAATTCCAATCACAAACGGTATAAATGGGTCATGATCAAACCTTGTATTCGCCTTCAAAAGGTATCCCATTATCTGATAAGAGTACAGCCACGAGTTCAGATAAGCAGTGAAGATGTCCAGATTTATCTTGAGCACCAGCAATACAAACACTAGCATTACTAAAAAGAAAACTAGTAAAATCCAAGGACTTTTCGGGTCGCAACTTTCGGTGGTTTTGAAACATTTTTCACTTCCCAGACTCACGGTGTAACCCGATTGACATTCTCCACAGAGGGGGATGTCTGCATTTCTATGCTCTGCACATAGTTGATTCTTTTTAAGTGCAAATTCTCTCCTTTTTGTATTAGTTGTAGTGGCACTACAATATTCTGGTGGACAAGAATATGTGGCAAAATTTCCGCCATCCACCTTGCCTCCCCAGTACCCCGTCTTCAAGTACACTGTTTTCCTGTCGTCACTGCACTTGGAAATCCCAATATGCTCTTTCTTTGAACAAATACATTTGCCTTCTTTTTCGTCTATTCGAAATCCTTGGTGACAATCCAAGAGTTTGAGGTTTTTATGACTCATACTAATGGTTTGTCCACTGACTGTTGTTAAAGTCAGGTCGAACATCTTGCCATGCTTTCCTCTCAACATCAGACCAGACACGGGTTCAGTATCATTTTGCCCTTTGTTTTTTATCAGCAGCAGTGGTGAGGAGGTACCTAGTCTAACATCATTATGACCTGAATCATTTATTGAGAGGCTCACCACCCCTTGCACGAGGCTCCCTTTTTCATCAATTAGTTTAATAGTTGCAGAAAATTCCTCACCTGGGGATCGTTTCCATTCCGTCTCATTGATTTCTATTTTAATAGGATCTGTTGATATTTCTTCTGAAACATCATATATTTGGTCGCCATGTTCGTTTATGTATTTCACAAACTGCCACTGGAGAGAGTAATTGTTAATCCTTTTCTCTCCAACTCTGCGACAGCCTTGCAAAGTGGTTGCGTAAATGGATTTGCCTCCACCAGCTGATGCATTGTTTGATTCAAAAGTGAGATTTGTGTCCCACGTCTTTACATCTTTCATCGTATTTGTGTCGTTATACGAGAGAAAACATCCATGGGTGTTAAGTTCTGTCGTGTTGAAGGGAACAACTGGCGGGGCACCGACGTCTACATAAATTGCTCCACCCTTACCTGTTGCCTGGTTACCTTTGAAATACATTTTTGAAGCTGGCATCAGATCGATGATAGACATGCCATACATACCAATAGCCCCTCCTTGAAGACCACTGTTATTTGTAAACGTTACATTATCGAAAACTTTAAGAATGGCAGAATCTAAAACCAGAGCTGTTTGCTTGTTAAAGTCAAACTTGGTTGATCCTTGAAAAACGACGGGAACTGAGTACGTGTAAAGAGCACCCTGACCAATAACATACTTGTCTTCAGTTTTTATGATCTCGTTGCCAGTAATACTACAGTTTTCAAGACAAACAATGTAAGGAAGAATAGGTTCTTTGAGATTAGGGCTTATGTTATTCAAAGCTAGATCCAGTTTAGCAGTTGCAAGTCCAATAGCTGAACCTAAAGTTGCTTTGTTGTTGATCCACTTGCACCTTCTAAAGATGACCCTTCGATAGTGATCGTCTGGATTAACTGGATGGAAATATGGCCCATAGTGAGAAACACCCCCTCCCAAAATAGCCGTGTTATTTTGGTAGATGCAATCTTCATGAACAATTTTGTTAGGATAAAGGTTTCCGCCCCAAATAGGAAACCCTGACCTAACAGCTCCTCCTGCAGTACTATTGAAGTTGCTTAAAAACCTAGATCCAATAATAAACAAGGAATTGTTCTGTGTTTCGTCTTGGAATTCCACAAAACATCCTGCTCCCCATATAGCTTTATTGTTTTGGAATGTGCAATTTTGAATCACCAGGTTATTGTTGTTGGCGGTACCCTTGACAAAAAGTGAAAACCCTCCCCCACGACCGAATGGCATATGATCATTACCAGAAGGGAACTCAATGTAATTCATAAAACATTGTTCGGGGGCAAAGTTTTCTTCAAACGTACATCCTTCAATCATATAATTGTTGTTGTTCTGATAGGCAAGTCGTTCATTATTTTTTCTAGCGAATGGATGAAGAGCACCTTCATACGTAAACTCCACATAAATACCCCCTCCTGCTTGAGCATATGACAAATTGCGTGAACAATTATAATTATCCAGATCAGGCGAGTTGCTGCTGAAAATTGACCTCATGATATTGACTTCACCACCGACATCATACAATGATAAACCAATGCCTGGGCTCTTGGTGATTTTGCAGTCCTCCATCGTCACATTTTTCACGTAGGCAAAGAAAAATCCAGCATAAAATGGAACGTGATCTTTATGAATTACTTTGAACGCCGAGCCAACTGTACTGTTGTGCAGACTTCCGCAACGATAAAACGAAATTCCATTAATCTTGATGTCTCCACTACGAACAAATGTGAAACTCGCATTTGCAGAGCAGTTGATCGACACATTGGTAAAACTTCCGTTCCCTGATAATCCAAAGTTGAACACATTCTGGAAAGTAGCATTGGTGGATAGATTGAACACTCCTGGTTCAAGGATGATGACAGTGGCGTTTTTTATTTTGGCACTGACTGCGTGGTCGAGTGTCTTGCAGGGATTTTGAACAGAAGTTTCCTTTGATGTGGAATTCAAGCAAGATTCGGTATCATTACCTTGATTTGACACCACAATAAAATAGCGATAGAGTCCGTAGTCATTGAAATATTGTGCAGATCCTGGAATGAAGAACTGGGTACATAAAATAAGGCTGAAAACAACAGCCAAAAGAAGATTCATTGTGACACGAGATACTCGTTAGACTCGATTGATTTCTTGCTTTAATAGGCGTGTTTCTTAGAAATTAAAAAAACAAAATAACAGGAAATGGCTGTAATGACAAGGCGTTCCTCAACACACAGGTAGCCCAAATTCTAAAACGCTGGTATGCTGAAAATAAATAATAAATACAATAAACTATGCAATGAAAATCAATTGATGTAATTAATAGCCTCATAGCTATGTCTGTAATTTTACCATTTAGTGCAGAAAGATCATGAACTGTACGCAATCACAATGAGGCCATGAACCAGGCAATCTAACGCCACTATGTGCTTGTGCACGAAAAACTTTCAAACTTTAATTGAAGGACCATAGTTTTTGAACTTCTGCAGTGCGAAACCCTCAAATTTTGCAGGGGACTCGGATTTCCTAAAGAGTACATTGAAAAGAAACTTTTGACAAAGTTTGAAAAAAATGACATGGGTTTTACGTATAGAAAAAGAGGTAAGTGTACATTTTTTGTACTCGTTTTAGACAAAATTGTCAAGGGCAAGAGGAATAAACTGAAAAATAATTTTTACTGTATTTCTCACTATTTTCCAAATCTTTTGACTTGTATTTGTAAAACGACGTATAATTTAGTTTCCCTCAAAAAATAAAAGTTTAGTTACAGGTGAAGTTATGATCGTTTTTGTAGATAGTTGGTTGGGGTTGGCACGTTCCACCAACGTCTGGTGGCCCCAAACGTCTGATGGCCCCTGTCCCAGTTTCTCCGCTGCAATACATGCTGTGACCACGAAACTTGGCAGGGTTATAGTCACGTACCTTGTCAGTCAACACAATAATTTTGGGTGCATGACGTCACATATCACGTGACTTACTAAGATAACATTATCCCCCGTTTTGAAACAAACCCATTTTGACGTAATTGCCCTTTCAAGACGTGTGGGGACACCAGACGTGGGGCCACCAGACGTTGGTGGAACGTGCCAAGCTTACTTGTGGGGTGCTAGAGTCCATCCTTTCTTTGCTTGCCCCATTTTTCATTTTGAATGTGGCGGGTTTTTTTTTTTTTTTTTGCTTCGGCGATTTTGGCGTGGCGCGTGGCCTTATGGTAGTGCGCAAGAAGTGTCCACAATTAGTTCGAAAGCTAGCGCTAGAACTACTAAACAATTAAAGAAATTTTAAGGACTTTATTTTAATTTTAAGTACTCTCGTTCTGTCAAGCTTTCCGGCACCAGTACCTCTCGGTTGTGAAATATACGTTTTACGATATACTTACCGGTACCGGTGTTACTATAAATGTTCCATCACTACAAAACCTATTATTAATTCATATACTGGTAGTCCATATATGACCTTAAACTTGTTTTACTTTGTTGGCTGATAGCATTGAGTCTATATTTACTACGTGGGTTCTGTGGCTTAGGATCTAGTTCTAGTGAACAGCAATTCTAATACCCCCATTTTTAAAATAACGCGATCAACACAGCCCAAGATGCCTGGGTTTGACTTCCGTCAATTAAAAATTTACGAACTCAGACTGTTGAAAATTTGATTGACCTAAGCAGTATAAACCCAGACGTCTCGAATCGTAGCTAACCTGGAAATGGGTATCAACTATCAAAAGCGATGTGTTACCTTTCTTTAGCAATCTATTAATCTATCTCTTATAGAAAATTAAACGCAGTGCCATTGATATCTTGAACCAAAATGAATCAACGACAATTACATTAAAAAGCTTAGCTATGCCATACTGTAGCTCCTAGACGCTGTTATTCTAACAGTTACATCTCACTCTAGACCATGTCCCACCAGTCTACATGCGGCCCAGGACAATGTTCATTTGTAATTGCCGTTTTCTTGCCCCTCCATTACATTTACTGCATGACATGAGTCATCAAATAATTTACATGTATCTGGACAAATATACCTATTTCAAAAAGATGTCAGTGTCGGGGCCAAAGGAGACAGCCAATTGGTTATTTCAAGATCCAAGAATAACTGGAATGACTGTTTCTTCTCATCATTATTAGACGTCAAATACACGAAGGTTAATGTTGAGATATTCAGTTGCTTTAGTCGACAAAACCATTTTAAACACTCCGATGCTTCCGGATCCTGTCTAGCTGTATGCCCATGGTCCCTTTCGATCTTGAAATGACCTCGCCTATCTCCTATGATTTCAACAACCTTTTTGAAACTAAAGGTGTATATCACGAATCTCTAAATCCAATATCAATGGCTAATTTTGACTTACGTTAATATTAACCTTGGGTCGTGCACAATTTTTTGTGCACTTTTGTCGATCTCTTTTGAATTTCTAATTGAATTGTCAAGCAATAGAAAATTGTGTACCAATTATTTGTTATTTAAGAAGACACAGTTCAGTTCAACTGAAGTACATCGACAGTTCAGCTTGTGTGTCCGTAAGACGTCAAACAAAAAGTTTGGCTGGTCCTTTGAAGCTTTGTTTTCTGTAATAACAAGTCCTTGGTACGTTTGCATAATAAGGTTCTGGAATTCTGAAAGACCTGAATCGAACAGAAGTCCAGGACCCGATCATATGTTGTTCGGGCAGTTGCCGATGCCGGTATGTCATACCTTGCTGGAAAAGCCTTCGAATGTTCTGTGGATTAAAACAATTAACCAATCAATTTTATCAATCAATCAATAAAATCAAAGAACCCATCAGTTGATCAAACAATCAATCAATCCATCAAACCATCCCTCCCTAGATTCCTCTCTCCCTCTCTCTCTCTCTCTCTCCCTCTCTCACTCCCTCCCTCTCTCCCTCTCTCCCTCTCTCCCTCTCTCCCTCTCTCCCTCTCTCCCTCTCTCCCTCTCTCCCTCTCTCCCTCTCTCCCTCTCTCCCTCCCTCCCTCTCTCCCTCTATCTCTCCCTCCCTTCCTCCCTTCATCCAACAGTAGCTCATTTGACACAATTAGTATATATAGATAAATGTGCGCGAGTACAATTACCTGAGATATAAAATTCGTAAACCGACAGACAATTTACAAATAGAGTAATCACCGTATGTGAATTGGACAATTTAACTGAACCAAAAGATAAAGGAACAACGCGCAAGGGAACATCATGTAAACAACACATACAGTTAATAAACATACCAGTTAGAGGAGCATATTTGTTTCGCTTCTCTCTGTATCTTCATCTGGGTTGACATCATCTTCAGTTTCCTCCACATGTAATAATTGTCTATCTCGTCTAACACTTTCTTTACTAAGAAAGTTCCAGCAACACACTGAACACAGTATGACAAGATATGCCAGCGGCAAATAAGCCAGGACATTGACCAAGATCTGTAATGCAATGAATGTTGAATCACCAGCGTCGCTATTAAGTGCCGAGCTGAACACGGTGATGAGGCAAAGGTTTGTCAGCAACACGGCATCTAGAGTATTCAGCCAGTTGTATTTCGTATTGTAGGGCTGTAAGTACAGAAAGATGCCTAAAATCAGGATGCAAGAGGCTTCCAGGATGGATCTCTTCAACGGACCAAGAGGGAGGTACAAGGCCATAGGAAGAATCCAGAGTCTGCATATGAAGTAGAAGCCAGCAAACCAGCGATTGTTTCTATGCTTCTCTTGATCTTCAAAACAGCTTTGGAAAATGTCGAAGAATAATAGGTACCCGTTAAGACAAGGAAACTTCTTGAAGAACCACGGTGTAAACACCAGGACGATAGGGAGGAGAACCACAAACACCAGTAAAACGATGGCAAGAATCGTGAATGGTAAGTGAGTTCCCCAGTCATCTTTGAAGTTAATCGATCCCTCTGAATACAACACCCATTTTCCACCAACATCTACGTAATGAAGGATGTTGAAGGATATTGTAGTGATGTTCGTATAGCACATTACCAGCAGATTGCACAGAGCGTGGGATACGTTCCTGTTGATGTAGCAACGAGGAAAACACCTAGCTACCCTGGATAATACCAACAGAAGAAAAAGAATATAGAATGGAAAGATGTAATTGACACCCAGTTTGTAGATATTTGTTAAATCAGAGTGCAAACAAATACTAAAACCTTCTATTCTCCAATTGGCAATTCCAATCACAACCGGTATAAATGGGTCATCAAACTTTGTATTCGCCTTCAAAAGGTATACCATTATCTGATAAGAGTACAGCCACGAGTTCAGATAAGCAGTGAAGATGTCCAGATTTATCTTGAGCACCAGCAATACAAACACTAGCATTACTAAAAAGAAAACTAGTAAAATCCAAGGACTTTTCGGGTCGCAACTTTCGGTGGTTTTGAAACATTTTTCACTTCCCAGACTCACGGTGTAACCCGATTGACATTCTCCACAGAGGGGAATGTTTGCATTTCTATGCTTTGCACATAGTTGATTCTTTTTAAGTGCAAATTCTCTCCTTTTTGTATCAGTTGTAGTAGCACTACAATATTCTGGTGGACAAGAATATGTGGCAAAATTTCCGCCATCCACCTTGCCTCCCCAGTACCCCGTCTTCAAGTACACTGTTTTCCTGTCGTCACTGCACTTGGAAATCCCAATATGCTCTTTCTTTGAACAAATACATTTGCCTTCTTTTTCGTCTATTCGAAATCCTTGGTGACAATCCAAGAGTTTGAGGTTTTTATGACTCATACTAATGGTTTGTCCACTGACTGTTCTTAAAGTCAGGTCGAACATCTTGCCATGCTTTCCTCTCAACATCAGACCAGACACGGGTTCAGTATCATTTTGCCCTTTGTTTTTTATCAGCAGCAGTGGTGAGGAGGTACCTAGTCTAACATCATTATGACCTGAATCATTTATTGAGAGGCTCACCACCCCTTGCACGAGGCTCCCTTTTTCATCAATTAGTTTAATAGTTGCAGAAAATTCCTCACCTGGGGATCGTTTCCATTCCGTCTCATTGATTTCTATTTTAATAGGATCTGTTGATATTTCTTCTGAAACATCATATATTTGGTCGCCATGTTCGTTTATGTATTTCACAAACTGCCACTGGAGAGAGTAATTGTTAATCCTTTTCTCTCCAACTCTGCGACAGCCTTGCAAAGTGGTTGCGTAAATGGATTTGCCTCCACCAGCTGATGCATTGTTTGATTCAAAAGTGAGATTCGTGTCCCACTTCTTTACATCTTCCATCGTATTTGTGTCGTTATACGAGAGAAAACATCCATGGGTGTTAAGTTCTGTCGTGTTGAAGGGAACAACTGGCGGGGCACCGACGTCTACGTAAATTGCTCCACCCTTACCTGTTGCCTGGTTACCTTTGAAATACATTTTTGAAGCCGGCATCAGATCGATGATAGACATGCCATACATACCAATAGCCCCTCCTTGAAGACCACTGTTATTTGTAAACGTTACATTATCGAAAACTTTAAGAATGGCAGAATCTAAAACCAGAGCTGTTTGCTTGTTAAAGTCAAACTTGGTTGATCCTTGAAAAACGACGGGAACTGAGTACGTGTAAAGAGCACCCTGACCAATAACATACTTGTCTTCAGTTTTTATGATCAGGTTGCCAGTAATACTACAGTTTTCAAGGCAAACAATGTAAGGAAGTATAGGTTCTTTGAGATTAGGGCTTATGTTATTCAAAGCTAGATCCAGTTTAGCAGTTGCAAGTCCGATAGCTGCACCTAAAGTTGCTTTGTTGTTGATCCACTTGCACCTTCTAAAGATAACCCTTCGATAGTGATCGTCTGGATTAACTGGATTGAAATATGGCCCATAGTGAGAAACACCCCCTCCTAAAATAGCCGTGTTATTTTTGTAGATGCAATCTTCATGAACAATTTTGTTAGGATAAAGGTTTCCGCCCCAAATAGGAAACCCTGACCTCACAGCTCCTCCTGCGGTACTATTGAAGTTGCTTAAAAACCTAGATCCAATAATAAACAAGGAATTGTTCTGTGTTTCGTCTTGGAATTCTGCAAAACATCCTGCTCCCCATAAAGCTTTATTGTTTTGGAATGTGCAATTTTGAATCACTAGGTTATTGTTGTTGGCGGTACCCTTGACAAAAAGTGAAAACCCTCCCCCACGACCGAATGGCATATGATCATTACCAGAAGGGAACTCAATGTAATTCATAAAACATTGTTCGGGGGCAAAGTTTTCTTCAAACGTACATCCTTCAATCATATAATTGTTGTTGTTCTGATAGGCAAGTCGTTCAGTATTGTTTCTAGCGAATGGAGGAAGAGCACCTTCATACGTAAACTCCACATAAATACCCCCTCCTGCTTGAGCATATGGCAAATTGCGTGAACAATTATAATTATCCAGATCAGGCGAGTTGCTGCTGAAAATTGACCTCATGATATTGACTTCACCACCGACATCATACAATGATAAACCAATGCCTGGGCTCTTTGTGATTTTGCAGTCCTCCATCGTCACATTTTTCACGTAGGCAAAGAAAAATCCAGCATAAAATGGAACGTGATCTTTATGAATTACTTTGAACGCCGAGCCAACTGTACTGGCGTGCAGACTTCCGCAACGATAAAACGAAATTCCATTAATCTTGATGTCTCCACTACGAACAAATGTGAAACTCGCATTTGCAGAGCAGTTGATCGACACATTGGTAAAACTTCCGTTCCCTGATAATCCAAAGTTGAACACATTCTGGAAAGTAGCATTGGTGGATAGATTGAACACTCCTGGTTCAAGGATGATGACAGTGGCGTTTTTTATTTTGGCACTGACTGCGTGGTCGAGTGTCTTGCAGGGATTTTGAACAGAAGTTTCCTTTGATGTGGAATTCAAGCAAGATTCGGTATCATTACCTTGATTTGACACCACAATAAAATAGCGATAGAGTCCGTAGTCATTGAAATATTGTGCAGATCCTGGAATGAAGAACTGGGTACATAAAATAAGGCTGAAAACAACAGCCAAAAGAAGATTCATTGTGACACGAGATACTCGTTAGACTCGATTGATTTCTTGCTTTAATAGGCGTGTTTCTTAGAAATTAAAAAAACAAAACAACAGGAAATGGCTGTAATGACAAGGCGTTCCTCAACACACAGGTAGCCCAAATTCTAAAACGCTGGTATGCTGAAAATAAATAATAAATACAATAAACTATGCAATGAAAATCAATTAATGTAATTGATAGCCTCATAGCTATGTCTGTAATTTTACCATTTAGTGCAGAAAGATCATGAACTGTACGCAATCACAATGAGGCCATGAACCAGGCAATCTAACGCCACTATATGCTTGTGCACGAAAAACTTTCAAACTTTAATTGAAGGACCATAGTTTTTGAACTTCTGCAGTGCGAAACCCTCAAATTTTGCAGGGGACTCGGATTTCCTAAAGAGTACATTGAAAAGAAACTTTTGACAAAGTTTGAAAAAAATGACATGGGTTTTACGTATAGAAAAAGAGGTAAGTGTACATTTTTTGTACTCGTTTTAGACAAAATTGTCAAGGGCAAGAGGAATAAACTGAAAAATAATTTTTACTGTATTTCTCACTATTTTCCAAATCTTTTGACTTGTATTTGTAAAACGACGTATAATTTAGTTTCCCTCAAAAAATAAAAGTTTAGTTACAGGTGAAGTTATGATCGTTTTTGTAGATAGTTGGTTGGGGTTGGCACGTTCCACCAACGTCTGGTGGCCCCACACGTCTGATGGCCCCTGTCCCAGTTTCTCCGCTGCAATACATGCTGTGACCACGAAACTTGGCAGGGTTATAGTCACGTACCTTGTCAGTCAACACAATAATTTTGGGTGTATGACGTCACATATCACGTGACTTACTAAGATAACATTATCCCCCGTTTTGAAACAAACCCATTTTGACGTAATTGTCCTTTCAAGACGTGTGGGGACACCAGACGTCGGGCCACCAGACGTTGGTGGAACGTGCCAAGCTTACTTGTCTTTTTCTTCAAAAAGTTATTGATATGCCTGTGTTCAATCGTGAATATCTCGAGAGGTACACATTTTTGGTATTAATAAGGTAATTGTTATTTTATTATTTTTTTTATTATTATTTTGTTTACTTTTTTATTGTTGGTTTCCCCCCCCCCCCTCCCTAAATTACGTTTTCATTCTTGGTGCATAGGCGGCGGACGGGGAGGGGGGGAGGGGGGGGAGGGGGGATGGGGGAGGGGCAGGGGTGCTAGAGTCCATCCTTTCTTTGCTTGCCCCATTTTTCATTTTGAATGTGGCGGGTTTTTTTTTTTTTTTTTTTGCTTCGGCGACTTTGGCGTGGCGCGTGGCCTTATGGTAGTGCGCAAGAAGTGTCCACAATTAGTTCGAAAGCTAGCGCTAGAACTACTAAACAATTAAAGAAATTTTAAGGACTTTATTTTAATTTTAACTACTCTCGTTCTGTCAAGCTTTCCGGCACCAGTACCTCTCGGTTGTGAAATATACGTTTTACGATATACTTACCGGTACCGGTGTTACTATAAATGTTCCATCACTACAAAACCTATTATTAATTCATATACTGGTAGTCCTTATGCCGGTGACCTTAAACTTGTTTTACTTTGTTGGCTGATAGCATTGAGTCTATATTTACTACGTGGGTTCTGTGGCTTAGGATCTAGTTCTATTGAACAGCAATTCTAATACCCCCATTTTTAAAATAACGCGATCAACACAGCCCAAGATGCCTGGGTTTGACTTCCGTCAATTAAAAATTTACGAACTCAGACTGTTGAAAATTTGATTGACCTAAGCAGTATAAACCCAGACGTCTCGAATCGTAGCTAACCTGGAAATGGGTATCAACTATCAAAAGCGATGTGTTACCTTTCTTTAGCAATCTATTAATCTATCTCTTATAGAAAATTAAACGCAGTGCCATTGATATTTTGAACCAAAATGAATCAACGACAATTACATTAAAAAGCTTAGCTATGCCATACTATAGGTCCTAGACGCTGCTATTCTAACAGTTACATCTCACTCTAGATGAGTCTAGTTACAGTTCTAGTCTACATGCGGCCCAGGACAATCTTCATTTGTAATTGCCGTTTTCTTGCCCCTCCATTACATTTACTGCATGACATGAGTCATCAAATAATTTACATGTATCTGGACAAATATACCTATTTCAAAAAGATGTCAGTGTCGGGGCCAAAGGAGATAGCCAATTGGTTATTTCAAGATCCAAGAATAACTGGAATGACTGTTTCTTCTCAAGGTTGATGTTGAGATATTCAGTTGCTTTAGTCGACAAAACCATTTTAAACACTCCGATGCTTCCGGATCCTGTCTAGCTGTATGCCCATGGTCCCTTTCGATCTTGAAATGACCTCGCCTATCTCCTATGATTTCAACAACCTTTTTGAAATTAAAGGTGTATATCACGAATCTATAAATCCAATATCAATGGCTAATTTTGACTTACATTAATATTAACCTTGGGTAGTGCACCATTTTTTTGTGCACTTTTGTCGATCTCTTTTGAATTTCTAATTGAATTGTAAAGCAATAGAAAATTGTGTACCATGCAATTATTTGTTATTTAAGAAGACACAGTTCAGTTCAACTGAAGTACATCGACAGTTCAGCTTGTGTGTCCATAAGACGTCAAACAAAAAGTTTGGCTGCTCCTCTGAAGCTTTTTTTTCTGTAATAACAAGTCCTTGGTACGTTTGAATAAGGTTCTGGAATTCTGAAAGACCTGAATCGAACAGAAGTCCAGGACCCGATCATATGTTGTTCGGGCAGTTGCCAATGCCAGTATGTCATACCTTGCTGGAAAAGCCTTCGAATGTTCTGTGGATTAAAACAATTAACCAATCAATTTTATCAATCAATAAATAAAATCAAAGAACCGATCAATTGATCAAACAATCAATCAATCCATCCAACCATCCCTCCCTAGATTCCTCCCTCCCTCCCTCTCTCCCTCTCTCCCTTTCTCCCTTTCTCCCTCTCTCCCTCTCTTCCTCTCTCCCTCTCTCCCTCTCTCCCTCTCTCCCTCTCTCCCTCTTTCCCTCTCTCCCTCTCTCCCTCTCTCCCTCCCTCTCTCCCTCTATCTCTCCCTCCCTTCATCCAACAGTAGCTCATTTGACACAATTAGTATATATAGATAAATGTGCGCGAGTACAAATACCTGAGATATAAAATTCAGACAGACAATTTACAAATAGAGTAATCACCGTATGTGAATTGCCCAATTTAACTGAACCATGCGATACATGATGTTCTCTGCAGAATTGCTTCTTTATAATGTTTTCATATCCACATGAATATGAACGAATGAATTTCAAAAAGATAAAGGAACAACGCACAAGGGAACATCATGTAAACACCACATACGGTTAACTAACGCCTACCAGTTAGAGGTGCATATTTGTTTCGCTTCTCTCTGTATCTTCATCTGGGTTGATATCATCTTCAATTTCCTCCACATCTAATATTTGTCTATCTCGTCTACAACTTTCTTTACTAAGAAAGTTCCAGCAACACACTGAACACAGTATGACGAGATATGCCAGCGGCAAATAAGCCAGGACATTGACCAAGATCCGTAATGCAATGAATGTTGAATCACCAGCGTCGCTATTAAGTGCCGAGCTGAACACGGTGATGAGGCAAAGATTTGTCAGCAACACAGCATCTAGAGTATTCAGCCAGTTGTATTTCGTATTGTAGGGCTGTAAGTACAGAAAGATGCCTAAAATCAGGATGCAAGAGGCTTCCAGGATGGATCTCTTCAACGGACCAAGAGGGAGGTACAAGGCCATAGGAAGAATCCAGATTCTGCATATGAAGTAGAAGCCAGCAAACCAGCGATTGTTTCTATGCTTCTCTTGATCTTCAAAACAGTTTTGGAAAATGTCGAAGAATAATAGGTACCCGTTAAGACAAGGAAACTTCTTGAAGAACCACGGTGTAAACACCAGGACGATAGGGAGGAGAACCACAAACACCAGTAAAACGATGGCAAGAATCGTGAATGGTAAGTGCGTTTCCCAGTCGTCTATGAAGTTAATCGATCCATCTGAATACAACACCCATTTTTCACCAACCTTTACGTAATGAAGGATGTTGAAGGATATTGTAGTGATGTTCGTATAGCACATTACCAGCAGATTGCACAGAGCGTGGGATACGTATACGTTCCTGTTGATGTAGCAACGAGGAAAACACCTAGCTACCCTGGATAATACCAACAGAAGAAAAAGAATATAGAATGGAAAGATGTAATTGACACCCAGTTTGTAGATATTTGTTAAATCAGAGTGCAAACAAATACTAACATGTACACCTTCTATTCTCCAATTGGCAATTCCAATCACAACCGGTATAAATGGGTCATGATCAAACCTTGTATTCGCCTTCAAAAGGTATCCCATTATCTGATAAGAGTACAGCCACGAGTTCAGATAAGCAGTGAAGATGTCGAGATTTATCTTGAGCACCAGCAATACAAGCACTAGCATTACTAAAAAGATAACTAGTAAAATCCAAGGACTTCTCGCGTCGCAACCTTCATCGATTTTGAAACATGTTTCATTTCCCAGACCCACGGTGTAATTCAATTGACATTTTCCACAGAGGGGAATGTTTGCATTTCTATACTCTGCACATAGTTGATTCTTTTTAAGTGCAAATTCTCTCTTTGTTGTATTAGTTGTACTAGCACTACAATATTCTGGTGGACAAGAATATGTGGCAAACGTTCCGCCATCCACCTTGCCTCCCCAGTACCCCGTCTTCAAGTACACTGTTTTCCTGTCGTCACTGCACCTTGAAATCCCAATATGCTCTTTCTTTAAACAAATACATTCGCCTTCTTTTTCGTCTATTCGAAATCCTTGGTGACAATCCAAGAGTTTGAGGTTTTTATGACTCATACTAATGGTTTGTCCACCGACTGTTCTTAAAGTCAGGTCGAACATCTTGTCAATCTTTCCTCTCAACATCAGACCAGACACGGGTTCAGTATCATTTTGCCCTTTGTTTTTTATCAGCAGCAGTGGTGAGGAGGTACCTAGTCTAACATTATTATGACCTGAATCATTTATTGAGAGGCTCACCACCCCTTGCACGAGGCTCCCTTTTTCATCAATTAGTTTAATAGTTGCAGAAAATTCCTCACCTGGGGATCGTTTCCATTCCGTCTCATTGATTTCTATTTTAATAGGATCTGTTGATATTTCTTCTGAAACATCATTTACTTGGTCGCCCTTTTCGTTTAAGTATTTCACAAACCCCCACTGGAGAGAGTAATTGTTAATTCTTTTCTCTCTAACTCGGCGACAGCCTTGCAAAGTGGTTGCGTAAATGGATTTGCCTCCACCAGCTGATGCATTGTTTGATTCAAAAGTGAGATTTGTGTCCCACTTATCTACATCTTTCATGGTGGTTGTGTCGTTATACGAGAGAAAGCATCCATGGGTGTTAAGTTCTGTCGTGTTGAAGGGAACAACTGGCGGGGCACCGACGTCTACGTAAATTGCTCCACCCTTACCTGTTGCCTGGTTACCTTTGAAATACATTTTTGAAGCCGGCATCAGATCGATGATAGACATGCCATACATACCAATAGCCCCTCCTTGAAGACCACTGTTATTTGTAAACGTTACATTATCGAAAACTTTAAGAATGGCAGAATCTAAAACCAGAGCCGTTTGCTTGTTAAAGTCAAACTTGGTTGATCCTTGAAAAACGACGGGAACTGAGTACGTGTAAAGAGCACCCTGACCAATAACATACTTGTCTTCAGTTTTTATGATCTCGTTGCCAGTAATACTACAGTTTTCAAGGCAAACAATGTAAGGAAGAATAGGTTCTTTGAGATTAGGGCTTATGTTATTCAAAGCTAGATCCAGTTTAGCAGTTGCAAGTCCAATAGCTGCACCTAAAGTTGCTTTGTTGTTGATCCACTTGCACCTTCTAAAGATAACCCTTCGATAGTGATCGTCTGGATTAACTGGATTGAAATATGGCCCATAGTGAGAAACACCCCCACCTAAAATAGCCGTGTTATTTTTGTAGATGCAATCTTCATGAACAATGGTGTTAGGATAAAGGTTTCCGCCCCAAATAGGAAACCCTGACCTCACAGCTCCTCCTGCGGTACTATTGAAGTTGCTTAAAAACCTAGATCCAATAATAAACAAGGAATTGTTCTGTGTTTCGTCTTGGAATTCCACAAAACATCCTGCTCCCCATATAGCTTTATTGTTTTGGAATGTGCAATTTTGAATCACTAGGTTATTGTTGTTGGCGGTACCCTTGACAAAAAGTGAAAACCCTCCCCCACGACCGAATGGCATATGATCATTACCAGAAGGGAACTCAATGTAATTCATAAAACATTGTTCGGGGGCAAAGTTTTCTTCAAACGTACATCCTTCAATCATATAATTGTTGTTGTTCTGATAGGCAAGTCGTTCAGTATTTTTTCTAGCGAATGGATGAAGAGCACCTTCATACGTAAACTCCACATAAATACCCCCTCCTGCTTGAGCATATGGCAAATTGCGTGAACAATTATAATCATCCAGATCAGGCGAGTTGCTGCTGAAAATTGACCTCATGATATTGACTTCACCACCGACATCATACAATGATAAACCAATGCCTGGGCTCTTGGTGATTTTGCAGTCCTCCATCGTCACATTTTTCACGTAGGCCAAGAAAAATCCAGCATAAAATGGAACGTGACTTTTATTATCTTCTTTGAACGCCGAGCCAACTGTACTGGCGTGCAGACTTCCGCAACGATAAAACGAAATTCCATTAATCTTGATGTCTCCACTACGAACAAATGTGAAACTCGCATTTGCAGAGCAGTTGATCGACACATTGGTAAAACTTCCGTTCCCTGATAATCCAAAGTTGAACACATTCTGGAAAGTAGCATTGGTGGATAGATTGAACACTCCTGGTTCAAGGATGATGACAGTGGCGTTTTTTATTTTGGCACTGACTGCGTGGTCGAGTGTCTTGCAGGGATTTTGAACAGAAGTTTCCTTTGATGTGGAATTCAAGCAAGATTCGGTATCATTACCTTGATTTGACACCACAATAAAATAGCGATAGAGTCCGTAGTCATTGAAATATTGTGCAGATCCTGGAATGAAGAACTGGGTACATAAAATAAGGCTGAAAACAACAGCCAAAAGAAGATTCATTGTGACACAACAAGCGGTCTAGCTTCTCAGTACTGTACCGAAGAAGCAGGAAATGACAACTTTTGACTAGGCGTTACTCGACAGTCACGAGATAGCTGACAAGTCTGTACTGGTTTACGTTATTGTATTACTTATCGTCCTGATTTCTTGATTTATTAAACCTCTCTTGACCTTGTCAGTCGTGTTATTTTCCTCTTGTATGAAAAATAGAAAAAAAAAAAAAAAAAACCACAGGTATTCAGTCCAAAGCAAAAATATTTATATATGACCTTCAAGTCGGACTGCTCTTACCGTGTGCGATCGTTGGGGACAAAAGCAATTACCTCTCCTTTGGATTCTCTCCCTTCCGTTCCCATCCTCCAGTTCCCAAGTGCCTCAGTAAGGTGGCTGCCTACTATAGAAAAGATCCATGAAAAAGATTTTTGAATCACTCAAATTTAATGCTGATTTCAAATCTGGAAAGAAAAAAGGGGTGTCCCAAGGTCTTCTTTGAGATATTCACGATTGAACACAAGCATATCAATAACTTTATGAAGAAAAAGAAGCGAAAACCAACTATCTTCCAAAATAATCATAACTTCACGGGTAATTAAGCTTTTATTTTTTCAGGGAAACTAAATTATACATCGTTTCAAAAAATTTGGAAAATAGTGAGAAATATAGTGAAAATTTATTCGTTTATGCCCTTGACAATTTTGTCTAAAACGAGTACAAAAAATGTACACTTACCTCTTTTTCTATACGTAAAACCAATGTCATTTTTATCCAGCTTTGTCAAAAGTTTCTTTTCAATGTACTCTTTAGGAAATCCGAGTCCCGTGCAAAATTTGAGGGTTTCGCTCTGTAGAAGTTCAAAAACTATGGTCCTTCAACTAAAGTTTGAAGGTTTCGTGCACGCGCACATAGTGGCGTTAGATTGCCTGCTTTATGGCCTCATTGTGATTGCGTACAGTTCATGATCTTTCTGCACTAAATGGTAAAATTACAGACATAGCTATGAGGCTATTAATTACATCAATTGATTTTCATTGCATAGTTTACTGTATTTATTATTTATTTTCAGCATACCAGCGTTTTAGAATTTGGGCTACCTGTGTGTTGAGGAACGCCTTGTCATTACAGCCATTTCCTGTTATTTTGTTTTTTTAATTTCTAAGAAATCAATCGAGTCTAACGAGTATCTCGTGTCACAATGAATCTTCTTTTGGCTGTTGTTTTCAGCCTTATTTTATGTACCCAGTTCTTCATTCCAGGATCTGCACAATATTTCAATGACTACGGACTCTATCGCTATTTTATTGTGGTGTCAAATCAAGGTAATGATACCGAATCTTGTTTGAATTCCACATCAAAGGAAACTTCTGTTCAAAATCCCTGCAAGACACTCGACCACGCAGTCAGTGCCAAAATAAAAAACGCCACTGTCATCATCCTTGAACCAGGAGTGTTCAATCTATCCACCAATGCTACTTTCCAGAATGTGTTCAACTTTGGATTATCAGGGAACGGAAGTTTTACCAATGTGTCGATCAACTGCTCTGCAAATGCGAGTTTCACATTTGTTCGTAGTGGAGACATCAAGATTAATGGAATTTCGTTTTATCGTTGCGGAAGTCTGCACGCCAGTACAGTTGGCTCGGCGTTCAAAGTAATTCATAAAGATCACGTTCCATTTTATGCTGGATTTTTCTTTGCCTACGTGAAAAATGTGACGATGGAGGACTGCAAAATCACCAAGAGCCCAGGCATTGGTTTATCATTGTATGATGTCGGTGGTGAAGTCAATATCATGAGGTCAATTTTCAGCAGCAACTCGCCTGATCTGGATAATTATAATTGTTCACGCAATTTGTCATGTACTCAAGCAGGAGGGGGTATTTATGTGGAGTTTACGTATGAAGGTGCTCTTCCTCCATTCGCTAGAAACAATACTGAACGACTTGCCTATCAGAACAACAACAATTATATGATTGAAGGATGTACGTTTGAAGAAAACTTTGCCCCCGAACAATGTTTTATGAATTACATTGATTATTCGTCTGGTAATGATCATATGCCATTCGGTCGGGGAGGGGGGCTATCGTTTTATATCAAGGGTAGTGCCATGAATAACCAAATTACGATCAGCCATTGTAGTTTTCTTAGGAATAATGCAATCTGGGGAGCAGGGTTGTTTTTTGAGATCCAGGACGAGACTCAGAATAACACCATGCTTATTCGTCGGTCTCTTTTCAAAGAAAACTACAGTCACACTGGTGGAGGAGGGGAGAGGTCTGGGATCCCAGTATGGGATGGTACTTTCAATGGCAGCAAAATCATCCATGAAGATTGTATTTACGACAGTAATTTAGCTATCCAAGGTGGCGGGGTCTCCCACTATAACCCTTTCTACCATCCAGTTGACGCCAATGATCATTGCCGTACAATTTTTTTTCGGAGATGCAAATGGATTAACAACAGCGCTACTGTTGGCTCAGCTATCGGACTTGTTGTATCCTCAGACATGACCGTATCTGTAAATAACATGAATCCAAATCCAAAAGGCCTTCTTCTTCCTTATATTGTCGAGCTTGAAGATTGCATTATTAATGGTAGCACCATAGTCAAAAGTGAAGACATGATTGTAATCGGACAAGGTGCATTACATACCTACAAGTTTCCTATTATTTTTCGAGGAAACACAACTTTTACCAACAATAGCAACACGGCTCTAGTCTTGGATAATGCCGTGCTTAAAGTGTATGGAAAGACAACTTTCACCAATAACGCTGGCTTTGAAGGAGGAGCTATTGGTATGTACGGCGCATCTCTGCTTAATCTAATGCCAGATTCTAGTATTTATTTTAAGAATAATCGAGCTGAAGACAAGGGTGGTGCATTGTATGTGGATGTTGGGGGACCACCGATTGTAGGGTTCAACACAACAGAGCTGAACACACGTGCGTGTTTTATTGCTTACAATGACACTGTGACTGTACCAGTTGTTTCAAACTGGAAGACAAACCTGACGTTTGACTCTAACCATGCATCGATTGGTGGTGGGAATTCCATTTATGCAACCAGTTTACAGGCTTGCCGAACAACAGCACAAAAAAGGAAACATGCCCTTGACTGGGATTTTATAAAGTACATAAAAGGAGATGGTGGCAAAGCAAACATTGGAGAAGAAATATCAACAGATCCTCTTAATATAGAGATAAATGAAAAGGAATGGAAACGATCCCCAGGTGAGGAATTTTCTGCATTTATTAAACTATTTGATGAGAAAGAGAGCCTTGTGGAAGGGATAGTAAAGCTCTCAATAAATGATTCAGGTCATAATGATGTTAGAATAGGTACCTCCTCACCACTGCTGCTGATAAAAAACAAAGGGCAAAATGATACTGAACCCGTGTCTGGTCTGATGTTGAGAGGAAAGCATGGCAAGATGTTCGACCTGACTTTAAGAACAGTCAGTGGACAAACCATTAGTATTAGTCATAAAAACCTCAAACTCTTGGATTGTCACCAAGGATTTCATATGAACAAAACAGAAGGCGAATGTATTTGTTCAAAGAAAGAGCTGATTGGGATTTCCAGGTGCAGTGACGACAGGAAAACAGTGTACTTGAAGACAGGGTACTGGGGAGGCAAGGTGGATGGCGGAAAATTTGACACATATTCTTGTCCACCAGAATATTGTAGTGCTACTACAACTAATACAACGAAGAGAGAATTTCCACTTAAAAAGAATCAACTATGTGCAGAGCATAGAAATGCAGATATCCCCCTCTGCGGAGAATGTCAATCGGGTTACACTGTGAGTCTGGGAAGTGAAGTATGTGTCACAAACAAAGAGTGCAACAAGAAAAGTCTTTGGCTTTTACTAGTTTTCTTTTTATTAATGCTAGTGCTTGTATTGCTGGTGCTCAAGATAAATCTCGACATCTTCACTGCTTATCTGAACTCGTGGCTGTACTCTTATCAGATAATGGGATACCTTTTGAAGGCAAATACAAGGTTTGATCATGACCCATTCATAACGGTTGTGATTGGAATTGCCAATTGGAAAATCAAAGGTTTTGGTTTTTGTTTGTACCCTAATTTAACAAATTTCTACAAACTGGGTTTCAATTATATCCTGCCATTCTATATTCTTTTTCTTCTGTTGGTATTATCCAGGGTAGCTAGGTGTTTTCCTCGTTGCTACATCGACAGGAACGTATCCCACGCTCTGTGCAATCTGCTGGTAATGTGCTATACGAACATTACTACAATATCCTTCAACATCCTTCATTACGTAGAGGTTGGTGGCAAATGGGTGCTGTATTCAGACGGATCGATTAACTTCAAAGATGACTGGGGAACTCACTTACCATTCACGATTCTTGCCATCGTTTTACTGGTGTTTGTGGTTCTCCTCCCTATCGTCCTGGTGTTTACACCGTGGTTCTTCAAGAAGTTTCCTTGTCTTAACGGGTACCTATTATTCTTCGACATTTTCCAAAGCTGTTTTGAAGATCAAGAGAAGCATAGAAACAATCGCTGGTTTGCTGGCTTCTACTTCATATGCAGAATCTGGATTCTTCTTATGGCCTTGTACCTCCCTCTTGGTCCGTTGAAGAGATCCATCCTGGAAGCCTCTTGCATCCTGATTTTAGGCATCTTTCTGTACTTACAGCCCTACAATACGAAATACAACTGGCTGAATACTCTAGATGCCGTGTTGCTGACAAACCTTTGCCTCATCACCGTGTTCAGCTCGGCACTTAATAGCGACGCTAGTGATTGGACATTCCGTGCATTACGGATCTTGGTCAATGTCCTGGCATACATACCATTGTTATATCTGGTAACTTTGGGTTTGGTCCGTGGGGTTCCATACTTCAAGGATGACATGAGGTCACAGAGGAACAGCAGTAGCTTGCTCAGCGAAAACACCGAGCCAAGTCCTTCGTCTGCAGATTCACGGCAGCTGCACGAAGATCAAGTCTTTTAGTGTGAGAGGGTGGGACGACCGATTAGTACACATCCTACCAACGAAAATTATACCTTGAAGGACACTGACATTGGGTAAAGTGTATTTTGAATGTAAGCCATAATTTCCCAAAAACATTTGATAACACTTTTAATAGTTTTGGTTTTAAGGAATGCATGTTCTAAAACTTAGCAGGGTGTATCTTGTGTCTTGAGAATCGTAGTGTGACTCATCACTCCCTTACCGTTAAAGAAATATGCATGGCTTGCGTTTTAATGGGAATGGACTTCTCACTTCAGAGATATAGAGGTTTAAAATTTGAAACTGAATGCAAATGAGATGACGTCCACCCATGCAGGATTCGAAATTACTATCCTGTAAGGTAATGCCAGTTTTCAATGAATAAATGATTTTTATTACCAAAATATATGTTGTAATAGAGTTTTGGTGAGTTTACTTGAGAGTCACTGGTAGTAAAACGCAGGAAAAGAGGACAGATACCTCCTGGGTCGACGTCATCTCATTTGCATCATTAAATTTTTATGTACTTATTGACTGAGTGGGAGGTCCGAACGGGAAAATATTTGGCTCGAGGTCCTGAAGTACGGAACGAGTGCAGCGAGGTCCGTGCCAAGGACCGAGAGCCAAATATTTTTCCGTTCGGACCGACCTTAACTCAGTCAATAAGCATTTTATCATATGACCACTTATAAAAAATCGATTTCAAAGCGTTTTTAATAAATGCGAATCAAAATGCGGCAGCACTCGGCAGCGAGTCCGAACGGCGAGTCCGAACGGGAAATTATTACACTTTTAGAATCACGCGTACAGTGAAATACGGTCATATGATATAAACCTTTATATCTCTGAAATAATTAACCTCTGCATGGGCTGATGAAATTCAGGGCACAGCTAATTCACAGATCATCGAATCAGGGACGGCGGAGCACATTATAAAGCGTGAGGGGCAAATATTAGAAAATATAAAAGACTAGTATGAAAAAGGGAAAAAGGTCCCTGCGATTTGGAATTTAGCTTGTCAACCCAAAGAACTATTGCTAGTCAAGTAATGATCGCTTATTGGAGAACATATTCTTAATAGTTGTTCATGTTTCGTATTGGTTGGTAGAAATATTTACAATGGCTCATTATGTAGTTACTAAAGTTTTACAAATATAATTCTGGAGAAAATTACCAAGCATAAGTTAGATTAAACATTGCAAAGTTCTTTACTGATTCACTTAAAAAATTGTAGGAAAGCTATGAAGACTGTGATATGTTCTGTGAGCCAGTATAATCAAAACCCTTTCCTTTAAAATGTACATAAAAGTTTTTTTTAGTATTCTGATTATTCTGTTTTCGAAGAAGTGGTTTCGATGAATCATCATTTGGTCTCGGACAACACCGTTGACAGGGAAATAGTTTTTTCAAGAAAAAAGTCTCCTTGCTTGTGATATTTGATAGTCCTGAAATAAGAGCTTCTCTCGTTCTTGCCGTGCAAAACCAAAAGAGTATTAAATTAGCAAATCCTTGGCCAGTGTTGCCTATTCCCTGTCAATGAAAACGAATAAGCTATGAAAATTTGTTCAAACGTTTTGTCACTGAGGAGCCTAGCTTCATATAGCTTCAAATAAGGCCACTCCCCCCCACGGGCGGGCATGTTATCTCATCTTATTCCTCTATTAAAACTTTCGTCCGTCTATCCATCCATCCATCCGATCATCCAATCTCATCCCCTTCCATCAATATATGTCCATCCATATATATTACATGCCTATTAATCAAACCTTTCATTCACTTGTTTTATCATCATTTCTTCTAATCTCATTCCATTTGTCCGTCCGTCCATCCATCCAATCCAATCTCATCCCATTCCATACTTTTATCCATCCATATATCTACCCATAAATCACTCCATTCACCTATTCCATCTCATTTCTTCCAATCTCAACCCATTTGCCCATCCATCTATCCATAGTTCCGTCCATCCATTCATCCGATCCCATCCAATCACATTCCATCCATAGTTCCGTCCATCCATTCATCCGATCCGCCATCCAATCACATTCCATCCATAGTTCCGTCCATCCATTCATCCGATCCGCCATCCAATCACATTCCATCCATAGTTCCGTCCATCCATTCATCCGATCCGCCATCCAATCACATTCCATCCATAGTTCCGTCCATCCATTCATCCGATCCGCCATCCAATCACATTCCATCCATAGTTCCGTCCATCCATTCATCCGATCCGCCATCCAATCACATTCCATCCATAGTTCCGTCCATCCATTCATCCGATCCGCCATCCAATCACATTCCATCCATGCATAGTTCCGTCCATCCAATCACCCGCTCATTTCACCCACCCCCTATAGATTCCCATCACATGACAATAATTCCAGTATATGAGTTTGTTTACCTGTAGTGCCATGAGAGTGGTATTCATTGCATGTGGTGATTTACGAATGAATAAAACAAAACGCACAAGTCCCCAGATTCGAAGCAGCAGGAATACTAAAGGTACAAATAAGACTTTTGTGTTGATTTTTCTCATGGCCTCAGCAATTCCAAAGGGCAGGTAATCAAGATCTTCATTACTGCGCTGTGAATGAATAAACATCGTTTTAATTAAAAATACAGGACATTTATATAGAACTACATAATATCCTGGCATTTGTACAGGCAACTCTTCACTCAAGGAAGAACAGATGAAGCTAAAGGGTAGGGGCTAAAGACATGCCACCTTTCCCTAGACATGCTCCTTAATGTCCCTCAATTTAGGCATCTCTGCAGGCGCAGACATGATCTCGAGGTATTTTCGTGCAGAGTCAATAGCGCACGTGATCTTGGCCGAAAACGCCTCTTTTCCATGTCTGTGCCTGCGATATTTTTGAAAGCGCTCGCGCATCTCGAAAATGAATATTTTTTTTCCTATATTTTATCTGGTGAAAATATCATACTCACTTTCCGAGATATTTGCATTCTAATGCCAATAGCAAAGAATACAAGGCAAAAGAAGACTGCAAACTCCCAGAATTTTTCGGTGACTAGCATCCAAAATAATGACTGTGGATGATGAACCTTGACCCAGCACCAACCTACTGTTACTCTAGAGTGATTGGTGCCAAGTTCTCTGAAACACAATGCTGTGGATATACAAAACAAGGCCAATGCCTATTAGAAACTTGAAAATCAAAGAGCTCCCAGAATAGGCCTTTTGCAGCGAACAGTCACGTGACTGTTACTGGATGGCAAAAAAAAATTGGACTTCATTTATTTTAAAAACTTTTTCGGGATTACTAATGTCATATCCAAGACCTTTTCCAAATTAATTGTTTTCTCTTCGTTATCAAAGTGATATATCAGCACGTGACTGTTTGTTGCAAATGGCCTATTATTGTAATTAACAACGAGTCGGGCCATACCAATGCACAACACTTACGTATGTTGAAATTATGACCTGACTACGACTATTGTTAGCTATGTTAATAGCGCAAATAATGTCAGCACAGAGGAAAATATGCTGGAAAAACGTGCAGACAAAGTCTGGGAAAATGTCATATCATTGTGGCATTTCGCTGCTTGAATTTACATCACCCATACTGCTTTTATTATCTGATCTCGTCCCATTCTTCCATCAATCCATCCCATCCCCTTCTCTCTCCCTTCTTCTTCCCAAATGGGAAGGAATTAATGTCATTATAGAGAAGAAAAGTACGTTGTCGTGTCTTCAGCACTTTTGCTGAACATAGGAAAGTCATTAATAATAATAAATAAATATATAAATGCGATTAACAGTGGAATCCACAGAGTGGCTAATCCTCTACTGCATTCCAATTGGAATTTATAATTAAAAGTTGATTTTTGAGGAGGGAGGAAAAACCGGAGAACCCGGAAAAAGCCAGGGGGGCTCGAAATCGGGCCGCCTTGGTGAGAGGGAAGCGCTCTCACCACTACGCCACCCGTGCTTCCCATCAGGACAGTCACGCTCAAGCAATAGGCCCGTATTTCAATAATCTCATATTCAAGTTCTTTATTACACAAATATAAATATTACAGGAAATAATAACCCAGATAGATGAGTTTGTATTTACAAAAGTACTAGTGGTTGTATTATATTATAAATACAAGAAAAACACAAACAATAAATAAATTTAGTGTGTAGTGATGGCTTAAATAAACCCTCGATCGTTATCGCACACATTGGCTACAAATGCCTCCATGATATAAATTCGTGCATACCTTACCTAATCCTGAAGCCGAATTTTATTATTATTATTGTAAAAAAAAAACAATACATAGGATTAAAATAACAATAGATTGGTCATAAATGAGGTACGGTACTAAAGGAGCAATCAAATATAAACCAGCTTTCAATTAATACTGCTGGATTACTGGACCTCATCCACGACGACGTGTTTTTTTGGTGTTATTTGATTACTTGAGACCCAGAACGCATTCCAACCGTGCGTGAGCTTCATTAACTGACAGCCAATCAACAATGTAGACAGAAACCAGTATTTTTGTCGATAATGTGTTATGATAATGAATTATGAGGCTAACCGCAGAATAATTAAGTTGTGTTTTGATTACTTGTCGAACGGCGGCCATTCACTTTTAGTACAATGATTTTAGCACCCAGAAAACTCTTACAATAGTTATATTTAATATTTCTTCACTTCTAAATAAAGTGTTAAAAACCCGTGTAAAACTTTCATTTTCAATTAAACTGTAGATATTCACCTCAAATTGATTTATTTTTCGCTCTATAGGCCGATATACATGGTACAACTTTTGCTTTTAACTGAAGCATGTAATCTACTTACGCCATGGCCACCATGCTTACAACACTAATCGTGTAAATCAATCCTACGGCTTGCTACAAACTTTTTTCATGTCGTACTCAACAGTTGTAGGGTTGATGTTGATTTACATGAAGCAAGTCGTGTTGTGAGCGTGACGTTTTAATGACTTAAAGCAGATTGCATGCGACAGTTTGAAATCACGAAGATCATGGTTGAGATCACGAAGCCGCCTGGCCTAACGTTGTTCAAAGGTCAATAATGATATTGTTATAATGTATACCTTTTACTCATATATCTTTGAATCTTCTTTATATGTTGCTAATACATATAATTCCATAAATGTACCGAGATTGAAAATACAATGGCCGAAAATCGAAATTTTTCAACGAACGTGTTACTAGTAAAGAGAGATGGTTAGAGTTTTTGAATTGAGTTTCATCAGTTAGTGTTTGACCGGAGCCATGTTATTATGGATTAGATGCATTTAGTACACTTACCTAACAATGAAAAGAATCCAGGAATACCCCAACAGACGATGTGGAAGTGTAAAATTAGACTTGCAGATCTTTCCGGGTTGATTGTGACCACTGTTACAAAGAGATAGATCAATAGAGCAACCATCCAAAACATGGAGGACGTCGAAAAAAAAGTCGAGAAAAATGCTTGAACAATGCACCAGTCTGTGGTCTTGTGGAAGTCTTTGAATGTTCCTACACCAATTGCAAGAGAAGAGAACAGATCTGCTACGGATATGTAGACAAGAAGCTCTCGCGAGGGGATCCTTAGCTGTTTGCACATACAATAAGTTATTATTTGAATTAATGAACCCAACATCGAAACGGTGCAAGAAAAAAGGGTTAAAACTACAATCCATCGCGGAAGGCGTGATGCTGAGTTAACGGAATCAATCGTGCAGTTGCCCGACTCCATCATGGTACAAGAATTAATGAAAGCATGGCTGAAAAGTAGTTCTTTAATTTACAGAAATCAAGTGAAAGCGTCATAGAAAGTTCGTCCAATCAAAAGAAAGGATTTACAATCCCACGTACCGGAGAGTTATGAGTTAACACTAAGATGCCCCTGCTGTGATTTAATAACCACCCCCCCCCCCCTCTCCATAGTAGAAATACGGACCACAACTTGAAAAGTTGAACAGTTGAAAGTTGAAATGATTTGTATAGGTAATAATAAGGTTTCGAGTTCAATTTGGGATTAATTTGCACGAGTGTGTTTTTCAAAGAGTTCAAATTGTACGAGACCGTAGGTCAAATTGAACGAGAATCCATATGATTCCTTTTTAATAAGATACCTGAAAAACCTTACAAACTTTACCGTCCAACATTGAAAATCTCAAGAAAAACTCTGAGCGCGTGCTCTTCAACTGAAACCGATAAAAATTTATTCAAAAACAAACCAAAATCACCAACTTTTTAGCCGTTTTCACTGTTTAAACTTATTCCTTCACGATCGGAAAATGCATAGTCTTGATGTTTAATAATGTTATAAAGAGCAGAATCAAAATAATTTTGGTTTCAAGACCGTTTTCGGAAATTTGCACTGTGTTACACTTGACCTGCACTGCTCTAAGCCAATCAAATTCGAGTAATTTTTCATGTATATTATTATCCCGCTAACAAAAGGCGTTGCCATGGAAAACATCGATCTGACAACAGGAACAAAGTTCACTACTTTCTTGGGCGAGCAAGCAATTATTTGCAGAAGCCAAAGGCAGAGCCAAATAATTGCTTACGAGACACTGACTAACAAATCACGATATTTTGTGATAACCGAGTTCAATAATTGTTTTATCATTCAAATTATTTTTTTGTGTTTTTGGTTATCAGTTGCTGTCCATCAAACATGCCAAGTCATTTTCTGACAGCTCGGAGAAGCCAGCTGTGTTGACAAATTCAACGTTACTGCGCATAAGCAGAGCATTATTTAGGAATAATTGGGAGTTATTTGACTTTAATTTCATGATAATTCGGCTCTACCTAGGCGTGAAAATGTGTTGCGTGCATTGTCGTTCTTAGCGTTCAATTGGTTTGAGCTGTACGTGATCAGTAAACTGATCAGTAGACCAGGAGCACTCATTAAGTCGGCTTGCTACGCTCACAACCCCTCCCCCTCCCAGACATCCAAAAAAGCTACCTTCGTATCCAATCACGTTGCACTGATTTTCTGGCACCACGTTCAGTTTTTTGGTTGCTATCGAGATAGTACCGTCGGAGAGTGTCAAGCCGTTTCTCGCATGGCACTGACTCGTAACAACTAAAAGCCGTGAAGCAACTGAGAGAAAGAGAGAGAGGAAGAGGTGGAGGAGGAGGAGAAGAAGGAGAAGGAGAAGGAGAGTCAGGCGAGGGAGAGAAGAAAAACGAAAAAAGAAAAGAAGGAAGGAAGGAAGGAAGAATGTGAAAACAAAAGTGGAAGGGTGAGAAAAAATAAACGAATGTTTCAAGGCTTTACATTGTTTTGCCTAACTAGCAAAGCATCGATAAAGAAAAACTAGTCTCCCCTGAAAGACTGCAAAAATCAGGCACAGTTGCCGCCAAGGGACTGTAATAGTAAGGGGAACAGGAGTGTAAAGAAAAGGGTACGTAGCCGTGCGAGAAAGACAACCGAAGTCAAGATTGATTCATTGTGTTCGTGATTCACAGCTCAGCTGTTTTACTCACTCCATGCACGGTAGCTGATCGACTTGACAACGTCACAAGAGATTAAGTCAAGCATGGCATGGGTTAGTCAGTGCGTGAGTTTGATATTAACATCTATTAAGTCACGTTATCACGACTTTTGTCCTATTTATTCTGTTATAATGCTGGTGCCTATAACTTGAGTTAATAAACGAGCAGATCCACGATATCTTGGGACAACAATGTATCAACAACCGATAGCACCAATTCTTCAACCAAATTTACTTACAACAACAGACTCAAGCCAAACTGACCAGAATTCGAAATTAAAGTACTGTGCTTCAATTTTAGGAATATTTTCATTTGGGTTATTCGCCACATCGATCATAGTAATCACTGTTTTTGAATCGAAAGACGAGGTTTCCTTTCGAATTCTTGCAGCAGTTCTACTGCTAACGTCTCTAAATCTAGCATGGGTTGCTTATCGTCTGTACTGGAATGTTAAAGCACCAAGCCCTTGTACAGAGTCCACACGATTAGAAGCAGGAAGTCGGTGGCAAAACTCGGCACAAGATAGAAATGCAATGCCTAGTATTGTGCTAGAAAATCAAGCCTGTGTTACAGATGATGTTAATGGGAGTAACCTGCAGGGACAACGAGAGATGATTGACGCTCCTCCTCCATACGAGGAGGGTTTAGACCCTTCACAACTGCATGGTGCTCATGGTTATGGTCAGTTCTTCCTAGAACTCAACACTTGTAATATTAATCCCAGCATGCGCAACAACGACGTATCGTACTTGCCTTCTTACGATGAAGCGATCATGTCTAAGTCAGTACAACAGGGGGGAACGAGGTAAAAAGATTTTCTAAATTCTTTGAACTGTCTGACAAATTTTGTCTGGGTCGTGCCAACGCTTGGGCTGAACTGAAACGGTGGGGATTCCACATCTCAGATACCAAGTGACAAAAACTCGTGGCTTCAAGCAACTTCACGGCGAGGCGGTGACATAATGAAAGGATTTTGTTGGAAATACCAATCGATTCAATGCCATTTATGCCAGGGGGTAGCTGAAACTTTTTCCATTTATCAATTGGAAAAATACATTAAATTAGTTTACTATTTCACTATGAAGTCACGGCTTGTTTACATGGGCAAGAATAAAAGAAATTCAGGCTAAATCTTCTTTAAATCAGGATATTTAATGTGATATTTAGGTGCTTTCACTTTCCACTATATCATAAACCGAATCATTATTGTGATTTCATTTGTTTTGCTGCTATTTGGACCCCTCTGCCGACCATGATCCTTAGCGTTAAAACAGATGGTTTTGATGTGACGTCATAGTGAAATAGGGCAAAATTTATCAATAAAATATGCTCCCACTTCTCAACGGTTGTATGCCTTAGTTTCGCTTGAAATAGAATATTTTCCGGATTCTATGCTCAGCGTAGATGGCGTTACTAATAGCTGTATACAAGTAGCTCGTCACGCGAAGCTGCTCGGGCTACCGTGACTACAGAAAATAGAATATCTTGTTATGACTGAAAGAAAATATCAATCACTTCTGAACAAATCACTGTGTGTAGTTCAGTACAAGGGGGATGAAATCTGAAGTAATGAAAACCTGAGGGGGGTAGGGGAGGGGGAGTGTAGCCCGTCCCTTCAGCCCCCTCCCCTCCCCTCCCAGATAGAAAAAATCATTTTGCCTTGCCGGCTACGTAGGATATACATATCCACCAGACATACAAGCCGTTACTGCAATGACGTCAAACCAGAAGCTAACAAAGCCGACTTGAAAGTAAAGTGTCATGCGATGATCGATCATGAAATAATGCGTTTCGCTTTTGCACTTAGATTTTAGTTATTCTATTCTATACTATTCTATTCTTATTCTTATGTGAGAGAGAGAGAGAGAGAGAGAGAGAGAGAGAGAGAGAGAGAGAGAGAGAGGAAATAGCTGTCAGAAAGTAGCCGTCACTGTTGACATTGGCCGTTGACGTCAACCAATTAGCACAAAACCAAACTTCCTTGTTCAGAGTACTATTTATAGACACGATATGCTTCAGTCCATCTTCTTCAGTAGTGATTGGATGTTGCTCCTCGCCATGACTAGTCTCAGTTTGACTTTGTTTTTTTCCGCAATTGTTTCTCTAATCGCCGGTCCGTGCAGTCGGTGTGGCTTCAGAAAATTCTTACATAACTAAGACAGCTATTTACTCTTCATGTTCAACAATAACTAACCATTGGAAGAGTCAGTTCAACCAAGACTTATCATCGCAGATACATTTTCAGACATACATGTCTACGCCGGGTCTTATTCCTGACCAGAATGGACAGTGCTTCCAAACAAGACGCAAGCGTTATGGCTGTTTCTTTAAATTTTGCGTATTCTTCTTGTGTTTCTTATCTCTTATCATATTCATTATTATCGACGCTGTTTCTGGTAACTACAGAGCGCTTGGATTCTCATTCCTGTTTTTATTTATACTACTAGCTTCGTATATGTATCGACGAAGATGCGTCAAGGATGACCAACAGTTCACTACCTGCATCTTAAGTCAAATGAATGAACCACGTTATTGTAGTATGCCTACTGGAAACTACGGTGATTCTACTGAAGGAGGGGGCGATATTCCAGCTCTAGCAAATGCAAGTGGCTCAGGTTTTTGTACGAGGTCTTCACAAGATGAACGAATACTAGGTTCTTTAGACTTCCGCGAGACGCGATTGTCTGTTTTTCCTTTTTACGGTAGTCATTCTGACTCACAGCTCAATAGGGAACTTGGATTTGACACATTAGATCAACCATGAAAGACTATATAAATGTTTCAAAAATGCAAGGGTAGGGTAGATGGTATCGAAGAGGAAAAGGATGATAACCACGAGGAAAGTTTTGAAACACGTTTTTCATTTTCAAATTACCTACGTCCTTTCAACAAATCACAGTACGTATGTGACATCAGCTCATCCAATCAAAGTGCTCGGGCACGGCAGTGTCACGATCAAGTCACGGTGATCAAAGTGCCTCCTTGCGGCAAAGCTTTCCTCAGTAGTTTTCGCAAAATGCTTCCTTTATTATTTACTCAATAAATTGGTGCCACCTGGCCAAAGTATCCCTTGATAACCACGATTGTATTAAAGAGTCTCGATAATTATACTACCTATGTTATTCTGTATTATTATATATTTAATATTCATTGCTGGCACTCCTTGTAATTCGGTTTTGACTGGATTCTGCTGTGATTGGTTTGCCGACTCATTATAAGTCAGTCAAGATTCGACTCCATGGCTCAGAAGACTGAAAATAGTATCTTTCGATGGCGCAAGCGTGCGCAAGTCAAGAACTCTCAGTTTCTTAAAGATTCAGTTTGCTACATATCGAGATGAAAAACTGCAGTATTTATCTCGATAAATGCATCATGAGATCAGTTTTACTCCCATTTTACGACCCAGACAAGTAGTTATAACTCAAGTCTTCTGGGTTTTTGGCTTCCGTCAATCAACGGTCTGAGCTAGTAAAGTTTTACTGATCGATGGCAGCCAAAACCCATGCCAGACGTCTTGCGCTGTGTTGGTCGCGTAATCATGAAAATGGGTGTAATCTGAGCTGCGGTTGATCGTTCCAAGAGCCCGCTTTAATTTCTTTGATGAACGCGAGCTCTTGAAATGAATATTGTTGTCTTATGACAGAATAATGACTATATACTTACTGACTAAGTAGAAGGACCGGGCAGGAAAATATTGGGCTCAAGGTAATGCCGTACTGGCCGACCCGAGGTACAAATGACCAAGAGACAAATATTTTCCCGTCCGGCCCGACCCAACTCCATAAGAATTTTGTCATATGGCCCAAGTTTTGTCTAAGAAAAATACTGAAAAAATCCTTTTAAAATTGATAAATATAGCGCGCGGTTCTCGAGCAGGGCCCGACGGGTTTTTCCGTCCCACTCACGTCAGCCCGTCCGGCCCCCATCACGTGACATTTTCCAGGTTTTATGACAGCGCGCGAACAGGGCCGTATGGGTCATGTGATAAAAGGAATAACGCGCATGTACATCCATGTGAAGAAATTACTGTACAAACTTTAATTTATTTTGCAAAACATATAAAAAGTATCATTCTATTTTCACAAATACCAAGGAATTTCAGTTCAGTTGTGAATCTTATTCTAAACTACAAACCAACTTTGCCATTCTCTACTTTCACATTGCGTTTCTTTTTGGCGTTGGGGCGGGGGGGGGGGGGGGGGTGGAGGGCGGACAACCAGTCAAAAAGTGTAATAAAATGAAATGTTCTTCGACCGAATATGCACTAGAGTCCAAACACTAAAAAAGTGCAACATAAATAGTACTAAAGAGTGATATTGTATGCTAATTCCATTATTTTCTATTGCTTAATTAGTACTGTTTAGTACTTTTAGTGTTCCTACTCTATGTCTGCTGTCATCTGTAAAATACTGATTATCAGTCCATTCCGAGTTATTTTCCCACATTCAGAACATCTATAAATTTGGTATTGTAGAAAATGCTTTTACCCTGGTCCCCCACCCCCCCCCCCCCCCCAACAAACCTTAGAGTATGTGAAAGTAGAAAACCATATAATTGAATTGATGCTTGATTAATATAATATAAATTAATTAATCATTAATTAAGTTTGCCTTTTAAAGGAAATTAAAAAAATGCTACATTCTAATTTTATTATCTTAAATTTATATTTGCCTGTATATATTTTTTCTCCTTTTTTAGATATTTGAAATACATTGATGTAAGAAAGATTTGGCTTTTAAAACAAGAGCTAAAAATATTAGGAAATTACGAAAAAAATAATTCCCTCAAGATACGAAATATGTTCAAAACACATCCAGAAACAGTATATACTGTAATGCCATGTAAAAATAACAGAAATTCAACAAATGAATGCTTAACTATCTACTGGAAAAACGACCAAATTTACAGATATTTCAAATCTTAAGCTGTTCTATAGACCTGAAGACAAAGCAACTCAATTCGGAGGACAAAAAAAAAAAAAACTCCTGAGAATTGGAACTTATTGTTTTGCCTTCCAAATTGAGCTGCGTGCTGCAAGAGGTTTATACTCTGATAAAATGCCTGCAAAGGACATATTATGAGAACAAATGATATCAATATACTAAGAGTAATGGTACTCCGGGAAAGGATTGGATGTGGAAAAAGATATTGAACTATGTACAGTGAGCAGCCTAAAGGTTCATTAGTGTGTTTTGAAATTTGCTCGTGTAGATGAGGAAAAGTGACAATCTTTTCCTTGAAAAGAAGAAGTTGGCATGCTAGCTTTTCCTTGACAAAGAAAAATTGTCAAGGCCAATATTTGCTCCTGTAGATGACAACAAGGAAAATGATCTGATGATCTGTTTGTCATCTTCCTTTCTTATCAGAGTACTCTGCTTGCGGTTCTTCTTACTATGTATCAAACTAGTACAAAACAATACATGGAAGACTCCATGCTTACAATCTTGGACAAAAGGTGTTGAGAATAGAAAAAATAGAATTTTTCTTATAAAATGTTATCTAAACTAGAGGTCCCCCTCCCCCCAGCACAATGTTGGTTCTGTTGAGTAGCATGGCTCCCTCTTAACAGAACCAACATTGATTTTGGGGGAGGGGGGTTGCTGTAAGGAAATTGAACTGTGTTTTACACAAGATACATGTATCTTTACAAACTCAAATTTAAAAATCTTAACCATTTTGTACAAGATCATAGTTCATCCTATATTTATCTAACTTGAATATGGATGGATACTACTTGTACAGTATGTACATGTACATGATGATTTCCTTTCCATTGTACCCACATCTACGATGTATAGATTTTTGAAGAAAATTTTCTGCAGGCACATTGCGAAGATCCAGACCATAGTTTCCTTAATGTTTAAAAAGGTCTCACTATAGAAGTACTTCATGGGCAAATATCCTCTCCTGTCTTACAAGAAGATGTTGATGATGTCTGTTTTACAGTAAACACCTTAAAAGAACCTTTACAGATGCATAACTTGTATCGTTCAATTGATGGGGAAGCTTTGGACATGATGTTGAGGGTGATCGCTGGTGAATCAAAATTGATACCCTTTTCCTGAAACATAAAGTTACGAAACAGTTATTTAAAGCACCTTTGACACATCAAATAAAGGTATGGTACACATGGGTTGTCCATTAGTTTCTAGAGTCACCTTCAACACAGAGTCTGCTACTGTCTTCTTAAAAAAGAGTCTAATAATAAGTTTTATGCAGGCCTTATTGTTTGTAAGCCTTTATCAACAAAAGTGGTTTTAAGGATTTAAAAATCCTGTGAAATGTTGAAGCTCTAAAAAATTCCCTTGCATTTTTCTCTGCAACTTGTCACACAACAGTGTTGCGACAAAAATTTCATAGACACAAATGCAAATCATTTGAAAAAGTTGCAAGACAAGTTGAGTTGCAGCAATCATTGCAAAAAGTAGAATTTGTTTCTACTTTTGGCAACAATTGCGTCAGTTTCTGTTGTACCTCTTGCAACTTTTGTTGCAACACCATTGCCAGACAATTTGAAGAGAAAATTGCTCTGTGTAATCGCAACTACAGTAACTGTAATTTATGCTATGAGCTGCAATTATGCTGCAATAGAATAGTCCCCTTCACAGTTCCCTGTGCCATCTTGAAAGGTACTGTAGCCAGGCCTTAACTTTCATTGAAGCAAGCTTGCAATGATAGACTGAGACCTTTTTTAACACCTTGGACAATAATTATTTGCATGTCTCTAGCATTGCAAGCTCACAATTTGTCTCACTTTGATGCAAAGGCCTGGTTTCCTTTCAAGATGGTGCAGGGAACTGTGAAGGGGACTACTAACATCCAAATAATTTTAAATATTTACCACAGTTGAGGCAATGCTGATATCTTTTTCTGCAACAAAACTCAGAGATTTGCCATCCATCTTAATGCCTTCATTTCCTTTTATTTTGATGTCCCTGTCTGCCAGAATTGTGAGGTTTTCATATTCATTGCTAACAATCTGTTGAATAAGGATCCACATGAATCATATAATCTATAAACTATGATCTAAATTGATGGGTTTCAATCAGCTAGTAAGAGTATTTGAATGAGTATTCTATGTTGGGCAAACACTGCCACCATATGCTGTCAGCCAGAAAGAATACTAAATTGAAATCTTGCAATGCAAGGAGCCTTAAAGGGGGGTCTGATGTTGCTTATGTCACCTTTGGCTAGAGTCGATATGTGATGTTGCTTTTTCATCTCTTTAACAAATATTGCTGTCATAGTAATATAAAATATAGGTAATTTTCCTAGGTTGCTGTCTATATTGTTTGTTTTATATGTCACTGCACCATTTTTTGACAAACGGATGTCAGATGTTAGCTTAAAGAAATATGCATGTCGCCTCTTTTTGAGACCATGTTGCACGTCACCTGGACCACTTGGTAGGCCCCATTTAACTGATGAACATTTCCCATGAGACAGGAAATGAGATTAAGTGAAACCCAGCAATTAATGTTGTCTTACCCTATGGGACAGAACAGTGCTGATACCAATCTTATATCCATGGACTGATTCTTGTAAAAACTGTGAACTACTTCCATCAAAGGTTATGATCTCTTTCTCCACAAAAGGATCAACAAACTTGAAACCTTTTTTACCAATTAAAGTGGTATTGCCATCTGAAATGTGAACTGTAGTAAAAAGAATTTCTTGTTATTTTGTAATACATTGATAGATGAAAGTTTCGGGGGTATGGACGACATAAATTATAAAAATTATACATACCTTGGGAGCTCAGAGTTGATGGGCCACCATGCAAAACAATCTAAAAATTATAATGCAATAGATACAATAAATATCTTGCCTGTTAAATCTAATCACAGTGATTTTCCCATTTTAGTGTAGCATTTCAAACAAGTATCATTCCCTTGAATATCATTTTAAAATTTTCTTTTTTTACCAGTAATAAAAAAAATAAAAAAATCACTTTTTTAAAGAGGGATACAAATTCAGTAGATGAATACTGGTTTCCAGTTTGGCCCACTGTCACATACACACACTATCACTACATTATATAGATGCACACACATAACACACATAAAAATTAATAATAAATAACTTGATTACCTTATTTTGCATAGTTTCAATGTTAAGGTCTCTGTCTTTGAAGCCTCCAATTTCATTCTTGTAAACTGTAACAGTCTCAAGATCGCTGGGTTGAGTCCAACGTATCATTCCATCTTCAAAAAATGATAGGGATTCCACACCATCTTTATCAATCCTAATAACTCCATAAACGACTGCTAGTATCTGATAAGAAAAAATATATGCAATTGATGCATTTCACCTTTTGATCACAAATTTTGGATAAAATTGTTAAGGTAAAAAGTGAATAAAAACTGTTGTGGTGTAAAACTTTTGCAAGGTCTTGTTCTGTTACTATGTTGGAAAGCAGAACAATAACCATAGAATCTACTACAGATGTCACTGAAGCAGGTTTTCAACCCAGAAAGACATGTAACGGTCATGCCCTAAAACATCTGGGACTCCGCTGACAAACATCAACGTTTTAGTCTGCATTCCTTTCTTCATGGGTTGGTATCCTTTTGATAATTTTCTTATCTACAATTCATCAAAAGGATGTCGGCCCATGGAAAGTAATGTAGATTACTGTAAAATGTTGATGTCTGTTGGTGGAGTCATGGACATTTTCTGGCATGAAAACCCACTTTGATGTCATTCCTAGTATTTTCTTGAGGAACTGAATTCTCTATAAAGTGAAAACAAGTATTTAATGTTTCTGCCATCCAGCATGAATGCCATTACCAGTATGTTTTCTCAAGACAGGAATATGTACATCTATGTATAAAACTCAGGTACCTGAGGGGCAAGGGAGGGTTGTTGGGACATCAAAACAATGGAAAATATTAATAAAATAATGGTAATAAATAAATAAACATTTTGCCTTGGTACAGTAATGATACTAGAGTGGAGAATAGGAGTGCAGAATAAATGGATTGGGACAAGGGGGAGGGGGTTCTCTTTTTTCCTCCCATCCCACTCACCAAACTTCTACAAAATGTAAGATTCTTGTCACAATTGAAGATACTGTATGGCATTTCAAAAGTTTGGGATATAGTGTACTAATAGAAAGATTTTTCTTCTCAAGTGATTTGAAAGCTTTTCATTTATTGACCACTGCAGATTGACGACATACAACTTAGGGATTTATATATATATCTATAGTTGCAGTACCTAGTACCCAATGTTCCTAAGGCAGTAGCTACACTAATATTATTTGTGATAACCCTTGGCTATGATGGTTGAATTTTAAGACATCAAAGCAGTGGTACAAAATATCCTTAAATCAGAAGCAACAGTTTCAATGTATCTAAAAGTGGACCCACTTACCACTAAGTTAATGAAGCAGATTATCAAGAGTATAATCAATACTGCTAAGAACAGCCAAATCTTTCTGCCTCTTATGCCAGTTCTGTGCAGACTTCTCTCTGGTACCTTGACTTTACCAGCACCAAAGATATTATCATAACCATCTTCATCTTTGTTGTTATCTACTAGGTTTTGTCTTCTCTATTGGGAATACAAATCACATTTCAATAAGCATGATGGAAAGATGTAACTGCAAAATTGAGGTGTCATGAAGCCTGTCAAAATTGACTTATAAAAGTATTTATCTGAGATAAATCTAGATTTTCAGGAGAGGTTATTGATATTGTTCATATATTTACCATCATACCGGTATTCATTATTGAGTGGAAATCAAATAAAGAAATGACTGTTTCCCGAGTCGTCGGGCTACTAAGGATGACACCTCAGTTTCGCAAATTTTCTTGACTCTCATTGGCTAATATTATTACTCAGATCAGCTGGAGGGAGCACTTTGGAAGTATAAAGTTATAAGTGAGAAATGAAGTGATTTTCTGGAATTGTGGTTTCGTAACAACTAATTTTGTTCAAGATTGTAGCTAACAAACAGAGGTTGAGGCAAAACTACTAGGGAAAATTTATTTCTAAGAGGGGAGGGGTTAGGGAGAAGGCAATCCCTCTGTATATGATGTGTCCCTTCAAATATTGTGGTCAGTAAGTTATTTTCCAATAAAAACGAATGAAAAACAAATGCTTTCAAACTATAAAATATTTGCTTTGAAGCTCTGAAAACACTCGAACTTTATTATTGACCCTACTCAACTTCTAGCCTTACAGTCCGTTTGTTCCAAAAAGTTTGTTGTTATCTTGCGTATCTTGGTCAATAAATTATCATTGTGTGATGAGAACGACTTAAAAGATACTGCTATCAACATTTATAGAGCTATTTTCAACAGCATCTGTGGTTTTTGAGGTCTACAACACAATATTCTAGATAGGTTTACGCGTAGAGCAGAACTCACTCATGCTGAAAGAATGTTCAGGTGTGTCAAGAAAAGATGAAAGAATAACGCTTAATAAACGTTAGAAACTATTTAAAGATTATTAACTATCAAAGAGATACTTATTATATAGCTTTTTATCTTAAGAGACAGTATTTTGACTGTTTCTGGCCGCGTAGTTTTAACCACAACATTCAAAGCGTCTTCAAACTTCATGCCTTCCACAACGACACAAAACTTCATTTTTCTCGACTAAAACTTAACAATTTTTCTTTAAATGACTATGGATTAGAAACTTACTTCTTGTCGATTCGATGACATGATTTCTAGGCGAGGAAGAAACCTTTTGGTGGCTAAAAACAAGAAATTCTGTCACCATGAAAGTCTTCTTCGAACTGTTCTCCTGTCAACACATACAATGAAGCACTCAAGTCACAAAGTGACTGTGGGTGGTCCCTTGGGGGTGATATTGGCCCTGCTATTTGTAAAATTGATTCTTTACCGAAAAAGGTATGTAAGGCGATGCAAGAATATTGCTCTATAAATTATATTAGAAACATATTAGGGAATTAAGGCACAATTTGCATTTTGTGTAAATAAATTTGGAAAAAAATGGATAAATATAATATAAGAAAAATTATCGTAGTATTCCACAATTTACTTTTGATAAGATACTCAAGTTTTATTGCTCTAACTTTAAAGAAAATTTTCTATTTACTTTTTTTCTTGAGGCTACAAGGTTTCCTATTAAAAATAGAACTCCTGTTCGCATCGTTTGTCCTGTGCGCCACAGGGAACCCAAAACATAAAGTCTAAAGGTTTTTATCCCGCGCCGCTTCGTGCTTTCACAATAATAGTCCCAATCATCATAATTCATTTATTCATGAACGTTTTAAAATATTCCAATAAAAATAGAACAAAGCATCACTTAAAAATCGTAATTTTTAATTTCCTTGGTTCTCACACCACAGGGATCCCAGAACTAAATTTAATTTTTTACAACATTTTATTGAGTATCCAAAACAAGGCTTATCTTCATTATTTATTAATTGCGGTTAGTTCATTCTTTATTTTTGAAGAGTATTAGTAGGTCTAATAAGGTTTTTCTTGGTAGTTTTATTTTGTTTGGCGAATTTACGTCATCAGATCGGAATGCATTAGTGCGCAATGGTTTGTGGGTGACAACAATCGATCAGCGGTAAAAGTTGTGATGGAAACTAAAACAGGAAGGATTTGAGTTGCTCTTCCTAAATACTCTTTATTTTATGCCCAAAACCTTCTTCTATCTCAGTTACCATGCAAACCATAAGTACGTGTAACAACGGTTAGATTCACACCGGATAGGATCGTAATCTCATGTTTAACGTATCTTGAGTATTTTCGAGATTATGTTGTGTAGTTGTTGTGGTCTTGACAGCACAACATCTGTGCCAAAACTAAACCGTAAGTCGAAAATAATAGATTTAAAAGCTGAACAAAATGATGTACAAGAATCCATAATAGTCCATGAATAAGTACGAAGTTCTTGGAGTCGTAGGCGAAGGTAACTAGTGTTTGTTTTCATTGTGTTTTAGCGTGTTTTTTAGTTCAATTAAACTGGTAACCCGTCGAGGGAGTTATATGACAATCCTTGTTTGAATTATCAATACAAAACAATTTGTACTTAGTTTTATTGAATATTTTATTATTTTTAGGTGCCTATGGAGTTGTTATGAAATGCAGACATAAGGTAGATGAATATAAAAGCTTTACACTATTTGGACGGGGTTCAAATGTTTGTAAATGATGCTATATTGTTGACATTGTTCGTGGTTTAATTCATGTTGGGACGGTAAAGAAGCCGTCACTTAAAAATGATCACCATCAGATATATTCAATTAATTTGTACCCCATGGCTAAATCACTAAGATACCAGATTATCAGATCATCTACTGGTGTGGATCTAAAAACACGAGAGGTTTTATACGAAGCATTAACCCACAAACGCGTCCTGTATTTTCTCCTCCTATGTAAACATCATAACATTGGTGATCATTGATCTTTCGGACATATTTAAATTTCTACATTAAACAAACGGCATTTCAAACCTTCCAATTCAAAGCTTATTGAAGATGTAATAATCAACGTAATTCCTTTACATTTTTGATAGAACTTCCTTTCCAAATTAAGGCATATTTATTGCGGCTTCTAAGAAAAAATGTAACTATTAAACTCCCATAATCTTTTGTACCGCACAATTTAATGATATTCAGTCGGTTATAATAACGTTTTTATCAATCTGGATCGAGAAGGATAATATGGGGTTAACAGTTCATTAAGTATTAATTAAATCTAAAGTGATTGAATCCAATTATATGGAGCTGTATTTAGATCTCTTGAGATCAATACTCATTCCATCTGATGATTTTTCTCTTCTTTCATCAAGGAAACAAGTGAAATTGTTGCCATCAAGAAATTCAAGGATAGTGAAGGTATGTCAGGTTTTTCAGGAAGGGTGACAGGGTAGACTTGCCTAGGGTCGACCACTCTTTTTTTCCTGAGAAAATGAGTTGCAAGCCTACAGAATTATGAACTTGTTTCAGGGTAATATAATATCATCATGTATGGGTATTGTCAGGGGAATTCTATTCAAATTCAAATTTTGGATATGCAAATTCATTCGGCTAGTCATCGTACTCTACTATAGCATATATTATAATATAATAAATATTTTTGTGCATATACTAATGATGCATCATTTAAATCCACCTGGTTCCAATAATTTTTTTTCTAAGTGAGGAGAACCAAATCCTCAAAAAATTTCCACTCGTGTACATGTAATCGGGAACCTATGAGGTAATTGGTGAACCCATACATGATGATACTACCTGTTTCAGTTGCTCTTTGACCTCATGTTACATACACAAGGCTGCAAATAATGTTTTTGATAGGTAGGTCATTTATCAGGCCATAAGAATATTTGGCCTGTCAAACCCAAGTGTGGCTGGTCAAATGTCCAGAGAGTGGGAATCATTTACCAGTCAAACAGTCACTTTTACTGGACATTTGTCTGATAACTGGTACTTATTTGCAGCCTTGCATACATGGCCCCTTTTGACCTCATGTTGCTTACATGAACCCCCTTTGACCTCATGTTGCTTACATGAACCCCCTTTGACCTCATGTTACACGCATGGACCCACTTTGACCTCATGTTACATGCATGGACCCCCTTTGATCTCAGGTTCCAGCATTCAATGTCTTGACCCCCTTTGACCTCATGTTACACGCATGGACCCCCTTTGATCTCAGGTTCCAGCATTCAATGTCTTGACCCCCTTTGACCTCAGGTTACATGCATGGACCCCCTTTGATCTCATGTTCCAGCATTCAATGTAAGGACCCCCTTAGACCTCATGCTCCAGCATTCAATGTCTTGACCCTCTTAGACCTCATGCAGGGCTTGAAATAATGGCCAGTCTTTGAAAAATGTCCAGCCAGAATTGGAACTTGTCTGCATTGTCAAATCTTTGCCTTGCAGGTCATTTTGACCAGTAACATTGAGCCAGAAGGTATGACCAAGCTAAAACTAATTTGGCTGGTCATCATAACTGGCGACTTTTTTATTTCAGCCCTTTCTCATTCATTTATCTCCTGACCCCATTTGATCTCATGTTACATTCATGTAGTATCTGATAAATACAATGTATGATGTCTTTTCCTCTAATTTAATATTGTAATTGCATGTTTTGCCTAGATAATGATGATGTTAAAAGGACAACACTCAGAGAACTCAAGGTTCTTCGTATGCTTAAACAAGAAAATATTGTTGAATTGAGGTAACTAAGATCTCTTTAAAGTTTATCTGTTGCTTATAAAAAAAAGTGCCTCATTTAGTTCTAAGTATTAATAATTCATCACTTATTTTATTTATTTGCATTCACAGGGAAGCTTTTAGAAGGAGAGGAAAACTTTATCTGGTCTTTGAATATGTAGATAGAGTAAGTTAATTTGCATTTACCAATGTATGAACATATGTGGACCTCAAATTATTACTGTGAACTCATGTTATCATGGGACATTCAACTTGTTAGGAACATGCAAAAGTATAGAGATAGTGCCAGGGCTGGCCAAATAGACCATTTTTGAGATGCACAAGCGCTTTCAAAAATATTGAGTAAATAGTGTGCGCAATCTTGCCCGAAAATGCCTCTTTCATGTCTGTGCCTGCGATAGTTTTGAAAGCGCTCATGCATCTCGAAAAGGGTCTATTGGGGAACCAAGCATTCTTAGTGTTCAGATACTTTGACAGTCAGAATACTTTGACAATGTGTTTTTTTTTCTGAACATAAATTTATTTTATTCAACTTGCAATAAATTAGACATTGTTATTATCAATCAATTTGAAGTTTTCCATTATACATTTTTGAACCATTGTTATTTACAGAATATGCTTGAAGTCCTTGAGGAAATGCCCAATGGGGTATCAAATGTGGAAGTTAGGTAGGATAAACACCTCAGCAAATTATCAAAGGCTGGATGTTGACAGTTTTCCATTTATTTTTTTATAAGGGACAGTTTTATGGATACAAAGAACGTATAAATGTAAACACTTTGTTAGTCCAATAGGAAATGAGTTAGTTTGTACAGGCTCATTAATTAACACCTGTGTTTTCTATAGGAAATACATTTTTCAATTGATAAAAGCAATAAGATGGTGCCATCAAAATGATGTCATTCACAGAGGTAAGAAAAAAATGATTTTTCCGTATAGTTTCTCTATTTCATTTCCTTTCAGTGGATTACATACATTCAATATACTGTACATCTACAGTTCCTTGTCCAGTAGAAAATTGATTAATGGACTGTAATGATTTGTTTTGCAGATATTAAGCCTGAAAACTTACTTATTAGTAAAAAGAATGTTCTTAAGCTTTGTGATTTTGGTAAGTATGATTCTCCATTGTTATAGCAAAAAAGAGTAAATAAGTTTATGAATTAAATATTTAATGTCTGCCTTTTGTTTGTTACTTCTCTTGTGCTTCAAGGGTTTTTCTCTGGGTTCTGTTCCCATAAAAAAAAAACAATAATGCCAAATGGAAAATATATCCTACACTGCTCAATAGTGGTCAACCTTAAGTATCATGACACAATCTAACTGAAAACTTTACTTTACCATTAAGCATGTAGTTTCACCAATAATGCCAAATGGAAAATATATCCTACACTGCTCAATAGTGGTCAACCTTAAGTATCATGACAGAAGCTAGCTGAGTAGTTTACTATACCATTAAGCATGTAGTTTCACCTGTTTTGCAATTTTTGTTATGCATGTTTAATATAGGCTTTGCTAGAGCCATGGCAACCAATGGTAGTGCACAGCTCACAGATTATGTAGCAACACGCTGGTACAGATCACCAGAGCTTCTTTTAGGGTATGTTGAAGACCTTTTTGGGTTGCTGAGCACTAAATCTATATGGAAATATTTGTACTAATTTGAACTATGATATACTTTGTGTCTAGGGCTCCATATGGTAAACCAGTAGACATCTGGGCAATAGGTTGTATCCTAGGAGAATTGAGTGATGGACAGGTAAATGTACAACACTGAAAAAGAGTTTCTAGCATGTACCTATACTTACATGTATGCATGCATGCTTACATGTATACTATACTGTGAATGCAAGCTAAGCCTCACTCGAGCTCTGTGCCTGGGTATTACTATACTGACCAACACAGCCCAGGATTTTTGGATTTGTGGCTTCCCTCAATAATGAAAAGTAGCTCAAACTATTGAAAGTGTGAATGACTGAAGCCAAACCCCAAGGTATCTCACAGTATCGCGATTCTCCTATAAGTTTCATTGGGAGAGAGCTGCCAATATAAACCTGTACTGTCGGCTCAGAATTGCTGGGCGATAGGAAAATTGTGATACAAAACTTATTGCGATTTTGAGCCGCAAATACAGGTTATATTGACAGCGTCAAAAGGAAATATATTCCGTATTGGCCTTCGGCGCTTTGCGACTACAGCCAATACGAAATATATTTTCTTCCAACTAGCTTCCAATATAAGCTCATGTTGGCAGCTCAAAATCTCAATAAGTTATAAATATAGCTAGTTTCTGAATTACATAATTATAATGAAAATGAGTATAATTATTACTAAATTATTTTCTTATTATTGCTAGCCTGTTTTCCCTGGCGAGAGTGAAATAGACCAGCTCTATACGATACAAAAGGTAAGATACCTTGAAAACAGGGTTTTAGGTGACTCTAACTCAATTCTAATAATTTACTGATAAAAATATCATTGTTGTATATTCATCAGGTACTTGGTCCACTTCCTCCTGATCAAATGGATATGTTCCACTCTAACCCAAGATTTGCTGGTCTAAAGGTATACAAAGTCTGGGGTTCAAGAAAATCTTTATTTCTCTCCCATGGAAAGAGACAAGGGAGGCAGAAGCAGGGGGGCTGGGGGGTACTGCCCCCCCCCCCCCCCACACACACACAAAATTATTTGGTTAATGGATAGACAGACAGACAGACCTCCACTTGCAAATTTGTAGCTAGACCCCCCTCACCTTTTTAGGGAAATGTCAATTCTCCAAATTGCAAAGAATTTATTTTTTTGCTTCGTGAATTTGGGGATTTTTGGTCTTCTCACTTTTAAGTTTGTTCTGCCGCTACTTGGAGAATAATATTAGCCTCTGCTACTCCATGGAAATTACAGTTCTGCTCTGCTATGACATTTAATTATTGATTGATTGATTGATTGATTGATTGATTGATTGATTGATTGATTGATTGATTGATTGATTGATTTTTAGTTTCCTGCTGTGACTTACCCTCAGACATTGAACAGAAAATACCTTGGTATAATCAGTGGACCATTGCTGAACTTTATGCAGGTAAAAACAATATATATTATTCATCCTTTGTAGTGCTTTATCCAATCAACATCTTTAAATCATTCACAAACATAGTGCATCCTGGGATACATTGAGTACTTTGAATCAGCATGCAGCCACTTTGGTGTTAGTACTTTTAAGAATGTTAAGGTGGCTCAGTACTGATTAAGGATGCCTTTTCTTTATAGGGAACATTAAAGCTGGATCCTGAAGAAAGAGTAACTGTAGAAGATTGCTTTAATCATCCAGCATTCCAAGTAGAAAGGGAAGAATATGAACAGAGAGTCAAAGAAAATCCATCCCTTGCACCAGTTCCTCATTCCAAATCCAAAAATCATTCAAACCACAAGAGCACAAGACGTCGAGAAAACCCCCAAAATGAATCAAGTTTACGGGACACCAAGGCTGGAACCTCACTAGAATCAAAACCTTCAAAGGCCACAAGTGATACCAAGTTTGAGATGCAGAACAATGACTCTGTATTCAATAAAACACCAACTGCATCCCACACGGGAAAGGACACAAGCAGTAATAAAATAAATCAAGAATTTGACAAGAATAAGGCGACCAAGGCGAGCTTGTTAGGAACTCCTAAGAGCACAGACAGCTCGAACTCAAAGAGTCTATCGCTGTCAGACAATTCAGAAAATGATCACAATGCATTTAATATAGAGTCACCAAGGGATAGTTCTTTCAGTATGGAACAAGAAAGCAGTGAAAGCTCTGATAACATGGATTTTAGTAAGATGGAATTAACAAATGAGAAAAGTATTGACAAACACGAAGCAAGAGAGGATTTCCCTCAGTCCAAAGCTAAGGCTGGATCTAATGCATATAGCCATTTTGTTAATGCAAACTACAGTTTCTTTCCTGGTGCTGGACAACAGCAAAAGGTAAAAATATATATAGCACGAATTCTATTAGAACTTTGAAAGGCTGGTTTACACTAAGTATAAACTTTAGGCAAATGCAATCACATGGGAAGCTGTGAATACGAGCAGAAGTTCAAGGCATACGCGTTAGAGCTTGTTTGCAGGATTTTCTCTTAATTGTTCCTCGGTGCTGGCCCAGAGCATCGCAGGCTGTAGGACGAGTATGACTTGTGCGCAAATTCACGTTCACACATAAAAACGTTTACAAGTCCTATACGGCTATTAAAAAAGGTTAATGAAGGTTAATTTTGTTGCATCTGCATGTTGCTTGTTGCTTACCAAGTTTGAAATGTATTGTATTCCTGTGTAAATAATCTCAGCACAGAAGGAAATATGCTGGAAAAACGTGCAGACAAAGTTTGGTAAAATACCATATTCATGGTACCGACTCAGACAATAGCGAACCAATCACCATTGCAGCAGTTTTCCAGGTGGAATTAATATCTTGTCCCACAAACAACTACACACTATCTGAGGCATTTTTCTTCATTTCACGGGACAGTAAGCAAGTGAAACAATTTATAATCAATTTTCCGCGATCTGAGTTTTAAATTCTGAGATATTCTAGCTAATCTGTTGAGCTTGTGGGACATAGCAACGGTAACTAAGGAGAGTGAAACCATGAAACGACCTTTCGCTGCTTGCATTCACATCACCAATAGTGCATTTCGGGCTTGGTATGCAACATGCAACATGCAACATGCAACAAAACCTTCAGCAACCTCTTGAAATAACTGTACTTATAGATAATGAAATGTGTTATTGGGTTTGTATTTGCGCTTGCGCTTGCATTTGCGTTGATCTGGTGTGCCGAAACCTTACGAAACCTTAGTATAGACCTAATCGACTAACGCGTTGCTATGTGCGTTTCCACCCAATTCAAAACCTCTGGGAAAAAGAACTTTTTTCGAAAAAAATTCCACGTGATATCGAAATACAAAAGACAAAGAGTCTTATTCCCAGAGGTTTTGAATTGGGTGGAAACGTACATAGCAACGCGTTAGCCGATTAGGTCTCAGTTGATCAGGTATCTCTCCACTTTCTTCTTTTCTCTCTTTAGTCTCTAATTCCCTCCCTTTATTAGGTTAGTGTACTAGAAATAGAGTAGGAATCCTGAGAGCTGTAAATAATCAAAGTGTTGTATTTCAGACGCCCACTTCATCAATAGTCGCTGAAGAAATACGTAAAACAAAGTCAGTCATAATGAATAAGAAGAAGGATACGGATGGTCCAACCAAGTCAAGACAACAGGCAGCTTTACATGGATTAAACAGATATGAGGTGGGTAACTCGTGTAATGTGTTGGGATTTCCCTCTATTAATACAAGTATACTTGATACAAATACGCTAATACGATTTGGATGAACTAACAGGTGGCATTTCTTATGATAATTACTGCAGCCGGTTTCGTGTGACTTGGGACGTGAGCAGAGCGCGAAGTCCAGAGCTTAGCCCACTTTTATCAATGCGCGCGCTGCAAGCCGGGGCGAACCGAGTAGCGACAAAAGACTATTACTCAGCGCTTCTTCTTTCTATTTCGTGCGCGCGCTGTTTCCCTTAAAACGTAGCAAAGAAATTTATTCCAATTTTCTTATTGAAAGTTTCATATTTTTTTTCATTTTTTCTTTTGGAGATGGGTGATCAGAATTACGTTAAACACAAGGACACCAAAGGATCAATGTTACCATTCGATACTAGACGCCCTAAAACCAATCAATATAGAGGTAAGTGAAAACATTAGATAATATGACATCCTGGAATATAACCACCGACATAATCTTGGGGTTATTAAACAAGAATTTCCCTTTCAGACTCAAGTCCAAGCAATGTTACTCAGTCAAGCTTCCCAATGCATTATGGTCCAGGAATCGATAGAGTGATCTCAACGTCAGATGTGACGTCACCAAGCTATGACCAGGGGGGACAGATGCCAGGGCAAAGCACTTATCCCCTCCCTGGACAGCACTCCAAACAGCGAACATCAATTTCAGATTCTCAAAGGTAGATTTTTGGTACTTTTTTTGCTGGTAATATTTTCAAAGATATTTTGGGTATTTTTTGGGGGATTGTGAAAATATTCACCACACGTCACGGTAACGGTACTCTGTTGAACCAATAGACCTCTTCGGACCACGTGTCATTCCCCAGAGTATCATTTCATTGTTTAACGGTTTCACATGAGAAGATACATGAATATGGATGCAACTCAAACAAAGAATCTTATTCTCAAGAGAATGACACGTGGTCTGAAATGGACAACATTACCCCAAGCCGATGAGGTCTATTACATCGTCATCCAGTCAATCACACAACACCTTTAATGATGTGAAAATTCAATATATAGATGTACAAGGTTTCGTGCTCTGGTATATGGGACTAACCTTTAATTCTGATTTCTATCCAAAGAAAACCAGAAAGTACAGTTGGTGAAGAGAACCAACTTCGAGGAACTCATGGATTAGAAAAGAAAGAAAAAAAGAAAAAGAAGAGAAAAGTAAGTGTTAAAGTTTGGGTCTTCCCATTCTATATTTCAACTGGTGCTCTCAAATCGTCCTGTACATAAACTCTAACTTGGAACGGACCTAAGGGAGGGGGTGGGGTTGATTGGGGGCTTGTGATCCACAGTCTTTGATCATGTAATAGAAAGCATCTCAGGGAATGGAAAGTCAACATCTGTTCTTGAGGTGGAACCCCAACTCAAAATCCCATCCGTTCATTCTATTGGTGTTTATAATTTTACAGCAGCACAACAATCAGCAAAATTCACAGTGGAAACAAATGCAACAGAGACCAGATACTCAAAGGTAAGTAGGGCTCAAAAAAAAAAAGAAAAAAAGTAGGGCTTGTAGATGTTAATTCTAACTGACCTAAGTGTGTTTGTGTGTACTGTAACAGTATATTGAATTAGACATTGAATTGATTACTCTACTTTAGTGACCATGGCAAAATGGTAGAGAGGAATAGAGTGCCCTCTGATGCTCAGGTAGGATATGACCGCGTTTATCTATTTCACATTTTAGCTATCATCGAAAGTAATGTATTGTTCACTCAAATGCGACCACCTTAAGAAATGTCCCTAAAACGCATACATAAAACACGTGGCTTTCTTCCTAAAAAAACATCAGCATGATGAAATGAAAACTGACCATATTGAAAACACTAGAATAAATGCCACCCTTTTAAAAGCGACCACGAGTCATAAAATTTTACAAATGCCAACCTTTTAAATTCGACCATACTGAAAACACTAGATTAAATGTCAACCTTTTAAAAGCGACCACGAGTCACAATTTTACAAATGCCAACCTGTCAAATTCGACCACATTGAAAACACTACAATTAAATACGCGACTGCCAGCAGCTAGAAAATAGCTTTGAAAGGCGTTCTTTATGACTTGTTTGATGTCAACTGATGACAAGGTTATTTTTGAAAGTCATTAGATGTTCGTCCTCATAAACAACTTGGACGTCTGGGGACAGAGAAGACCCAAGACAAGGTTAGTGTTATTTTTCAGTAGAAACTCAGCTATCGTTTGCGGCCTATAAATGAAGTGTATACATCGTGTCTGCACAAGAAGGGAAGATTGATACTGATACATATGATGATCGAACCATTTTTTTTTTTTTTTTTTTTGCTCAATTAGACTTTCTTGTGCTGTAAATGACAATTTTTTACCTACCGGTATAATGGACCTTTATCACAAGGCGGCCATGTTTATTCCCTTGAGAGCAAAAACTTTTGTTAGGAACGTCATGAAGCGCCTCAAAGCGAGGGCAAGGCGATCCAAGGGAATCGAAACCCATTGTTTCATCCAATATGGCCGCTGTGTGACAAAAGCCCATAGGGCAGAGAGAGAGATATTTACGTATAATTTAATTCTCAGCTTTTTGACATGATTAAAATTGATTCATTGATAAAATTGGCCATCCTTACTTTATGAATGCTGATCAATATATTAACTGACAAAGGAAAATTATTAATACCTTGCAGGGGATGATTTCATTGGCGCCTGTGCAAGGCTCGTCTTCCTACAAACCTTCCATGCATGACGTACGTCTTCAACCTCTACAAAAAAAGAACATGTCTCAGCTTTCAAATGCATATCCAACCATGACGTACCAAAAAGCACTGTCTCCTGAGCCGCAGCACTTCAGTCCTCCACCTCAATGGCTAGGTACAGCTCAATTCCAGCCGTATTCTCATAAGAATCCCGTTTCAGAGCCTTCGAATTTTACACCAAATCTTACAGCGGAAAGAACTATAAGTCCAGGAGGAGAAATTTTAGCACCTTTGCCGAAGAGATCTTCGCGACCACCTTCGGAAATCGACGAAGTAACGATCGATGATCGTGAGTTTCGTACGCCAGGTCATTTAAGGCCCATAAATCCGAATAAAAATTCGTCGAATACTACTGGAAAGGGACAGCCTGATCTGAATGATCTGAAGGAAACTCCATTATAGCAAAAATGGGTAAATGAGTAATGTACGCTAGTACGACACGGGTGATAAACGCACTGCGCATGCTCGGAAGTTCGGCAGAAAATTCATAGACGAGTCGAGTTTACGAAGAAAACCATTGGAGATTTACATATCTTATATTATGCGAATTTCTCTTGTATTATTTGACCTGGGAAAGAAAACAACTTAAGTAATGTATCAGGAAAAAATAAGCACTAACTTTCCACGAACAGCCTTAACTTTAGAGATTTACTAAACGCCGGTAAATCTCCAATGATTTCTTTGTAAACCCGACGAACTTCCGAGCATGCGCAGTGCGTTTTTCACTCGTGTCCGCTAGTACACTATATTCGTTCTCAATTCAGAACCATGCATGACCGCTAAGGGCGAAGGGAAATTCACTCATCTACATTGAGAGGAAAATTGGGAACCAGGATGCCTTGCGTCATACTGTGAAGAAATGTTTTTACTAATGGAGTTGTTACGCATTTGTCGTGATCTCTACCCGAGACATGTCGCGATTTAAGACTGTTTTAGTTATATAATGTATGTATATAAAGTCCATAATGTATTCATGTTACATAGATTAATATATCTGTACTTGTCATGGATGGTCTAGGGTTATTGGAACATACGTGATGTTTGGGGTCTTCTCTGGCGAACGCTTTATCGTGGAGGGGCGAATTCGAGAGTGCCTGCGAGCCCCCTTGCACATTTGTGCAGTTTTGGGGAGGAGGGGACGGAGACATTTTTGGCTGACCAAGTGATCCCGATTATCAGCGGGCCTTTGATACGCCCCTTACATAAAGAAAGACGTTCTACAGGATTTGGTGCACTATTTATTCAAATGTGTATATATATTTTTCCGATTTTTAATTGCCGGTGTGTTCTAGCACTGATTCTTATAATATCAGAGCTTTTTTAATGAATCTATATTATATTTTGGAAACAATAAAGGATGATTCAAGCTAAGCTGGTTTTTGTGTACAACACAATGTGATAATCCAACCTTATTTTAGGAAATGATTACTGCTCAAATACAATAAAGCCCATGCATAAAAATTGTACTAGATTGTAGTCATAAAACAATAGAAAACAAGAGACAGCACTGGATATTTCGTACTATTTGAATTAATATTACTCGGAAACTAGAAGCAATGGCGCCAATTTTTTTCTTTTGCCTACGATCTTGATGGCATTATTTGGTCATGCGAAGAAAACTTTTAGGTTTAGCTTGCAGTGCAAATCGAAAAACGGTGGGCACCCAGAAATATTTCACAAATCGTGTATCGCTCGTTGAACAATCTGAAAGAACTCTCTAATTGCAAGAAATTCGACAGATTCGTAGTCAGATAATCTTCTTGTTGTTAGAGAGACGTTTCATATTATTCAATAAACGATAAACGATTTCTGAAATATGTCACGTGCCCACGGTTTTTCGATTCGCACTGTAATATTTGTTTACTAGCTAGTACTTCTATGATCATGATTTACAGACCAGCTGTCGTTGAACCTGCAAAAAAAAAAAAAAAAAAAAAGAAGAAGAAAAACAAATGCAGCATTAAATCCCGTTATTGCATATTGGGAAATAAGAAACCGGTGTTTACTGTGGCATTTTTTTAAACAAAACAAACAGGTACTTGTCATGTGAAGAGCGGCAGTGACAACGATTCGTTGAATGCGTGACAAAAACAAACCTAAATATCATTGAGACAATAGGGTACCTGTTAGAGGTCAGCCTTGTACATCGTTTCCAAGGTGGTTAAGATTTTACGGCTTTCTCTTCACGAGGGGTGATCTTGGATCATTTTAGTATGAAATATTCCGGCATTAGCAGGCTACTTACGACCAGAAAATGTTTGGAAATAAAGGGCTTGAAAATACTTCCTTTTTTTGTTGACAAGTGATAATCAAAAGAATAAATTAAAAAATGAAGAAAAAGAAAAAAGTGAATAGAATTAGGCATTCATTTCAAAAATATTAGCTAAAAACTCGGTCTTTTTTATCCACAGCTAGAAAATATGTTCAGTACGAGAAGGTACAATTTTACAGATACAAAACTCCATTGAGAATGAAACTTGGTTTTGACGGCAGAAAAACATTTGTTGTGACAACCCTTACCGTATTTTCTTGTTTTATTTTGAAAAATATATTTCAAGTTTAAAATGTTTTGTAAACAAATTTTTTTTTTAATCCACTTTTTTCCCTTTTCCTTTTCTCGAACTTAATGAATGGCTCATTCGCAAATTTAGACATTAACAAACTTCTGTAAGTGATCGAAATTGATATTTGTGTCAGATTAATTTGTTAGGATAAGAAAAAGTGATTTAAAATGAGAATGTCGTCGTTTTGGTAAAGCTCCAATCAGAGTCGTGGATTTTAAGAGCTCAGTACTGCTGTCATCACATTGTTTTGGTTTAGTGGTCTAATACGATTGGGTCATAACTATAAACATAATTTGGCTACAGACAAACCCTTCGAGGGCTGAATTATTGATACTAGTAATTTAGATTGACCAATCACTGCTCGAATATAATCAAATCATAGGTTCAATTTGGGTCTTGAGGACATTTAGGTGGAGGTCATTGAGCAAAAGAGCTCGTTGAAGACGGGAGTGGCCAAGGACAGCACATTCATCACGGCAAAAAATAGTTCAGCTCTGCAGTTTTAACGGAGATCGCCTTGGAGTTCAGTTAGTTTTAGCGAGATATTCGGCACCGCTGGTTCCCGCCATGATAGCTTTGTTATTCTCAATCGCGATAGTTTTTGTGAGCCTGCAGGTGGGACCAGTTTATTCGGGCACGGTTAACTGGGCGCGAAGTCTAAACGATGAAACATGGACCCACCACAACTACGCATCAACCCTTGCTTTACTGAAACAACTGAATAAGGAATACCCCAAAATAACCCACCTATACAGCATTGGAAAATCCGTCCAAGGAAGGGATCTGATGGTTTTGGCACTGTCAAATACTCCCGACAAGCACAGCCCGGGGAAACCAGAATTTAAATACATTGCCAATATGCATGGCAACGAAATAGTGGGAAAAGAACTGCTGCTGAAAATGGCAAAGTTACTGTGCGAAAACTACAACAAAGACAGTAATATCACTCGGATCATGAACACAACTCGAATTCATTTCATGCCCTCAATGAATCCAGATGGCTACGAGCTTGCGTTCAAGGGAGATAACAGGAAGAACTGGATTATTGGTAGAAGTAACGCTAACAACGTCGACCTAAACCGAAACTTCCCCGATCAGTTTACGAAAACGCCCACTGGAGCTCCACAAGCCGAAACCAAAGCCGTCATGAAATGGATCCACAAAATTCCTTTTGTTCTGAGCGCCAACTTACATGGTGGGTCACTCGTAGCCAACTACCCTTATGATGATAGCCCAACAGGACGCAGTGAGTATAGTGCTTCTCCTGACGATGATGTGTTTCAAGATTTGTCCAAAGCCTATTCAGAGAACCACCCGACCATGCATCTGAAGAATCCACCATGGGATTGCCCTGAAGTCCCGCCAGATCACTTTGATGACGGCATTACTAATGGAGCCAAATGGTACAGCGTGTCAGGAGGAATGCAGGACTACAACTATGTCCATTCTAACTGCTTTGAGATTACTGTAGAGCTGGGATGTAAGAAATTCCCTTCAGAAAAGGAATTACCAAAATACTGGGCAGACAACAAGAACGCCATGTTGGAGTTTCTTGACAAGGTATGGAAAAACCGAATTAATGAAATTAGTATGGTTATATTAAAACTTTTTTCCATATTTTCGATATCCGCGTTTTCCATCTTTTACTAGCTTAGTCTTATAAGAAAGTGGACCCGTGAACTACATAGAAGTAATATTATTTCCAGTGATACTGAGATTATGTGACGGCATGATCGCCATGTTCCCCTCCCCCTAAATAGAAATGAAAAAAAAAAAAAAAAAAAAAAACGAATTAGAAACATTTTAAATTATTTTTTAAAAAGAATATCATAATTTTTCTCATATATATCGTTTCGATTATTTACCAGTTATTTTTTGTTTGTCCTGTTTCAAGGTTCACGAAGGGTTCAAGGGTTTTGTCAAAGATCGTCATGGTGTACCAATTCCCGGGGCAAAGATCTCGGTGGTCGGTCGCAAAAAGGACGTATTTGCAAGTGCCGATGGAGATTTTTGGAGGCTTTTACTTCCAGGAGAATACAAAGTCAAAGTTTCAGCCGACGGCTTTAAGACATCATCCAAAAGAGTCAAGGTATTAAAAGGTCCAGCAACCATGCCTATCAATTTTGTGCTGAAGAAAGGTAAAAATCCGAGTGAAAAGCAAGACGATTCCTCCGAAGGATCAAAAAGCAAAGACGAAAAGAGTGATGACGGAAGCTTCGAGGTCTCACCTGAAGATGCTCAGCAACTCATGGGTGGTGGGGGTATGGGGATGCCTAGTATGGGTGGTGGAATGGGTGGTGGGATGGGGGGCCAGGGAATGATGATGCCTGGACAACAAGGTGGTATGAGCATGATGGGGAACAATATGGGAGGCATGGGTGGTCAAGGTATGATGATGCAAGGACAAGGACAAGGACAAGGTGGTATGAGCATGATGGGAGGCGGTATGGGTGGAGGTATGGGTGGAGGTATGGGTGGAGGTATGGGTGGAGGTATGGGTGGAGGTATGGGTGGAGGTATGGGTATGATGGGAGGTGGTATGGGTGGAGGAATGATGATGAATGATGGTCAAATGGGTGATATGCCTAATGAAATCACCATGGGAATGCACGGTAAGACGGCTCCTTCAGACGACAAATCAGGAAACCTACATAAAGCCTTGGGTGGACTTGAGGAAAACGCAAACCTTGGCGATTCCAGTGAGAATCTTTCAATCGGAGGACCACTTTTGGACAGTGATCTTGATCGTGAGGCCATGATGTCACCATATGAGTCAAATTCCAAGGACACAAATGAAGCTGCTGTTGGAATTACCACAAACTGAGATACAACAACAGGCAGTCAAGCATTCACCAATTCCGGCCTAAAATAATAAATAACAAATTATTTTTCTTTATAACATTTTGATATGATTATTTCAATAATAAAATTAGTCACCAAAATCCTACAGGCCGCTGAGGATCATGGGAAACATTTCATATCCAACAAGAAAAGCTTTTTGACACAAACTAAAGCTTGAGGAGGATCACAGGAGGTTAAACTGTAACTGGTAAAATAATCTCAAGTCCTTCGACAGTCAATCAAGCAGTTGAAATATGTAAAATGTATCTATACCCATAATCCTTGGCGATCTCAGCTTTGTAGCTTTTCGGGTGACTAACTTTATTGAAATGGGTATATAAGATATACTTTATTTGATAACTGCATGAGTTTACACTGCTAACGATTCCAGAATGGAATAGTGAAACTTCATAAAGAATCGCATAATAAGCGAGCCAATAAGGAACATTTCATCAGTGTTAACAAGTTTTGTACTCTTAAATCTTACCAATAAGTGAGAATTGAGTAAGTAGAGGTCTGCACTGAAAAGATGATATAGCAAATATTTTAATGTAAATGAATCAATCAATGAATAAATATTTTCATATATTTTATATATAGTAAGATCCAGTCAAGTGAGATTATGTAGTAATCAAAGACTATTGCGATACTGGTTATCAGCGCATACAGCTATTTCAAAAAATGTTGGTGAAGGTTTCTTCGTGGTATATATATACATGTGGTATACCAAGCCCGAAATGCACTATGGGTGATGCGAATCCAAGCAGCAAAAGGTCAAAACGATACGGAAATTTTCTTAAACTTTAAGTTGTCTGCCGGTTTTTTCAGCATATTTTTCTTCTGTGCTGACATTATTTACATATGATTTATATAATGCATTTCAAGCTTGTCATGCAACATGCAACATGCAACATGCAACATGCAACATGCAACATGCAACATGCAACATGCAACATGCAACATGCAACATGCAACATGCAACAAAACCTTCACCAACCTTTTTTGAAATAGCTGTATCCATTTGAATATTACAAGATTATTGTCAACCGATTTAGAACATACCTTCGAGGTGGTTTTCTGTAGCTAATGACTTAGAAGTCCGGTGAACATTTTTTACAAATTATCAGTAGGGAAAAGATCAGAGGTAATTAGAATGCATTTGTAACTATAACAGTGCGGACACACTAACTGGGACCATTTAAGAAAACTGACCAATCAGATAACACCTAAAAACAATGACATTCCAACAAAAACTGTCTGGTCCAATCAGCTCTAAGAATTCGAAACTGGTATTTTTACGAAGTTTCTGTCTATAATTTACTATATCAGTGTATATTATCGTTCGAAATTCGGGATTCTTCGAAGACAGGTGAACAGTCAGAAAATATTTCCTATATCAACTTGGGATAAGAAGACTTAATTTCACAACTGCATTTTCAATGCTTTTTTGTGTTCTGCTATCCGTGTTTAACATGAGAACGTGATGATCTGATTGGCTAATACGGGTAATCAGTAGTTAGGGGCCCCCATATACCGTGATTGCTAGGGGAGGGGTGGTCTAAATTTCTGAATACCCCTCTTGAGAATGTGGGGCAGGGGTGGTCTAAATTCCTGAATACCCCCTTGAGAATGTGGGGCAGGGGTGGTCTAAATTTCTGAATACCCCCTTGAGAATGTGGGGCAGGGGTGGTCTAAATTTCTGAATACCCCCTTGAGAATGTGGGGCAGGGGTGGTCTAAATTTCTGAATACCCCCTTGAGAATTTGGGGCAGGGGTGGTCTAAATTCCTGAATACCCCCTAGAGAATGTAGGGGGAGGGGTGGTCTACATTCCTGAATACCCCCTTGAGAATGTAAAGATGCTTGTCAACACAGTGCCCAGTTGGAATTATAATACGTAGCATGTACGATAAGATCCTCAAGAGTTTCAAAACACTATAAGACCAAGCATTTGTAACAAAGTTGTTGCTTTATTTTACTATCCAATATCCTCTAATATAATGCTTTAGTATTACAAAAAAAAAATGTCTTATTATTTTTTATGTATTATTGAATAACGGATTGTAGTACATTTCAGACCCCCTGGGTATCTGCTGCTGCACAGCTAATCTTTGCTGTTCCCCTGTTGTGAGTCCCATTTCCGGACCGAGCACATTAAAAATAGAGTCCAATTCAGAAGTGGTGAAAGTTCTTGATAAATAATCTTCTCCCTGCACCTCATAATTTTGTACACTGTCATTATCCTGAAGGGTTTGAATTGATCCAGCGAAAGTAGGCTTCTGATGAACACCGGTATTCTTACTGGTTCGCAAAATGTGTCTGGTATTTGGATGTGCTTGCCGACACTGACTCTAACTCCATATCTACTGCTGTAATACTCCAGTTTCGCATTCGATGTAAACCGCTGTTTTTGAAGACCACAGACTCATTTGCACAGGCTTAGCCTCGTTTACGAGTCATCTATTCAACGACATCGTTAAAAGTCCGTGGGATTGGTATTATTCAACTTGCACATTCTTTACATAACAGTTGGCTGTTGCTAATGATTTGCAAAAATCAACTGCAATGTAAAGAATGTGTGAGTTGAACAATACCAACGTTTTGAAATCCCACGGACTTTTAATGACTCAAAAATGATTTTACTTGCTACTAAATTTCGACTAAATAGTTTTTGTGTTTCACGTTTATATTGTTTGCACTCTAGTAAACGATTCATTTGTCAGCCACACACATTTATCAGAACAGTTCCCTGTGGAATCACTTTGCCCGCCAAATATAATTTCAGGTTTTAAATTATAGCAATTATCAATCACTCGATTTCTAAGTGAGTTAGCCGTGCCTGACTTTGATCAGCCCAGAGGTTGTTCCAGGGTTGATCTGTGAGTTAACCGTTCCCTGACTTTGATCAGCTCAGAGGAGGTAGCGATAAAATTTGAAGGATTTTTTAAAAGAAATTCCTGGACAGAATGAGCGGCTGACTTACTTTGTTATGTAAGCAAATTATTGATGGTATTCTCATTGATGCATGTTATCTATCTTAACATTTGGGGCTTGGTAGTTGCGCGCGTTTGTGAGCGCGGTTGCTGAGTCTTGGATTTGGTCTATATTATTTCTATACTTAAACTATTTTATTTAATTTTAATTTTATTAGATTCAAGAATAACTGTAGGATTTTTGTCTTTAATTTTCTTAATAGGGTTTTTCTCTGGACATTTCATATAAAGAGCTTTAGAATATTTTAATAGTTTTAGCGCTATACAAATTTCATAATTATTATATAACTATTATTATTAACATTTTCAATTTATCATACACAAGATTATCTAGATAAAGTGCTTGCAAACACTATATCGTAAAAAAGCACTTTATAACTAGTACTACTAAGCACTTGTCTTGCTCCAAGAACTGCATGTCAATTTCTCTGAACTTGGGTCTCTACTAAATTTTCTATTGAAAAAATAGTGGCGCCAAAAGTCGTTACGTTAAAATTCGTTTTCATAGACTTTTTTCTCTTTCATTATTGTATTGTTTAAACATAAGCTGGGTATTAAGGAAACAAAAGCTTTTTCTCTTTGTTGTTAATGTCGGACTGGAAGCTACCTATCCAGCAGCGCGCGGGTTATATGAATTTTGCATTCAACTGAAACAGAGCAATGAACATTTGAGCAACATGGGCAAGAAATCGTACACCAAGATATCACAAGAAGAAACAGATTCGACGCCACCCAAAATCGTGAACATCTTCTCCTACATAACCTTCAGTTGGTTGTCCAATCTTCTTAAGACGGCCAGTCAAAGACCTTTAAAGGAAAATGATCTACCATGTCCTGCAGGTCAGACGTCCACCAGAAAGTGCTTACGGACGTACAAACATCAATGGAATAAACAGTTGACGACAGACAAGTCGCCAAAATTATGGAAAGTCTTGGTTCAATCTTTAGATAAACGTCACGTCTGCAGTATTTTGGTGGTTTTCTTTGTTTTTAGGTTTTGTTGCGTTCTACAGCCAGTATTTTTGAATTTAATTCTAAAGGAACTGATGCAAAGCGAGGATGAAGCAAAACTCGGTAAACCCGCAAGCAGTCAAGCATTTCGCGCGAATCACACATCGACAACGAAGAGCAGTACCTCAGTGACTAATAACATTAGTCGACAAATATCTTGGCAAATAATTCTGTATGTGTTCGGTTTATCGACAGTTTGTCTGATTCAAGCCTTTCTCAGGACACATTTGTTTTATCTTGGAGCTCTAACTGCTTCTCAAGTTAAGTCTGGCTTCATTGGCTTGGTGTATGATAAGGTATGTCATCTTCGGTTAATTGTCTTACGGATATACGCCTTATCATAGGAACGTTGTCGTATAGAAATAGATGCGGGGGGTGGGGGGGGGGGGGGGGGGGAGGGGGGGGGGCACTACAATTTTACTATGTTTCAGTGGGGTCAAATGAATTTTGCTGCTTTTACAGCTAATTTACGTCACGCGTGACCAGTAAATCCGAGACTTCAAAAGTACTTTTCCAAACAGCAAATCCAATAGAGATTACTTCATGGAAAGTGCGTGCGTACAGTTTTTATTCACGAGCTGTGAAGTATTATAAAACGAACAAGCGAGTCTTCGAGCGCGTGAGTTTTATGATACGAAACAACGAGAGACTATTTTAGTTTACAAAGTTTGTAAACAAAGCTCAGTTTTCAAACTAAAAATTATATCGCAATACTTCTTTATTTTACAACGTTGTTTTACAAGCACGATAAAAACTTATTCTTATTAAATTCTAATTCGGTTTCTAAGTTTAATCTTTTCAACTTCTAGACTTTTAGTTTACACTAAAAATGATTGCGAAAGCTTACCGAAGTTTCTGTCACCTTCTTATACGACAAAGCTGCTTTTCAATTCCTCGTTGTTGTTTAATACATTTTTAAGAGCTTTTCCACGAGATTTACATCTTGGTCAGCTTTTCCTCCGTTCTACTATCGGTATTTCATCGATTTTCTCTTTGGTTTCGTCGTCTAAATTATATTTTCATCCATGTTTTGAACTCAAACTTTCTAGTTTAGGTCTCACTGAATTGAAGTCGTCTTCTTACAAAAGCAACTGAAGCTGACTTTCCTTGTTGTTGTTCAAGTTTTCAGTACTTTTAAAGAACTTTTCCAATAGATTTACATCTCAGGCAACTTTTTCTCCGCTTTACTATAGGTAATTCATCGATTTTCCCTTTGGTTTTGTCGTCTAAAATATAGTTTCATTCATGTTTTGAAATAAAAACTTTCTAGTTTAGTCGAAAGTCTCACACGAAAGAGCAGTGGAGCTCGTTGCTGCCGGCTTCTGATTGGATGCATCGTTTTTCTCACACGTGAATAAAAGCCGTACGTGGCTTCTGATTGGACGTATCGTTTTTCTCACATGTGAAAAGGCGACCGGCGATACGCACATTGTGATTGGTTGGGAAAAGTGAACGAACGAAAATTTATTACACAGGATTTTACTGAGTAAATCTCGGTATGTATATAATAAATAAAGAGACACAATTCCAAGCAACAGATGCAATAAATCCCAGCGCGCTATTTCTTTCCACTCATCACGCGAGTTAATGGCAGGTTTAAACTTCCTTATGTGGTAAAGAGATTCGGGAAGGGGGGAGCTCTCCGATTGTAAAAGGGCGGGATGTTCGTCAGCACCTTTTAGGGTTCCAAATCTGAGATTTGCTACCTCTTAGGATGTCACAAATCTAAAAGGACAAGCAGAGGATAAGCCGGTACCTCTTAGTGTGTTTTCAGGTAATACGATACCCGAAATTAAATAATGATAGCCAGAATCACGTACAGTTGTAAAACTCCCATGATGTTTACTATATGCGACGTACCTGGTGACGACACTCGTAACAATCGAGAAACTAAAAGCGAAAATAAAACCTCAAAGGGGACCTGGTATTTTTTTTTGGTAATTTCCACCAGCCTTATTTAGGGCAAATCGTTAAAAATATAAATATAAATCAATAAAACGCCTGAAAAACGAAAATTCTTAATAGAAAGACGAATGGGGTCTCTGCCAATACGATACGATACGATCACGCGTCGTGGCCCAGCGACTTGTGGGATATAGATTCCCGACCGCAATATTGGGCTGCGTATAATAAAACATAAAAACACCTAATCATTGAAGTTGGCTTCAAACGCATATTCCTGCTAGGAAAACAGGAACCAAACAACTCAAGTTAGTTTCAGCATAACGTCATTAATAGCGGCTGCGTAGGAGACTAGTTTCAGTTAGGCTGTGATATCTCAATACTAATATTCGATCCATGTTCTATTTAGATTATTTCCAACCCACGTTATCATCTCGACAACTTCACTTCTGGTCACATGCTGAGCCTGATATCAAAGGATTTAGAGACATTAGAATACGTTTTTATGTACAGTCCAATCTTCATTCAAGCGCCACTTGAGCTGTTGGTGGTTGTGTTGCTTCTTTGGCAGCTGGTTGGAATTGAGATTGCGGCAGCCATCGGATACCTGTCTATTATCCTTATGTGCAACTTTGCAATTGGTAGGATATTGCGGCAGATTCGTGTCAAAATGACAAGAACAACAGACCTTCGTTTGAAGTTATTATGTGACGTCGTTGCGGGAATACGAGTCATCAAGATGAATGTGTTGGAGACATTAATGGAGCGAGTAATTGGACAAGCAAGAAGGTAATTAAAATATAAATGAGAATATCTCTCATTTCTGCGCTTCAAAACCATTTCCAACACTTATTGTCATCAATATTAAACTGGCCTCACTAAAACGTTCAGTTTAGCGGGCCAAACGCCAAGCGCGCGGGCTCCAAATGCATTTACCGCTACCGCCCTGTTTCGATGTTATTGTCGTATTGATGAACACTCACATTGATTCGCATTCTATATTTCCTTACAGCCAAGAAATTAAGCAAGCCTTCTCGAATAATGTCTTCAGAGGTTTGTTTTACACGTTGAATTTAACTTTGATGAACAACGCTTCATTCCTAGCCATCACTGCTTTGTTGTATACGGGCCACGTGATCGATGCCAGGAATGTCTTTACGCTATTGACTTTCCTGTGTATTTTTCCTACATCTGTATACTGGTTTACGCTTGAAGTAGAATATGTGAGCAACCTTAAAGTAAGCATACAAAGAATTCAGGACTTTTTATTGAGTGACAAGCATAAAAATGAGGATGGACAGATTAACAACAATCAGGTCAGGGAGGACATTATGCCGACAATTCCAGACACTGACTGCGAATCATTACCGATCGTGAGCAAAGATTGTCCGTCTCCCAAGATAATCCCTGGACTACATTTATCTAAAGTTGTCAGTAAAACTCCTCATTCTTTCAATAGCAACATCGCAAGTGGTAAATTGCTCTTGAACGGAATAGACTTACAGATCAATGACTCCAAACTTGTAGCAGTCATCGGTAAGATCGGCTGTGGTAAATCATCGTTACTTAATGTTATTCTAGGGGAACTTCCCCTTACACAGGGGCATGTTCTCGTCAAAGGCAACATAGCTATCGTTCCTCAAACAGCTTGGGTGTTTTCTGGTACCATACGGGACAACATTCTTTTTGGTGGTGCTTTTGACAAGAAAAGGTACGATGAGACTGTTAGGGCATGCGCACTCGATACCGACTTCAACATATTACCACACGGTGACTTGACCTATGTTGGGGAAAGAGGCGCCAGACTAAGTGGTGGTCAGCGAGCAAGAGTCAATTTGGCACGCGCAGTATATCAAGATGCAGACATCTATCTACTCGACGATCCACTCAGTGCCATTGATTCTAAAGTCGGACGTCATGTGTTTAATGAGTGCATTATTGGACTATTGTCTAATCGACTCCGAGTACTTGTCACTCATCACGTGCACTATTTGAAGGATGTGGATGAAATTGTGATCATGGAGAATGGGACGATTGTTAAACAAGGGACCGTTGGTGAGATAGACATGCCTGATGAAGGTCTTGAGAAAATAATGAGTATAAGACAAAATGGAAAGTATGAAGCTGTCGTTGCCAAGGAAAATGAAAAGATGGACCATCGAGTGAAAGATGACGATGAAGACAATAATAGAATGGAAGAAGAAAAGAAACGTGTGGGAAACGTCTCCTTCAAAACGTACTGGAAGTACATGCGTTCTGGAAGCAGTATTCCTGTGCTAATCATGTTACTTTTACTGGGATTACTTTGCCAGTGTAAGTCTACTCAATATCTATCGTAAAATTCAAAACAACAGTTTAATTTATTCAAATGCTGTTCGCTGATGTACTTTTTTGAATTCCATTTTCAGGTTCATCAAATGGCGCTTACTTTTGGCTTTTACACTGGATCAAACTTTCCCCCAAACAGCAACAGAGTTTGACAAACCTTTACATCTATTCAGCAATAGCCATTTGCTCTTTTTTCTTCTTCCTTTTGTTCACAATTGGTGTACTCAATCTGTGTCTAAATGCATCCAAAGAGTTGCACAAGCAAATGTTATCTACTATATTGAGATGCCCCATAAGATTTTTCGATACCAATCCACCAGGAAGAATCCTCAACCGTTTTTCACAAGATACGTTTGTAATGGATGACACCCTAGTGGAGCTCTCTCTCCGCAATTTCATAATGTTTTTTACATGCACTTTTGATTTTGGAATCATGTGCGTAACCAATCCAATATTGGTGGTGCCTACTTTACTTGTTATATATGTTATAATATTTCAGGCAAAGTATTACTTACAGGCGTCAAGAGAGGCTCAACGAATAATGGCCATGTGCGGAAGTCCTGTTTATGAACACTTCGTGCAAACCATTGAAGGAGCACCCGTTATCAGAGCATTTGATCGAAAAGAGCTTCAAAATAAGAAAATGCAAAGGTAAGTGCTCATTCCACTACTAGCACAAGGCTATAAAGTTGGGTAGTTGAAGTTCATGAGACATCTTACTAATATTATTTAGCAATTATTCGCCGAAGTCGAAGTGATTGTCGATGAATATTTACCGAGCGGCCCCGGAGTCTTCGAGCTGCGAGGTAAATATTCATGGATAATCACTGAGCCTGAGGTGAATAATTGTTTTAGTATAAATAAAAAGGTGAATATTTCAAAAAAGAAAGAAGTTTTCCATTTCCTCTTCGCTTACTGTGACAAAACGACTGCTGACAGCCATTTTGTCCGAAAAGGTGATTATCGGCTGATAATCCGAGATAGAAAACCAATCAGAGCGCGCGATTTTGTATAATCACCTTTGTATTTATACTAAATGCATATACTGGATTCATTCTCAGGTATCAAGATGACATGAATAAGGCAATGCTAGTGGTATTTGGTCTCAAATCGTGGATGATTTTTAGAGTGGATTTGATCTTAACATTATGTGTGACGTGTGTTACAGTTGTGTCTCTGTTGACCAGTCATGATAGCAGTAAGTCTAGTGTTAATATTTTCTCACTTTCCTTAAGTAGTTTTCATGTTCCAACACTTATAGACACTGGTCAGGCGTCTGGGTTGGAGCTATGGGGCGATCGAGAGCTTTGCTTATTCATTTAGTGAAATTCGAAATATCATCTATATAATTATAAAACAAAATAATTCGAGGAGAGGTTAAGACAGAATACAGCATTTCATAATATAAAACATAGTGCACTAAATCCGTAAGAGAAATAATGACGCTCCAGCTAATAGTTCATTTTAGTCAAACTTACACAAAGTACCTGATCTACTGTATTCAACCTTTCATTTCAGCTTCAGTGGGTTTTCTGATTTTCTATGCAATAAAACTGTCATCTACATGCGATATTGCCTTCGCTGTAGGAAACATGGAGAATGCTATGACATCAGTAGAGAGAGTGATTCATTACACTGAGCTTGAAAGGAATCCTGGCTATGAAGTGAAGACACGACCACCACAACAATGGCCTACAAATGGCTCTCTGTCCTTCAATGATGTTAAGCTGACATACTATCCTGGAGCACCGCAGGCACTCAAAGGCATCAACTTAAGCATCGGAAGTGGAGAGAAGATTGGAATCGTGGGACGGACGGGTGCTGGAAAATCTTCCATCATATCAGCTCTCTTTCGACTTCCTCAAGTGCATTCTGGGTCCATTGTCATCGACCAAGTCGACATTGAAGATCTTAGCGTTCAAGACAGTCGCAGTGCCATTGGTTGTATTCCACAAGACCCATTTCTATTTACAGGAAGTGTTCGATATAACTTGGATCCAACAGGAAACTGCACAACTAGTCAGCTGTGGTCAGTAATGGAACAAGTACAACTGAAACCGTTAGTAGAGTCCATGCCCGAGGGTCTTGAACACATGGTCAAGGAAGGGGGGTCCAACTTAAGCGTGGGCCAAAGACAGCTATTATGCCTTGCACGAGCACTTTTGCAGAAGAAAAAGATAATAGTATTAGACGAAGCTACTGCCAACGTAGACTTTGCCACAGACAGAATCATTCAAGACACCATCAAATACCAACTAAAAGAACAAACTGTTCTGGCTGTAGCACATCGTCTTGACACCATTCTTGATTATGACAGAGTTGTTGTTATTGAGAAAGGGAAAGTAGTAGAGACTGGTCAGCCTAGAATTCTGATGTTACAAGAGAACAGCATATTTGGTTCTCTGTATCAAACTTATATCCAATCTCATTCTACTGGAGATTCTCAGTCATGAAAATAATCGGTAAACACATGTATATATTGATTAGTTATTTCAAAGAGCACAAAAACATCTTAATGCTTATCATGTAAACAGTTAGGGCGGAGATGACTGCATGATACAAAAAACGAGTGTGAAAATTCCGTACAATTGTCTCCCCATGAAGTTATTTGTTTATTTTAGACAGGGCTAAAAACCTGTGCGCATGCGCCAAATTGTCAATGAAAACAGACATGGCCGCTTGAAAACTTCGTATCAAACACTCAAATTGGTCGAGGTTTTCTGGGAAAAACGTTTTAGTTCAAACATTATGAAAGTTCTACATACCGTAAAAATAAACCTTAGCCATTGGTTAACAGACTAAAATGCAATTTTTTTTAACTCTCGAGAAATGAGCTTAACTTTTGGGCTTTTGTATAGTAGCCGACTTTGAGGACTTTTCGAAACCATAGGCATTTTTTATAGGTTTTATTTTTCAGTTTACCATACTCACCTGATTCATACACCTAGTCGAGTTTGGCAAATACATTGTTGAGTTCTTCATTATTATTGAGATCTCGACGAGTTCCTAAAAATCTCGACGAAATTTAAAATTCGATGAGATTTTCTTTAACTCGACGAAAGCTCGACAAGTTTCTTACTAAATTTCGACGATTTGTTAAAATCTCGACGAAAACTTGTCAGTAGAGTTTTTTCACTAAATCTCTACGAGATTTTGAATTCAGTGGAAGTAGTTTAAACCCTGATGATCAAATTTGACTTCTTGTTCTGATTTTTTTTGGAAAATAGACCATTTGCAAAAATGATCTATATAATTTTCATAAATCAAATGCTTACTTATAATTGTGGGATTGTTAGGAACTGTAAGATCACTAGTGAATTAAGTTGACTGACTACTTTTGAACGTTCAGTTTGAGCCCACGATGTGCGCGCGCACAAAAACTGTGGAAAACCGCATAAGAAAGCTTCGGATTCTATTGAAGAACCATACAGGTTCCAGAATCACACCAGAATCCAGGAGGAAAAACTAAAACCAGAGCGAAATATATTTGTTTGTTAAACTAAATTAGAGTGTCCTAAGCTATACATCAAATTGAAACAAAATGGTTATTAAAAACTAAAAGAAAAACCATTATTTTAAGCCTTCAAAAGCCTTAGACAACTTTTCAATTCGAAGAACAATAATTATAAATTGTAGAACATATGAATACATGTATAGAACAAAGGATTTTATTCAGCAAATCTTAGTAATCAAAGTTTTTTAGGTGGAAAGTGAACTACACTGAAAATTGTCGAAAAATATTACTGAAAGCTTAAGCTTACATTCACTTGAACTTCACATGTAAAAAGAGACATATTCATTAATGCAAGATAATACTTTTCTTTGTTAGTAAGTTGGTCTTTGAAAAGTTTTTTTTCAGATTTATTCTTAACTTGATTATCGAGCGAAATATCTTACAAAAACATAAGCTTATCCATAAAAAAAAAAAAAACAAGCTCGTCATTTTTGCGATTGTGTAATAGTAATAGCTGGAAAAGCCTGATAAATAGCAAATATTTGGTGTGATATGTATTCCTTTTTCAAATTTCATTCAACATTAAAATAAATTATCTATAAAAATGTCAAAATATTCATATGATTTAAAAAAATACTGGAATTTTGTTTTGACTTCGCGCCGGAGGTTCGCTGGCCGTCAAATGTATTTTTTCAAAGAACCAAGTCTTTTTACTAAGTCTTAGCCTTTTTTCTTGAAATGGGATCAAAAACAAAAAATCAAAGCTTCAAATATCGCTTTTTTGGTTCACAAATAATGAAGAAAAAGATGATAAAAATCTAGAATGCAGTAAAAACGACAAACTATCCAAGTTTCTCTGACAATGTTTGCCGAACCAACGTCCTTGGCTTGTCTGAGAGTTTCTTCAGCTAGTTTACACATTTCTTGTCGATTTTTTACGAAATATTAGTTAAGATTAATGAATTTACCTTCTATGAAGTGTTTTCTACGGAACTGAAATATCATTCTTGCAGTATAATTAGGTTTTTCTGGTCTACAGGCCACTTTTTCTCTCACTGAAGTCCCGGGACTGAAGAGTTTGAGTCACGAAACTTCATCGTAAGATTAAGAATCTTCCCTCGCTTTCCCTCGCTAAATTTAACAAGTCGCTAAATTCGAAAAATTGTTTTTGTTCACTTTAAGACAGACAAGACTTCGATTAAACGTATTACATGACTTCGATTAAACGTATTTTTCGCATTGCAAAAATAAGAAAAAATACTACGTACGTACGTATGTATGTATGTATGTATGTATGTATGTATGTATGTATGTATGTATGTATGTATGTACGTACGTACGTACGTACGTACGTACGTACGTACGTACGTATGTATGTATGTATGTATGTATGTATGTATGTATGTATGTATGTATGTATGTATGTATGTATGTATGTATGTATGTATGTATGTATGTATGTATGTATGTATGTATGTATGTATGTATGTATGTATGTATGTATGTATGTATGTATGTATGTATGTATGTATGTATGTATGTATGTATGTATGTATGTATGTATGTATGTATGTATGTATGTATGTATGTATGTATGTATGTATGTATGTATGTATGTATGTATGTATGTATGTATGTATGTATGTATGTATGTGTGTGTATGTATGTATGTATGTATGTATGTATGTGTATGTATGTATGTATGTATGTATGTATGTATGTATGACCTAACAAATGGTACTTACTGCCCCTACAGAAAGCCTAACGACGAACCACAGTACATCAACACAAAGTCTAACCACCCGCCTAACATAATAAAGCAACTTCCAGCATCCATCAATCGCCGTATATCCGACAACTCATGCAACGAACACGAATTCGACAAGGCCAAACCAATCTACGAAACTGCTTTGAAAGCCAGCGGATACACAGAAACATTAATCTACAACAAAGACAATCAACCAGCACGCCCACGACGCAACAGACAAAGAAACATTATATGGTACAACCCCCCATTTAGTAATAACGTAAAGACTAACATCGGCAGAACATTCCTCAAGCTCATAACTAAACACTTCCCAAACCAGCACAAATTCCACAGCCTCTTCAACAAAAACAATGTTAAAGTCAGTTACAGCTGTATGGACAACATGAAAACTGTAATCAACAAACACAACATGAAAATAACAAACGCCGACAACAACGTCAACGCAAGCACCGGAGAACAATGCAACTGCCGTAAAAAAGAACTATGCCCGCTAGACAACAAATGCCTGACTTCCAGTGTAATCTACAACGCACAAATTACAACCAACAACGCAACCAAGAACTACATCGGACTGACAGAAGGAACATTCAAACAAAGATTCACGCAGCATAAATCTACATTTAAACACAGAAAACACACCAACAGCACCGAACTTTCTAAACACATCTGGCAACTACAAGACAATAAACAAGAATTCAACATCAAATGGACAATAATTAGCCGCGCAAGACCCTACAACAACATCTCCAAACGATGCGACCTCTGTCTTACAGAAAAACTGATGATTATTAAACACAGCAACGACAACCTCCTAAACAAAAGATCCGAACTTATTTCCAAATGCCGACACGAGAACAAATTCTACTTGAAGAACACTTGACGCTTTGATATTCTATAGCCTAATATACTCTTCTTTGTAATTTTTAACTTCTCACCTATTGTATTTAGTATAACTATCACCTATTGTAATATAGCACTTAGCCTATTGTCTTAGCATGTATTTATATCTAGTTGATAGGAATGTCTTTCATTAAATACTGTCTGACGAGTGCGTAAGCACGAAACTCGGAGTAACAGCAAATCTTGCCTCTTCGTTATTACATTTATGTATGTATGTATGTATGTATGTATGTATGTATGTATGTATGTATGTATGTATGTATGTATGTATGTATGTATGTATGTATGTATGTATGTATGTATGTATGTATGTATGTATGTAAGTATGTATGTATGTATGTATGTATGTATGTATGTATGTATGTATGTATGTATGTATGTATGTATGTATGTATGTATGTATGTATGTATGTATGTATGTATGTATGTATGTATGTATGTATGTATGTATGTATGTATGGACAAATCAAGCCATGAAAAATCAACTCGATGGGTTACCATTTATTCTTAAGTATGGTGCTCCGCTCCGGTATAATTTGAATGGAATTGACTGACAAGTCACCTAATCTTTCAAATTTATGAATATCGATGGTTTTAAAACAATATAATTTAAAATTGAATAATATCATTTATATTTGAACAACATAAGTCAAACTTGAATCATGACCCGAGATATGCTCCATGAGGATCACCGTGTACATAAACATATGTGCTTGTTTATTTTTGAACAAAGGTACGGAGTGGATGACTGCTTTCTTTAGATTATCTTGCTCGTTTCTAAAGTGGACTATTCCTGCCGAGGACCGACATATGAATAGACTTTGTTTGATGTGATGTTCTCTCCCTTGCCACGAGGGTTTTTCTCCGAGTTCTTCATTTTTCCTCTCTTCGTAAAACTCAACATATGAGTTGAGAGTTGTGGGTTTAGAGCATTAAATGTAGAGGTAGTTGAGTTTGGTTTGTGTCGTGTACATAACCATTAGGCTATTCTTCAACGCTCCCTGTATCACGCACGACGTGAAATAAAAGATTAAGTGTTTTTCTAACAGAAAATTAAAGCGAACTACATCTCAGACTTAGATCTTTTAAGTCATACTGTATTCCACTTTTTACGGTTGATGAAAAATAAAAAAATGATATGAAACTAATACTGAAAATAGTTATGCTGAATCGGCTGAATTTTTAGCTTATTTATAAAACTTTCTTCAAATGTTTTTAGTTAGTCCTCGAATAGATGTCTTGAGAAAATTGCTTCTAGAACTTTTTTCTCTTTGTTGTCAATGTCAGATTGGGAAATAGCCATCAAGCAGAGCGTGGGTTATATTTTGCATTCAACTGAAACAGAGCATAGCACAATTCAAGCGCACATGAACCCTCTTTCACTCAGTACTCATTCTACAATGAAGAAAATAGTTGAATGGTAAGGTATTTTAGTGTGTCTGTTGTAAACCCTGGTCATTATAAGAAAACAAATTTAAAATGACTTTTATGTAAGCTATGATTAAAATAATAATTAAATAGTTTAATGCTTGCGTGATTAACGTGATTTCAATTTTGCATAGTTAGTGAAGCAATACCTCCATCACTCAAATCAAGAAATAATCTATTATTCAACTACTTACTTCATTTGAGCAACATGGGCAACACATCGTACACCAAGATATCACAAGAAGAAACAGATTCGACGCCACCCAAAATCGTGAACATCTTCTCCTACATAACCTTCAGTTGGTTGTCCAATCTTCTTAAGACGGCCAGTCAAAGACCTTTAAAGGAAAATGATCTACCATGTCCTGCAGGTCAGACTTCCACCAGAAAGTGCTTACGGACGTACAAACATCAATGGAATAAACAGTTGACGACAGACAAGCCGCCAAAATTATGGAAAGTCTTGGTTCAATCTTTAGATAAACGTCACGTCTACAGTATTTTGGTGGTTTTCTTTGCTTTTAGGTTTTGTCATGTTCTACAGCCAGTATTTTTGAATTTAATTCTTAAGGAACTGATGCAAAGTGAGGATGAAGCAAAACTCGGTAAACCCGCAAGCAGTCAAGCATTTCGCGCGAATCACACATCAACAACGAAGAGCAGTACCTCAGTGACTAATAACATTAGTCGACAAATATCTTGGCAAATAGTTCTGTATGTGATCGGTTTATCGACAGTTTGTCTGATTCAAGCTTTTCTCAGGACACATTTGTATTATCTTGGAGCTTTAACTGCTTGTCACGTAAAGTCTGGCTTCATTGGCTTGGTGTACGATAAGGTATGTAACCTATATTCTTTGCCATTCTGTTATAGGTTGCATCACCTATATCAGGGAATTATTTTTACATCAGCTCAGTTTTGATTGTTCTTCTCGGTTAAATATATCGCAGAAAGCCTGTCCAAATTCTTTGAAATCTTTCAGGGAAGGTTTGGGGCTAACGAGCTATAATTCGACATGCAGGGGGTATTAGATCTGAATAAGAATTTCTCCACATTTTCGTTTAGTGTTGTTTTGTTCTGTTTTCAAGTATATCTAACCATTGAATGTTCTTTTCGTCACATTCTTTACACCTTTTGCTGTTCATTTAGGCGAAATATACATTCATTTGCGCCAAGGGTTGAAACAATAAGGCTAATATACTTTCATTAATACGAACATGAACTTCATTAACGCGCGCGAAAGAACATTCAAGTATGCATTTACATATGTATTGACTTCAATGGCATACAACGGACATTCATTAGCATAATCGTTCGACAATCAAGAACGCCAAAACAAAATCAGTTGCATCATCTGACAATCATTCCTAAATAACAGCAATTCATTAACGCAATTTACATAGAGATGAACAATCAATAGCTGGGTTTCAATCAGCTGATAAAAGTCTTTGAATCTCATTATCTGCTTTAAATGGTGGTCAAACACTGACCACCATGTGCTGTCAGCCAGAAAGAATTCTATTGAAAACTTGTGATTCAGCTGATGAACATTCCGCACTAGACAGGAAATGACGTCAAGTGAAACCCAGCTATTGCATCTCCGTACAATCACTCGTTGCAAATGAACAATCAATAACGTGAAAAAACAATCATTGGAGTAATATTGACAATCAATTATGGAAAAAGAAATTTCAAATTCACCGCAATCGAGCTCGCAGGATATTTTACTCCTCGAACGGGTTCAGCGCCGCGCCACTAAATTTATTCTCAGGTACCAACCAAATCTATCCTATAAAGACAGGCTTGTCAAACTTAACATACTTCCACTGTCTTACTGGCTTGAATACTTAGATCTCTTATATTTTTTCAAGTGTCGCCTTAGGCTTAACACTGTTGATCTATCTAGTTATGTAACTCCGTGCTCTCTTTCATCCAGATCCACAAGAAGCACTAATAGTACCGACTACAGGCTTAATTCATGCAAAACTTCTACTTACAGGGATTCCTTTTTCAATCGCATTGTTGTCTTGTGGAACTCACTGCCTCTAAGATTAAGTCTGTTAACTCAGTTTCGTCTTTTAAAACACTGCTAACGCTCTCACTAATTTTCTTTCTTGCATTCTACTTTTGACCCTGATCGTATCAGAACTTATAAAACTGTCTATGTGCGTAAGTTCCCAAGCTAATAACGACAGTCCAACTATTGGAAAACACCCCTTAATATGTCGCTACATCAAGGGAGTTTTCCAAGAGAAGCCACCAACTCCGAAATTTTCAGAGATTTGGCCAGTTGATCAAGTACTGCAGGCTTTAGAACAGGCGACCCCTCTGGAGGAGCCCAATCTGAAAGATCTAACTTTAAAATTGACTATGTTGGTGGCCTTGGTAACAGGGCAGAGGTGCCAAACACTCAGTTATTTGGATATATCTGAAAAACACATGAAAAAATTCCCGAAGTACTTTAGTTTCGCATTAACTGGTCACGTGAAACAAAGTAGACCAGGTCAAATGTTTGTTAATGTTCGTTTATTTCAATATCCAATGAACAAGAACATTTGTGTTTATGCTACGTTAGAACATTATTTAAAAGTAACAGAAACGTTACGAAAGTCATCTCAACTTTTTGTGTCTTATGTCAAGCCACATGATAAAGTATCTTGTTCCACCATTGGAAGGTGGTTAAAAACTGGCCTAGCTCAAGCAGGTATTGATATTAGTGTTTATCAAGCCCATAGTACCCGCAGTGCATCCACTAGTAAAGCTGCCGGGTTAATTCCAGTCGATGCAGTGATGAAATTAGCTGGCTGGTCGCAGGAGTCCACATTTCGAAGATATTATGATAAAATTGTGACACTTACTGATGAGATGAATAAAGCCGTCCTGGATTAATTTCGAGTGATAACAATCGTTGTCTAGTGTTATTAAAACTTTGCAAATAAATTGGAAGTTTCTTCTTTATTGGTCCATTTGGGCCCGCAGCTTTAAAATCTCATGTTAACCCGTATGTACGTAATGATTTGATAGAATTAAAAAATTAAACAAGACTTACCTTAAGTTGAAGTTTGATGGTAGTTCTATCAAATCATTTGTAGTACAATAGGGTTAACATGCTCACCATTTACATACCCTCCCTTGTATGTTAGTTTTATTGCGTGCCCAAATGATTTGAAAGACTGATTCGCGGCAGTGCGTGCGCATCTCATGTTAACCCTATTGTACTACAAATGATTTGATAGAATTACCATGTTTAATTTTTTTAATTTTTCATTAATTTTTCGAGAACTTAGCTGGTATTTCCTATACTAATATTCGATTCGTGTTTCTTTAGATCATTTCCAACCCACGTTATCATCTCGACAACTTCACTTCTGGTCACATGCTGAGCCTGATATCAAAGGATTTAGAGACATTAGAATACGTTTTTATGTACAGTCCAATCTTCATTCAAGCGCCACTTGAGCTGTTGGTGGTTGCGTTGCTTCTTTGGCAGCTGGTTGGAATTGAGATTGCGGCAGCCATCGGATACCTGTCTATTATCCTTATATGCAACTTTGCAATTGGTAGGATATTGCGGCAGATTCGTGTCAAAATGACAAGAACAACAGACCTTCGTTTGAAGTTATTATGTGACGTCGTTGCGGGAATACGAGTCATCAAGATGAATGTGTTGGAGACATTAATGGAGCGAGTAATTGGACAAGCAAGAAGGTAAAATTTAAATGTGAATATCTCTCATTTCTGCGCTTCAAAGCCATTTCCAACACCTATTATAATCAATATTAAACTGTCCTCACTAAAACATTCAGTTTAGCGGGCCAAACGCCAAGCGCGCGGGCTCCAAATGCATTTACCGCTACCGCCCTGTTTCGATGTTATTGTCGTATTGATGAACACTCACATTGATTCGCATTCTATATTTCCTTACAGCCAAGAAATTAAGCAAGCCTTCTCGAATAATGTCTTCAGAGGTTTGTTTTACACGTTGAATTTAACTTTGATGAACAACGCTTCATTCCTAGCCATCACTGCTTTGTTGTATACGGGCCACGTGATCGATGCCAGGAATGTCTTTACGCTATTGACTTTCCTGTGTATTTTTCCTACATCTGTATACTGGTTTACGCTTGAAGTAGAATATGTGAGCAACCTTAAAGTAAGCATACAAAGAATTCAGGACTTTTTATTGAGTGACAAGCATAAAAATGAGGATGGACAGATTAACAACAATCAGGTCAGGGAGGACATTATGCCGACAATTCCAGACACTGACTGCGAATCATTACCGATCGTGAGCAAAGATTGTCCGTCTCCCAAGATAATCCCTGGACTACATTTATCTAAAGTTGTCAGTAAAACTCCTCATTCTTTCAATAGCAACATCGCAAGTGGTAAATTGCTCTTGAACGGAATAGACTTACAGATCAATGACTCCAAACTTGTAGCAGTCATCGGTAAGATCGGCTGTGGTAAATCATCGTTACTTAATGTTATTCTAGGGGAACTTCCCCTTACACAGGGGCATGTTCTCGTCAAAGGCAACATAGCTATCGTTCCTCAAACAGCTTGGGTGTTTTCTGGTACCATACGGGACAACATTCTTTTTGGTGGTGCTTTTGACAAGAAAAGGTACGATGAGACTGTTAGGGCATGCGCACTCGATACCGACTTCAACATATTACCACACGGTGACTTGACCTATGTTGGGGAAAGAGGCGCCAGACTAAGTGGTGGTCAGCGACAAAGAGTCAATTTGGCACGCGCAGTATATCAAGATGCAGACATCTATCTACTCGACGATCCACTCAGTGCCATTGATTCTAAAGTCGGACGTCATGTGTTTAATGAGTGCATTATTGGACTATTGTCTAATCGACTCCGAGTACTTGTCACTCATCACGTGCACTATTTGAAGGATGTGGATGAAATTTTGATCATGGAGAATGGGACGATTGTTAAACAAGGGACCGTTGGTGAGATAGACATGCCTGATGAAGGTCTTGAGAAAATAATGAGTATAAGACAAAATGGAAAGTATGAAGCTGTCGTTGCCAAGGAAAATGAAAAGATGGACCATCGAGTGAAAGATGACGATGAAGACAATAATAGAATGGAAGAAGAAAAGAAACGTGTGGGAAACGTCTCCTTCAAAACGTACTGGAAGTACATGCGTTCTGGAAGCAGTATTCCTGTGCTAATCATGTTACTTTTACTGGGATTACTTTGCCAGTGTAAGTCTACTCAATATCTATCGTAAAATTCAAAACAACAATTTAATTTATTCAAATACTGTTTGCTGATGTACTTTTTTGAATTCCATTTTCAGGTTCATCAAATGGCGCTTACTTTTGGCTTTTACACTGGATCAAACTTTCCCCCAAACAGCAACAGAGTTTGACAAACCTTTACATCTATTCAGCAATAGCCATTTGCTCTTTTTTCTTCTTCCTTTTGTTCACAATTGGTGTACTCAATCTGTGTCTAAATGCATCCAAAGAGTTGCACAAGCAAATGTTATCTACTATATTGAGATGCCCCATAAGGTTTTTCGATACCAATCCACCAGGAAGAATCCTCAACCGTTTTTCACAAGATACGTTTGTAATGGATGACACCCTAGTGGAGCTCTCTCTCCGCAATTTCATAATGTTTTTTACATACACTTTTGATTTTGGAATCATGTGCGTAACCAATCCAATATTGGTGGTGCCTACTTTACTTGTTATATATGTTATAATATATGAGACAAAGTATTACTTACAGGCGTCAAGAGAGGCTCAACGAATAATGGCCATGTGCGGAAGTCCTGTTTATGAACACTTCGTGCAAACCATTGAAGGAGCACCCGTTATCAGAGCATTTGATCGAAAAGAGCTTCAAAATAAGAAAATGCAAAGGTAAGTGCTCATTCCACTACTAGCACAAGGCTATAAAGTTGGGTAGTTGAAGTTCATGAGACATCTTACTAATATTATTTAGCAATTATTCGCCGAAGGCGAAGTGATTGTCGATGAATATTTACCGAGCGGCCCCGGAGTCTTCGAGCTGCGAGGTAAATATTCATTGATAATCACTGAGCCTGAGGTGAATAATTGTTTTAGTATAAATAAAAAGGTGAATATTTCAAAAAAGAAAGAAGTTTTCAATTTCCTCTTCGCTTACTGTGACAAAACGACTGCTGACAGCCATTTTGTCCGAAAAGGTGATTATCGGCTGATAATCCGAGATAGAAAACCAATCAGAGCGCGCGATTTTGTATAATCACCTTTGTATTTATACTAAATGCATATACTGGATTCATTCTCAGGTATCAAGATGACATGAATAAGGCAATGCTAGTGGTATTTGGTCTCAAATCGTGGATGATTTTTAGAGTGGATTTGATCTTAACATTATGTGTGACGTGTGTTACAGTTGTGTCTCTGTTGACCAGTCATGATAGCAGTAAGTCTAGTGTTAATATTTTCTCACTTTCCTTAAGTAGTTTTCATGTTCCAACACTTATAGACACTAGTCAGGCGTCTGGGTTGGAGCTATGGGGCGATCGAGAGCTTTGCTTATTCATTTAGTGAAATTCGAAATATCATCTATATAATTATAAAACAAAATAATTCGAGGAGAGGTTAAGACAGAATACAGCATTTCATAATATAAAACATAGTGCACTAAATCCGTAAGAGAAATAATGACGCTCCAGCTAATAGTTCATTTTAGTCAAACTTACACAAAGTACCTGATGAAGCTTATTCAACCTTTCATTTCAGCTTCAGTGGGTTTTCTGATTTTCTATGCAATAAAACTGTCATCTACATGCGATATTGCCTTCGCTGTAGGAAACATGGAGAATGCTATGACATCAGTAGAGAGAGTGATTCATTACACTGAGCTTGAAAGGAATCCTGGCTATGAAGTGAAGACACGACCACCACAACAATGGCCTACAAATGGCTCTCTGTCCTTCAATGATGTTAAGCTTTCATACTATCCTGGAGCACCGCAGGCACTCAAAGGAATCAAATTAAGCATCCAAAGTGGAGAGAAGATTGGAATCGTGGGACGGACGGGTGCTGGAAAATCTTCCATCATATCAGCTCTCTTTCGACTTCCTCAAGTGCATTCTGGGTCCATTGTCATCGACCAAGTCGTCATTGAAGATCTTAACGTTCAAGACAGTCGCAGTGCCATTGGTTGTATTCCACAAGACCCATTTCTATTTACAGGAAGTGTTCGATATAACTTGGATCCAACAGGAAACTGCACAACTAGTCAGCTGTGGTCAGTAATGGAACAAGTACAACTGAAACCGTTAGTAGAGTCCATGCCCGAGGGTCTTGAACACATGGTCAAGGAAGGGGGGTCCAACTTAAGCGTGGGCCAAAGACAGCTATTATGCCTTGCACGAGCACTTTTGCAGAAGAAAAAGATAATAGTATTAGACGAAGCTACTGCCAACGTAGACTTTGCCACAGACAGAATCATTCAAGACACCATCAAATACCAACTAAAAGAACAAACTGTTCTGGCTGTAGCACATCGTCTTGACACCATTCTTGATTATGACAGAGTTGTTGTTATTGAGAAAGGGAAAGTAGTAGAAACTGGTCAGCCTAGAATTCTGATGTTACAAGAGAACAGCATATTTGGTTCTCTGTATCAAACTTATATCCAATCTCATTCTACTGGAGATTCTCAGTCATGAAAATAATCGGTAAACACATGTATATATTGATTAGTTATTTCAAAGAGCACAAAAACATCTTAATGCTTATCATGTAAACAGTTAGGGCGGAGATGACTGCATGATACAAAAAACGAGTGTGAAAATTCCGTACAATTGTCTCCCCATGAAGTTATTTGTTTATTTTAGACAGGGCTAAAAACCTGTGCGCATGCGCCAAATTGTCAATGAAAACAGACATGGCCGCTTGAAAACTTCGCATCAAACACTCAAATTGGTCGAGGTTTTCTGGGAAAAACGTTTTAGTTCAAACATTATGAAAGTTCTACATACCGTAAAAATAAACCTTAGCCATTGGTTAACAGACTAAAATGCAATTTTTTTTAACTCTCGAGAAATGAGCTTAACTTTTGGGCTTTTGTATAGTAGCCGACTTTGAGGATTTTTCGAAACCATAGGCATTTTTTATAGGTTTTATTTTTCAGTTTACCATACTCACCTGATGTATTCGAGTTATTCATACACCTAGTCGAGTTTGGCAAATACATTGTTGAGTTCTTCATTATTATTGAGATCTCGACGAGTTCCTAAAAATCTCGACGAAATTTAAAATTCGATGAGATTTTCTTTAACTCGACGAAAGCTCGACAAGTTTCTTACTAAATTTCGACGATTTGTTAAAATCTCGACGAAAACTTGTCAGTAGAGTTTTTTCACTAAATCTCTACGAGATTTTGAATTCAGTGGAAGTAGTTTAAACCCTGATGATCAAATTTGACTTCTTGTTCTGATTTTTTTTTGGAAAATAGACCATTTGCAAAAATGATCTATATAATTTTCATAAATCAAATGCTTACTTATAATTGTGGGATTGTTAGGAACTGTAGGATCACTAGTGAATTAAGGTGACTGACTACTTTTGAACGTTCAGTTTGAGCCCACGATGTGCGCGCGCACAAAAACTGTGGAAAACCGCATAAGAAAGCTTCGGATTCTATTGAAGAACCATACAGGTTCCAGAATCACACCAGAATCCAGGAGGAAAAACTAAAACCAGAGCGAAATATATTTGTTTGTTAAACTAAATTAGAGTGTCCTAAGCTATACATCAAATTGAAACAAAATGGTTATTAAAAACTAAAAGAAAAACCATTATTTTAAGCCTTCAAAAGCCTTAGACAACTTTTCAATTCGAAGAACAATAATTATAAATTGTAGAACATATGAATACATGTATAGAACAAAGGATTTTATTCAGCAAATCTTAGTAATCAAAGTTTTTTAGGTGGAAAGTGAACTACACTGAAAATTGTCGAAAAATATTACTGAAAGCTTAAGCTTACATTCACTTGAACTTCACATGTAAAAAGAGACATATTCATTAATGCAAGATAATACTTTTCTTTGTTAGTAAGTTGGTCTTTGAAAAGTTTTTTTTCAGATTTATTCTTAACTTGATTATCGAGCGAAATATCTTACAAAAACATAAGCTTATCCATAAAAAAAACAAAACAAGCTCGTCATTTTTGCGATTGTGTAATAGTAATAGCTGGAAAAGCCTGACAAATAGCAAATATTTGGTGTGATATGTATTCCTTTTTCAAATTTCATTCAACATTAAAATAAATTATCTATAAAAATGTCAAAATATTCATATGATTTAAAAAAATACTGGAATCTTGTTTTGACTTCGCGCCGGAGGTTCGCTGGCAGTCAAATGTATTTTTTCAAAGAACCAAGTCTTTTTACTAAGTCTTAGCCTTTTTTCTTGAAATGGGATCAAAAACAAAAAATCAAAGCTTCAAATATCGCTTTTTTGATTCACAAATAATGAAGAAAAAGATGATAAAAATCTAGAATGCAGTAAAAACGACAAACTATCCAAGTTCCTCTGACAATGTTTGCCGAACCAACGTCCTTGGCTTGTCTGAGAGTTTCTTCAGCTAGTTTACACATTTCTTGTCGATTTTTTACGAAATATTAGTTAAGATTAATGACATGACAGACATGACTTCGATTAAACGTATTTTTCGCATTGCAAAAATAAGAAAAAATACTACGTACGTACGCACGTACGTATGTATGTATGTATGTATGTATGTATGTATGTATGTATGTATGTATGTATGTATGTATGTATGTATGTATGTATGTATGTATGTATGTATGTATGTATGTATGTATGTATGTATGTATGTATGTATGTATGTATGTATGTATGTATGTATGTATGTATGTATGTATGTATGTATGTATGTATGTATGTATGTATGTATGTATGTATGTATGTATGTATGTATGTATGTATGTATGTATGTATGTATGTATGTATGTATGTATGTATGTATGTATGTATGTATGTATGTATGTATGTATGTATGTATGTATGTATGTATGTATGTATGTATGTATGTATGTATGTATGTATGTATGTATGTATGTATGTATGTATGTATGTATGTATGTATGTATGTATGTATGTATGTATGTATGTATGTATGTATGTATGTATGTATGTATGTATGTATGTATGTATGTATGTATGTATGTATGTATGTATGTATGTATGTATGTATGTATGTATGTATGTATGTATGTATGTATGTATGTATGTATGTATGTATGTATGTATGTATGTATGTATGTATGTATGTATGTATGTATGTATGTATGTATGTATGTATGTATGTATGTATGTATGTATGTATGTATGTATGTATGTATGTATGTATGTATGTATGTATGTATGTATGTATGTATGTATGTATGTATGTATGTATGTATGTATGTATGTATGTATGTATGTATGTATGTATGTATGTATGTATGTATGTATGTATGTATGTATGTATGTATGTATGTATGTATGTATGTATGTATGTATGTATGTATGTATGTATGTATGTATGTATGTATGTATGTATGTATGTATGTATGTATGTATGTATGTATGTATGTATGTATGTATGTATGTATGTATGTATGTATGTATGTATGTATGTATGTATGTATGTATGTATGTATGTATGTATGTATGTATGTATGTATGTATGTATGTATGTATGTATGTATGTATGTATGTATGTATGTATGTATGGACAAATCAAGCCATGAAAAATCAACTCGATGGGTTACCATTTATTCTTAAGTATGGTGCTCCGCTCCGCTATAATTTGTATGGAATTGACTGACAAGTCACCTAATCTTTCAAATTTATGAATATCGATGGTTTTAAAACAATATAATTTAAAATTGAATAATATCATTTATATTTGAACAACATAAGTCAAACTTGAATCATGACCCGAGATATGCTCCATGAGGATCACCGTGTACATAAACATATATGCTTGTTTATTTTTGAACAAAGGTACGGAGTGGATGACTGCTTTCTTTAGATTATCTTGCTCGTTTCTAAAGTGGACTATTCCTGCCGAGGACCGACATATGAATAGACTTTGTTTGATGTGATGTTCTCTCCCTTGCCACGAGGGTTTTTCTCCGAGTTCTTCATTTTACCTCTCTTCGTAAAACTCAACATATGAGTTGAGAGTTGTGGGTTTAGAGCATTAAATGTAGAGGTAGTTGAGTTTGGTTTGTGTCGTGTACATAACCATTAGGCTATTCTTCAACGCTCCCTGTATCACGCACGACGTGAAATAGAAGATTAAGTGTTTTTCTAACAGAAAATTAAAGCGAACTACATCTCAGACTTAGATCTTTTAAGTCATACTGTATTCCACTTTTTACGGTTGATGAAAAATAAAAAAATGATATGAAACTAATACTGAAAATAGTTATGCTGAATCGGCTGAATTTTTAGCTTATTTATAAAACTTTCTTCAAATGTTTTTAGTTAGTCCTCGAATAGATGTCTTGAGAAAATTGCTTCTAGAACTTTTTTCTCTTTGTTGTCAATGTCAGATTGGGAAATAGCCATCAAGCAGAGCGTGGGTTATATTTTGCATTCAACCGAAACAGAGCAAAGCACAATTGAAGCGCACATGAACCCTCTTTCACTCAGTACTCATTCTACAATGAAGAAAATAGTTGAGCGGTAAGGTATTTTAGTGTGTCTGTTGTAAACCCTGGTCATTATAAGAAAACAAATTTAAAATGACTTTTATGTAAGCTATGATTAAAATAATAATTAAATAGTTTAATGCTTGCGTGATTAACATGATTTCAATTTTGCATAGTTAGTGAAGCAATACCTCCATCACTCAAATCAAGAAATAATTTATTATTCAACTACTTACTTCATTTGAGCAACATGGGCAACACATCGTACACCAAGATATCACAAGAAGAAACAGATTCGACGCCACCCAAAATCGTGAACATCTTCTCCTACATAACCTTCAGTTGGTTGTCCAATCTTCTTAAGACGGCCAGTCAAAGACCTTTAAAGGAAAATGATCTACCATGTCCTGCAGGTCAGACTTCCACCAGAAAGTGCTTACGGACGTACAAACATCAATGGAATAAACAGTTGACGACAGACAAGCCGCCAAAATTATGGAAAGTCTTGGTTCAATCTTTAGATAAACGTCACGTCTGCAGTATTTTGGTGGTTTTCTTTGTTTTTAGGTTTTGTCGCGTCCTACAGCCAGTATTTTTGAATTTAATTCTTAAGGAACTGATGCAAAGTGAAGATGAAGCAAAACTCGGTAAACCCGCAAGCAGTCAAGCATTTGGCGCGAATCACACATCAACAACGAAGAGCAGTACCTCAGTGACTAATAACATTAGTCGACAAATATCTTGGCAAATAGTTCTGTATGTGATCGGTTTATCGACAGTTTGTCTGATTCAAGCTTTTCTCAGGACACATTTGTATTATCTTGGAGCTTTAACTGCTTCTCACGTAAAGTCTGGCTTCATTGGCTTGGTGTACGATAAGGTATGTAACCTATATTCTTTGCATTTCTGTTAAAGGTTGCATCACCTATATCAGGGAATTATTTTTACATCAGCTCAGTTTTGATTGTTTTCTCGGTCAAATATATCGCAGAAAGCCGTCCAAATTCTTTGAAATCTTTCAGGGAAGGTTTGGGGCTAACGAGCTATAATTCGACATGCAGGGGGTATTAGATCTGAATAAGAATTTCTCCACATTTTCGTTTAGTGTTGTTTTGTTCTGTTTTCAAGTATGTCATTGAATGTTCTTTTCGTCACATTCTTTACACCTTTTGCTGTTCATTTAGGCGAAATATACATTCATTTGCGCCAAGGGTTGAAACAATAAGGCTAATATACTTTCATTAATACGAACATGAACTTCATTAACGCGCGCGAAAGAACATTCAAGTATGCATTTACATATGTATTGACTTCAATGGCATACAACGGACATTCATTAGCATAATCGTTCGACAATCAAGAACGCCAAAACAAAATCAGTTGCATCATCTGACAATCATTCCTAAATAACAGCAATTCATTAACGCAATTTACATAGAGATGAACAATCAATAGCTGGGTTTCAATCAGCTGATAAAAGTCTTTGAATCTCATTATCTGCTCCAAATGGTGGTCAAACACTGACCACCATGTGCTGTCAGCCAGAAAGAATTCTATTGAAAACTTGTGATTCAGCTGATGAACATTCCGCACTAGACAGGAAATGACGTCAAGTGAAACCCAGCTATTGCATCTCCGTACAATCACTCGTTGCAAATGAACAATCAATAACGTGAAAAAACAATCATTGGAGTAATATTGACAATCAATTATGGAAAAAGAAATTTCAAATTCACCGCAATCGAGCTCGCAGGATATTTTACTCCTCGAACGGGTTCAGCGCCGCGCCACTAAATTTATTCTCAGGTACCAACCAAATCTATCCTATAAAGACAGGCTTGTCAAACTTAACATACTTCCACTGTCTTACTGGCTTGAATACTTAGATCTCTTATATTTTTTCAAGTGTCGCCTTAGGCTTAACACTGTTGATCTATCTAGTTATGTAACTCCGTGCTCTCTTTCATCCAGATCCACAAGAAGCACTAATAGTACCGACTACAGGCTTAATTCATGCAAAACTTCTACTTACAGGGATTCCTTTTTCAATCGCATTGTTGTCTTGTGGAACTCACTGCCTCTAAGATTAAGTCTGTTAATTCAGTTTCGTCTTTTAAAACACTGCTAACGCTCTCACTAATTTTCTTTCTTGCATTCTACTTTTGACCCTGATCGTATCAGAACTTATAAAACTGTCTATGTGCGTAAGTTCCCAAGCTAATAACGACAGTCCAACTATTGGAAAACACCCCTTAATATGTCGCTACATCAAGGGAGTTTTCCAAGAGAAGCCACCAACTCCGAAATTTTCAGAGATTTGGCCAGTTGATCAAGTACTGCAGGCTTTAGAACAGGCGAGCCCTCTGGAGGAGCCCAATCTGAAAGATCTAACATTAAAATTGACTATGTTGGTGGCCTTGGTAACAGGGCAGAGGTGCCAAACACTCAGTTATTTGGATATATCTGAAAAACACATGAAAAAATTCCCGAAGTACTTTAGTTTCGCATTAACTGGTCACGTGAAACAAAGTAGACCAGGTCAAATGTTTGTTAATGTTCGTTTATTTCAATATCCAATGAACAAGAACATTTGTGTTTATGCTACGTTAGAACATTATTTAAAAGTAACAGAAACGTTACGAAAGTCATCTCAACTTTTTGTGTCTTATGTCAAGCCACATGATAAAGTATCTTGTTCCACCATTGGAAGGTGGTTAAAAACTGGCCTAGCTCAAGCAGGTATTGATATTAGTGTTTATCAAGCCCATAGTACCCGCAGTGCATCCACTAGTAAAGCTGCCGGGTTAATTCCAGTCGATGCAGTGATGAAATTAGCTGGCTGGTCGCAGGAGTCCACATTTCGAAGATATTATGATAAAATTGTGACACTTACTGATGAGATGAATAAAGCCGTCCTGGATTAATTTCGAGTGATAACAATCGTTGTCTAGTGTTATTAAAACTTTGCAAATAAATTGGAAGTTTCTTCTTTATTGGTCCATTTGGGCCCGCAGCTTTAAAATCTCATGTTAACCCGTATGTACGTAATGATTTGATAGAATTAAAAAATTAAACAAGACTTACCTTAAGTTGAAGTTTGATGGTAGTTCTATCAAATCATTTGTAGTACAATAGGGTTAACATGCTCACCATTTACATACCCTCCCTTGTATGTTAGTTTTATTGCGTGCCCAAATGATTTGAAAGACTGATTCGCGGCAGTGCGTGCGCATCTCATGTTAACCCTATTGTACTACAAATGATTTGATAGAATTACCATGTTTAATTTTTTTAATTTTTCATTAATTTTTCGAGAACTTAGCTGGTATTTCCTATACTAATATTCGATTCGTGTTTCTTTAGATCATTTCCAACCCACGTTATCATCTCGACAACTTCACTTCTGGTCACATGCTGAGCCTGATATCAAAGGATTTAGAGACATTAGAATACGTTTTTATGTACAGTCCAATCTTCATTCAAGCGCCACTTGAGCTGTTGGTGGTTGCGTTGCTTCTTTGGCAGCTGGTTGGAATTGAGATTGCGGCAGCCATCGGATACCTGTCTATTATCCTTATATGCAACTTTGCAATTGGTAGGATATTGCGGCAGATTCGTGTCAAAATGACAAGAACAACAGACCTTCGTTTGAAGTTATTATGTGACGTCGTTGCGGGAATACGAGTCATCAAGATGAATGTGTTGGAGACATTAATGGAGCGAGTAATTGGACAAGCAAGAAGGTAAAATTTAAATGTGAATATCTCTCATTTCTGCGCTTCAAAGCCATTTCCAACACCTATTATAATCAATATTAAACTGTCCTCACTAAAACATTCAGTTTAGCGGGCCAATGCTTCGGTGTGATTGGTTGAGAGAATGTCTTACGACTGCTGTCAGCCAATCAAATCTTAAGGAAACCATTTCAAAGCGTGTGCATTTGATGTTTACTTGTTTTGTATGTATAAAAACTTTATTTTTGAATGAAAATGTTTCTTATAAAGATTCTAACTTTAGATATTGAAGACTTTGTATAATTTATTCTTGTATATTAATGATAATGATAATAACATGGCTTTTGTCGAGCATATTGTTTATTTGTGGCCCTTGTAGCTGCGCTCGGGCACAAAATTGATGTTATTGTCCTATTGATGAACACTCACATTGATTCGCATTCTATATTTCCTTACAGCCAAGAAATTAAGCAAGCCTTCTCGAATAATGTCTTCAGAGGTTTGTTTTACACGTTGAATTTAACTTTGATGAACAACGCTTCATTCCTAGCCATCACTGCTTTGTTGTATACGGGCCACGTGATCGATGCCAGGAATGTCTTTACGCTATTGACTTTCCTGTGTATTTTTCCTACATCTGTATACTGGTTTACGCTTGAAGTAGAATATGTGAGCAACCTTAAAGTAAGCATACAAAGAATTCAGGACTTTTTATTGAGTGACAAGCATAAAAATGAGGATGGACAGATTAACAACAATCAGGTCAGGGAGGACATTAAGCCGACAATTCCAGACACTGACTACGAATCATTACCGATCATGAGCGAAGATTATTGTCCGTCTCCAAAGATAATCCCTGGACTACATTTATCTAAAGTTGTCAGCAAAACTCCTCATTCTTTCAATAACAACATCGCAAGTGGTAAATTGCTCTTGAACGGAATAGACTTACAGACCAATGACTCCAAACTTGTAGCAGTCATCGGTAAGATCGGCTGTGGTAAATCATCGTTACTTAATATTATTCTAGGGGAACTTCCCCTTACACAGGGACATGTTCTCGTCAAAGGCAACATAGCTATCGTTCCTCAAACAGCTTGGGTGTTTTCTGGTACCATACGGGACAACATTCTTTTTGGTGGTGCTTTTGACAAGAAAAGGTACGATGAGACTGTTAGGGCATGCGCACTCGATACCGACTTCAACATATTTCCACACGGTGACTTGACCTATGTTGGGGAAAGAGGCGCCAGACTAAGTGGTGGTCAGCGAGCAAGAGTCAATTTGGCACGCGCAGTATATCAAGATGCAGACATCTATCTACTCGACGATCCACTCAGTGCCATTGATTCTAAAGTCGGGCGTCATGTGTTTAATGAGTGCATTATTGGACTATTGTCTAATCGACTTCGAGTACTTGTCACTCATCACGTGCACTATTTGAAGGATGTGGATGAAATTGTGATCATGGAGAATGGGACGATTGTTAAACAAGGGACCATTGGTGAGATAGACATGCCTGATGAAGGTCTTGAGAAAATAATGAGTATAAGACAAAATGGAAAGTATGAAGCTGTCGTTGCCAAGGAAAATGAAAAGATGGACCATCGAGTGAAAGATGACGATGAAGACAATAATAGAATGGAAGAAGAAGAGAAACGTGCGGGAAACGTCTCCTTCAAAACGTACTGGAAGTACATGCGGTCTGGAAGCAGTATTCCTGTGCTAATCATGTTACTTTTACTGGGATTACTTTGCCAGTGTAAGTCTACTCAATATCTATCGTAAAATTCAAAACAACAGTTTAATTTATTCAAATACTGTTTGCTGATGTACTTTTTTTTGAATTCCATTTTCAGGTTCATCAAATGGCGCTTACTTTTGGCTTTTACACTGGATCAAACTTTCCCCCAAACAGCAACAGAGTTTGACAAACCTTTACATCTATTCAGCAATAGCCTTTTGCTCTTTTTTCTTCTTCCTTTTGTTCACAATTGGTGTACTCAATCTGAGTCTAAATGCATCCAAAGAGTTGCACAAGCAAATGTTATCTACTATATTGAGATGCCCCATAAGGTTTTTCGATACCAATCCACCAGGAAGAATCCTCAACCGTTTTTCACAAGATACGTTTGTAATGGATGACACCCTAGTGGAGCTCTCTCTCCGCAATTTCATAATGTTTTTTACATACACTTTTGATTTTGGAATCATGTGCGTAACCAATCCAATATTGTTGGTGCCTACTTTACTTGCTATATGTGTTATAATATATGAGACAAAGTATTACTTACAGGCGTCACGAGAGGCTCAACGATTAATGGCCATGTGCGGAAGTCCTGTTTATGAACACTTCGTGCAAACCATTGAAGGAGCACCCGTTATCAGAGCATTTGATCGAAAAGAGCTTCAAAATAAGAAAATGCAAAGGTAAGTGCTCATTCTAACTAGCACAAAGCTACATGAAGTTGGGTATAGTTGAAGTTCATGAGTCATGTAACTAATATACATATACTGGATTCCTTCTCAGGCATCAAGATGACATGAATAAGGCAATGCTAGTGGTATTTGGTCTCAAATCGTGGATGATTTTTAGAGTGGATTTGATCTTTACATTATGCGTGACGTGTGTTGCAGTTGTGTCTCTGTTGACCAGTCATGATAGCAGTAAGTCTAGTGTTAATGTTTTCTCACTTTCCTTGTGTAGCTTTATTTTTCATATTTCCACTATTGTGCGCACTAAGCAGTTGTCAGGGTTGGTTAAAGCGAACTTTGTTTATTCATTTAGTGAAATTCAAATTACTATCTATTCATAAGACAATTTAATTCGAGGAGAGCTTACAGTGCGGACATTCGAACCATGAATACTTTTTGTTTCATGACTATCCAATCAGCACTCTCCGTAAAAAGAAAGGAATGAAACATTCTTTTAGGCGCCATCCAATCACAACAAACCACGGAAAATCTTTAGAAGTTTATTTTGAACTTTCTCATGTAAACTTATGAACTGCTAAATCACAAAATTTATGCCATTTGTTGTGAATGGATAATGGCTAAATAATACTGGATCCCTTTTTCTATGGAGAGCGCTGATTGGATAGTTATGAAAAATATCAAAAAAGCCTTGAAGTGTTCATGGTTCGAGTGTCCGAACGGTAAAACAGAATACAATGAATTCGTAAGAAAAATAATGACGCTCCAGCTCATATTTCATTTTAGTCAAACTTATACAAAGCACCTGATCTACTGTATTCCACCTTTCATTTCAGCTTCAGTGGGTTTTCTGATTTTCTATGCAATAAAACTGTCATCTACATGCAATATTGCCTTCGCTGTAGGAAACATGGAGAATGCTATGACATCAGTAGAGAGAGTGATTCATTACACTGAGCTTGAAAGGAATCCTGGCTATGAGGTGAAGACACGACCACCACAACAATGGCCTACAAATGGCTCTCTGTCCTTCAATGATGTTAAGCTGACATACTATCCTGGAGCACCGCAGGCACTCAAAGGAATCAACTTAAGCATCCAAAGTGGAGAGAAGATTGGAATCGTGGGACGGACGGGTGCTGGAAAATCTTCCATCATATCAGCTCTCTTTCGACTTCCTCAAGTGCATTCTGGGTCCATTGTCATCGACCAAGTCGTCATTGAAGATCTTAGCGTTCAAGACAGTCGCAGTGCCATTGGTTGTATTCCACAAGACCCATTTCTATTTACAGGAAGTGTTCGATATAACTTGGATCCAACAGGAAACTGCACAACTAGTCAGCTGTGGTCGGTGTTGGAACAAGTACAACTGAAACCGTTAGTAGAGTCCATGCCCGAGGGTCTTGAACACATGGTCAAGGAAGGGGGGTCCAACTTAAGCGTGGGCCAAAGACAGCTATTATGCCTTGCACGAGCACTTTTGCAGAAGAAAAAGATAATAGTATTGGACGAAGCTACTGCCAACGTAGACTTTGCCACAGACAGAATCATTCAAGACACCATCAAATACCAACTAAAAGAACAAACTGTTCTGGCTGTAGCACATCGTCTGGACACCATTCTTGATTATGACAGAGTTGTTGTTATTGAGAAAGGGAAAGTAGTAGAAACTGGTCAGCCTAGAATTCTGATGTTACAAGAGAACAGCATGTTTGGTTCTCTGTATCAAACTTATATCCAATCTCATTGTACTGGAGATTCTTCATGAAAATAATGTAAAGACATGTATATCTTTATTAGTTATTTCAAAGAGCACAAAAACATCTTATTACTTATCATGTAAACAGTTAGGGCGGAGATGACTGCATGATACAAAAAACGAGTGTGAAAATTCCGTACAATTGTCTCCCCATGAAGTTATTTGTTTATTTTAGACAGGGCTAAACACCTGTGCGCATGCGCCAAATTGTCAATGAAAACAGACATGGCCGCTTGAAAACTTCGCATCAAACACTCAAATTGGTCGAGGTTTTCTGGGAAAAGCGTTTTAGTTCAAACATTATGAAAGTTCTACATACCGTAAAAATAAACCTTAGCCATTGGTTAACAGACTAAAATGCAATTTTTTTTAACTTTCGAGAAATGAGCTTAATTTTTGGGCTTTTGTATAGTAGCCGACTTTGAGGATTTTTCGAAACCATAGGCATTTTTTATAGGTTTTATTTTTCAGTTTACCATACTCACCTGATTCATACACCTTAGTCGAGTTTGGCAAATACATTGTTGAGTTCTTCATTATTATTGAGATCTCGACGAGTTCCTAAAAATCTCGACGAAATTTAAAATTCGATGAGATTTTCTTTAACTTGAAGAAAACTCGACAAGTTTGTTACTAAATCTCGACGAGTTTCTTAAGATCTCGACGAAAACTTATCAGTCAAGTTTCTTCACTAAATCTCCACGAGATTTTGAATTCAGTGGAAGTGTTTTGAATATTTTTTGGAAAATAGACCATTTGCAAAATTGATTTATATAATTTTCATAAATCAAATGCTGACTTATAATTGTGGAATTGTTTTGAACTGTAGGATCACTAGTGAATTAAGGTGACTGACTACTTTTGAACGTTCAATTTGAGCCCACGATTGGCGTGCGCACAAAAAGTGTGGAAAACCGCATAAGAAAGCTTCGGATTTTATTGAAGAACCATACAGGTTTTGAACTTCAACAGGACAAAACCCCCGTGATATGTTCCCTAAATCGTTCTTGACCTTGATGAATGCTTCCAGCAACAAATAATTTTGAGCTGGACATAGTTAGAATGCGGAAAAAAAATACTTACTTGTTTTGATTTCCTCAGCGCCAACCAAACCGCAAGATCCAACCGTCACCAAGACTATATGAACGAAGTCCCACGTGCGCTTAAACTTATTAAACACATTAAAACATGGTTGCTGTTAACGTTTTAAAAAGATCTATTTGTATTTATAACAAGGTCTTAAGTACAACAGGGTTGCTTTGTCAGTTTATGCTCGCCTCAGTGTCTGAAAAAAACAAGCAATTATTGCCATACTTGTTTTCTAACTTAAGATAACAGCGCTTCCTACCACTCGAAGGCCAAAACAGTGCTGTTCGCAGCATTCCCCTTTCTATTAGAAACTACTAGTTTAATTATTTGAGCACCAGCTCGAAACTAAGTCTCGGCTCTAGGATAAAATCCGAAGTTTCCTTTTGATTGCTGAACAATAACAGTAGTTAAACAGCTTAAAGATACCCCGTTAAAGTTCGCAAAATGCCCTGACTTCGGGGCTTGATATCTTCGCAAAGAATAAGCCAAATCTCGTAGTTGAAACGCCATTTTGAAGAGCAGCTCTTGATCGGGGCACACAATAGCATATTTGGTCCGAATGTCCATTGGGACCCCAAGAGAATAGCGCCCAAATGTATGTACCATCGCAGGAAGGTCCCTAAGCTCGCGAATGAATCAGAAATGTCAGCGGTCTTTACTAAACTTGCGGGAAATTTTGAAAAACGCGCGAGTTTCTACTAAAAAAATTCTAAGATAAAGTCGAGATGGGCCTTAATCTTGATTCCCTTGTTTACATATCTTCGATAGAGTAGGTTTTTTTGTTTCCACTTATAAAACGCATGCGCAATGTGCCCATTGAATACCGCTGACCGCACTTGCATATCGCAGTTTTCTGGCGATGATCTATTTAAACAGTCGTGATAAAAAAGTAAATTTTTCACCGTAAAAAATAAGAAAGATCACTTACTGACGTTTCGGAAAGAAACGAAACGTCAGTAAGTGATCTTTCTTATTTTTTACGGTGTAAAATTTAGTACCTTTTTATCACAACTGTTTCATTAGAAACACCGACGCAGCTAACACTAGCTCACTGCTAGTGATCTCTTTAGATCTATTTAATTTCCACTTTTTATTGTTGATGAAAAAATAAAAAAACTTTTGGAATCAGCGTTAAATTCTGTGTAATATATCTTTCTAACAACATTTTGTGATTATTCCTTGCTACAGTAGTCACTTGTCACCCTAAGGTAACGTAGCAGTGGGTTTCATATTCACCAGGGAAAAAAAGTGGGGACAAAAGAATGTTGTTGTTCAGGCAGCATTAACACGTGAGTTGCCAAGTATAATTTAATATCACAGACTCGAGGATTTATGTTAAAGGCTTGAGACTTTAATAGTACCTGTGAATGAAAAGCAATGGTTACAAGCAATACTTATTTAACTTATCTATTTATATTTTGATCTATTTTTCTATATTGTAAAGAGCATTGAGACTCTTGTTTGTCATGCGCTTTTTTTAAGAAATAAAGTATTATTATTATTATTATTATTATTATTATTATTATTATTATTATTTGACAAAAACTACTTACACAAATGAACGCTGCAGCGTGTTGTGGGTGACTGCCTTTGTTCAAAATATCTATTTAATTACGTGGTAATACGGAGAGTTGTTCCCGAGTCTCCCTGGACAGAGGCTAATGTTGATACAACACACTCCAAACTCAACTACTTCTCTACATATGATACTCTCAGTAAACGCACAACTCTCAACTCATATGTTGATTTTTACGGAGGGAGAAAAATCGTGTCGAGGACTATTAGAAAAACCCTCGTAGCAAGGGAGAGAAAAACACATGTGAAACTCTATTCACATGTCTCATCCGCAGGAATCAAACCCATGACCCGATTCGTAGTACTCATTGCTGCGAAAGTTTTACCGCCGCTACGCCAATGTAGCTCCTTCTTTTTTCCTAAATTCATATGAATGTTTACCAACCGAAATATTTAAAGAAGGACGTCGCCAAATCCTTACCAATTGACTGTAATTATGCACATAGCTGATTATCAGACACTGAGTAATACTCAAGGGGGACGAGAAACACGACAAAATAAAGGAATGAAAAAACGTTATTTGACACTAACACTATCTATCAAGAAACCCAAAGGTTTTTTCTCTTTGTTGTCAATGTCAGATTGGGAAATAGCCATCAAGCAGAGCGTTGGTTATATTTTGCATTCAACTGAAACAGAGCAAAGCACAATTGAAGCGCACATGAACCCTCTTTCACTCAGTACTCATTCTACAATGAAGAAAATAGTTGAGCGGTAAGGTATTTTAGTGTGTCTGTTGTAAACCCTGGTCATTATAAGAAAACAAATTTAAAATGACTTTTATGTAAGCTATGATTAAAATAATAATTAGATAATTTAATGCTTGCGTTACGAACTATTTCAATTTTGCATAGTAAGTGAAGCAATACCTCCATCACTCAAATCAAGAAATAATTTATTATTCAACTACTTACTTCATTTGAGCAACATGGGCAACACATCGTACACCAAGATATCACAAGAAGAAACAGATTCAACGCCACCCAAAATCGTGAACATATTCTCCTACATAACCTTCAGTTGGTTGTCCAATCTTCTTAAGACGGCCAGTCAAAGACCTTTAAAGGAAAATGATCTACCATGTCCTGCAGGTCAGACGTCCACCAGAAAGTGCGTACGGACGTACAAACATCAATGGAATAAACAGTTGACGACAGACAAGCCGCCAAAATTATGGAAAGTCTTGGTTCAATCTTTAGATAAATGTCACGTCTACAGTATTTTGGTGGTTTTCTTTATTTTTAGGTTTTGTCGCGTTCTACAGCCAGTATTTTTGAATTTAATTCTTAAGGAACTGATGCAAAGTGAAGATGAAGCAAAACTCGGTAAACCCGCAAGCAGTCAAGCATTTGGCGCAAATCACACATCAACAACGAAGAGCAGTACCTCAGTGACTAATAACATTAGTCGACAAATATCTTGGCAAATAATTCTGTATGTGATCGGTTTATCGACAGTTTGTCTGATTCAAGCCTTTCTCAGGGCACATTTGTATTATCTTGGAGCTCTAACTGCTTCTCACGTAAAGTCTGGCTTAATTGGCATGGTGTACGATAAGGTATGTAACCTATATTCTTTGCATTTCTGTTATAGGTTGCACCACCTATATCAGGGAATTATTTTTACATCAGCTCGGTCTTGTTTGTTCTTCTCGGTTAAATATATCGCAGAAAGCCTGTCCAAATTCTTTGAAATCTTTCAGGGAAGATTTGGGGCTAACGAGCTATAATTCGACATGCAGGGGTATTAGATCTGAATAAGAATTTTTTTTCCACATTTTCGTTTAGTGTTGTTTTTTTCTGTTTTCAAGTATATCTTAGCCATTGAATGTTCTATTCGTCACATTCTTTACACCTTGCTAAATTAAAAACCTGTCTGTTCTCCTACTACAAGTCTGCACTTCTCTCACTCTACGATCTTGAAGATCCACACACGTGGAAATCTGTATGTGTGAAATGTCACACGGCAAGAACACTAAAAGGAACTTTGAAATGTTGTTTTTAAATTGAACTGTTGTTTTCAAATTTATTAGCTAAATACGATTATTACGATTAGTGTCAACTTCCATCTTTCAATTGCCAATATGCACGAGCGCGGAATTATAACACAAAGCATGATGGGAAAGTGAGTTCTTACGCTTCAGTTTGGCTCCTCTAAAAATTCATCAGACAATTTTCCCTCAGCGTTTTCTGTGGGGTTTGAGGGATTTCAGCAATTTCAATTTACGCCAAGGGTTGAAACAATATGGCCAATATACGTTCATATTCATTAATACGAACATGAACTCATTAACGACGAAAGAACATTCAAGTATGCATTTACATATGTATTGACTTCAATGGCATACAACGGACATTCATTAGCATAATCGTTCGACAATCAAGAACGCCAAAACAAAATCAGTTGCATCATCTGACAATCCTTCCTAAATAACAGAAATTCATTAATGCAATTTACATAGAGATGAACAATCAATAGCTGGGTTTCAATCAGCTGATAAAAGTCTTTGAATCTCATGATCTGCTCTAAATGGTGGTCAAACACAGGGACCGCAGAGCATATTTTTGATTGGGGGGGAGGGGCTAATAATTTTGATTGGGGGGCTAACGACCACCAAATACTGGAAGACCTAGGGGGTTTGGGGGCATGCTACCATTATTTGGGGGAGCTATAGCCCCCAAGCCCCCCCCCCCCCCCCATCCTGCTCCGCGGTCCCTGAAACACTGACCACCATGTGCTGTCAGACAGAAAGAATTGTATTGATAGCTTGTGATTCAGTTGATGAACATTCCGCACGAGACAGGAAATGACGTCAAGTGAAACCCAGCTATTGCATCTCCGTACAATCACTCGTTGCAAATGAACAATCAATAACGTGAAAAAACAATCATTGGAGTAATATTGACAATCAATTATGGAAAAAGAAATTTCAAATTGGTTTTATTAGTGTCATTTAATTACTCGGGCGCTACCCTAGGAAGCAAGCCCGAGTCTAAAAATACAAGCCGTTCTTCGTATTTGGGCTCCAAATGGAGGGTCATGGTCCCAAGCGTTCCAAGCACAGACTATGATAACTGGGCACGAGAATCGCCACGCACCTTCGCTCGCTCCCTGTTTTTAGTTTAGAGAATGCTCAGTTTTGAGAATAGGGCTTTTGAAGGAATGATGTCCAACACGCTATCTAATACGCTCATCTTGCATACAAATGTACACACCATTTGCGGCAGACTTACACTCAAAGAAGTCGAGCGTTTTTGGAACGGGTCGGTCCACGAATCTCATATCAAGACTGTGATATACTCGAGAAAGTTATCAGTTTTACTAATGTGCATGAACATAATGATGTTATAGTGTCAATAAAAGTACAAGAATTCAGATCTCGTTATGCAAGGTTTGTTTATCACAATTGTACTCGTGTTGTATGTGAATGCCATGGCTATGAACGTGATCGAGAACCAAGCAGGATACATTAGACCATAATAATTACACTGTCTTTCACATATCATCAACATTATATAGCACGCATTTAGGTTTGAATAATGAAACTAGCGGCATGGTCCTTGCTCTGCCGTGCAACGTGTTCGTAAGCATTCTGATTCGAAGAACAGTTGTCTAGCATGCTCTAATTTGGTTGACAGAATCTTGCGATTCTGCAACGCAAATGTACCGTGACTTCACACGCATCTGATCCAACTAGAAGCCCGAGTATACGATCGCGGATCGTCTAGTCATCCTTCAATTACTTCGTTATTTAGACATCTTGGTAAAAAGGTTGGCATAAATCAATACCACTGTCCACATTTTGCAGCCGTGATGCTTTCGATGTTTCTCTGGAGGGCTTGTAGAAGTAGCTGAGTGCGGAAATTACAGTACCTAATGCAATCCCTTGCCGTCTTGCTTCTACTCTGCTTCCTATGAAAAATGCCTTTGGTTTCGAAAAAATCTCAAAGTCAGCTACGAAAGGTTAAAAGTAAAGCCCATTTATTGAATGTTAAGAAAAAATTACATTTGAATCTATTAACAAATGCCTAAAGGTTTGTTTTTACTGTATGTAGAACTTTCATAATGTTTGTACTAAAACGATTTTCCCTGAAAGCCTCAACCAATTTGAGTGTTTAGTGCAAAGTTTTCAGGCGGCCATGTTTGTTTTTATTGACAATTTGCTCACACGTTTTTCAGCCCTGTCGCCCCGCAGATGATATTTTACCGAAACACCAGATGAAGTTTCTAGTATTCTTGCGATAGCCCGTGTGGGACTCATATTACGAAGTATTAAGCATGCTCAAAACACAACATGCAGAATAAATAGATAAAAATGAGCACACCGTCGGCCTCAAGTTTCTCAGTAACACTTAAGTAACTGTCGCGAATTACCGACTTTAAATGAAGTCGACCTTTTACCTTTAATAAAACTTCACACAGTCATTAAGTTTATGCTACTTATTCCAAAAATGAAATAAAAAAGTGGGGTCACCGTGCTCGGTTTCGCGCTAGATGACGGCAATTTATGGCATTTTTGGGGTCGTGCGAAAGAAATTTCCGAATCATGAGAATCGAACAAAAGGCCCCACCACTTTCAGGAAGTCATTGCTAACATTGAACTATTTGCGTTATTCTTTCTTTTATGAAGCAAAGCAACAGTTGGATGCCGAAAATTTTCCAGAAAATGCAGTCGTTGTAAAAACAGGGACTTTTCAACTTCGATGTTCTCCCTAATATCGATCTGGAAACAGTTTTCTGCAGTATGTTTTTGAGAATATCTCGAAAACTGGACATGGAATTTTGTTTAAATTAAAATATATTATGGTAAACCTATTCCTTATTGATTTACTGAAATAAAAAAGATAGGTCACCGTGCTCGTTTTCGCGCTACAGCTCGCTAAAATACGAATTTTGTCCTCGAAATGTAGTGATCTAGAAAGGACTGGGGAGAGTTTACACACAAAAAATATAAAAAAGACAATTATATCTTTGTTAAATTTATACAAAACTCTCATATCAATGCCAAATACCTTCTATTGATAATTTCCTGGTTGTTTTGGTTTGTTTTCTGTATTTTGTGTATTTTTAACAAACCGTTTTTACCAGCCGGCCGCCATCTTGAAATCGTAATGTTAGCCAATGTGCACGAGCTCGCGCTGGCTAAAATCGTGCGGAGTAGCACGTGCGCAATGCAAAACTACGGAATTACCAGGAGGCCTCCTGAGAATTACCTTAATAAAAGACACACCTACATAAGACACTTTTTTTCTGAATGGCTGATTGATTGTGCATTTTCTCTTAATCCGTGAATTTAATTAATTGCACTCATCCAGGAACTTAATTGTTAAAAGGAAATACCACCTAAGTTCTCAAAGAATTAATGAAAAATACCCCTTGTATTTGAAGAAAGTTGCTTAATACCACTCGTGGTACGCACTCCTGGTATTAAGAAAACTTTCATCAAATACAAGTGGTATTTTTCATTAATTTTTCGAGAACTTCAGTTAGGTGGTATTTCCTATACTAATAATCGATTCGTGTTTATTTAGATCATTTCCAACCCACGTTATCATCTCGACAACTTCACTTCTGGTCACATGCTGAGCCTGATATCAAAGGATTTAGAGACATTAGAATACGTTTTTATGTACAGTCCAATCTTCATTCAAGCGCCACTTGAGCTGTTGGTGGTTGCGTTGCTTCTTTGGCAGCTGGTTGGAATTGAGATTGCGGCAGCCATCGGATACCTGTCTATTATCCTTATGTGCAACTTTGCAATTGGTAGGATATTGCGGCAGATTCGTGTCAAAATGACAAGAACAACAGACCTTCGTTTGAAGTTATTATGTGACGTCGTTGCGGGAATACGAGTCATCAAGATGAATGTGTTGGAGACATTAATGGAGCGAGTAATTGGACAAGCAAGAAGGTAATTAAAATTAGAATTCTCCAACACCTATTGATGAACACTCACATTGATTCGCATTCTATATTTCATTACAGCCAAGAAATAAAGGCAGCCTTCTCGAATAATGTCTTCAGAAGTTTGTTTTACACGTTGAATTTAACTTTGATGAACAACGCTTCATTCCTAGCCATCATTGCTTTGTTGTATACGGGCCACGTGATCGATGCCAGGAATGTCTTTACGCTATTGACTTTCATGTGTATTTTTCCTACATCTGTATACTGGTTTACGCTTGAAGTAGAATATGTGAGCAACCTTAAAGTAAGCATACAAAGAATTCAGGACTTTTTATTGAGTGACAAGCATAAAAATGAGGATGGACAGATTAACAACAATCAGGTCAGGGAGGACATTATGCCGACAATTCCAGACACTGACTACGAATCGTTACCGCTTATGAGCGAAGATTGTCCGTCTCCCAAGATAATTCCTGGGCTACATTTATCCAAAGTTGTCAGCAAAACTCCTCATTCTTTCAATAACAACATCGCAAGTGGTAAATTGCTTTTGAACGGAATAGACTTACAGACCAATGACTCCAAACTTGTAGCAGTCATCGGTAAGATCGGCTGTGGTAAATCATCGTTACTTAATATTATTCTAGGGGAACTTCCCCTTACAAAGGGACATGTTCTCTTCAAAGGCAACATAGCTATCGTTCCTCAAACAGCTTGGGTGTTTTCTGGTACCATACGGGACAACATTCTTTTTGGTGGTGCTTTTGACAAGAAAAGGTACGATGAGACTGTTAAGGCATGCGCACTCGATACCGACTTCAACATATTACCACAAGGTGACTTGACCTATGTTGGGGAAAGAGGCGCCAGACTAAGTGGAGGTCAACGAGCAAGAGTCAATTTGGCACGCGCAGTATATCAAGATGCAGACATCTATCTACTCGACGATCCACTCAGTGCCATTGATTCTAAAGTCGGACGTCATGTGTTTAATGAGTGCATTATTGGACTATTGTCTAATCGACTCCGAGTACTTGTCACTCATCACGTGCACTATTTGAAGGATGTGGATGAAATTGTGATCATGGAGAATGGGACGATTGTTAAACAAGGGACCATTGGTGAGATAGACATGCCTGATGAAGGTCTTGAGAAAATAATGAGTATAAGACAAAATGGAAAGTATGAAGCTGTCGTTAAGAAGGAAAATGAAAAGATGGACCATCGAGTGAAAGATGACGATGAAGACAATAATAGAATGGAAGAAGAAGAGAAACGTGCGGGAAACGTCTCCTTCAAAACGTACTGGAAGTACATGCGGTCTGGAAGCAGTATTCCTGTGCTAATTATGTTACTTTTACTGGGATTACTTTGCCAGTGTAAGTCTACTCAATATCTATCGTAAAATTCAAAACAACAGTTTAATTTATTCAAATACTGTTTGCTGATGTACTTTTTTTTGAATTCCATTTTCAGGTTCATCAAATGGCGCTTACTTTTGGCTTTTACACTGGATCAAACTTTCCCCCAAACAGCAACAGAGTTTGACAAACCTTTACATCTATTCAGCAATAGCCTTTTGCTCTTTTTTCTTCTTCCTTTTGTTCACAATCGGTGTACTCAATCTGTGTCTAAATGCATCCAAAGAGTTGCACAAGCAAATGTTATCTACTATATTGAGATGCCCCATAAGATTTTTCGATACCAATCCACCAGGAAGAATCCTCAACCGTTTTTCACAAGATACGTTTGTAATGGATGACACCCTAGTGGAGCTCTCTCTCCGCAATTTCATAATGTTTTTTACATACACTTTTGATTTTGGAATCATGTGCGTAACCAATCCAATATTGTTGGTGCCTACTTTACTTGCTATATGTGTTATAATATATGAGACAAAGTATTACTTACAGGCGTCAAGAGAGGCTCAACGAATAATGGCCATGTGCGGAAGTCCTGTTTATGAACACTTCGTGCAAACCATTGAAGGAGCACCCGTTATCAGAGCATTTGATCGAAAAGAGCTTCAAAATAAGAAAATGCAAAGGTAAGTGCTCATTCTAACTAGCACAAAGCTACATGAAGTTGGGTATAGTTGAAGTTCATGAGTCATGTAACTAATATACATATACTGGATTCCTTCTCAGGCATCAAGATGACATGAACAAGGCAATGCTAGTGGTATTTGGTCTTAAATCGTGGATGATTTTTAGAGTGGATTTGATCTTTACATTATGCGTGACGTGTGTTACAGTTGTGTCTCTGTTGACCAGTCATGATAGCAGTAAGTCTAGTGTTAATATTTTCTCACTTTCCTTAAGTAGTTTTCATGTTCCAACACTTATAGACACTGGTCAGGCGTCTGGGTTGGAGCTATGGGGCGATCGAGAGCTTTGCTTATTCATTTAGTGAAATTCGAAATATCATCTATATAATTATAAAACAAAATAATTCGAGGAGAGGTTAAGACAGAATATAGCATTTCATAATATAAAACATATTATTATATACATACCGAGATTTACTCAGTAAAATCCTGTGTAATAAATGTTCGTTCGTTCGTTCACTTTTCCCAACCAATCACAATGCGCGTATCGCTTTTTCACGTGTGAGAAAAACGATACGTCCAATCAGAAGCCGGCTGAAACGGTCTCCACTGCTCTTTCGTGTGAGACTTTCGACTAAACTAGAAAGTTTTTATTTCAAAACATTAATGAAACTATATTTTAGACGACAAAACCAAAGGGAAAATTCGATGAATTACCTATAGTAAAGCGGAGAAAAAGCTGCCTGAGATGTAAATCTATTGAAAAAGTTCTTTAAAAGTACTGAAAACTTGAACAACAACAAGGAAAGTCAGCTTCAGTTGCTTTTGTAAGAAGACGACTTCAATTCAGTGAGATCTAAACTAGAAAGTTTGAGTTCAAAACATGGATGAAAATATAATTTAGACGACGAAACCAAAGAGAAAATCGATGAAATACCAATAGTAGAACGGAGGAAAAGCTGACCGAGATGTAAATCTCGTGGAAAAGCTCTTAAAAATATATTAAACAACAACGAGGAATTGAAAGGCAGCTTTGTCGTGTAAGAAGGCGACAGAAACTTCGGTAAGCTTTCGCAATCATTTTTTGTGTAAACTAAAAGTCTAGAAAGAGAAAACATTAAACTTAGAAACCGAATTGGAATTTAATAAGAATAAGTTTTTATTATGCTTGTAAAACAACGTTGTAAAATAAAGAATTATTGCAATATAATTTTTAGTTTGAAAACTGAGCTTTGTTTACAAACTTTGTAAACTAAAATAGTCTCTAATTCAAACCAAATTGAAAATCTCGGTATGAATAGAATAAAAAGAAAACACCATGAAAAGTGCTTTGTACAGTTTTTATTCACTCGTTGTTTCGTATCATAAAACTCACGCGCTCTAAGACTCGCTTGTTCGTTTTATGATACTTCACAACTCGTGAATAAAAACCGTACGCGCGCACTTTCCATGAAGTAATCTCTATGTACACTTTAGGGATTCTATACCATAAATCCGTAAGAGAAATAATGACGCTCCAGCGAATAGTTCATTTTAGTCAAACTTACACAAAGTACCTGATCTACTGTATTCAACCTTTCATTTCAGCTTCAGTGGGTTTTCTGATTTTCTATGCAATAAAACTGTCATCTACATGTAATATTGCCTTCGCTGTAGGAAACATGGAGAATGCTATGACGTCAGTAGAGAGAGTGATTCATTACACTGAGCTTGAAAGGAATCCTGGCTATGAAGTGAAGACACGACCACCACAACAATGGCCTACAAATGGCTCTCTGTCCTTCAATGATGTTAAGCTGACATACTATCCTGGAGCACCGCAGGCACTCAAAGGAATCAACTTAAGCATCCAAAGTGGAGAGAAGATTGGAATCGTGGGACGGACGGGTGCTGGAAAATCTTCCATCATATCAGCTCTCTTTCGACTTCCTCAAGTGCATTCTGGGTCCATTGTCATCGACCAAGTCGTCATTGAAGATCTTAACGTTCAAGACAGTCGCAGTGCCATTGGTTGTATTCCACAAGACCCATTTCTATTTACAGGAAGTGTTCGATATAACTTGGATCCAACAGGAAACTGCACAACTATTCAGCTGTGGTCGGTGTTGGAACAAGTACAACTGAAACCGTTAGTAGAGTTCATGCCCGAGGGTCTTGAACACATGGTCAAGGAAGGGGGGTCCAACTTAAGCGTGGGCCAAAGACAGCTATTATGCCTTGCACGAGCACTTTTGCAGAAGAAAAAGATAATAGTATTGGACGAAGCTACTGCCAACGTAGACTTTGCCACAGACAGAATCATTCAAGACACCATCAAATACCAACTAAAAGAACAAACTGTTCTGGCTGTAGCACATCGTCTGGACACCATTCTTGATTATGACAGAGTTGTTGTTATTGAGAAAGGGAAAGTAGTAGAAACTGGTCAGCCTAGAATTCTGATGTTACAAGAGAACAGCATGTTTGGTTCTCTGTATCAAACTTATATCCAATCTCATTCTACTGGAGATTCTTCATGAAAATAATGTAAAGACATGTATATCTTTATTAGTTATTTCAAAGAGCACAAAAACATCTTATTACTTATCATGTAAACAGTTAGGGCGGAGATGACTGCATGATACAAAAAACGAGTGTGAAAATTCCGTACAATTGTCTCCCCATGAAGTTATTTGTTTATTTTAGACAGGGCTAAAAACCTGTGCGCATGCGCCAAATTGTCAATGAAAACAGACATGGCCGCTTGAAAACTTCGCATCAAACACTCAAATTGGTCGAGGTTTTCTGGGAAAAGCGTTTTAGTTCAAACATTATGAAAGTTCTACATACCGTAAAAATAAACCTTAGCCATTGGTTAACAGACTAAAATGCAATTTTTTTTAACTTTCGAGAAATGAGCTTAATTTTTGGGCTTTTGTATAGTAGCCGACTTTGAGGATTTTTCGAAACCATAGGCATTTTTTATAGGGTTTATTTTTCAGTTTACCATACTCACCTGATTCATACACCTTAGTCGAGTTTGGCAAATACATTGTTGAGTTCTTCATTATTATTGAGATCTCGACGAGTTCCTAAAAATCTCGACGAAATTTAAAATTCGATGAGATTTTCTTTAACTCGACGAAAGCTCGACAAGTTTCTTACTAAATTTCGACGATTTGTTAAAATCTCGACGAAAACTTGTCAGTAGAGTTTTTTCACTAAATCTCTACGAGATTTTGAATTCAGTGGAAGTAGTTTAAACCCTGATGATCAAATTTGACTTCTTGTTCTGATTTTTTTTTGGAAAATAGACCATTTGCAAAAATGATCTATATAATTTTCATAAATCAAATGCTTACTTATAATTGTGGGATTGTTAGGAACTGTAAGATCACTATTGAATTAAGTTGACTGACTACTTTTGAACGTTCAGTTTGAGCCCACGATGTGCGCGCGCACAAAAACTGTGGAAAACCGCATAAGAAAGCTTCGGATTCTATTGAAGAACCATACAGGTTCCAGAATCACACCAGAATCCAGGAGGAAAAACTAAAACCAGAGCGAAATATATTTGTTTGTTAAACTAAATTAGAGTGTCCTAAGCTATACATCAAATTGAAACAAAATGGTTATTAAAAACTAAAAGAAAAACCATTATTTTAAGCCTTCAAAAGCCTTAGACAACTTTTCAATTCGAAGAACAATAATTATAAATTGTAGAACATATGAATACATGTATAGAACAAAGGATTTTATTCAGCAAATCTTAGTAATCAAAGTTTTTTAGGTGGAAAGTGAACTACACTGAAAATTGTCGAAAAATATTACTGAAAGCTTAAGCTTACATTCACTTGAACTTCACATGTAAAAAGAGACATATTCATTAATGCAAGATAATACTTTTCTTTGTTAGTAAGTTGGTCTTTGAAAAGTTTTTTTTCAGATTTATTCTTAACTTGATTATCGAGCGAAATATCTTACAAAAACATAAGCTTATCCATAAAAAAAAACAAAACAAGCTCGTCATTTTTGCGATTGTGTAATAGTAATAGCTGGAAAAGCCTGATAAATAGCAAATATTTGGTGTGATATGTATTCCTTTTTCAAATTTCATTCAACATTAAAATAAATTATCTATAAAAATGTCAAAATATTCATATGATTTAAAAAAATACTGGAATCTTGTTTTAACTTCGCGCCGGAGGTTCGCTGGCAGTCAAATGTATTTTTTCAAAGAACCAAGTCTTTTTACTAAGTCTTAGCCTTTTTTCTTGAAATGGGATCAAAAACAAAAAATCAAAGCTTCAAATATCGCTTTTTTGGTTCACAAATAATGAAGAAAAAGATGATAAAAATCTAGAATGCAGTAAAAACGACAAACTATCCAAGTTTCTCTGACAATGTTTGCCGAACCAACGTCCTTGGCTTGTCTGAGAGTTTCTTCAGCTAGTTTACACATTTCTTGTCGATTTTTTACGAAATATTAGTTAAGATTAATGAATTTACCTTCTATGAAGTGTTTTCTACGGAACTGAAATATCATTCTTGCAGTATAATTAGGTTTTTCTGGTCTACAGGCCACTTTTTCTCTCACTGAAGTCCCGGGACTGAAGAGTTTGAGTCACGAAACTTCATCGTAAGATTAAGAATCTTCCCTCGCTTTCCCTCGCTAAATTTAACAAGTCGCTAAAGTACTAGTCGAAAAATTGTTTTTGTTCACTTTAAGACAGACAAGACTTCGATTAAACGTATTACATGACTTCGATTAAACGTATTTTTCGCATTGCAAAAATAAGAAAAAATACTACGTACGTACGCACGTACGTACGTACGTATGTATGTATGTACGTATGTATGTATGTATGTATGTATGTATGTATGTATGTATGTATGTATGTATGTATGTATGTATGTATGTATGTATGTATGTATGTATGTATGTATGTATGTATGTATGTATGTATGTATGTATGTATGTATGTATGTATGTATGTATGTATGTATGTATGTATGTATGTATGTATGTATGTATGTATGTATGACCTAACAAATGGTACTTACTGCCCCTACAGAAAGCCTAACGACGAACCACAGTACATCAACACAAAGTCTAACCACCCGCCTAACATAATAAAGCAACTTCCAGCATCCATCAATCGCCGTATATCCGACAACTCATGCAACGAACACGAATTCGACAAGGCCAAACCAATCTACGAAACTGCTTTGAAAGCCAGCGGATACACAGAAACATTAATCTACAACAAAGACAATCAACCAGCACGCCCACGACGCAACAGACAAAGAAACATTATATGGTACAACCCCCCATTTAGTAATAACGTAAAGACTAACATCGGCAGAACATTCCTCAAGCTCATAACTAAACACTTCCCGAACCAGCACAAATTCCACAGCCTCTTCAACAAAAACAATGTTAAAGTCAGTTACAGCTGTATGGACAACATGAAAACTGTAATCAACAAACACAACATGAAAATAACAAACGCCGACAACAACGTCAACGCAAGCACCGGAGAACAATGCAACTGCCGTAAAAAAGAACTATGCCCGCTAGACAACAAATGCCTGACTTCCAGTGTAATCTACAACGCACAAATTACAACCAACAACGCAACCAAGAACTACATCGGACTGACAGAAGGAACATTCAAACAAAGATTCACGCAGCATAAATCTACATTTAAACACAGAAAACACACCAACAGCACCGAACTTTCTAAACACATCTGGCAACTACAAGACAATAAACAAGAATTCAACATCAAATGGACAATAATTAGCCGCGCAAGACCCTACAACAACATCTCCAAACGATGCGACCTCTGTCTTACAGAAAAACTGATGATTATTAAACACAGCAACGACAACCTCCTAAACAAAAGATCCGAACTTATTTCCAAATGCCGACACGAGAACAAATTCTACTTGAAGAACACTTGACGCTTTGATATTCTATAGCCTAATATACTCTTCTTTGTAATTTTTAACTTCTCACCTATTGTATTTAGTATAACTATCACCTATTGTAATATAGCACTTAGCCTATTGTCTTAGCATGTATTTATATCTAGTTGATAGGAATGTCTTTCATTAAATACTGTCTGACGAGTGCGTAAGCACGAAACTCGGAGTAACAGCAAATCTTGCCTCTTCGTTATTACATTTATGTATGTATGTATGTATGTATGTATGTATGTATGTATGTATGTATGTATGTATGTATGTATGTATGTATGTATGTATGTATGTATGTATGTATGTATGTATGTATGTATGTATGTATGTATGTATGTATGTATGTATGTATGTATGTATGTATGTATGTATGGACAAATCAAGCCATGAAAAATCAACTCGATGGGTTACCATTTATTCTTAAGTATGGTGCTCCGCTCCGCTATAATTTGAATGGAATTGACTGACAAGTCACCTAATCTTTCAAATTTATGAATATCGATGGTTTTAAAACAATATAATTTAAAATTGAATAATATCATTTATATTTGAACAACATAAGTCAAACTTGAATCATGACCCGAGATATGCTCCATGAGGATCACCGTGTACATAAACATATGTGCTTGTTTATTTTTGAACAAAGGTACGGAGTGGATGACTGCTTTCTTTAGATTATCTTGCTCGTTTCTAAAGTGGACTATTCCTGCCGAGGACCGACATATGAATAGACTTTGTTTGATGTGATGTTCTCTCCCTTGCCACGAGGGTTTTTCTCCGAGTTCTTCATTTTTCCTCTCTTCGTAAAACTCAACATATGAGTTGAGAGTTGTGGGTTTAGAGCATTAAATGTAGAGGTAGTTGAGTTTGGTTTGTGTCGTGTACATAACCATTAGGCTATTCTTCAACGCTCCCTGTATCACGCACGACGTGAAATAAAAGATTAAGTGTTTTTCTAACAGAAAATTAAAGCGAACTACATCTCAGACTTAGATCTTTTAAGTCATACTGTATTCCACTTTTTACGGTTGATGAAAAATAAAAAAATGATATGAAACTAATACTGAAAATAGTTATGCTGAATCGGCTGAATTTTTAGCTTATTTATAAAACTTTCTTCAAATGTTTTTAGTTAGTCCTCGAATAGATGTCTTGAGAAAATTGCTTCTAGAACTTTTTTCTCTTTGTTGTCAATGTCAGATTGGGAAATAGCCATCAAGCAGAGCGTGGGTTATATTTTGCATTCAACTGAAACAGAGCATAGCACAATTCAAGCGCACATGAACCCTCTTTCACTCAGTACTCATTCTACAATGAAGAAAATAGTTGAATGGTAAGGTATTTTAGTGTGTCTGTTGTAAACCCTGGTCATTATAAGAAAACAAATTTAAAATGACTTTTATGTAAGCTATGATTAAAATAATAATTAAATAGTTTAATGCTTGCGTGATTAACGTGATTTCAATTTTGCATAGTTAGTGAAGCAATACCTCCATCACTCAAAGTAGACCAGGTCAAATGTTTGTTAATGTTCGTTTATTTCAATATCCAATGAACAAGAACATTTGTGTTTATGCTACATGAACCCTCTTTCACTCAGTACTCATTCTACAATGAAGAAAATAGTTGAATGGTAAGGTATTTTAGTGTGTCTGTTGTAAACCCTGGTCATTATAAGAAAACAAATTTAAAATGACTTTTATGTAAGCTATGATTAAAATAATAATTAAATAGTTTAATGCTTGCGTGATTAACGTGATTTCAATTTTGCATAGTTAGTGAAGCAATACCTCCATCACTCAAATCAAGAAATAATCTATTATTCAACTACTTACTTCATTTGAGCAACATGGGCAACACATCGTACACCAAGATATCACAAGAAGAAACAGATTCGACGCCACCCAAAATCGTGAACATCTTCTCCTACATAACCTTCAGTTGGTTGTCCAATCTTCTTAAGACGGCCAGTCAAAGACCTTTAAAGGAAAATGATCTACCATGTCCTGCAGGTCAGACTTCCACCAGAAAGTGCTTACGGACGTACAAACATCAATGGAATAAACAGTTGACGACAGACAAGCCGCCAAAATTATGGAAAGTCTTGGTTCAATCTTTAGATAAACGTCACGTCTACAGTATTTTGGTGGTTTTCTTTGCTTTTAGGTTTTGTCATGTTCTACAGCCAGTATTTTTGAATTTAATTCTTAAGGAACTGATGCAAAGTGAGGATGAAGCAAAACTCGGTAAACCCGCAAGCAGTCAAGCATTTCGCGCGAATCACACATCAACAACGAAGAGCAGTACCTCAGTGACTAATAACATTAGTCGACAAATATCTTGGCAAATAGTTCTGTATGTGATCGGTTTATCGACAGTTTGTCTGATTCAAGCTTTTCTCAGGACACATTTGTATTATCTTGGAGCTTTAACTGCTTGTCACGTAAAGTCTGGCTTCATTGGCTTGGTGTACGATAAGGTATGTAACCTATATTCTTTGCCATTCTGTTATAGGTTGCATCACCTATATCAGGGAATTATTTTTACATCAGCTCAGTTTTGATTGTTCTTCTCGGTTAAAGATATCGCAGAAAGCCTGTCCAAATTCTTTGAAATCTTTCAGGGAAGGTTTGGGGCTAACGAGCTATAATTCGACATGCAGGGGGTATTAGATCTGAATAAGAATTTCTCCACATTTTCGTTTAGTGTTGTTTTGTTCTGTTTTCAAGTATATCTAACCATTGAATGTTCTTTTCGTCACATTCTTTACACCTTTTGCTGTTCATTTAGGCGAAATATACATTCATTTGCGCCAAGGGTTGAAACAATAAGGCTAATATACTTTCATTAATACGAACATGAACTTCATTAACGCGCGCGAAAGAACATTCAAGTATGCATTTACATATGTATTGACTTCAATGGCATACAACGGACATTCATTAGCATAATCGTTCGACAATCAAGAACGCCAAAACAAAATCAGTTGCATCATCTGACAATCATTCCTAAATAACAGCAATTCATTAACGCAATTTACATAGAGATGAACAATCAATAGCTGGGTTTCAATCAGCTGATAAAAGTCTTTGAATCTCATTATCTGCTTTAAATGGTGGTCAAACACTGACCACCATGTGCTGTCAGCCAGAAAGAATTCTATTGAAAACTTGTGATTCAGCTGATGAACATTCCGCACTAGACAGGAAATGACGTCAAGTGAAACCCAGCTATTGCATCTCCGTACAATCACTCGTTGCAAATGAACAATCAATAACGTGAAAAAACAATCATTGGAGTAATATTGACAATCAATTATGGAAAAAGAAATTTCAAATTCACCGCAATCGAGTTCGCAGGATATTTTACTCCTCGAACGGGTTCAGCGCCGCGCCACTAAATTTATTCTCAGGTACCAACCAAATCTATCCTATAAAGACAGGCTTGTCAAACTTAACTTACTTCCACTGTCTTACTGGCTTGAATACTTAGATCTCTTATATTTTTTCAAGTGTCGCCTTAGGCTTAACACTGTTGATCTATCTAGTTATGTAACTCCGTGCTCTCTTTCATCCAGATCCACAAGAAGCACTAATAGTACCGACTACAGGCTTAATTCATGCAAAACTTCTACTTACAGGGATTCCTTTTTCAATCGCATTGTTGTCTTGTGGAACTCACTGCCTCTAAGATTAAGTCTGTTAACTCAGTTTCGTCTTTTAAAACACTGCTAACGCTCTCACTAATTTTCTTTCTTGCATTCTACTTTTGACCCTGATCGTATCAGAACTTATAAAACTGTCTATGTGCGTAAGTTCCCAAGCTAATAACGACAGTCCAACTATTGGAAAACACCCCTTAATATGTCGCTACATCAAGGGAGTTTTCCAAGAGAAGCCACCAACTCCGAAATTTTCAGAGATTTGGCCAGTTGATCAAGTACTGCAGGCTTTAGAACAGGCGAGCCCTCTGGAGGAGCTCTATCTGAAAGATCTAACATTAAAATTGACTATGTTGGTGGCCTTGGTAACAGGGCAGAGGTGCCAAACACTCAGTTATTTGGATATATCTGAAAAACACATGAAAAAATTCCCGAAGTACTTTAGTTTCGCATTAACTGGTCACGTGAAACAAAGTAGACCAGGTCAAATGTTTGTTAATGTTCGTTTATTTCAATATCCAATGAACAAGAACATTTGTGTTTATGCTACGTTAGAACATTATTTAAAAGTAACAGAAACGTTACGAAAGTCATCTCAACTTTTTGTGTCTTATGTCAAGCCACATGATAAAGTATCTTGTTCCACCATTGGAAGGTGGTTAAAAACTGGCCTAGCTCAAGCAGGTATTGATATTAGTGTTTATCAAGCCCATAGTACCCGCAGTGCATCCACTAGTAAAGCTGCCGGGTTAATTCCAGTCGATGCAGTGATGAAATTAGCTGGCTGGTCGCAGGAGTCCACATTTCGAAGATATTATGATAAAATTGTGACACTTACTGATGAGATGAATAAAGCCGTCCTGGATTAATTTCGAGTGATAACAATCGTTGTCTAGTGTTATTAAAACTTTGCAAATAAATTGGAAGTTTCTTCTTTATTGGTCCATTTGGGCCCGCAGCTTTAAAATCTCATGTTAACCCGTATGTACGTAATGATTTGATAGAATTAAAAAATTAAACAAGACTTACCTTAAGTTGAAGTTTGATGGTAGTTCTATCAAATCATTTGTAGTACAATAGGGTTAACATGCTCACCATTTACATACCCTCCCTTGTATGTTAGTTTTATTGCGTGCCCAAATGATTTGAAAGACTGATTCGCGGCGGTGCGTGCGCATCTCATGTTAACCCTATTGTACTACAAATGATTTGATAGAATTACCATCAAACTTCAACTTAAGGGAAGTCTTGTTTAATTTTTTTAATTTTTCATTAATTTTTCGAGAACTTAGCTGGTATTTCCTATACTAATATTCGATTCGTGTTTCTTTAGATCATTTCCAACCCACGTTATCATCTCGACAACTTCACTTCTGGTCACATGCTGAGCCTGATATCAAAGGATTTAGAGACATTAGAATACGTTTTTATGTACAGTCCAATCTTCATTCAAGCGCCACTTGAGCTGTTGGTGGTTGTGTTGCTTCTTTGGCAGCTGGTTGGAATTGAGATTGCGGCAGCCATCGGATACCTGTCTATTATCCTTATGTTCAACTTTGCAATTGGTAGAGTATTGCGGCAGATTCGTGTCAAAATGACAAGAACAACAGACCTTCGTTTGAAGTTATTATGTGACGCCGTTGCGGGAATACGAGTCATCAAGATGAATGTGTTGGAGACATTAATGGAGCGAGTAATTGGACAAGCAAGAAGGTAAAATTTAAATGTGAATATCTCTCATTTCTGCGCTTCAAAGCCATTTCCAACACCTATTATAATCAATATTAAACTGTCCTCACTAAAACATTCAGTTTAGCGGGCCAAACGCCAAGCGCGCGGGCTCCAAATGCATTTACCGCTACCGCCCTGTTTCGATGTTATTGTCGTATTGATGAACACTCACATTGATTCGCATTCTATATTTCCTTACAGCCAAGAAATTAAGCAAGCCTTCTCGAATAATGTCTTCAGAGGTTTGTTTTACACGTTGAATTTAACTTTGATGAACAACGCTTCATTCCTAGCCATCACTGCTTTGTTGTATACGGGCCACGTGATCGATGCCAGGAATGTCTTTACGCTATTGACTTTCCTGTGTATTTTTCCTACATCTGTATACTGGTTTACGCTTGAAGTAGAATATGTGAGCAACCTTAAAGTAAGCATACAAAGAATTCAGGACTTTTTATTGAGTGACAAGCATAAAAATGAGGATGGACAGATTAACAACAATCAGGTCAGGGAGGACATTATGCCGACAATTCCAGACACTGACTGCGAATCATTACCGATCGTGAGCAAAGATTGTCCGTCTCCCAAGATAATCCCTGGACTACATTTATCTAAAGTTGTCAGTAAAACTCCTCATTCTTTCAATAACAACATCGCAAGTGGTAAATTGCTCTTGAACGGAATAGACTTACAGATCAATGACTCCAAACTTGTAGCAGTCATCGGTAAGATCGGCTGTGGTAAATCATCGTTACTTAATGTTATTCTAGGGGAACTTCCCCTTACACAGGGGCATGTTCTCGTCAAAGGCAACATAGCTATCGTTCCTCAAACAGCTTGGGTGTTTTCTGGTACCATACGGGACAACATTCTTTTTGGTGGTGCTTTTGACAAGAAAAGGTACGATGAGACTGTTAGGGCATGCGCACTCGATACCGACTTCAACATATTACCACACGGTGACTTGACCTATGTTGGGGAAAGAGGCGCCAGACTAAGTGGTGGTCAGCGACAAAGAGTCAATTTGGCACGCGCAGTATATCAAGATGCAGACATCTATCTACTCGACGATCCACTCAGTGCTATTGATTCTAAAGTCGGACGTCATGTGTTTAATGAGTGCATTATTGGACTATTGTCTAATCGACTCCGAGTACTTGTCACTCATCACGTGCACTATTTGAAGGATGTGGATGAAATTTTGATCATGGAGAATGGGACGATTGTTAAACAAGGGACCGTTGGTGAGATAGACATGCCTGATGAAGGTCTTGAGAAAATAATGAGTATAAGACAAAATGGAAAGTATGAAGCTGTCGTTAAGAAGGAAAATGAAAAGATGGACCATCGAGTGAAAGATGACGATGAAGACAATAATAGAATGGAAGAAGAAGAGAAACGTGCGGGAAACGTCTCCTTCAAAACGTACTGGAAGTACATGCGTTCTGGAAGCAGTATTCCTGTGCTAATCATGTTACTTTTACTGGGATTACTTTGCCAGTGTAAGTCTACTCAATATCTATCGTAAAATTCAAAACAACAATTTAATTTATTCAAATGCTGTTTGCTGATGTACTTTTTTGAATTCCATTTTCAGGTTCATCAAATGGCGCTTACTTTTGGCTTTTACACTGGATCAAACTTTCCCCCAAACAGCAACAGAGTTTGACAAACCTTTACATCTATTCAGCAATAGCCATTTGCTCTTTTTTCTTCTTCCTTTTGTTCACAATTGGTGTACTCAATCTGTGTCTAAATGCATCCAAAGAGTTGCACAAGCAAATGTTATCTACTATATTGAGATGCCCCATAAGGTTTTTCGATACCAATCCACCAGGAAGAATCCTCAACCGTTTTTCACAAGATACGTTTGTAATGGATGACACCCTAGTGGAGCTCTCTCTCCGCAATTTCATAATGTTTTTTACATACACTTTTGATTTTGGAATCATGTGCGTAACCAATCCAATATTGGTGGTGCCTACTTTACTTGTTATATATGTTATAATATTTCAGGCAAAGTATTACTTACAGGCGTCAAGAGAGGCTCAACGAATAATGGCCATGTGCGGAAGTCCTGTTTATGAACACTTCGTGCAAACCATTGAAGGAGCACCCGTTATCAGAGCATTTGATCGAAAAGAGCTTCAAAATAAGAAAATGCAAAGGTAAGTGCTCATTCCACTACTAGCACAAGGCTATAAAGTTGGGTAGTTGAAGTTCATGAGACATCTTACTAATATTATTTAGCAATTATTCGCCGAAGGCGAAGTGATTGTCGATGAATATTTACCGAGCGGCCCCGGAGTCTTCGAGCTGCGAGGTAAATATTCATGGATAATCACTGAGCCTGAGGTGAATAATTGTTTTAGTATAAATAAAAAGGTGAATATTTCAAAACAGAAAGAAGTTTTCAATTTCCTCTTCGCTTACTGTGACAAAACGACTGCTGACAGCCATTTTGTCCGAAAAGGTGATTATCGGCTGATAATCCGAGATAGAAAACCAATCAGAGCGCGCGATTTTGTATAATCACCTTTGTATTTATACTAAATGCATATACTGGATTCATTCTCAGGTATCAAGATGACATGAATAAGGCAATGCTAGTGGTATTTGGTCTCAAATCGTGGATGATTTTTAGAGTGGATTTGATCTTAACATTATGTGTGACGTGTGTTACAGTTGTGTCTCTGTTGACCAGTCATGATAGCAGTAAGTCTAGTGTTAATATTTTCTCACTTTCCTTAAGTAGTTTTCATGTTCCAACACTTATAGACACTGGTCAGGCGTCTGGGTTGGAGCTATGGGGCGATCGAGAGCTTTGCTTATTCATTTAGTGAAATTCGAAATATCATCTATATAATTATAAAACAAAATAATTCGAGGAGAGGTTAAGACAGAATATAGCATTTCATAATATAAAACATAGTGCACTAAATCCGTAAGAGAAATAATGACGCTCCAGCTAATAGTTCATTTTAGTCAAACTTACACAAAGTACCTGATGAAGCTTATTCAACCTTTCATTTCAGCTTCAGTGGGTTTTCTGATTTTCTATGCAATAAAACTGTCATCTACATGCGATATTGCCTTCGCTGTAGGAAACATGGAGAATGCTATGACATCAGTAGAGAGAGTGATTCATTACACTGAGCTTGAAAGGAATCCTGGCTATGAAGTGAAGACACGACCACCACAACAATGGCCTACAAATGGCTCTCTGTCCTTCAATGATGTTAAGCTTTCATACTATCCTGGAGCACCGCAGGCACTGAAAGGCATCAACTTAAGCATCGGAAGTGGAGAGAAGATTGGAATCGTGGGACGGACGGGTGCTGGAAAATCTTCCATCATATCAGCTCTCTTTCGACTTCCTCAAGTGCATTCTGGGTCCATTGTCATCGACCAAGTCGTCATTGAAGATCTTAACGTTCAAGTCAGTCGCAGTGCCATTGGTTGTATTCCACAAGACCCATTTCTATTTACAGGAAGTGTTCGATATAACTTGGATCCAACAGGAAACTGCACAACTAGTCAGCTGTGGTCAGTAATGGAACAAGTACAACTGAAACCGTTAGTAGAGTCCATGCCCGAGGGTCTTGAACACATGGTCAAGGAAGGGGGGTCCAACTTAAGCGTGGGCCAAAGACAGCTATTATGCCTTGCACGAGCACTTTTGCAGAAGAAAAAGATAATAGTATTAGACGAAGCTACTGCCAACGTAGACTTTGCCACAGACAGAATCATTCAAGACACCATCAAATACCAACTAAAAGAACAAACTGTTCTGGCTGTAGCACATCGTCTTGACACCATTCTTGATTATGACAGAGTTGTTGTTATTGAGAAAGGGAAAGTAGTAGAAACTGGTCAGCCTAGAATTCTGATGTTACAAGAGAACAGCATATTTGGTTCTCTGTATCAAACTTATATCCAATCTCATTCTACTGGAGATTCTCAGTCATGAAAATAATCGGTAAACACATGTATATATTGATTAGTTATTTCAAAGAGCACAAAAACATCTTAATGCTTATCATGTAAACAGTTAGGGCGGAGATGACTGCATGATACAAAAAACGAGTGTGAAAATTCCGTACAATTGTCTCCCCATGAAGTTATTTGTTTATTTTAGACAGGGCTAAAAACCTGTGCGCATGCGCCAAATTGTCAATGAAAACAGACATGGCCGCTTGAAAACTTCGCATCAAACACTCAAATTGGTCGAGGTTTTCTGGGAAAAACGTTTTAGTTCAAACATTATGAAAGTTCTACATACCGTAAAAATAAACCTTAGCCATTGGTTAACAGACTAAAATGCATTTTTTTTTAACTCTCGAGAAATGAGCTTAACTTTTGGGCTTTTGTATAGTAGCCGACTTTGAGGATTTTTCGAAACCATAGGCATTTTTTATAGGTTTTATTTTTCAGTTTACCATACTCACCTGATGTATTCGAGTTATTCATACACCTAGTCGAGTTTGGCAAATACATTGTTGAGTTCTTCATTATTATTGAGATCTCGACGAGTTCCTAAAAATCTCGACGAAATTTAAAATTCGATGAGATTTTCTTTAACTCGACGAAAGCTCGACAAGTTTCTTACTAAATTTCGACGATTTGTTAAAATCTCGACGAAAACTTGTCAGTAGAGTTTTTTCACTAAATCTCTACGAGATTTTGAATTCAGTGGAAGTAGTTTAAACCCTGATGATCAAATTTGACTTCTTGTTCTGATTTTTTTTGGAAAATAGACCATTTGCAAAAATGATCTATATAATTTTCATAAATCAAATGCTTACTTATAATTGTGGGATTGTTAGGAACTGTAAGATCACTAGTGAATTAAGGTGACTGACTACTTTTGAACGTTCAGTTTGAGCCCACGATGTGCGCGCGCACAAAAACTGTGGAAAACCGCATAAGAAAGCTTCGGATTCTATTGAAGAACCATACAGGTTCCAGAATCACACCAGAATCCAGGAGGAAAAACTAAAACCAGAGCGAAATATATTTGTTTGTTAAACTAAATTAGAGTGTCCTAAGCTATACATCAAATTGAAACAAAATGGTTATTAAAAACTAAAAGAAAAACCATTATTTTAAGCCTTCAAAAGCCTTAGACAACTTTTCAATTCGAAGAACAATAATTATAAATTGTAGAACATATGAATACATGTATAGAACAAAGGATTTTATTCAGCAAATCTTAGTAATCAAAGTTTTTTAGGTGGAAAGTGAACTACACTGAAAATTGTCGAAAAATATTACTGAAAGCTTAAGCTTACATTCACTTGAACTTCACATGTAAAAAGAGACATATTCATTAATGCAAGATAATACTTTTCTTTGTTAGTAAGTTGGTCTTTGAAAAGTTTTTTTTCAGATTTATTCTTAACTTGATTATCGAGCGAAATATCTTACAAAAACATAAGCTTATCCATAAAAAAAAACAAAACAAGCTCGTCATTTTTGCGATTGTGTAATAGTAATAGCTGGAAAAGCCTGATAAATAGCAAATATTTGGTGTGATATGTATTCCTTTTTCAAATTTCATTCAACATTAAAATAAATTATCTATAAAAATGGAAGGTGGTTAAAAACTGGCCTAGCTCAAGCAGGTATTGATATTAGTGTTTATCAAGCCCATAGTACCCGCAGTGCATCCACTAGTAAAGCTGCCGGGTTAATTCCAGTCGATGCAGTGATGAAATTAGCTGGCTGGTCGCAGGAGTCCACATTTCGAAGATATTATGATAAAATTGTGACACTTACTGATGAGATGAATAAAGCCGTCCTGGATTAATTTCGAGTGATAACAATCGTTGTCTAGTGTTATTAAAACTTTGCAAATAAATTGGAAGTTTCTTCTTTATTGGTCCATTTGGGCCCGCAGCTTTAAAATCTCATGTTAACCCGTATGTACGTAATGATTTGATAGAATTAAAAAATTAAACAAGACTTACCTTAAGTTGAAGTTTGATGGTAGTTCTATCAAATCATTTGTAGTACAATAGGGTTAACATGCTCACCATTTACATACCCTCCCTTGTATGTTAGTTTTATTGCGTGCCCAAATGATTTGAAAGACTGATTCGCGGCGGTGCGTGCGCATCTCATGTTAACCCTATTGTACTACAAATGATTTGATAGAATTACCATCAAACTTCAACTTAAGGGAAGTCTTGTTTAATTTTTTTAATTTTTCATTAATTTTTCGAGAACTTAGCTGGTATTTCCTATACTAATATTCGATTCGTGTTTCTTTAGATCATTTCCAACCCACGTTATCATCTCGACAACTTCACTTCTGGTCACATGCTGAGCCTGATATCAAAGGATTTAGAGACATTAGAATACGTTTTTATGTACAGTCCAATCTTCATTCAAGCGCCACTTGAGCTGTTGGTGGTTGTGTTGCTTCTTTGGCAGCTGGTTGGAATTGAGATTGCGGCAGCCATCGGATACCTGTCTATTATCCTTATGTTCAACTTTGCAATTGGTAGAGTATTGCGGCAGATTCGTGTCAAAATGACAAGAACAACAGACCTTCGTTTGAAGTTATTATGTGACGCCGTTGCGGGAATACGAGTCATCAAGATGAATGTGTTGGAGACATTAATGGAGCGAGTAATTGGACAAGCAAGAAGGTAAAATTTAAATGTGAATATCTCTCATTTCTGCGCTTCAAAGCCATTTCCAACACCTATTATAATCAATATTAAACTGTCCTCACTAAAACATTCAGTTTAGCGGGCCAAACGCCAAGCGCGCGGGCTCCAAATGCATTTACCGCTACCGCCCTGTTTCGATGTTATTGTCGTATTGATGAACACTCACATTGATTCGCATTCTATATTTCCTTACAGCCAAGAAATTAAGCAAGCCTTCTCGAATAATGTCTTCAGAGGTTTGTTTTACACGTTGAATTTAACTTTGATGAACAACGCTTCATTCCTAGCCATCACTGCTTTGTTGTATACGGGCCACGTGATCGATGCCAGGAATGTCTTTACGCTATTGACTTTCCTGTGTATTTTTCCTACATCTGTATACTGGTTTACGCTTGAAGTAGAATATGTGAGCAACCTTAAAGTAAGCATACAAAGAATTCAGGACTTTTTATTGAGTGACAAGCATAAAAATGAGGATGGACAGATTAACAACAATCAGGTCAGGGAGGACATTATGCCGACAATTCCAGACACTGACTGCGAATCATTACCGATCGTGAGCAAAGATTGTCCGTCTCCCAAGATAATCCCTGGACTACATTTATCTAAAGTTGTCAGTAAAACTCCTCATTCTTTCAATAACAACATCGCAAGTGGTAAATTGCTCTTGAACGGAATAGACTTACAGATCAATGACTCCAAACTTGTAGCAGTCATCGGTAAGATCGGCTGTGGTAAATCATCGTTACTTAATGTTATTCTAGGGGAACTTCCCCTTACACAGGGACATGTTCTCGTCAAAGGCAACATAGCTATCGTTCCTCAAACAGCTTGGGTGTTTTCTGGTACCATACGGGACAACATTCTTTTTGGTGGTGCTTTTGACAAGAAAAGGTACGATGAGACTGTTAGGGCATGCGCACTCGATACCGACTTCAACATATTACCACACGGTGACTTGACCTATGTTGGGGAAAGAGGCGCCAGACTAAGTGGTGGTCAGCGACAAAGAGTCAATTTGGCACGCGCAGTATATCAAGATGCAGACATCTATCTACTCGACGATCCACTCAGTGCTATTGATTCTAAAGTCGGACGTCATGTGTTTAATGAGTGCATTATTGGACTATTGTCTAATCGACTCCGAGTACTTGTCACTCATCACGTGCACTATTTGAAGGATGTGGATGAAATTTTGATCATGGAGAATGGGACGATTGTTAAACAAGGGACCGTTGGTGAGATAGACATGCCTGATGAAGGTCTTGAGAAAATAATGAGTATAAGACAAAATGGAAAGTATGAAGCTGTCGTTAAGAAGGAAAATGAAAAGATGGACCATCGAGTGAAAGATGACGATGAAGACAATAATAGAATGGAAGAAGAAGAGAAACGTGCGGGAAACGTCTCCTTCAAAACGTACTGGAAGTACATGCGTTCTGGAAGCAGTATTCCTGTGCTAATCATGTTACTTTTACTGGGATTACTTTGCCAGTGTAAGTCTACTCAATATCTATCGTAAAATTCAAAACAACAATTTAATTTATTCAAATGCTGTTTGCTGATGTACTTTTTTGAATTCCATTTTCAGGTTCATCAAATGGCGCTTACTTTTGGCTTTTACACTGGATCAAACTTTCCCCCAAACAGCAACAGAGTTTGACAAACCTTTACATCTATTCAGCAATAGCCATTTGCTCTTTTTTCTTCTTCCTTTTGTTCACAATTGGTGTACTCAATCTGTGTCTAAATGCATCCAAAGAGTTGCACAAGCAAATGTTATCTACTATATTGAGATGCCCCATAAGGTTTTTCGATACCAATCCACCAGGAAGAATCCTCAACCGTTTTTCACAAGATACGTTTGTAATGGATGACACCCTAGTGGAGCTCTCTCTCCGCAATTTCATAATGTTTTTTACATACACTTTTGATTTTGGAATCATGTGCGTAACCAATCCAATATTGGTGGTGCCTACTTTACTTGTTATATATGTTATAATATTTCAGGCAAAGTATTACTTACAGGCGTCAAGAGAGGCTCAACGAATAATGGCCATGTGCGGAAGTCCTGTTTATGAACACTTCGTGCAAACCATTGAAGGAGCACCCGTTATCAGAGCATTTGATCGAAAAGAGCTTCAAAATAAGAAAATGCAAAGGTAAGTGCTCATTCCACTACTAGCACAAGGCTATAAAGTTGGGTAGTTGAAGTTCATGAGACATCTTACTAATATTATTTAGCAATTATTCGCCGAAGGCGAAGTGATTGTCGATGAATATTTACCGAGCGGCCCCGGAGTCTTCGAGCTGCGAGGTAAATATTCATGGATAATCACTGAGCCTGAGGTGAATAATTGTTTTAGTATAAATAAAAAGGTGAATATTTCAAAACAGAAAGAAGTTTTCAATTTCCTCTTCGCTTACTGTGACAAAACGACTGCTGACAGCCATTTTGTCCGAAAAGGTGATTATCGGCTGATAATCCGAGATAGAAAACCAATCAGAGCGCGCGATTTTGTATAATCACCTTTGTATTTATACTAAATGCATATACTGGATTCATTCTCAGGTATCAAGATGACATGAATAAGGCAATGCTAGTGGTATTTGGTCTCAAATCGTGGATGATTTTTAGAGTGGATTTGATCTTAACATTATGTGTGACGTGTGTTACAGTTGTGTCTCTGTTGACCAGTCATGATAGCAGTAAGTCTAGTGTTAATATTTTCTCACTTTCCTTAAGTAGTTTTCATGTTCCAACACTTATAGACACTGGTCAGGCGTCTGGGTTGGAGCTATGGGGCGATCGAGAGCTTTGCTTATTCATTTAGTGAAATTCGAAATATCATCTATATAATTATAAAACAAAATAATTCGAGGAGAGGTTAAGACAGAATATAGCATTTCATAATATAAAACATAGTGCACTAAATCCGTAAGAGAAATAATGACGCTCCAGCTAATAGTTCATTTTAGTCAAACTTACACAAAGTACCTGATGAAGCTTATTCAACCTTTCATTTCAGCTTCAGTGGGTTTTCTGATTTTCTATGCAATAAAACTGTCATCTACATGCGATATTGCCTTCGCTGTAGGAAACATGGAGAATGCTATGACATCAGTAGAGAGAGTGATTCATTACACTGAGCTTGAAAGGAATCCTGGCTATGAAGTGAAGACACGACCACCACAACAATGGCCTACAAATGGCTCTCTGTCCTTCAATGATGTTAAGCTTTCATACTATCCTGGAGCACCGCAGGCACTGAAAGGCATCAACTTAAGCATCGGAAGTGGAGAGAAGATTGGAATCGTGGGACGGACGGGTGCTGGAAAATCTTCCATCATATCAGCTCTCTTTCGACTTCCTCAAGTGCATTCTGGGTCCATTGTCATCGACCAAGTCGTCATTGAAGATCTTAACGTTCAAGTCAGTCGCAGTGCCATTGGTTGTATTCCACAAGACCCATTTCTATTTACAGGAAGTGTTCGATATAACTTGGATCCAACAGGAAACTGCACAACTAGTCAGCTGTGGTCAGTAATGGAACAAGTACAACTGAAACCGTTAGTAGAGTCCATGCCCGAGGGTCTTGAACACATGGTCAAGGAAGGGGGGTCCAACTTAAGCGTGGGCCAAAGACAGCTATTATGCCTTGCACGAGCACTTTTGCAGAAGAAAAAGATAATAGTATTAGACGAAGCTACTGCCAACGTAGACTTTGCCACAGACAGAATCATTCAAGACACCATCAAATACCAACTAAAAGAACAAACTGTTCTGGCTGTAGCACATCGTCTTGACACCATTCTTGATTATGACAGAGTTGTTGTTATTGAGAAAGGGAAAGTAGTAGAAACTGGTCAGCCTAGAATTCTGATGTTACAAGAGAACAGCATATTTGGTTCTCTGTATCAAACTTATATCCAATCTCATTCTACTGGAGATTCTCAGTCATGAAAATAATCGGTAAACACATGTATATATTGATTAGTTATTTCAAAGAGCACAAAAACATCTTAATGCTTATCATGTAAACAGTTAGGGCGGAGATGACTGCATGATACAAAAAACGAGTGTGAAAATTCCGTACAATTGTCTCCCCATGAAGTTATTTGTTTATTTTAGACAGGGCTAAAAACCTGTGCGCATGCGCCAAATTGTCAATGAAAACAGACATGGCCGCTTGAAAACTTCGCATCAAACACTCAAATTGGTCGAGGTTTTCTGGGAAAAACGTTTTAGTTCAAACATTATGAAAGTTCTACATACCGTAAAAATAAACCTTAGCCATTGGTTAACAGACTAAAATGCATTTTTTTTTAACTCTCGAGAAATGAGCTTAACTTTTGGGCTTTTGTATAGTAGCCGACTTTGAGGATTTTTCGAAACCATAGGCATTTTTTATAGGTTTTATTTTTCAGTTTACCATACTCACCTGATGTATTCGAGTTATTCATACACCTAGTCGAGTTTGGCAAATACATTGTTGAGTTCTTCATTATTATTGAGATCTCGACGAGTTCCTAAAAATCTCGACGAAATTTAAAATTCGATGAGATTTTCTTTAACTCGACGAAAGCTCGACAAGTTTCTTACTAAATTTCGACGATTTGTTAAAATCTCGACGAAAACTTGTCAGTAGAGTTTTTTCACTAAATCTCTACGAGATTTTGAATTCAGTGGAAGTAGTTTAAACCCTGATGATCAAATTTGACTTCTTGTTCTGATTTTTTTTGGAAAATAGACCATTTGCAAAAATGATCTATATAATTTTCATAAATCAAATGCTTACTTATAATTGTGGGATTGTTAGGAACTGTAAGATCACTAGTGAATTAAGGTGACTGACTACTTTTGAACGTTCAGTTTGAGCCCACGATGTGCGCGCGCACAAAAACTGTGGAAAACCGCATAAGAAAGCTTCGGATTCTATTGAAGAACCATACAGGTTCCAGAATCACACCAGAATCCAGGAGGAAAAACTAAAACCAGAGCGAAATATATTTGTTTGTTAAACTAAATTAGAGTGTCCTAAGCTATACATCAAATTGAAACAAAATGGTTATTAAAAACTAAAAGAAAAACCATTATTTTAAGCCTTCAAAAGCCTTAGACAACTTTTCAATTCGAAGAACAATAATTATAAATTGTAGAACATATGAATACATGTATAGAACAAAGGATTTTATTCAGCAAATCTTAGTAATCAAAGTTTTTTAGGTGGAAAGTGAACTACACTGAAAATTGTCGAAAAATATTACTGAAAGCTTAAGCTTACATTCACTTGAACTTCACATGTAAAAAGAGACATATTCATTAATGCAAGATAATACTTTTCTTTGTTAGTAAGTTGGTCTTTGAAAAGTTTTTTTTCAGATTTATTCTTAACTTGATTATCGAGCGAAATATCTTACAAAAACATAAGCTTATCCATAAAAAAAAAAAAAACAAGCTCGTCATTTTTGCGATTGTGTAATAGTAATAGCTGGAAAAGCCTGATAAATAGCAAATATTTGGTGTGATATGTATTCCTTTTTCAAATTTCATTCAACATTAAAATAAATTATCTATAAAAATGTCAAAATATTCATATGATTTAAAAAAAATACTGGAATCTTGTTTTGACTTCGCGCCGGAGGTTCGCTGGCCGTCAAATGTATTTTTTCAAAGAACCAAGTCTTTTTACTAAGTCTTAGCCTTTTTTCTTGAAATGGGATCAAAAACAAAAAATCAAAGCTTCAAATATCGCTTTTTTGGTTCACAAATAATGAAGAAAAAGATGATAAAAATCTAGAATGCAGTAAAAACGACAAACTATCCAAGTTTCTCTGACAATGTTTGCCGAACCAACGTCCTTGGCTTGTCTGAGAGTTTCTTCAGCTAGTTTACACATTTCTTGTCGATTTTTTACGAAATATTAGTTAAGATTAATGAATTTACCTTCTATGAAGTGTTTTCTAATGAACTGAAATATCATTCTTGCAGTATAATCAGGTTTTTCTGGTCTACGGCCACTTTTTCTCTCACTGAAGTCCCGGGACTGAAGAGTTTGTGTCACGAAACTTCATCGTAAGATTAAGAATCTTCCCTCGCTTTCCCTCGCTAAATTTAACAAGTCGCTAAAGTCGAAAAATTGTTTTTGTTCACTTTAAGACAGACAAGACTTCGATTAAACGTATTACATGACTTCGATTAAACGTATTTTTCGCATTGCAAAAATAAGAAAAAATACTACGTACGTACGCACGTACGTACGTACGTATGTATGTATGTATGTATGTATGTATGTATGTATGTATGTATGTATGTATGTATGTATGTATGTATGTATGTATGTATGTATGTATGTATGTATGTATGTATGTATGTATGTATGTATGACCTAACAAATGGTACTTACTGCCCCTACAGAAAGCCTAACGACGAACCACAGTACATCAACACAAAGTCTAACCACCCGCCTAACATAATAAAGCAACTTCCAGCATCCATCAATCGCCGTATATCCGACAACTCATGCAACAAACACGAATTCGACAAGGCCAAACCAATCTACGAAACTGCTTTGAAAGCCAGCGGATACACAGAAACATTAATCTACAACAAAGACAATCAACCAGCACGCCCACGACGCAACAGACAAAGAAACATTATATGGTACAACCCCCCATTTAGTAATAACGTAAAGACTAACATCGGCAGAACATTCCTCAAGCTCATAACTAAACACTTCCCAAACCAGCACAAATTCCACAGCCTCTTCAACAAAAACAATGTTAAAGTCAGTTACAGCTGTATGGACAACATGAAAACTGTAATCAACAAACACAACATGAAAATAACAAACGCAGACAACAACGTCAACGCAAGCACCGGAGAACAATGCAACTGCCGTAAAAAAGAACTATGCCCGCTAGACAACAAATGCCTGACTTCCAGTGTAATCTACAACGCACAAATTACAACCAACAACGCAACCAAGAACTACATCGGACTGACAGAAGGAACATTCAAACAAAGATTCACGCAGCATAAATCTACATTTAAACACAGAAAACACACCAACAGCACCGAACTTTCTAAACACATCTGGCAACTACAAGACAATAAACAAGAATTCAACATCAAATGGACAATAATTAGCCGCGCAAGACCCTACAACAACATCTCCAAACGATGCGACCTCTGTCTTACAGAAGAACTGATGATTATTAAACACAGCAACGACAACCTCCTAAACAAAAGATCCGAACTTATTTCCAAATGCCGACACGAGAACAAATTCTACTTGAAGAACACTTGACGCTTTGATATTCTATAGCCTAATATACTCTTCTTTGTAATTTTTAACTTCTCACCTATTGTATTTAGTATAACTATCACCTATTGTAATATAGCACTTAGCCTATTGTCTTAGCATGTATTTATATCTAGTTGATAGGAATGTCTTTCATTAAATACTGTCTGACGAGTGCGTAAGCACGAAACTCGGAGTAACAGCAAATCTTGCCTCTTCGTTATTACATTTATGTATGTATGTATGTATGTATGTACAGTCGATCCCATTAACGTTGTTCACGTGAAAAGAAGTTTACAAGTTTACAAGATAACAAAATAATTAAATATTCAATTTCCTCGCGCGGGACTTTTAATTTGCATAAGATACAAGAGCATATGCATTGAAAACACGTTGACGATAAGTCGTTGATATTAGGAGATGCCGCGACCTTTCTCTGATGATTTGAGGTGGAGAATGGTATATCAACATTTGTTTTATGCAAAAACAGACCAAGAGATAGCTACTAATCTCTTCGTATGTCCAATGACTGTTAAACGCACTTGTGCGACCTTCTATGCTAGCGGCGATATAAAGCCTTGGCCCATCGGTCGTCCATCCGAAACAATTTCACTTTTTCCACATGAAGAGTATATGGTCATGGAGTGCCTTTTAGAGCATCCGGAAATGCAATTAAATGAAATAGCATCGAAAATATTTCATGCAACCGGCTCCGCTTTTAGCCCACAAACATTGTGCAGAACTGTGCACAGACTTGGATTTACACGTAAGAAGGTAATAGTACACGTGGATTTACTCATTATATTGATAATGAACAGGTTTTGAATTAAGAATTTTAAATCTCCTTGAAGTTACAACAGGTTGCGGCTAGGAGGAATGAGAATTTGAGAATCAAATACAAAGCCGAAATGACAGTTTTTGATCCCAGCCATTTGGTATTCTTGGATGAAACTGGAATTGTAAGTCTCACGCACTGCAGTTAAAGAATATGATAATGCATACAGGTATATCATTTGATGTATTTTTTTCTAATCTTTCAATTCTAGGATAAGCGAATATCTCGGCAATACGGCTATAGCCAACGTGGAACAAGAGCCTCAGTTCAAAATCATTGTTATTCCAGATGGGGTCCCCGCTACAATGCAGTATCAGCAATTTCTTCCGAGGGTCTCATTGCTTTGGAATTGTTGGGCGATGGTGAACGATTTGTAACGGACACTTTCGAAACGTTTCTGAGGAACAAACTACTGCCCGTTATGAACGCTTTCAATGGTCAAAATCCCCGTTCTGTCATCGTTATGGGTAAGTTAACTAACCCAAAGCACTATCACGGAAACTTTTCATTGTACTCAGTTTTCTTTCATTCAATACCTTATTCTAGAATTTTGTTTGTGTTTGTCAGACAACCACCCTGTACATCATGTTCAAGAAATAGTCGACTTGATCTACAACTCCGGGGTTATTGTCCGATATTTGCCACCATACAGTCCCGACTTGAATCCCATAGAGGAATGTTTTGCCGTGGTAAAGCATTATCTTAGGCAAAACGATTTGGTCTTCCAAAGTCTCACGAACCCCGAGCCACTTATTTGGGATGCCTTTGGCCACTTATCATCGGATTTTTGCAAGGGATTCATGCGGCATGCAGGATATTTGTAAGAAATAGTCCAGCTTAAAGAAAAGACAATTACGTAACCTCATTTTACTACATTTATTTTGTTTAACTGAAACCCCTATACTGACTTTAATCACTGTCAGTACAAAAAACAACGAAATTGTTAACTAGTTACAAATTAATTATCAAAAGAGTGCGTAGAAAATAAATAGATAAATTAATGTTTTGCACAGTCTTGCAAGTAAATGTCAAATGTTAGCTATCGAAAAAAAGGTGCCTGTAAAATTAAACTCTGAAACGATTTTTAAAGTTCCTTCATTAGTATTGGCTTCTTTTGTTCATACTCTTCTTCTGTTATAGCTCCTATGCTTTTTAATTCAAAAAGGTCTTTCAACTGCTTTAAAACTTCAGCTCTGCTATTGCCAGTGGTCACAGTATTGCTAGCCTAGAAAGGGAAAACAACGATACGTAATTTAACCATCAGTGAAAAAATGGAAAATAGTAGATATATTGTATAATACCGGAGTAGACTGGGAAGTTTGCATTGCACCTGCAATGGCTGCTCCAGCATTGTTTAGTGCGTCCACAAATGTGTCGGCTCGTTTTGCCGGTCGCTTCGCTGGATTTGAGTTGAACATTGGGTGGCTTGGAATATTGTCTTGATCGGCAGTTCCAACACGCTAGTAATAAAAACCGAAACAAGCAATCAGTCAAGCATATCAAATTCACACTTGCACGTATGGCCGATGTGTGCTAGCTTGCGGTATGTACTGTAACGTTAATTTAAATCACAGAAGTTACAATAATGGACAATGAAAAAATAATGCATAATTAAAAATTGAGGTCTATGAAAATTATTTCTTACTATCATTTCAGCCCACAGGCGAAACTTGTACGGCGAAAGTACATTTCCATGCTTCTCTTTCAGTTCATCCATTATTTCCAAAACTTGCTCATGCTTGTCGCTCTGGTCTAAAGTTCCTGGGACATGAAAGACTAACTTTGAACTGGTGTTTAGCATCTTAATCTAGCCCATAGTCTTACACTAAGCACTGAAAAAACTACGTGGATTCTGAATGGATAATATTAGAACAACAATTCTTCAAAAATAAAATATTATAGTCAGTATACCTACTTTTACTCCCAGCGGTCATAGCCGTAGTTGAGCCGCCTGCGTCTTCTCTAGTTTGGTCTTTTATCGAGGCAGGGTCTATCCACAAATGGTTTCCATTTATGAAATAACCATACGCAATTTCTAAATCGTTTGACGACATAATGGAAATCTTCTTGTTTCTGGTTAAAATGTATCCAAGCTGACATCCTTGAGTAATCTTATCGGCTAAGTCTGGGAGTAATTTAGCTAGCTCCGAGCGGAGTTCTACAACGCTCTCCAAAACTGGGAAATTAGTAATTCTTCTCATCAAATGGCTACTTTTTTTCTTCGCGTCTAAAACCCGCACTTCTAAAGTGTTTAAAAGCTGTTTCGAATCTCCCGCCGTCGCCATTTTCTACACATGTGTTTATGCTGTACGCTCCAATGGCTTGTTCCACACGCGCGTAAATTGAATATTAATGAGACACGTGACTTTTGTAAACTTGTAAACTTCTTTTCACTAGAACAACGTTAATGGGATCGACTGTATGTATGTATGTATGTATGTATGTATGTATGTATGTATGTATGTATGTATGTATGTATGTATGTATGTATGTATGTATGTATGTATGTATGTATGTATGTATGTATGTATGTATGGACAAATCAAGCCATGAAAAATCAACTCGATGGGTTACCATTTATTCTTAAGTATGGTGCTCCGCTCCGCTATAATTTGAATGGAATTGACTGACAAGTCACCTAATCTTTCAAATTTATGAATATCGATGGTTTTAAAACAATATAATTTAAAATTGAATAATATCATTTATATTTGAACAACATAAGTCAAACTTGAATCATGACCCGAGATATGCTCCATGAGGATCACCGTGTACATAAACATATATGCTTGTTTATTTTTGAACAAAGGTACGGAGTGGATGACTGCTTTCTTTAGATTATCTTGCTCGTTTCTAAAGTGAACTATTCCTGCCGAGGACCGACATATGAATAGACTTTGTTTGATGTGATGTTCTCTCCCTTGCCACGAGGGTTTTTCTCCGAGTTCTTCATTTTTCCTCTCTTCGTAAAACTCAACATATGAGTTGAGAGTTGTGGGTTTAGAGCATTAAATGTAGAGGTAGTTGAGTTTGGTTTGTGTCGTGTACATAACCATTAGGCTATTCTTCAACGCTCCCTGTATCACGCACGACGTGAAATAAAAGATTAAGTGTTTTTCTAACAGAAAATTAAAGCGAACTACATCTCAGACTTAGATCTTTTAAGTCATACTGTATTCCACTTTTTACGGTTGATGAAAAATAAAAAAATGATATGAAACTAATACTGAAAATAGTTATGCTGAATCGGCTGAATTTTTAGCTTATTTATAAAACTTTCTTCAAATGTTTTTAGTTAGTCCTCGAATAGATGTCTTGAGAAAATTGCTTCTAGAACTTTTTTCTCTTTGTTGTCAATGTCAGATTGGGAAATAGCCATCAAGCAGAGCGTGGGTTATATTTTGCATTCAACCGAAACAGAGCAAAGCACAATTGAAGCGCACATGAACCCTCTTTCACTCAGTACTCATTCTACAATGAAGAAAATAGTTGAGCGGTAAGGTATTTTAGTGTGTCTGTTGTAAACCCTGGTCCCTAAAACAAATTTAAAATGACTTTTATGTAAGCTATGATTAAAATAATAATTAAATAGTTTAATGCTTGCGTGATTAACGTGATTTCAATTTTGCATAGTTAGTGAAGCAATACCTCCATCACTCAAATCAAGAAATAATCTATTATTCAACTACTTACTTCATTTGAGCAACATGGGCAACACATCGTACACCAAGATATCACAAGAAGAAACAGATTCGACGCCACCCAAAATCGTGAACATCTTCTCCTACATAACCTTCAGTTGGTTGTCCAATCTTCTTAAGACGGCCAGTCAAAGACCTTTAAAGGAAAATGATCTACCATGTCCTGCAGGTCAGACTTCCACCAGAAAGTGCTTACGGACGTACAAACATCAATGGAATAAACAGTTGACGACAGACAAGCCGCCAAAATTATGGAAAGTCTTGGTTCAATCTTTAGATAAATGTCACGTCTGCAGTATTTTGGTGGTTTTCTTTATTTTTAGGTTTTGTCGCGTTCTACAGCCAGTATTTTTGAATTTAATTCTTAAGGAACTGATGCAAAGTGAGGATGAAGCAAAACTCGGTAAACCCGCAAGCAGTCAAGCATTTGGCGCGAATCACACATCAACAACGAAGAGCAGTACCTCAGTGACTAATAACATTAGTCGACAAATATCTTGGCAAATAGTTCTGTATGTGATCGGTTTATCGACAGTTTGTCTGATTCAAGCTTTTCTCAGGACACATTTGTATTATCTTGGAGCTTTAACTGCTTCTCACGTAAAGTCTGGCTTCATTGGCTTGGTGTACGATAAGGTATGTAACCTATATTCTTTGCCATTCTGTTATAGGTTGCATCACCTATATCAGGGAATTATTTTTACATCAGCTCAGTTTTGATTGTTCTTCTCGGTCAAATATATCGCAGAAAGCCGTCCAAATTCTTTGAAATCTTTCAGGGAAGGTTTGGGGCTAACGAGCTATAATATGACATGCAGGGGGTATTAGATCTGAATAAGAATTTCTCCACATTTTCGTTTAGTGTTGTTTTGTTCTGTTTTCAAGTATGTCATTGAATGTTCTTTTCGTCACATTCTTTACACCTTTTGCTGTTCATTTAGGCGAAATATACATTCATTTGCGCCAAGGGTTGAAACAATAAGGCTAATATACTTTCATTAATACGAACATGAACTTCATTAACGCGCGCGAAAGAACATTCAAGTATGCATTTACATATGTATTGACTTCAATGGCATACAACGGACATTCATTAGCATAATCGTTCGACAATCAAGAACGCCAAAACAAAATCAGTTGCATCATCTGACAATCATTCCTAAATAACAGAAATTCATTAACGCAATTTACATAGAGATGAACATTCCGCACTAGACAGGAAATGACGTCAAGTGAAACCCAGCTATTGCATCTCCGTACAATCACTCGTTGCAAATGAACAATCAATAACGTGAAAAAACAATCATTGGAGTAATATTGACAATCAATTATGGAAAAAGAAATTTCAAATTCACCGCAATCGAGCTCGCAGGATATTTTACTCCTCGAACGGGTTCAGCGCCGCGCCACTAAATTTATTCTCAGGTACCAACCAAATCTATCCTATAAAGACAGGCTTGTCAAACTTAACATACTTCCACTGTCTTACTGGCTTGAATACTTAGATCTCTTATATTTTTTCAAGTGTGGCCTTAGGCTTAACACTGTTGATCTATCTAGTTATGTAACTCCGTGCTCTCTTTCATCCAGATCCACAAGAAGCACTAATAGTACCGACTACAGGCTTAATTCATGCAAAACTTCTACTTACAGGGATTCCTTTTTCAATCGCATTGTTGTCTTGTGGAACTCACTGCCTCTAAGATTAAGTCTGTTAACTCAGTTTCGTCTTTTAAAACACTGCTAACGCTCTCACTAATTTTCTTTCTTGCATTCTACTTTTGACCCTGATCGTATCAGAACTTATAAAACTGTCTATGTGCGTAAGTTCCCAAGCTAATAACGACAGTCCAACTATTGGAAAACACCCCTTAATATGTCGCTATATCAAGGGAGTTTTCCAAGAGAAGCCACCAACTCCGAAATTTTCAGAGATTTGGCCAGTTGATCAAGTACTGCAGGCTTTAGAACAGGCGAGCCCTCTGGAGGAGCTCAATCTGAAAGATCTAACATTAAAATTGACTATGTTGGTGGCCTTGGTAACAGGGCAGAGGTGCCAAACACTCAGTTATTTGGATATATCTGAAAAACACATGAAAAACTTCCCGAAGTACTTTAGTTTCGCATTAACTGGTCACGTGAAACAAAGTAGACCAGGTCAAATGTTTGTTAATGTTCGTTTATTTCAATATCCAATGAACAAGAACATTTGTGTTTATGCTACGTTAGAACATTATTTAAAAGTAACAGAAGCGTTACGAAAGTCATCTCAACTTTTTGTGTCTTATGTCAAGCCACATGATAAAGTATCTTGTTCCACCATTGGAAGGTGGTTAAAAACTGGCCTAGCTCAAGCAGGTATTGATATTAGTGTTTATCAAGCCCATAGTACCCGCAGTGCATCCACTAGTAAAGCTGCCGGGTTAATTCCAGTCGATGCAGTCATGAAATTAGCTGGCTGGTCGCAGGAGTCCACATTTCGAAGATATTATGATAAAATTGTGACACTTACTGATGAGATGAATAAAGCCGTCCTGGATTAATTTCGAGTGATAACAATCGTTGTCTAGTGTTATTAAAACTTTGCAAATAAATTGGAAGTTTCTTCTTTATTGGTCCATTTGGGCCCGCAGCTTTAAAATCTCATGTTAACCCGTATGTACGTAATGATTTGATAGAATTAAAAAATTAAACAAGACTTACCTTAAGTTGAAGTTTGATGGTAGTTCTATCAAATCATTTGTAGTACAATAGGGTTAACATGCTCACCCTTTACATACCCTCCCTTGTATGTTAGTTTTATTGCGTGCCCAAATGATTTGAAAGACTGATTCGCGGCGGTGCGTGCGCATCTCATGTTAACCCTATTGTACTACAAATGATTTGATAGAATTACCATGTTTAATTTTTTTAATTTTTCATTAATTTTTCGAGAACTTAGCTGGTATTTCCTATACTAATATTCGATTCGTGTTTCTTTAGATCATTTCCAACCCACGTTATCATCTCGACAACTTCACTTCTGGTCACATGCTGAGCCTGATATCAAAGGATTTAGAGACATTAGAATACGTTTTTATGTACAGTCCAATCTTCATTCAAGCGCCACTTGAGCTGTTGGTGGTTGTGTTGCTTCTTTGGCAGCTGGTTGGAATTGAGATTGCGGCAGCCATCGGATACCTGTCTATTATCCTTATGTGCAACTTTGCAATTGGTAGAGTATTGCGGCAGATTCGTGTCAAAATGACAAGAACAACAGACCTTCGTTTGAAGTTATTATGTGACGCCGTTGCGGGAATACGAGTCATCAAGATGAATGTGTTGGAGACATTAATGGAGCGAGTAATTGGACAAGCAAGAAGGTAAAATTTAAATGTGAATATCTCTCATTTCTGCGCTTCAAAGCCATTTCCAACACCTATTATAATCAATATTAAACTGTCCTCACTAAAACATTCAGTTTAGCGGGCCAAACGCCAAGCGCGCGGGCTCCAAATGCATTTACCGCCCTGCTTCGGTGTGATTGGTTGAGAGAATGTCTTACGACTGCTGTCAGCCAATCAAATCTTAAGGAAACCATTTCAAAGCGTGTGCATTTGATGTTTACTTGTTTTGTATGTATAAAAACTTTATTTTTGAATGAAAATGTTTCTTATAAAGATTCTAACTTTAGATATTGAAGACTTTGTATAATTTATTCTTGTATATTAATGATAATGATAATAACATGGCTTTTGTCGAGCATATTGTTTATTTGTGGCCCTTGTAGCTGCGCTCGGGCACAAAATTGATGTTATTGTCCTATTGATGAACACTCACATTGATTCGCATTCTATATTTCCTTACAGCCAAGAAATTAAGCAAGCCTTCTCGAATAATGTCTTCAGAGGTTTGTTTTACACGTTGAATTTAACTTTGATGAACAACGCTTCATTCCTAGCCATCACTGTTTTGTTGTATACGGGCCACGTGATCGATGCCAGGAATGTCTTTACGCTATTGACTTTCATGTGTATTTTTCCTACATCTGTATACTGGTTTACGCTTGCAGTAGAATATGTGAGCAACCTTAAAGTAAGCATACAAAGAATTCAGGACTTTTTATTGAGTGACAAGCATAAAAATGAGGATGGACAGATTAATGACAATCAGCTTAAGCCGACAATTCCAGACACTGACTACGAATCATTACCGATCATGAGCGAAGATTATTGTCCGTCTCCAAAGATAATCCCTGGACTACATTTATCTAAAGTTGTCAGCAAAACTCCTCATTCTTTCAATAACAACATCGCAAGTGGTAAATTGCTTTTGAACGGAATAGACTTACAGACCAATGACTCCAAACTTGTAGCAGTCATCGGTAAGATCGGCTGTGGTAAATCATCGTTACTTAATATTATTCTAGGGGAACTTCCCCTTACACAGGGACATGTTCTCGTCAAAGGCAACATAGCTATCGTTCCTCAAACAGCTTGGGTGTTTTCTGGTACCATACGGGACAACATTCTTTTTGGTGGTGCTTTTGACAAGAAAAGGTACGACGAGACTGTTAGGGCATGCGCACTCGATACCGACTTCAACATATTTCCACACGGTGACTTGACCTATGTTGGGGAAAGAGGCGCCAGACTAAGTGGTGGTCAGCGAGCAAGAGTCAATTTGGCACGCGCAGTATATCAAGATGCAGACATCTATCTACTCGACGATCCACTCAGTGCCATTGATTCTAAAGTCGGGCGTCATGTGTTTAATGAGTGCATTATTGGACTATTGTCTAATCGACTTCGAGTACTTGTCACTCATCACGTGCACTATTTGAAGGATGTGGATGAAATTGTGATCATGGAGAATGGGACGATTGTTAAACAAGGGACCATTGGTGAGATAGACATGCCTGATGAAGGTCTTGAGAAAATAATGAGTATAAGACAAAATGGAAAGTATGAAGCTGTCGTTGCCAAGGAAAATGAAAAGATGGACCATCGAGTGAAAGATGACGATGAAGACAATAATAGAATGGAAGAAGAAGAGAAACGTGCGGGAAACGTCTCCTTCAAAACGTACTGGAAGTACATGCGGTCTGGAAGCAGTATTCCTGTGCTAATCATGTTACTTTTACTGGGATTACTTTGCCAGTGTAAGTCTACTCAATATCTATCGTAAAATTCAAAACAACAGTTTAATTTATTCAAATACTGTTTGCTGATGTACTTTTTTTTGAATTCCATTTTCAGGTTCATCAAATGGCGCTTACTTTTGGCTTTTACACTGGATCAAACTTTCCCCCAAACAGCAACAGAGTTTGACAAACCTTTACATCTATTCAGCAATAGCCTTTTGCTCTTTTTTCTTCTTCCTTTTGTTCACAATTGGTGTACTCAATCTGAGTCTAAATGCATCCAAAGAGGTTTTTCGATACCAATCCACCAGGAAGAATCCTCAACCGTTTTTCACAAGATACGTTTGTAATGGATGACACCCTAGTGGAGCTCTCTCTCCGCAATTTCATAATGTTTTTTACATACACTTTTGATTTTGGAATCATGTGCGTAACCAATCCAATATTGTTGGTGCCTACTTTACTTGCTATATGTGTTATAATATATGAGACAAAGTATTACTTACAGGCGTCACGAGAGGCTCAACGAATAATGGCCATGTGCGGAAGTCCTGTTTATGAACACTTCATGCAAACCATTGAAGGAGCACCCGTTATCAGAGCATTTGATCGAAAAGAGCTTCAAAATAAGAAAATGCAAAGGTAAGTGCTCATTCTAACTAGCACAAAGCTACATGAAGTTGGGTATAGTTGAAGTTCATGAGTCATGTAACTAATATACATATACTGGATTCCTTCTCAGGCATCAAGATGACATGAATAAGGCAATGCTAGTGGTATTTGGTCTCAAATCGTGGATGATTTTTAGAGTGGATTTGATCTTTACATTATGCGTGACGTGTGTTGCAGTTGTGTCTCTGTTGACCAGTCATGATAGCAGTAAGTCTAGTGTTAATGTTTTCTCACTTTCCTTGTGTAGCTTTATTTTTCATATTTCCACTATTGTGCGCACTAAGCAGGCGTCAGGGTTGGTTAAAGCGAACTTTGTTTATTCATTTAGTGAAATTCAAATTACTATCTATTCATAAGACAATTTAATTCGAGGAGAGCTTACAGTGCGGACATTCGAACCATGAATACTTTTTGTTTCATGACTATCCAATCAGCACTCTCCGTAAAAAGAAAGGAATGAAACATTCTTTTAGGCGCCATCCAATCACAACAAACCACGGAAAATCTTTAGAAGTTTATTTTGAACTTTCTCATGTAAACTTATGAACTGCTAAATCACAAAATTTATGCCATTTGTTGTGAATGGATAATGGCTAAATAATACTGGATCCCTTTTTCTATGGAGAGCGCTGATTGGATAGTTATGAAAAATATCAAAAAAGCCTTGAAGTGTTCATGGTTCGAGTGTCCGAACGGTAAAACAGAATACAATGAATTCGTAAGAAAAATAATGACGCTACAGCTCATATTTCATTTTAGTCAAACTTATACAAAGCACCTGATCTACTGTATTCCACCTTTCATTTCAGCTTCAGTGGGTTTTCTGATTTTCTATGCAATAAAACTGTCATCTACATGCAATATTGCCTTCGCTGTAGGAAACATGGAGAATGCTATGACATCAGTAGAGAGAGTGATTCATTACACTGAGCTTGAAAGGAATCCTGGCTATGAGGTGAAGACACGACCACCACAACAATGGCCTACAAATGGCTCTCTGTCCTTCAATGATGTTAAGCTGACATACTATCCTGGAGCACCGCAGGCACTCAAAGGCATCAACTTAAGCATTGGAAGTGGAGAGAAGATTGGAATCGTGGGACGGACGGGTGCTGGAAAATCTTCCATCATATCAGCTCTCTTTCGACTTCCTCAAGTGCATTCTGGGTCCATTGTCATCGACCAAGTCGTCATTGAAGATCTTAGCATTCAAGACAGTCGCAGTGCCATTGGTTGTATTCCACAAGACCCATTTCTATTTACAGGAAGTGTTCGATATAACTTGGATCCAACAGGAAACTGCCTAACTAGTCAGCTGTGGTCGGTGTTGGAACAAGTACAACTGAAACCGTTAGTAGAGTCCATGCCCGAGGGTCTTGAACACATGGTCAAGGAAGGGGGGTCCAACTTAAGCGTGGGCCAAAGACAGCTATTATGCCTTGCACGAGCACTTTTGCAGAAGAAAAAGATAATAGTATTGGACGAAGCTACTGCCAACGTAGACTTTGCCACAGACAGAATCATTCAAGACACCATCAAATACCAACTAAAAGAACAAACTGTTCTGGCTGTAGCACATCGTCTGGACACCATTCTTGATTATGACAGAGTTGTTGTTATTGAGAAAGGGAAAGTAGTAGAAACTGGTCAGCCTAGAATTCTGATGTTACAAGAGAACAGCATGTTTGGTTCTCTGTATCAAACTTATATCCAATCTCACTGTACTGGAGATTCTTCATGAAAATAATGTAAACACATGTATATCTTTATTAGTTATTTCAAAGAGCACAAAAACATCTTATTACTTATCATGTAAACAGTTAGGGCGGAGATGACTGCATGATACAAAAAACGAGTGTGAAAATTCCGTACAATTGTCTCCCCATGAAGTTATTTGTTTATTTTAGACAGGGCTAAAAACCTGTGCGCATGCGCCAAATTGTCAATGAAAACAGACATGGCCGCTTGAAAACTTCGCATCAAACACTCAAATTGGTCGAGGTTTTCTGGGAAAAGCGTTTTAGTTCAAACATTATGAAAGTTCTACATACCGTAAAAATAAACCTTAGCCATTGGTTAACAGACTAAAATGCAATTTTTTTTAACTTTCGAGAAATGAGCTTAATTTTTGGGCTTTTGTATAGTAGTCGACTTTGAGGATTTTTCGAAACCATAGGCATTTTTTATAGGTTTTATTTTTCAGTTTACCATACTCACCTGATTCATACACCTAGTCGAGTTTGGCAAATACATTGTTGAGTTCTTCATTATTATTGAGATCTCGACGAGTTCCTGAAAATCTCGACGAAATTTAAAATTCGATGAGATTTTCTTTAACTCGAAGAAAACTCGACAAGTTTGTTACTAAATCTCGACGAGTTTCTTAAGATCTCGACGAAAACTTATCAGTCAAGTTTCTTCACTAAATCTCCACGAGATTTTGAATTCAGTGGAAGTGTTTTGAATATTTTTTGGAACTGAAATAGACCATTTGCAAAAATGATTTATATAATTTTCATAAATCAAATGCTGACTTATAATTGTGGAATTGTTTTGAACTGTAGGATCACTAGTGAATTAAGGTGACTGACTACTTTTGAACGTTCAATTTGAGCCCACGATTGGCGTGCGCACAAAAAGTGTGGAAAACCGCATAAGAAAGCTTCGGATTTTATTGAAGAACCATACAGGTTTTGAACTTCAACAGGACAAAACCCCCGTGATATGTTCCCTAAATCGTTCTTGACCTTGATGAATGCTTCCAGCAACAAATAATTTTGAGCTGGACATAGTTAGAATGCGGGAAAAAAATACTTACTTGTTTTGATTTCCTCAGCGCCAACCAAACCGCAAGATCCAACCGTCACCAAGACTATATAAACGAAGTCCCACGTGCGCTTAAACTTATTAAACACATTAAAACATGGTTGCTGTTAACGTTTTAAAAAGATCTACTGATTTGTATTTATAACAAGGTCTTAAGTACAACAGGGTTGCTTTCTCAGTTTATGCTCGCCTCAGTGTCTGAAAAAAACAAGCAATTATTGCCATACTTGTTTTCTAACTTAAGATAACAGCGCTTCCTACCACTCGAAGGCCAAAACAGTGCTGTTCGCAGCATTCCCCTTTCTATTAGAAACTACTAGTTTAATTATTTGAGCACCAGCTCGAAACTAAGTCTCGGCTCTAGGATAAAATCCGAAGTTTCCTTTTGATTGCTGAACAATAACAGTAGTTAAACAGCTTAAAGATACCCCGTTAAAGTTCGCAAAATGCCCTGACTTCGGGGCTTGATATCTTCGCAAAGAATAAGCCAAATTTCGTAGTTGAAACGCCATTTTGAAGAGCAGCTCTTGATCGGGGCACACAATAGCATATTTGGTCCGAATGTCCATTGGGACCCCAAGAGAATAGCGCCCAAATGTATGTACCATCGCAGGAAGGTCCCTAAGCTCGCGAATGAATCAGAAATGTCAGCGGTCTTTACTAAACTTGCGGGAAATTTTGAAAAACGCACGACTTTCTACTAAAAAAATTCTAAGATAAAGTCGAGATGGGCCTTAATCTTGATTCCCTTGTTTACATATCTTCGATAGAGTAGGTTTTTTTGTTTCCACTTATAAAACGCATGCGCAATGTGCCCATTGAATACCGCTGACCGCACTTGCATATCGCAGTTTTCTGGCGATGATCTATTTAAACAGTCGTGATAAAAAAGTAAATTTTTCACCGTAAAAAATAAGAAAGATCACTTACTGACGTTTCGGAAAGAAACGAAACGTCAGTAAGTGATCTTTCTTATTTTTTACGGTGTAAAATTTAGTACCTTTTTATCACAACTGTTTCATTAGAAACACCGACGCAGCCCACACTAGCTCACTGCTAGTGATCTCTTTAGATCTATTTAATTTCCACTTTTTATTGTTGATGAAAAAATAAAAAAACTTTTGGAATCAGCGTTAAATTCTGTGTAATATATCTTTCTAACAACATTTTGTGATTATTCCTTGCTACAGTAGTCACTTGTCACCCTAAGGTAACGTAGCAGTGGGTTTCATATTCACCAGGGAAAAAAAGTGGGGACAAAAGAATGTTGTTGTTCAGGCAGCATTAACACGTGAGTTGCCAAGTATAATTTAATATCACAGACTCGAGGATTTATGTTAAAGGCTTGAGACTTTAATAGTACCTGTGAATGAAAAGCAATGGTTACAAGCAATACTTATTTAACTTATCTATTTATATTTTTATCTATTTTTCTATATTGTAAAGAGCATTGAGACTCTTGTTTGTCATGCGCTTTTTTTAAGAAATAAAGTATTTCACATGTCTCATCCGCAGGAATCAAACCCATGACCCGAATCGTAGTACTCATTGCTGCGAACGTTTTACCGCTACGCCAATCTAGCTCCTTTTTTTTCCCTAAATTCATATGAATGTTTACCAACCGAAATATTTAAAGAAGGACGTCGCCAATTCCTTACCAATTGACTATAATTATGCACATAGCTGATTATCAGACACTGAGTAATACTCAAGGGGGACGAGAAACACGACAAAATAAACGAATGAAAAAACGTTATTTGACACTAACACTATCTATCAAGAAACCCAAAGGTTTTTTCTCTTTGTTGTCAATGTCAGATTGGGAAATAGCCATCAAGCAGAACGTGGGTTATATTTTGCATTCAACTGAAACAGAGCAAAGCACAATTGAAGCGCACATGAACCCTCTTTCACTCAGTACTCATTCTACAATGAAGAAAATAGTTGAATGGTAAGGTATTTTAGTGTGTCTGTTGTAAACCCTGGTCATTATAAGAAAACAAATTTAAAATAATTTTTATGTAAGCCATGATTAAAATAATAATTAAATAATTTAATGCTTGCGTTACGAACTATTTTAATTTTGCATAGTTAGTGAAGCAATACCTCCATCACTCAAATCAAGAAATAATTGATTATTCAACTACTTACTTCATTTGAGCAACATGGGCAACACATCGTACACCAAGATATCACAAGAAGAAACAGATTCGACGCCACCCAAAATCGTGAACATCTTCTCCTACATAACCTTCAGTTGGTTGTCCAATCTTCTTAAGACGGCCAGTCAAAGACCTTTAAAGGAAAATGATCTACCATGTCCTGCAGGTCAGACGTCCACCAGAAAGTGCTTACGGACGTACAAACATCAATGGAATAAACAGTTGACGACAGACAAGCCGCCAAAATTATGGAAAGTCTTGGTTCAATCTTTAGATAAATGTCACGTCTGCAGTATTTTGGTGGTTTTCTTTATTTTTAGGTTTTGTCGCGTTCTACAGCCAGTATTTTTGAATTTAATTCTTAAGGAACTGATGCAAAGTGAGGATGAAGCAAAACTCGGTAAACCCGCAAGCAGTCAAGCATTTGGCGCGAATCACACATCAACAACGAAGAGCAGTACCTCAGTGACTAATAACATTAGTCGACAAATATCTTGGCAAATAGTTCTGTATGTGATCGGTTTATCGACAGTTTGTCTGATTCAAGCTTTTCTCAGGACACATTTGTATTATCTTGGAGCTTTAACTGCTTCTCACGTAAAGTCTGGCTTCATTGGCTTGGTGTACGATAAGGTATGTAACCTATATTCTTTGCCATTCTGTTATAGGTTGCATCACCTATATCAGGGAATTATTTTTACATCAGCTCAGTTTTGATTGTTCTTCTCGGTCAAATATATCGCAGAAAGCCGTCCAAATTCTTTGAAATCTTTCAGGGAAGGTTTGGGGCTAACGAGCTATAATATGACATGCAGGGGGTATTAGATCTGAATAAGAATTTCTCCACATTTTCGTTTAGTGTTGTTTTGTTCTGTTTTCAAGTATATCTTAGCCATTGAATGTTCTTTTCGTCACATTCTTTAAAACCTTTTGCTGTTCATTTAGGCGAAATATACATTCATTTGCGCCAAGGGTTGAAACAATAAGGCTAATATACTTTCATTAATACGAACATGAACTTCATTAACGCGCGCGAAAGAACATTCAAGTATGCATTTACATATGTATTGACTTCAATGGCATACAACGGACATTCATTAGCATAATCGTTCGACAATCAAGAACGCCAAAACAAAATCAGTTGCATCATCTGACAATCATTCCTAAATAACAGAAATTCATTAACGCAATTTACATAGAGATGAACAATCAATAGCTGGGTTTCAATCAGCTGATAAAAGTCTTTGAATCTCATTATCTGCTCCAAATGGTGGTCAAACACTGACCACCATGTGCTGTCAGCCAGAAAGAATTCTATTGAAAACTTGTGATTCAGCTGATGAACATTCCGCACTAGACAGGAAATGACGTCAAGTGAAACCCAGCTATTGCATCTCCGTACAATCACTCGTTGCAAATGAACAATCAATAACGTGAAAAAACAATCATTGGAGTAATATTGACAATCAATTATGGAAAAAGAAATTTCAAATTCACCGCAATCGAGCTCGCAGGATATTTTACTCCTCGAACGGGTTCAGCGCCGCGCCACTAAATTTATTCTCAGGTACCAACCAAATCTATCCTATAAAGACAGGCTTGTCAAACTTAACATACTTCCACTGTCTTACTGGCTTGAATACTTAGATCTCTTATATTTTTTTCAAGTGTCGCCTTAGGCTTAACACTGTTGATCTATCTAGTTATGTAACTCCGTGCTCTCTTTCATCCAGATCCACAAGAAGCACTAATAGTACCGACTACAGGCTTAATTCATGCAAAACTTCTACTTACAGGGATTCCTTTTTCAATCGCATTGTTGTCTTGTGGAACTCACTGCCTCTAAGATTAAGTCTGTTAACTCAGTTTCGTCTTTTAAAACACTGCTAACGCTCTCACTAATTTTCTTTCTTGCATTCTACTTTTGACCCTGATCGTATCAGAACTTATAAAACTGTCTATGTGCGTAAGTTCCCAAGCTAATAACGACAGTCCAACTATTGGAAAACACCCCTTAATATGTCGCTACATCAAGGGAGTTTTCCAAGAGAAGCCACCAACTCCGAAATTTTCAGAGATTTGGTCAGTTGATCAAGTACTGCAGGCTTTAGAACAGGCGACCCCTCTGGAGGAGCCCAATCTGAAAGATCTAACATTAAAATTGACTATGTTGGTGGCCTTGGTAACAGGGCAGAGGTGCCAAACACTCAGTTATTTGGATATATCTGAAAAACACATGAAAAAATTCCCGAAGTACTTTAGTTTCGCATTAACTGGTCACGTGAAACAAAGTAGACCAGGTCAAATGTTTGTTAATGTTCGTTTATTTCAATATCCAATGAACAAGAACATTTGTGTTTATGCTACGTTAGAACATTATTTAAAAGTAACAGAAACGTTACGAAAGTCATCTCAACTTTTTGTGTCTTATGTCAAGCCACATGATAAAGTATCTTGTTCCACCATTGGAAGGTGGTTAAAAACTGGCCTAGCTCAAGCAGGTATTGATATTAGTGTTTATCAAGCCCATAGTACCCGCAGTGCATCCACTAGTAAAGCTGCCGGGTTAATTCCAGTCGATGCAGTGATGAAATTAGCTGGCTGGTCGCAGGAGTCCACATTTCGAAGATATTATGATAAAATTGTGACACTTACTGATGAGATGAATAAAGCCGTCCTGGATTAATTTCGAGTGATAACAATCGTTGTCTAGTGTTATTAAAACTTTGCAAATAAATTGGAAGTTTCTTCTTTATTGGTCCATTTGGGCCCGCAGCTTTAAAATCTCATGTTAACCCGTATGTACGTAATGATTTGATAGAATTAAAAAATTAAACAAGACTTACCTTAAGTTGAAGTTTGATGGTAGTTCTATCAAATCATTTGTAGTACAATAGGGTTAACATGCTCACCATTTACATACCCTCCCTTGTATGTTAGTTTTATTGCGTGCCCAAATGATTTGAAAGACTGATTCGCGGCGGTGCGTGCGCATCTCATGTTAACCCTATTGTACTACAAATGATTTGATAGAATTACTATCAAACTTCAACTTAAGGGAAGTCTTGTTTAATTTTTTTAATTTTTCATTAATTTTTCGAGAACTTAGCTGGTATTTCCTATACTAACATTCGATTCGTGTTTCTTTAGATCATTTCCAACCCACGTTATCATCTCGACAACTTCACTTCTGGTCACATGCTGAGCCTGATATCAAAGGATTTAGAGACATTAGAATACGTTTTTATGTACAGTCCAATCTTCATTCAAGCGCCACTTGAGCTGTTGGTGGTTGTGTTGCTTCTTTGGCAGCTGGTTGGAATTGAGATTGCGGCAGCCATCGGATACCTGTCTATTATCCTTATGTGCAACTTTGCAATTGGTAGAGTATTGCGGCAGATTCGTGTCAAAATGACAAGAACAACAGACCTTCGTTTGAAGTTATTATGTGACGCCGTTGCGGGAATACGAGTCATCAAGATGAATGTGTTGGAGACATTAATGGAGCGAGTAATTGGACAAGCAAGAAGGTAAAATTTAAATGTGAATATCTCTCATTTCTGCGCTTCAAAGCCATTTCCAACACCTATTATAATCAATATTAAACTGTCCTCACTAAAACATTCAGTTTAGCGGGCCAAACGCCAAGCGCGCGGGCTCCAAATGCATTTACCGCTACCGCCCTGTTTCGATGTTATTGTCGTATTGATGAACACTCACATTGATTCGCATTCTATATTTCCTTACAGCCAAGAAATTAAGCAAGCCTTCTCGAATAATGTCTTCAGAGGTTTGTTTTACACGTTGAATTTAACTTTGATGAACAACGCTTCATTCCTAGCCATCACTGCTTTGTTGTATACGGGCCACGTGATCGATGCCAGGAATGTCTTTACGCTATTGACTTTCATGTGTATTTTTCCTACATCTGTATACTGGTTTACGCTTGAAGTAGAATATGTGAGCAACCTTAAAGTAAGCATACAAAGAATTCAGGACTTTTTATTGAGTGACAAGCATAAAAATGAGGATGGACAGATTAACAACAATCAGGTCAGGGAGGACATTATGCCGACAATTCCAGACACTGACTGCGAATCATTACCGATCGTGAGCAAAGATTGTCCGTCTCCCAAGATAATCCCTGGACTACATTTATCTAAAGTTGTCAGTAAAACTCCTCATTCTTTCAATAGCAACATCGCAAGTGGTAAATTGCTCTTGAACGGAATAGACTTACAGATCAATGACTCCAAACTTGTAGCAGTCATCGGTAAGATCGGCTGTGGTAAATCATCGTTACTTAATGTTATTCTAGGGGAACTTCCCCTTACACAGGGGCATGTTCTCGTCAAAGGCAACATAGCTATCGTTCCTCAAACAGCTTGGGTGTTTTCTGGTACCATACGGGACAACATTCTTTTTGGTGGTGCTTTTGACAAGAAAAGGTACGATGAGACTGTTAGGGCATGCGCACTCGATACCGACTTCAACATATTACCACACGGTGACTTGACCTATGTTGGGGAAAGAGGCGCCAGACTAAGTGGTGGTCAGCGACAAAGAGTCAATTTGGCACGCGCAGTATATCAAGATGCAGACATCTATCTACTCGACGATCCACTCAGTGCCATTGATTCTAAAGTCGGACGTCATGTGTTTAATGAGTGCATTATTGGACTATTGTCTAATCGACTCCGAGTACTTGTCACTCATCACGTGCACTATTTGAAGGATGTGGATGAAATTTTGATCATGGAGAATGGGACGATTGTTAAACAAGGGACCGTTGGTGAGATAGACATGCCTGATGAAGGTCTTGAGAAAATAATGAGTATAAGACAAAATGGAAAGTATGAAGCTGTCGTTGCCAAGGAAAATGAAAAGATGGACCATCGAGTGAAAGATGACGATGAAGACTATAATAGAATGGAAGAAGAAAAGAAACGTGTGGGAAACGTCTCCTTCAAAACGTACTGGAAGTACATGCGTTCTGGAAGCAGTATTCCTGTGCTAATCATGTTACTTTTACTGGGATTACTTTGCCAGTGTAAGTCTACTCAATATCTATCGTAAAATTCAAAACAACAATTTAATTTATTCAAATGCTGTTCGCTGATGTACTTTTTTGAATTCCATTTTCAGGTTCATCAAATGGCGCTTACTTTTGGCTTTTACACTGGATCAAACTTTCCCCCAAACAGCAACAGAGTTTGACAAACCTTTACATCTATTCAGCAATAGCCTTTTGCTCTTTTTTCTTCTTCCTTTTGTTCACAATTGGTGTACTCAATCTGAGTCTAAATGCATCCAAAGAGTTGCACAAGCAAATGTTATCTACTATATTGAGATGCCCCATAAGGTTTTTCGATACCAATCCACCAGGAAGAATCCTCAACCGTTTTTCACAAGATACGTTTGTAATGGATGACACCCTAGTGGAGCTCTCTCTCCGCAATTTCATAATGTTTTTTACATGCACTTTTGATTTTGGAATCATGTGCGTAACCAATCCAATATTGGTGGTGCCTACTTTACTTGTTATATATGTTATAATATTTCAGGCAAAGTATTACTTACAGGCGTCAAGAGAGGCTCAACGAATAATGGCCATGTGCGGAAGTCCTGTTTATGAACACTTCGTGCAAACCATTGAAGGAGCACCCGTTATCAGAGCATTTGATCGAAAAGAGCTTCAAAATAAGAAAATGCAAAGGTAAGTGCTCATTCCACTACTAGCACAAGGCTATAAAGTTGGGTAGTTGAAGTTCATGAGACATCTTACTAATATTATTTAGCAATTATTCGCCGAAGTCGAAGTGATTGTCGATGAATATTTACCGAGCGGCCCCGGAGTCTTCGAGCTGCGAGGTAAATATTCATGGATAATCACTGAGCCTGAGGTGAATAATTGTTTTAGTATAAATAAAAAGGTGAATATTTCAAAAAAGAAAGAAGTTTTCCATTTCCTCTTCGCTTACTGTGACAAAACGACTGCTGACAGCCATTTTGTCCGAAAAGGTGATTATCGGCTGATAATCCGAGATAGAAAACCAATCAGAGCGCGCGATTTTGTATAATCACCTTTGTATTTATACTAAATGCATATACTGGATTCATTCTCAGGTATCAAGATGACATGAATAAGGCAATGCTAGTGGTATTTGGTCTCAAATCGTGGATGATTTTTAGAGTGGATTTGATCTTAACATTATGTGTGACGTGTGTTACAGTTGTGTCTCTGTTGACCAGTCATGATAGCAGTAAGTCTAGTGTTAATATTTTCTCACTTTCCTTAAGTAGTTTTCATGTTCCAACACTTATAGACACTGGTCAGGCGTCTGGGTTGGAGCTATGGGGCGTTTGAGAGCTTTGCTTATTCATTTAGTGAAATTCGAAATATCATCTATATAATTATAAAACAAAATAATTCGAGGAGAGGTTAAGACAGAATACAGCATTTCATAATATAAAACATAGTGCACTAAATCCGTAAGAGAAATAATGACGCTCCAGCTAATAGTTCATTTTAGTCAAACTTACACAAAGTACCTGATGAAGCTTATTCAACCTTTCATTTCAGCTTCAGTGGGTTTTCTGATTTTCTATGCAATAAAACTGTCATCTACATGCGATATTGCCTTCGCTGTAGGAAACATGGAGAATGCTATGACATCAGTAGAGAGAGTGATTCATTACACTGAGCTTGAAAGGAATCCTGGCTATGAAGTGAAGACACGACCACCACAACAATGGCCTACAAATGGCTCTCTGTCCTTCAATGATGTTAAGCTTTCATACTATCCTGGAGCACCGCAGGCACTGAAAGGCACCAACTTAAGCATCGGAAGTGGAGAGAAGATTGGAATCGTGGGACGGACGGGTGCTGGAAAATCTTCCATCATATCAGCTCTCTTTCGACTTCCTCAAGTGCATTCTGGGTCCATTGTCATCGACCAAGTCGTCATTGAAGATCTTAACGTTCAAGACAGTCGCAGTGCCATTGGTTGTATTCCACAAGACCCATTTCTATTTACAGGAAGTGTTCGATATAACTTGGATCCAACAGGAAACTGCACAACTAGTCAGCTGTGGTCAGTAATGGAACAAGTACAACTGAAACCGTTAGTAGAGTCCATGCCCGAGGGTCTTGAACACATGGTCAAGGAAGGGGGGTCCAACTTAAGCGTGGGCCAAAGACAGCTATTATGCCTTGCACGAGCACTTTTGCAGAAGAAAAAGATAATAGTATTAGACGAAGCTACTGCCAACGTAGACTTTGCCACAGACAGAATCATTCAAGACACCATCAAATACCAACTAAAAGAACAAACTGTTCTGGCTGTAGCACATCGTCTTGACACCATTCTTGATTATGACAGAGTTGTTGTTATTGAGAAAGGGAAAGTAGTAGAAACTGGTCAGCCTAGAATTCTGATGTTACAAGAGAACAGCATATTTGGTTCTCTGTATCAAACTTATATCCAATCTCATTCTACTGGAGATTCTCAGTCATGAAAATAATCGGTAAACACATGTATATATTGATTAGTTATTTCAAAGAGCACAAAAACATCTTAATGCTTATCATGTAAACAGTTAGGGCGGAGATGACTGCATGATACAAAAAACGAGTGTGAAAATTCCGTACAATTGTCTCCCCATGAAGTTATTTGTTTATTTTAGACAGGGCTAAACACCTGTGCGCATGCGCCAAATTGTCAATGAAAACAGACATGGCCGCTTGAAAACTTCGCATCAAACACTCAAATTGGTCGAGGTTTTCTGGGAAAAACGTTTTAGTTCAAACATTATGAAAGTTCTACATACCGTAAAAATAAACCTTAGCCATTGGTTAACAGACTAAAATGCAATTTTTTTTAACTCTCGAGAAATGAGCTTAACTTTTGGGCTTTTGTATAGTAGCCGACTTTGAGGATTTTTCGAAACCATAGGCATTTTTTATAGGTTTTATTTTTCAGTTTACCATACTCACCTGATTCATACACCTAGTCGAGTTTGGCAAATACATTGTTGAGTTCTTCATTATTATTGAGATCTCGACGAGTTCCTAAAAATCTCGACGAAATTTAAAATTCGATGAGATTTTCTTTAACTCGACGAAAGCTCGACAAGTTTCTTACTAAATTTCGACGATTTGTTAAAATCTCGACGAAAACTTGTCAGTAGAGTTTTTTCACTAAATCTCTACGAGATTTTGAATTCAGTGGAAGTAGTTTAAACCCTGATGATCAAATTTGACTTCTTGTTCTGATTTTTTTTGGAAAATAGACCATTTGCAAAAATGATCTATATAATTTTCATAAATCAAATGCTTACTTATAATTGTGGGATTGTTAGGAACTGTAAGATCACTAGTGAATTAAGTTGACTGACTACTTTTGAACGTTCAGTTTGAGCCCACGATGTGCGCGCGCACAAAAACTGTGGAAAACCGCATAAGAAAGCTTCGGATTCTATTGAAGAACCATTCAGGTTCCAGAATCACACCAGAATCCAGGAGGAAAAACTAAAACCAGAGCGAAATATATTTGTTTGTTAAACTAAATTAGAATGTCCTAAGCTATACATCAAATTGAAACAAAATGGTTATTAAAAACTAAAAGAAAAACCATTATTTTAAGCCTTCAAAAGCCTTAGACAACTTTTCAATTCGAAGAACAATAATTATAAATTGTAGAACATATGAATACATGTATAGAACAAAGGATTTTATTCAGCAAATCTTAGTAATCAAAGTTTTTTAGGTGGAAAGTGAACTACACTGAAAATTGTCGAAAAATATTACTGAAAGCTTAAGCTTACATTCACTTGAACTTCACATGTAAAAAGAGACATATTCATTAATGCAAGATAATACTTTTCTTTGTTAGTAAGTTGGTCTTTGAAAAGTTTTTTTTCAGATTTATTCTTAACTTGATTATCGAGCGAAATATCTTACAAAAACATAAGCTTATCCATAAAAAAAAAAAAACAAGCTCGTCATTTTTGCGATTGTGTAATAGTAATAGCTGGAAAAGCCTGATAAATAGCAAATATTTGGTGTGATATGTATTCCTTTTTCAAATTTCATTCAACATTAAAATAAATTATCTATAAAAATGTCAAAATATTCATATGATTTAAAAAAATACTGGAATCTTGTTTTGACTTCGCGCCGGAGGTTCGCTGCCCGTCAAATGTATTTTTTCAAAGAACCAAGTCTTTTTTCTTGAAATGGGATCAAAAACAAAAAATCAAAGCTTCAAATATCGCTTTTTTGGTTCACAAATAATGAAGAAAAAGATGATAAAAATCTAGAATGCAGTAAAAACGACAAACTATCCAAGTTTCTCTGACAATGTTTGCCGAACCAACGTCCTTGGCTTGTCTGAGAGTTTCTTCAGCTAGTTTACACATTTCTTGTCGATTTTTTACGAAATATTAGTTAAGATTAATGAATTTACCTTCTATGAAGTGTTTTCTACGGAACTGAAATATCATTCTTGCAGTATAATCAGGTTTTTCTGGTCTACAGGCCACTTTTTCTCTCACTGAAGTCCCGGGACTGAAGAGTTTGAGTCACGAAACTTCATCGTAAGATTAAGAATCTTCCCTCGCTTTCCCTCGCTAAATTTAACAAGTCGCTAAAGTCGAAAAATTGTTTTTGTTCACTTTAAGACAGACAAGACTTCGATTAAACGTATTACATGACTTCGATTAAACGTATTTTTCGCATTGCAAAAATAAGAAAAAATACTACGTACGTACGCACGTACGTACGTACGTACGTATGTATGTATGTATGTATGTATGTATGTATGTATGTATGTATGTATGTATGTATGTATGTATGTATGTATGTATGTATGTATGTATGTATGTATGTATGTATGTATGTATGTATGTATGTATGTATGTATGTATGTATGTATGTATGACCTAACAAATGGTACTTACTGCCCCTACAGAAAGCCTAACGACGAACCACAGTACATCAACACAAAGTCTAACCACCCGCCTAACATAATAAAGCAACTTCCAGCATCCATCAATCGCCGTATATCCGACAACTCATGCAACGAACACGAATTCGACAAGGCCAAACCAATCTACGAAACTGCTTTGAAAGCCAGCGGATACACAGAAACATTAATCTACAACAAAGACAATCAACCAGCACGCCCACGACGCAACAGACAAAGAAACATTATATGGTACAACCCCCCATTTAGTAATAACGTAAAGACTAACATCGGCAGAACATTCCTCAAGCTCATAACTAAACACTTCCCGAACCAGCACAAATTCCACAGCCTCTTCAACAAAAACAATGTTAAAGTCAGTTACAGCTGTATGGACAACATGAAAACTGTAATCAACAAACACAACATGAAAATAACAAACGCCGACAACAACGTCAACGCAAGCACCGGAGAACAATGCAACTGCCGTAAAAAAGAACTATGCCCGCTAGACAACAAATGCCTGACTTCCAGTGTAATCTACAACGCACAAATTACAACCAACAACGCAACCAAGAACTACATCGGACTGACAGAAGGAACATTCAAACAAAGATTCACGCAGCATAAATCTACATTTAAACACAGAAAACACACCAACAGCACCGAACTTTCTAAACACATCTGGCAACTACAAGACAATAAACAAGAATTCAACATCAAATGGACAATAATTAGCCGCGCAAGACCCTACAACAACATCTCCAAACGATGCGACCTCTGTCTTACAGAAAAACTGATGATTATTAAACACAGCAACGACAACCTCCTAAACAAAAGATCCGAACTCATTTCCAAATGCCGACACGAGAACAAATTCTACTTGAAGAACACTTGACGCTTTGATATTCTATAGCCTAATATACTCTTCTTTGTAATTTTTAACTTCTCACCTATTGTATTTAGTATAACTATCACCTATTGTAATATAGCACTTAGCCTATTGTCTTAGCATGTATTTATATCTAGTTGATAGGAATGTCTTTCATTAAATACTGTCTGACGAGTGCGTAAGCACGAAAATCGGAGTAACAGCAAATCTTGCCTCTTCGTTATTACATTTATGTATGTATGTATGTATGTATGTATGTATGTATGTATGTATGTATGTATGTATGTATGTATGTCTGTCTGTCTGTCTGTCTGTCTGTCTGTCTGTCTGTCTGTCTGTCTGTCTGTCTGTCTGTCTGTCTGTCTGTCTGTCTGTCTGTCTGTCTGTCTGTCTGTCTGTCTGTCTGTCTGTCTGTCTGTCTGTCTGTCTGTCTGTCTGTCTGTCTGTCTGTCTGTCTGTCTGTCTGTCTGTCTGTCTGTCTGTCTGTCTGTCTGTCTGTCTGTCTGTCTGTCTGTCTGTCTGTCTGTCTGTCTGTCTGTCTGTCTGTCTGTCTGTCTGTCTGTCTGTCTGTCTGTCTGTCTGTCTGTCTGTCTGTCTGTCTGTCTGTCTGTCTGTCTGTCTGTCTGTCTGTCTGTCTGTCTGTCTGTCTGTCTGTCTGTCTGTCTGTCTGTCTGTCTGTCTGTCTGTCTGTCTGTCTGTCTGTCTGTCTGTCTGTCTGTCTGTCTGTCTGTCTGTCTGTCTGTCTGTCTGTCTGTCTGTCTGTCTGTCTGTCTGTCTGTCTGTCTGTCTGTCTGTCTGTCTGTCTGTCTGTCTGTCTGTCTGTCTGTCTGTCTGTCTGTCTGTCTGTCTGTCTGTCTGTCTGTCTGTCTGTCTGTCTGTCTGTCTGTCTGTCTGTCTGTCTGTCTGTCTGTCTGTCTGTCTGTCTGTCTGTCTGTCTGTCTGTCTGTCTGTCTGTCTGTCTGTCTGTCTGTCTGTCTGTCTGTCTGTCTGTCTGTCTGTCTGTCTGTCTGTCTGTCTGTCTGTCTGTCTGTCTGTCTGTCTGTCTGTCTGTCTGTCTGTCTGTCTGTCTGTCTGTCTGTCTGTCTGTCTGTCTGTCTGTCTGTCTGTCTGTCTGTCTGTCTGTCTGTCTGTCTGTCTGTCTGTCTGTCTGTCTGTCTGTCTGTCTGTATGTATGTATGTATGTATGTATGTATGGACAAATCAAGCCATGAAAAATCAACTCGATGGGTTACCATTTATTCTTAAGTATGGTGCTCCGCTCCGCTATAATTTGAATGGAATTGACTGACAAGTCACCTAATCTTTCAAATTTATGAATATCGATGGTTTTAAAACAATATAATTTAAAATTGAATAATATCATTTATATTTGAACAACATAAGTCAAACTTGAATCATGACCCGAGATATGCTCCATGAGGATCACCGTGTACATAAACATATGTGCTTGTTTATTTTTGAACAAAGGTACGGAGTGGATGACTGCTTTCTTTAGATTATCTTGCTCGTTTCTAAAGTGGACTATTCCTGCCGAGGACCGACATATGAATAGACTTTGTTTGATGTGATGTTCTCTCCCTTGCCACGAGGGTTTTTCTCCGAGTTCTTCATTTTACCTCTCTTCGTAAAACTCAACATATGAGTTGAGAGTTGTGGGTTTAGAGCATTAAATGTAGAGGTAGTTGAGTTTGGTTTGTGTCGTGTACATAACCATTAGGCTATTCTTCAACGCTCCCTGTATCACGCACGACGTGAAATAAAAGATTAAGTGTTTTTCTAACAGAAAATTAAAGCGAACTACATCTCAGACTTAGATCTTTTAAGTCATACTGTATTCCACTTTTTACGGTTGATGAAAAATAAAAAAATGATATGAAACTAATACTGAAAATAGTTATGCTGAATCGGCTGAATTTTTAGCTTATTTATAAAACTTTCTTCAAATGTTTTTAGTTAGTCCTCGAATAGATGTCTTGAGAAAATTGCTTCTAGAACTTTTTTCTCTTTGTTGTCAATGTCAGATTGGGAAATAGCCATCAAGCAGAGCGTGGGTTATATTTTGCATTCAACCGAAACAGAGCATAGCACAATTCAAGCGCACATGAACCCTCTTTCACTCAGTACTCATTCTACAATGAAGAAAATAGTTGAATGGTAAGGTATTTTAGTGTGTCTGTTGTAAACCCTGGTCATTATAAGAAAACAAATTTAAAATGACTTTTATGTAAGCTATGATTAAAATAATAATTAAATAGTTTAATGCTTGCGTGATTAACGTGATTTCAATTTTGCATAGTTAGTGAAGCAATACCTCCATCACTCAAATCAAGAAATAATCTATTATTCAACTACTTACTTCATTTGAGCAACATGGGCAACACATCGTACACCAAGATATCACAAGAAGAAACAGATTCGACGCCACCCAAAATCGTGAACATCTTCTCCTACATAACCTTCAGTTGGTTGTCCAATCTTCTTAAGACGGCCAGTCAAAGACCTTTAAAGGAAAATGATCTACCATGTCCTGCAGGTCAGACTTCCACCAGAAAGTGCTTACGGACGTACAAACATCAATGGAATAAACAGTTGACGACAGACAAGCCGCCAAAATTATGGAAAGTCTTGGTTCAATCTTTAGATAAACGTCACGTCTACAGTATTTTGGTGGTTTTCTTTGCTTTTAGGTTTTGTCATGTTCTACAGCCAGTATTTTTGAATTTAATTCTTAAGGAACTGATGCAAAGTGAGGATGAAGCAAAACTCGGTAAACCCGCAAGCAGTCAAGCATTTCGCGAGAATCACACATCAACAACGAAGAGCAGTACCTCAGTGACTAATAACATTAGTCGACAAATATCTTGGCAAATAGTTCTGTATGTGATCGGTTTATCGACAGTTTGTCTGATTCAAGCTTTTCTCAGGACACATTTGTATTATCTTGGAGCTTTAACTGCTTCTCACGTAAAGTCTGGCTTCATTGGCTTGGTGTACGATAAGGTATGTAACCTATATTCTTTGCATTTCTGTTAAAGGTTGCATCACCTATATCAGGGAATTATTTTTACATCAGCTCAGTTTTGATTGTTCTTCTCGGTTAAATATATCGCAGAAAGCCTGTCCAAATTCTTTGAAATCTTTCAGGGAAGGTTTGGGGCTAACGAGCTATAATTCGACATGCAGGGGGTATTAGATCTGAATAAGAATTTCTCCACATTTTCGTTTAGTGTTGTTTTGTTCTGTTTTCAAGTATATCTAACCATTGAATGTTCTTTTCGTCACATTCTTTACACCTTTTGCTGTTCATTTAGGCGAAATATACATTCATTTGCGCCAAGGGTTGAAACAATAAGGCTAATATACTTTCATTAATACGAACATGAACTTCATTAACGCGCGCGAAAGAACATTCAAGTATGCATTTACATATGTATTGACTTCAATGGCATACAACGGACATTCATTAGCATGATCGTTCGACAATCAAGAACGCCAAAACAAAATCAGTTGCATCATCTGACAATCATTCCTAAATAACAGCAATTCATTAACGCAATTTACATAGAGATGAACAATCAATAGCTGGGTTTCAATCAGCTGATAAAAGTCTTTGAATGTCATTATCTGCTTTAAATGGTGGTCAAACACTGACCACCATGTGCTGTCAGCCAGAAAGAATTCTATTGAAAACTTGTGATTCAGCTGATGAACATTCCGCACTAGACAGGAAATGACGTCAAGTGAAACCCAGCTATTGCATCTCCGTACAATCACTCGTTGCAAATGAACAATCAATAACGTGAAAAAACAATCATTGGAGTAATATTGACAATCAATTATGGAAAAAGAAATTTCAAATTCACCGCAATCGAGCTCGCAGGATATTTTACTCCTCGAACGGGTTCAGCGCCGCGCCACTAAATTTATTCTCAGGTACCAACCAAATCTATCCTATAAAGACAGGCTTGTCAAACTTAACATACTTCCACTGTCTTACTGGCTTGAATACTTAGATCTCTTATATTTTTTCAAGTGTCGCCTTAGGCTTAACACTGTTGATCTATCTAGTTATGTAACTCCGTGCTCTCTTTCATCCAGATCCACAAGAAGCACTAATAGTACCGACTACAGGCTTAATTCATGCAAAACTTCTACTTACAGGGATTCCTTTTTCAATCGCATTGTTGTCTTGTGGAACTCACTGCCTCTAAGATTAAGTCTGTTAACTCAGTTTCGTCTTTTAAAACACTGCTAACGCTCTCACTAATTTTCTTTCTTGCATTATACTTTTGACCCTGATCGTATCAGAACTTATAAAACTGTCTATGTGCGTAAGTTCCCAAGCTAATAACGACAGTCCAACTATTGGAAAACACCCCTTAATATGTCGCTACATCAAGGGAGTTTTCCAAGAGAAGCCACCAACTCCGAAATTTTCAGAGATTTGGCCAGTTGATCAAGTACTGCAGGCTTTAGAACAGGCGACCCCTCTGGAGGAGCCCAATCTGAAAGATCTAACATTAAAATTGACTATGTTGGTGGCCTTGGTAACAGGGCAGAGGTGCCAAACACTCAGTTATTTGGATATATCTGAAAAACACATGAAAAAATTCCCGAAGTACTTTAGTTTCGCATTAACTGGTCACGTGAAACAAAGTAGACCAGGTCAAATGTTTGTTAATGTTCGTTTATTTCAATATCCAATGAACAAGAACATTTGTGTTTATGCTACGTTAGAACATTATTTAAAAGTAACAGAAACGTTACGAAAGTCATCTCAACTTTTTGTGTCTTATGTCAAGCCACATGATAAAGTATCTTGTTCCACCATTGGAAGGTGGTTAAAAACTGGCCTAGCTCAAGCAGGTATTGATATTAGTGTTTATCAAGCCCATAGTACCCGCAGTGCATCCACTAGTAAAGCTGCCGGGTTAATTCCAGTCGATGCAGTGATGAAATTAGCTGGCTGGTCGCAGGAGTCCACATTTCGAAGATATTATGATAAAATTGTGACACTTACTGATGAGATGAATAAAGCCGTCCTGGATTAATTTCGAGTGATAACAATCGTTGTCTAGTGTTATTAAAACTTTGCAAATAAATTGGAAGTTTCTTCTTTATTGGTCCATTTGGGCCCGCAGCTTTAAAATCTCATGTTAACCCGTATGTACGTAATGATTTGATAGAATTAAAAAATTAAACAAGACTTACCTTAAGTTGAAGTTTGATGGTAGTTCTATCAAATCATTTGTAGTACAATAGGGTTAACATGCTCACCATTTACATACCCTCCCTTGTATGTTAGTTTTATTGCGTGCCCAAATGATTTGAAAGACTGATTCGCGGCGGTGCGTGCGCATCTCATGTTAACCCTATTGTACTACAAATGATTTGATAGAATTACCATCAAACTTCAACTTAAGGGAAGTCTTGTTTAATTTTTTTAATTTTTCATTAATTTTTCGAGAACTTAGCTGGTATTTCCTATACTAATATTCGATTCGTGTTTCTTTAGATCATTTCCAACCCACGTTATCATCTCGACAACTTCACTTCTGGTCACATGCTGAGCCTGATATCAAAGGATTTAGAGACATTAGAATACGTTTTTATGTACAGTCCAATCTTCATTCAAGCGCCACTTGAGCTGTTGGTGGTTGTGTTGCTTCTTTGGCAGCTGGTTGGAATTGAGATTGCGGCAGCCATCGGATACCTGTCTATTATCCTTATGTTCAACTTTGCAATTGGTAGAGTATTGCGGCAGATTCGTGTCAAAATGACAAGAACAACAGACCTTCGTTTGAAGTTATTATGTGACGCCGTTGCGGGAATACGAGTCATCAAGATGAATGTGTTGGAGACATTAATGGAGCGAGTAATTGGACAAGCAAGAAGGTAAAATTTAAATGTGAATATCTCTCATTTCTGCGCTTCAAAGCCATTTCCAACACCTATTATAATCAATATTAAACTGTCCTCACTAAAACATTCAGTTTAGCGGGCCAAACGCCAAGCGCGCGGGCTCCAAATGCATTTACCGCTACCGCCCTGTTTCGATGTTATTGTCGTATTGATGAACACTCACATTGATTCGCATTCTATATTTCCTTACAGCCAAGAAATTAAGCAAGCCTTCTCGAATAATGTCTTCAGAGGTTTGTTTTACACGTTGAATTTAACTTTGATGAACAACGCTTCATTCCTAGCCATCACTGCTTTGTTGTATACGGGCCACGTGATCGATGCCAGGAATGTCTTTACGCTATTGACTTTCCTGTGTATTTTTCCTACATCTGTATACTGGTTTACGCTTGAAGTAGAATATGTGAGCAACCTTAAAGTAAGCATACAAAGAATTCAGGACTTTTTATTGAGTGACAAGCATAAAAATGAGGATGGACAGATTAATGACAATCAGGTCAGGGAGGACATTATGCCGACAATTCCAGACACTGACTGCGAATCATTACCGATCGTGAGCAAAGATTGTCCGTCTCCCAAGATAATCCCTGGACTACATTTATCTAAAGTTGTCAGTAAAACTCCTCATTCTTTCAATAGCAACATCGCAAGTGGTAAATTGCTCTTGAACGGAATAGACTTACAGATCAATGACTCCAAACTTGTAGCAGTCATCGGTAAGATCGGCTGTGGTAAATCATCGTTACTTAATGTTATTCTAGGGGAACTTCCCCTTACACAGGGGCATGTTCTCGTCAAAGGCAACATAGCTATCGTTCCTCAAACAGCTTGGGTGTTTTCTGGTACCATACGGGACAACATTCTTTTTGGTGGTGCTTTTGACAAGAAAAGGTACGATGAGACTGTTAGGGCATGCGCACTCGATACCGACTTCAACATATTACCACACGGTGACTTGACCTATGTTGGGGAAAGAGGCGCCAGACTAAGTGGTGGTCAGCGACAAAGAGTCAATTTGGCACGCGCAGTATATCAAGATGCAGACATCTATCTACTCGACGATCCACTCAGTGCCATTGATTCTAAAGTCGGACGTCATGTGTTTAATGAGTGCATTATTGGACTATTGTCTAATCGACTCCGAGTACTTGTCACTCATCACGTGCACTATTTGAAGGATGTGGATGAAATTTTGATCATGGAGAATGGGACGATTGTTAAACAAGGGACCGTTGGTGAGATAGACATGCCTGATGAAGGTCTTGAGAAAATAATGAGTATAAGACAAAATGGAAAGTATGAAGCTGTCGTTGCCAAGGAAAATGAAAAGATGGACCATCGAGTGAAAGATGACGATGAAGACTATAATAGAATGGAAGAAGAAAAGAAACGTGTGGGAAACGTCTCCTTCAAAACGTACTGGAAGTACATGCGTTCTGGAAGCAGTATTCCTGTGCTAATCATGTTACTTTTACTGGGATTACTTTGCCAGTGTAAGTCTACTCAATATCTATCGTAAAATTCAAAACAACAATTTAATTTATTCAAATGCTGTTTGCTGATGTACTTTTTTGAATTCCATTTTCAGGTTCATCAAATGGCGCTTACTTTTGGCTTTTACACTGGATCAAACTTTCCCCCAAACAGCAACAGAGTTTGACAAACCTTTACATCTATTCAGCAATAGCCTTTTGCTCTTTTTTCTTCTTCCTTTTGTTCACAATTGGTGTACTGAATCTGTGTCTAAATGCTTCCAAAGAGTTGCACAAGCAAATGTTATCTACTATATTGAGATGCCCCATAAGGTTTTTCGATACCAATCCACCAGGAAGAATCCTCAACCGTTTTTCACAAGATACGTTTGTAATGGATGACACCCTAGTGGAGCTCTCTCTCCGCAATTTCATAATGTTTTTTACATACACTTTTGATTTTGGAATCATGTGCGTAACCAATCCAATATTGTTGGTGCCTACTTTACTTGCTATATGTGTTATAATATATGAGACAAAGTATTACTTACAGGCGTCACGAGAGGCTCAACGAATAATGGCCATGTGCGGAAGTCCTGTTTATGAACACTTCGTGCAAACCATTGAAGGAGCACCCGTTATCAGAGCATTTGATCGAAAAGAGCTTCAAAATAAGAAAATGCAAAGGTAAGTGCTCATTCCACTACTAGCACAAGGCTATAAAGTTGGGTAGTTGAAGTTCATGAGACATCTTACTAATATTATTTAGCAATTATTCGCCGAAGGCGAAGTGATTGTCGATGAATATTTACCGAGCGGCCCCGGAGTCTTCGAGCTGCGAGGTAAATATTCATGGATAATCACTGAGCCTGAGGTGAATAATTGTTTTAGTATAAATAAAAAGGTGAATATTTCAAAAAAGAAAGAAGTTTTCAATTTCCTCTTCGCTTATTGTGACAAAACGACTGCTGACAGCCATATTGTCCGAAAAGGTGATTATCGGCTGATAATCCGAGATAGAAAACCAATCAGAGCGCGCGATTTTGTATAATCACCTTTGTATTTATACTAAATGCATATACTGGATTCATTCTCAGGTATCAAGATGACATGAATAAGGCAATGCTAGTGGTATTTGGTCTCAAATCGTGGATGATTTTTAGAGTGGATTTGATCTTAACATTATGTGTGACGTGTGTTACAGTTGTGTCTCTGTTGACCAGTCATGATAGCAGTAAGTCTAGTGTTAATATTTTCTCACTTTCCTTAAGTAGTTTTCATGTTCCAACACTTATAGACACTGGTCAGGCGTCTGGGTTGGAGCTATGGGGCGATCGAGAGCTTTGCTTATTCATTTAGTGAAATTCGAAATATCATCTATATAATTATAAAACAAAATAATTCGAGGAGAGGTTAAGACAGAATACAGCATTTCATAATATAAAACATAGTGCACTAAATCCGTAAGAGAAATAATGACGCTCCAGCTAATAGTTCATTTTAGTCAAACTTACACAAAGTACCTGATGAAGCTTATTCAACCTTTCATTTCAGCTTCAGTGGGTTTTCTGATTTTCTATGCAATAAAACTGTCATCTACATGCGATATTGCCTTCGCTGTAGGAAACATGGAGAATGCTATGACATCAGTAGAGAGAGTGATTCATTACACTGAGCTTGAAAGGAATCCTGGCTATGAAGTGAAGACACGACCACCACAACAATGGCCTACAAATGGCTCTCTGTCCTTCAATGATGTTAAGCTTTCATACTATCCTGGAGCACCGCAGGCACTGAAAGGCATCAACTTAAGCATCAGAAGTGGAGAGAAGATTGGAATCGTGGGACGGACGGGTGCTGGAAAATCTTCCATCATATCAGCTCTCTTTCGACTTCCTCAAGTGCATTCTGGGTCCATTGTCATCGACCAAGTCGTCATTGAAGATCTTAACGTTCAAGTCAGTCGCAGTGCCATTGGTTGTATTCCACAAGACCCATTTCTATTTACAGGAAGTGTTCGATATAACTTGGATCCAACAGGAAACTGCACAACTAGTCAGCTGTGGTCAGTAATGGAACAAGTACAACTGAAACCGTTAGTAGAGTCCATGCCCGAGGGTCTTGAACACATGGTCAAGGAAGGGGGGTCCAACTTAAGCGTGGGCCAAAGACAGCTATTATGCCTTGCACGAGCACTTTTGCAGAAGAAAAAGATAATAGTATTAGACGAAGCTACTGCCAACGTAGACTTTGCCACAGACAGAATCATTCAAGACACCATCAAATACCAACTAAAAGAACAAACTGTTCTGGCTGTAGCACATCGTCTTGACACCATTCTTGATTATGACAGAGTTGTTGTTATTGAGAAAGGGAAAGTAGTAGAAACTGGTCAGCCTAGAATTCTGATGTTACAAGAGAACAGCATATTTGGTTCTCTGTATCAAACTTATATCCAATCTCATTCTACTGGAGATTCTCAGTCATGAAAATAATCGGTAAACACATGTATATATTGATTAGTTATTTCAAAGAGCACAAAAACATCTTAATGCTTATCATGTAAACAGTTAGGGTGGAGATGACTGCATGATACAAAAAACGAGTGTGAAAATTCCGTACAATTGTCTCCCCATGAAGTTATTTGTTTATTTTAGACAGGGCTAAAAACCTGTGCGCATGCGCCAAATTGTCAATGAAAACAGACATGGCCGCTTGAAAACTTCGCATCAAACACTCAAATTGGTCGAGGTTTTCTGGGAAAAACGTTTTAGTTCAAACATTATGAAAGTTCTACATACCGTAAAAATAAACCTTAGCCATTGGTTAACTGACAGACTAAGATGCAATTTTTGTTAACTCTCGAGAAATGAGCTTAACTTTTGGGCTTTTGTATAGTAGCCGACTTTGAGGATTTTTCGAAACCATAGGCATTTTTTATAGGTTTTATTTTTCAGTTTACCATACTCACCTGATTCATACACCTAGTCGAGTTTGGCAAATACATTGTTGAGTTCTTCATTATTATTGAGATCTCGACGAGTTCCTAAAAATCTCGACGAAAGTTTAAAATTCGATGAGATTTTCTTTAACTCGACGAAAGCTCGACAAGTTTCTTACTAAATTTCGACGATTTGTTAAAATCTCGACGAAAAC